>CM031857.1:21920803-22043378 GCA_018697195.1 Certhia americana
TTGTTTTGTTTTGTTTTGTTTTGTTTTGTTTTGTTTTGTTTTGTTTTAAGGAAGGAAGCCCACATAAATCAAACCTTGTTAGCGGCCACAGGCTGTTTTGTCCTCAGTTTAATGCAGCCTTTTGTCAGTTAAACTGCCACTGTGGCTGTTGGCTAATTCAGCCTTTTAGGTTGCCCATATTTCTGGGCTGCCTTTGCTCAGCATGAAAGTAGGAAGTCTCCTATTTCTTCTTTTTGGGTGGCAAAAATAGTTGGAGCTACATACAATTATTTTAGCAAGCTAAGTAGCTAATTGAGCCTTTTCTGGTCACGAAAAGGCTTGTGGTTTTTAGATTTCAAAAGAGCTTTTATTATTCCAATGATAAGGCAGACTTGATAGAAGTCCTATTTTGTAAAAATAACGGGTAGATTTTGCTGGAGGAAGAAAATGACAATTTTATTTTGAGTTACCCATTTTTCCGAATAGTACTTTGATACCCGAGAAAAATAAAGATCTATTATATAAATAATATATAAATAAATTATATAAAATCAACATGACATGAAATACTTTACTATTTATTGAGAAGCAATGCTTCATCCAAAACAGTCATTAATCTGATTAACCATGTTTCTAAAAACGTCCTTTGTTCATATAAACTCCATCCTTCTTCTTTGGACTTCTTAATAGCAGCTAGGTTTAAAATTTTTCCACTTCAATTGTAAGTGTCTTTTGCTCCATCATATATTATTGTGAAGGTTTCACTGTGGGGGTGAAGGGGAGAGGAAAAGAAATATTTTTCTGTTGAATTGACTCACCATAGGTCAGTAATTTTTGCCAGCTCATGTGCAGTGCTAGAAATACGGTGCAGGCAATTGTCACCTGTAAACCTAGACAAAAATTCTTCAAAAGACAAAAGATGAGAACAGTAGGCACTATTAGAAGTTTTTGGGCAGCTCATCGGCAGCTATCCACAACAGAGGGCTGGCAGGTAATGCAGATATTGCAGACTCATGTCATAACACATAAAATCAAAATATGGAGCACGAATGCAGAAAGTGCTTCAGTTCTTGACTCACATTTGCTGTGTGCTGAGTACCAGGGTTTATGACTGAATTCCTTGATGAAGCAAATCTCAAACCTGACTTAAATAACTGAGTAAATAAAAAACTCTGGTTTTGAAGCACCTAAATTGGTATGTGGCAGCATGTCTGTTCCCTGAGTGGACTGACTATGTGTGATGCTAATAGGTGGTTATATCCTCAAAACCTTTCAGCTTTCCTTTTAAAGGGCTGTTTGTTTCCTTTCCAGTGTGTGCAAGGAAAGTGTGTGCTTAAAGGGAAAGCCTACAGTTCAAAAGCAAGTAAAAGGAACCTCTGAATAAATTTGCATGGCATCTCATGATTTTCAGTGAATTTTGTGAGTTCTGAGGACAAAGGACAGCTACCTACCCTTAGGGGTTTTGACAGACACATCTGAAAAATACTCTGTTAAGAATTTGCTCTTAGTGAACCGATGATTGCCTGCAGTCTTTTCCAGCTGTGCTGGTAATGCCACTTGTTAGAGCATGAGTCAGAAGACGGGGTTGCTTTTTCTCAGATGAAAAGGAAGAAGATGCAAGTCACTCTTTGTCCTCTCCTCGAACAGCAGACACTTTATGTCAAACCCCCGGTAGCTCTCCTACAGCTGTTAGCAGACACTTCAGCCATTGTGTTTTTTACACTGCAGTTTATCCTGTCCTTACAGCCACAGGAGAAGAGCAGGGAACAGAGATGGCTAAAGCAGAGAACACAGATATCTAAACGCCCTATGCTCTAGCCAAATTGCTGAAAGGCACTTTAAGGAAGGTGCAGCCAGCAGCATCAGGAAACCGAGTCCAGCAGCACAGCTGGGAGCACCTGTTTGAATGGCTCCTGTCTCCGTGTGAGGCCACAAAATCATGAGTTTCATAGCTCTTCAGAGCTTCAGAGATGAATCATTAGCATGAATTCTAAGAGACACACTAATCCAGTTGGGTTCACTACTGGGTAGGTAGTCTGTGAGTTAGGCTTTTGGTCTTCTCAATCGGCCAAGCCACAGCTTTTTTGAAGTTAGTCATATAAAATTCCAGTTGATTTTTCAACAAAACCAGCAGTTTCCATACTGACTTTAATTAGTATTGATTTGGACAACAGTGGAAATAAGGACCTATAAGCATCATTAGTCCTGCTACACAAGTACTTAAAAATTAGAAGAGTAGGGGAGTTACCTCTCCTTTATGAATCAGCAGGGGTTTCAGACATTTCTAATATCCTTGGGAAGGTCACAGCCTCTTAAGTGGCTGTACAAAAGAGTGTGTCCCAGCACCATCAATGCAGCTGCCAGGACACAAGTCCTGGAAGCTAGGGGACTATAAGTGTGTTCAAGGTTTATTCTCTTCTCTAGCTCTGGATTTTTCCAAAGCCACCTTCTCTCTTCTGGTGAAAGATCTGAAAAAGTTTTTCAATTACTTGAGTGTGTTCCTAAGTGGTCGGAAGTACCATGTTCTTTGACTAGATTTCATAATATCTGATACCTTATCTAGAGCTGAGGTTCTGGGCATGCCACCGCACTTTTCAGTGCATTTGTTGCCCTCTCTGCTTCTCAGCACCCCTCTATATATAGTGTCCTGGCTGGTTATGAGGAGAACAGAAGTTTATGTACATTTTACGTGTTTCTTGAAAGCTGCCAAGCTTCTGCTCTTACTTGCAACACCTTTTAGGTGGTGTGATTGTACCCATGGCGTGTAACTCCCACAGGTTCAAGCACAGGTTAAAGCAAATATGCACCTGTCTCTTTTCTCCTCTCGCTTATATTTTTTAATCTTCTTTTTTCTTTTTTTTTTTTTTTTAATTGTTTGCATATTTTCTCTGCTTAAGGCATGAGTAGAAGTTTCTGTGGTTCCCAGAGGAGGGGCGGTGAGGAGTGGGTGACAGGGGAAATGGTAGTTGTAGTTGTCAGGGTCTGGAATTATGAGAAATATTTCTTTGCATGTTTAAGAGATTTTAAGATCTCTGACAAACAGTGTTTTTAACCTCTGCTCATGGAAAAAAGGACTTCTAAGCTCTGGAATGAAGCAGAGTTTTCAAGAATGTGTATTAGATAGTAGAATAGTGTGTAGCTTTATTACAGGGTGAGAATTTTATATATGGGGGTTTTAGAATGGCAGACAGGTGAAGGCAAGATGGAGGAACCGCATGGCTTTTGGGCTTCCTCTTTCTTCCTCGTCTGCCTCCATGTTCTGCAGTGAGGTGGAACATTACAGTTGGTTTAGAGTGGAAATTAACTTTCTAACATGGACAATAGTTATGGGAGCAGTATTATAAATACTGATTACGTGGATTGTAGTATAAATGTCCACGCCACTCTGTGTGGGTGGTTCTTTCAGGGTTTTGTGCCTTGGACTGACCTACAGTGAAGAGCTCTGTAGGTCAGGAACAGAATGTAATGATAACAAATTATAAACTATGAAGAAAACACAAGAAGAGTCACTCACGACTTTTCCTTCAAACTCTCTAGCTGGGGAAAACAAAATTGTACATTTTCGGGGTCAGAAAAACAGCTGATCAACAGAGGCACACACAAAAATATTTTTTTATAAACCTGAGATGTAGTTACACAGTTGTTCAGGCAGTGCAGAGAGGGAAGTCATGAAAGTGGTCAAGTCAGGTGCATGGTATATATGCATTTGTGCTGTATTTATTTATACATGGTGTTTCTCAGTGCAAAAGCTGCTCTTTGCATTTCAAGCCTGACTTTTTGGACATTTTCTGTAACAGTTTCAAAGCTAGACTGAAAATTTGGATGAATTTTAAAACCACTGCCCAAGTTTCATTCTCTGAGCTGATGCCACACAGTTTCGCAGTCTGGTTTTCTTCGCTTCAAATTGAGGGTTAAAGAAAGGGCATCCTTTGAGAAACAGCTGTTCTTTTATATTCATATTAACTAGTTTTATCAGTGTAGAAAGAAAGAGGGCATCAGGTTCTGGGGACTCCATTGCACAGTAAAAGACAGAGGGTTGTTTGTTTATTCTTCCAGAATAGTAACTTTTGGATGCATCCAGTTATTTTCTGATATTATTGAATCCGCTTCACTTTTGAAGGATCTGCTGTTTAGAAAGTGAGTATTCACTTGTTCTGGATATCAGTGCTTTGCAAACAGTCTGAACCTCACACAAATGAACGCTTCTGAATTCACCTTGTGGGAAGCATTTTCTTAGAGACAGGATTCTCACCTTACCTTCCCTGTGACTTACACTAAGTCCCCAAAGCAGTAAAAGCAATCCAAATTTCAAGACAAACATTTGCCTTTTCTTTTGAAGAAAAGAAATCTGAGATCTGTTGCTGAGATGCCTCTTGTAAAAACCCATGTACTCTAGAAAACGTGAGAAGTAAACAGCAGAGGATGTATGTTTACTTACTTACACTTAGTGGGAGATTCTGACTAGGAATGTAGTCTCTTATTAATAATGAAACTGTTTTGAAGTTTAAAAATATGTATTTTGGTCACAATGCATTATTAGATGATTGATATTGATCATATTGGGTGCTTTCAAACCATAGCAAGTGGCCTCGATTTCCAAAGCCACTGCAATCTGTTACAGAAACATAGGTGAGGTGAATTGGGAAAAAAAAACCCTCTACGTTTCAACTCATATCTTTAAAAAAGTATCAATGCAAGCAGCTTGGCCTTTTCCTTGGCAGTTTTCCAATCCACTTGATTTCTCATCTCCCATATATTGCATTCTTTTACTTCATTATGAACTCAGGTCTTAACTGCCCAGACGCTTGGGGCCAAAGCCCCTCTGTCATTTAGTGAGACTGGACTATTCCAAAACCTCCTGTCACCTGCAGCAAGACTCCAGTAGCGTACTGAACACCTGCACCTGCAAACTGAGCAGCTGCTTGGGTTGTTATTGAGACCTAGAGTGCACTAATTGCAGGCTTTGTGGTATAACATTAAAATGTTAGATGATATAAAATGTTCAATGGGGCCTTTCTGGTTTTCTAGGGGTTCTCAGACACCTCAGTGTGTGACATTTGGTAGCATTGCAATTACTTCTGAGGCCATTTAAGGCATCAGAAGTGCCTGGAACCAGTGCCTGGTTCCATCTGATGTGAATTTAGGTAGCTCCTTCTTTGTTCCTATTCATGAACGGATCCCTTTCTCTGAAAATATGCAGAATGCTGACATATTTGGTAAATAGCCTGAGGTGGTGGATTTTCCATTGCAGGATTGTGGTCACTGCTTGCCATGAAACATGCTCCTTAACTGGGTGAAGCCTTTTAAGCCAGAGAAGAATCACAGAATCAATTCAATTGGGAAAGAGACCTTTAAGGGCATTGAGTCCCAGTGTTCCAGTTAGAAATTTGGGAACGTGTGAATGATTTGTGCTCACACCTTGCCTATCTACTCAGGAGGTCCTGCCGACCTCAGGAAAGTACATGACCCTCCAAGGACAACAAATTTTTTTTAGTAACAGTGTAACTGTTAGGAGTAAGAGTAAGTGTCCCCACCCATGAGCTACATCTCTTGAAAACCCTGACCTTCTTTTTTTGTCAATGACCTTACTGTTCCTGTGTAGCACTTGACAAATATATCATTGCAACATCGTTGCAAAGTCAGGAAATGTCCTTTTTGCAGTCCACCCTATTAGAAACCTGAGGCACAGACATGCTGCGAGGGGCTTTTCACCCTGCCAGTCCAAAAGAGCCAGGACAAAAATCTGCAGATGAAATCTGGATGCACCTAAGTCAGCAGGATTTCTCCTCTTGGCTTCCCAGAGCCAATCTTCACTGCAGCACTTGTGGAGGGTCAGTCTGCACAGTCACTACACCACTTTCCTTGTTTTGAGGGCTGCGAGATTGCCCTGCTTGTCCTGGGTCTGAAGCTGTTCCCTGTGTGACTTTCTCCTCATCCCTCTGCAGCTCAAAGCTCCATTTAGCTGCAGAGCAGCTGTCAGTGTTAGTACATCTGCTGCTGAAATTAAGGGTGCAAAAATTCTTTGCCTATTTAAGCAAGCATCAGGTCTGGGTACAATTTTTCTTTCTGTTGAGATAAAATACTTTATTTCTGAAAACTGGTGATTCATTCAAGCCAAAATGCAGAGCAAGAGATGTATCTAGCAGGACCCTGATTTATATCAAGAAGCAAAGACACTTCAGTTTTGATTGTGCACACCTCAAAAAAGTGCACCAATCTCTAGACTGGGGATGGTACTGGTAGTACCACCAGTACTTTTTTTTTTTCATTAAAGACTCCAAAAAGGTCTTGATTTAATTCTAAGGCAATATAAAAGCATCTCTGAAATAATGGAAAGGTTTGTGGGATGGGCAGATGGATGTTCCCATCCAGACTCACTAACAGATTTTCTAGTTCAAATGCTTTGTTACTTTTTCATGACAATGAAAGCAGAAATTAGATTAAAAGCCAAACCATATTTATTAGCTGCAGTCATACTGGATTTATTTTAAAAGAATAAATGCTGTGGGGAAAAATCCCAATCCTAAATACTTGCCAAGCTCTTTGGCAGGTGTCATATCAGAATTTCATTATTTCCATTTTACATAGCAAACCAATTTACTGTCATGCAATTCTGTTGCATTATTCAAGGCTACCGCATTAAATACTTTCAATCACAATAATTTTGGTATCATCCTAAGATATGTTAGTGCCAACAAACAAATAATTAATGTTAACATGGAATAGTAAAAGTTCCTGAAGTAAAGCTGTTCAAGCATAGGATATTTCTATTTAAAAAGAAAAAAAAAATTGAAAATAATATTTGCCATGCCATGAAAGTGTTAAATGACCTGCAGTTCAGAAGAAAATAAGCTACACTAATTTGGATGAAAGTCTGAAAGAATCTGGCAAGTTTTCCTTTGCTGAATTAGTTGCTTCTTGTATATTTTATTTCTTTGCTCATGTGGAGCATTTGCTGTGGCATTTATACATGATTCTCCTCAAGCCTGGCAATATTTATCAAGTTTATTTGTTGTTTTCCAGAAACTAAAGCTTTAGGCATGAGATTTTGGTGGAGTTCCTTAGTAATTTTTTTCCAACTTGATCTGGTATTTTGAAGTATAAAAAAGAAAGAAATAAACCAGCAGGTCTAACTAGAAATTATTAAAAGCCTTGTAGATTGGATGTATTGCTAAGTATTGTAGCGCTTTGGGAAGGGATTGAGGAAATAATGGACAAGTCGGACTTAGTGATTTTTTCTATAATAAAAATAATATCTTAATTGAAATACAAATCTTAGGCTTATTTTTCTAAAAAAAAAAAAAAAGTGTTTCTTGTTATACACTTGTAAAGGTAGAAAGAAGAGAAGAGATTGAGAAGAGACAGCCATTTCTGAGGGTCACTGCAAATAAATTTAAAACTTTATAACTTTAAAATTGGAACTGACACTGGCCTCATTCTCAAACACTGGCAGGTCTGGGAACAGTTGATGCTCTTCATGCAGCTCTAAGCCTGATAAAGGAGTTTGGCAGGTGGGAGGGAAAGTCTGTCATGTGGAGGAAGAAAAACAAAATCTTGTAGAAGAGGTAGTGAGGGAGAAAACCAACACATGCAGGGAAGGTAGGGGAGAGCAAAAAGTATGTGTGTGTGTGTCTCTGTGATACCCCCGTTTTAGCTCAGGTGCATAACCCAGTATCCTACTTCGTGCCAGAGAGCACTCTGCCAACAGCAATTACTGAAAGACACTTGTGGCTCCCCTGAGCCTGCAGAGCCAGCTCTCCACCTGCTCTGCTAGCCGGTGGTCCAGTGTGGAACTGTCTGGGAAGCTGGGCAAGATGTGCACACCTTGTTTCTAGGTTTGCGCTGCCCTTGCGGGAGGTCTGCTCTTGTTTCTCTGCGGCTATTTCTCTGCTCAACAGTTCAACAAGGTTCGATGCAAAATGCAAAAACCAGGATTTATTTGTAATTCTCAAAAGAGTTATTCCCATTTACTGATGTTTAGAAAATACAGAGATGTGAAAAGAAAAGCCACAGTGAATGTATACATGCTGTAGTTACATTGTCCAGTCTCCAAGGGTTTTTTTCTCTGCTGTCTAGACAGTTTTTTCATGAGCTGTGTTAGCTGACATAACCATCTTCCCTTTGAAGAATTTTAGCAAGTTTGCGTGTGTGTAATCTTTCACTCTAGAACTCACTGTGTCCTTTTTCTTAGTAGAAGGCAGTGACTCTTCAGTTCTGACCCAAGCAATCGGAAATTGTGTCAGGTCCTCAAAAAAGTCTTAAAAAGCACAAGTGTGCTTTTGTTGGTCTGTTTTTCCTTAAGATGAAGGTAAAATGCAAGGTTTTGTTTCCTGATTTCACTGCCTTCAAGTTCTGTTTTTTTCTGAAATTCGAGCTAAACATTTCAATTATTACGATAAAAGCTAAAGATTTAATGCTGTCATAAGAAGCTAAGACTTAAACCACACAAGACTCGAGTTATGAGAACTGGTAACACACAAATTCATTAAAATATTGGATTTCTAAGTTAAAAAAAACTCCAAAAACCCAGAATTGACCAGGTTGGTTTGAGGACTTTGCTCATTATTTGTGGGCAAGCTAGAAACCAAAAAGAAATACTCAGGTTGCTTTTCTTGCATAGAATAAAAACCTACATACACATAAGTTCAAAGCTTGTCTCGGAGAGGCCTTGACTGAATCTTGACATGGTTGTTTTCTGTTGTTTGTAGCACTTGGGGGGTGGGGAAGGGGGAAGAATTTGTAGCCATTTCTTGGTATGATGGCTTCACATTTACACCTTGCATTGTCACAGCAATCACTGTGAAGTAATTCTGTGCTTAAGATTTCCTATTCCATCCATCTGCATTTAAAAGGAAGCCCTCCCACCTGAAGCACTGGTTGAATTACACTTGCAGCTGTCTCTGTTTCTTGTTTCTTTTTTTTTTTTTCCTGCCATCTTTGGAGGAAGAAGTTACTTTCTCCACGGTCCCAGCTTGCAGTCAGAGGGACACAGAGCGCCTCCTCTTCCTGGTGGCATAGTCCCCTGCCACAAAATTGGTTAAGGAATGGCTCAGGTGGCTGTCCAGGGTATCAGAGCTATTGCTGCTGATTTTCACCCGTGGGCACAGGCACTGGAGCATGGCTCTGCGGAGGTAGTTGTCAAAGCAAAAGTAAATGAAAGGGTTGGCACAGCTATTGGCAAAAGCAAAAGGGCTGCTCACCTTCATGCCCAGCTGGGCAACCATGCCAGAAAAACAGTCAGGCTGCTTTAGGAGTCGCAAAAGGATGGCCATAAGCTTGAAAAGATTGTAAGGAACCCAAGAGACAACAAAAGCTGCCACTACAATGAAGACAATCTTGATGGATTTTCTCAGTTTCTTATCACGTTTCCCAGCCTTCTGATAGTGCACACAGAGTCTCTTGGTGATGGAGCAGTAAAAGGTTAAGATACTCAACAGTGGGAAGAAGAAGGCCAGGACTAAAAGCATCAGTGACATGATCTGTTTGACTTCTGTCACGGCTTTGTCTGTGCAGTAGCTCTTTCCATATTGCTTCTTCAATTCTCTGGACAAAAGGGTTGGCACCCCCAAGCAGCAGGATAGCAACCAGACACAGATGCAGAGTGCTCTGGAATAGGATCTTGTCCTGATCCGTCGTGCGATAGAGGGGTGCATGATAGCGAGGTACCGGTCAGCGCTCATACAGGTGAGGAGCAGGATGCTGCAGTACATGTTGACTGAGATGATGTAGGAACTGGCTTTGCAGAGGAAAGACCCTACCCTCCAGCTCTCATCTGACACCTCCATGTCCACCCACAAAGGCAGTGTGATGAGGAAGATGAAGTCAGACGCAGCGAGGTTGATGATAAAGATGTCAATCAGCCTCTGGACTCGTCGCTTGAAGACCAAGGCTGCTATCAGGACAGAGTTGCCAACAATGCCCACCAGGAACACAGCACTATAAAGGATAGGGAGGAAAGTAGACATATGTTGCAGATGCTGGTACTGGCACTGGTCATCGTAGTAGTAGTCATAGTTGACGGTGACTGTAGCCATGGATGACTGCTGGGGGAGTTCCACCTCTGGCCCAGCTGTCCTCATCCTCTCTCTGAGGCAGGTTCTGAGCTCCCCCTACCCTTCCCTTCCAGATCTTCTTTAAAAAGAAGGGCTTTAAAAATATTTTATCAGTGAGCGGGGTGGAGGAGGAGCGGAGGGAGGAGGAGAAAAATTGTTTTGTGGTAACATACACTTATAATCAGGCAACGAATGAGCAACAAGAGTATCAGCTTACTCAAAACATCCTCTTCAGAATTAATTCCTGTGGCTTTTTTTAAAATCAGGTTCAGTTTTACTGATTCTATGTCCATTTTGCATTTTCTGGCTTCAGGTTTTGCTTTTGTTTCAGGTGGAGGGAAGGTAGTTTTTGAGATTATGAACTTTTTTAGGAAAGTATACTGCTAGTTTGAAGAAATTCAAGATTTTACCATCTTATAAGAACCCTGAGAACAGTGAATTCAGATGCCCCAAACTTTATTTATATTCAAAACATTTTGTATAAATTGCTTGTCTGACTTTCCTTTTTATTATTGCAAAGAGAGTATTTGCTGGGAGACGTGACATCTTGTAAATTAACTAGTAGTTTTGGAAAAAACAGGCAGACTTTTGAAGACCTTTTTCAAGTCTGAACCAATAACTCCTTATGTGAATGTGGTATATGAAGAACATTTTGTTCTTTTTTTGTCCTATATCAGCTTCATTTAATACAGACAGTGCTACCTCTTACAAATTATTTCCTTAGATTGTGAGAACTAAAATTATAGACATTTTGTACTAAACAATTTAATTATTTTTGCAACATATTGGGGTTTTGGTTTTGTTTGTCTTGTTTGTTTTGTTTGTTTTGCTTGCAGCACTCTGATGTTAAACTCTCTGTCAGTGCCGAGAAGTTAATAATAATTCTCATGAGTCAGGTCTGCTATCAAAGAAACTTCACTTTTGTAAAAAGCAGGAACAGCATTTATGCTATAGCCCCAGCATTATTCCCTTTGTGCTTTCCTGTGCACAGTAAAGCAAACTTTTACTTTTAAAGCCTTCCCAACTGATCCTGTTCTGTAACTAAACTGATCAACCACCAGTTCTGCTGAGGCACATTGTGTGTGAAAGGAAGGGAAAAGAGAAAAAAAATAGTTGTTGGCAAGGAATGACCCCGTGCATTCACTTGTAATGTTTTTATTTGGTTTCTCTTAGTATATGGAAGGGTATATTTCCAGGAAAAAAAAAAAAAAATCCAGAGTAGAGAGTATTTGATTTTAAGTAAATAAAATGAAAATGCATCTCATCACTCCGGATGCTTTTGAGCAGCTGCACACTTCACATTGACCAGGGCAGATTAACAAAAAGAAGAGGTCACTGTAGCCTAATTTAATAATGAAAGTAGCAGTGGTTGCAAAGGTTTTCAGAATTGATTTTCAATTTTACGAATTTAGATCATTTAGGAGCAAAACTGAAGATGTGGCAGTTCTAGATAATTCACTGCGCTTTACAGTAAATGGTTCAGATTCTGCTTTTACCGTGGCTTAGAATACCCAGGAGTTTTGTTGACTTTTTTTTCTTTTAATGTTTTCTGGCTCCAACCTTTGATAGCTTTTCCAGGTATACAGAAAGAAGTTCTGAATTTTTTTCTTCCCTATTACTACAATATGTATTTTATAGTCTTTGAAGTCCTTAGTTCAATAAATTAACTCCATAAATAAACTCCTCTTTGAAGCGTCCAGTTCTAGCCCGGATAATTTAACCAGTGGCTTCCTCGGGGTCACTCACCCTCGGCGACTTTATGAGAGAGACCACTCTGATTCAGTTGCCAGGAAACAGAACTTTTAATAAGGGAAAAATAACAAACTAGATGCCGTGCACAGTACAGGGATTGGACCGAAAAAAGAGCAAGATCCAGGGTGACAGTGGTTTTTATGCACGTAGAAGAGAACGGGGTTAAGGCAGGGATTTGGGGGGACAATCCAATGGGGGAAAGCGATTAGGAATATGGAAAATATTGCGGCAAAATACAAGCAATACTAATAACGAGAACTGAGAACTTTCTAGAAACAATTTTCATATACCAAACGAGGTATTCAGGGGTGGGTCTTAGCTCACCCTGATTGAGAGCTTACCCATGGTTTAAAGCCAAGTGTCTTAAAGGCTCTACCCTCCTCTGCAGGGCAAACCTCAACACCTCTTCTGTAAATAAAACTGACTGGCCTTCCATGACACATTTCATTGAGGGAGGTTTTCTAATTGCTCAGTGATTTTCATATCCTTTTACAGGTTTATCTCTACTTTGTCCATGTATCAAAACTAGACATGCTATTTCAGAGCCAGCAGCAATTCTAGATGTGTTACCACTTCTTTCCTCCTTGTGATTTCTCAATTTCTACATCTGAGGTTACAGGAAAATCGGGGTTTTGGTTTTTTTTTTGGGAGGGGATGTCTTGGCAGTTGGTGCTTTACCAGCATCTTTCCTTTTCATTTTTCGTTTCCCAGGATAAAGTCTTATGTCAGGTAAGTATAGCCTCCAGTCTTTGCTTTTAAATTAATGAGCTCATCGATGACCTTATTGAAATGCATGTTTGCTTGCCCCACAGGATCAGGTCACCCTGTCCCAGTGCCTTCTCCATGTCATTATTTACCCTTCCCTCGTGTCATCTGTGAGGTTTATCAGCAATACTCTGCTTTCTTCCAGGCCATCAATAAAGATGTATTTTAGAGTCCAGGATAAATCCCAGACAGACCCCAAAGTAAGTCTTTGTAGACAGCTACATTATGAGATGGTGGTGAGACAGCTCCATGTTCCAGAAAGAGGGGCATATAGACAGAAATTTCTTAAATTAAATCTAATTTTTAATATTTTTGTTTAAATTAAAAAAAAAAAAATAATGTTGCATCAAACCCAAGAAGTTTCTTCTATGACTGCTTTCACCTTTACATCCCAGTTTCTGACCTGGCTGCAAAAATTCTTCCTAGCTGTTTGACAGAGGAGTAGATAGGGGTAATTCCCTAGAATTCCTCAAAGGTGTGAAAGCCTCGGATGTTTCTGGGGTTTTTTTGCTTGTTTGGAGTTTTGTAAAACTAAGACTGGGTGGGCTGCTCTCTCAGCCAGGGGAGCTGTTAACCACTTTTAAGAGTCCTCTTGTAATTTCCGTGGTTTCGTGTACCAGGGATGGAGGGAAACGGCCAGTTTGGGGCATGGAGCCAACGTTGCCAACTTTTGCAATTTTCCCTGATTTTTTTCTCCTCTCCTCCCGTTCAGCCAGGCTGTCAAGTCACCATTTTTTAACTCGCAATCACGAGAAACCGAAAGAACTAGAAAGGAGGGTGTAGCCAGGTGGCGATCAGCCTCTTCTCCCAGGTGAACAGCGACAGGAGGAGAGGACGCGGTGCCTCAGGGAGGCTCAGGCTGGAGACGAGCGGGAATTTCCCCTCAGGAAGGGCGATGAGCCATTGGCACCGAAGGGCTGGGGCCGGCGCCTCCGGCAGGGGGCGGCAGAACTACATGTCCCAGCGTGCCCCGCGCGGGCGGGCGGAAGCGGGGCCGGGCCGGGTGCGAGGCGGCGGCGATGGCGATGGCGATGGGCGGTGGGTGCCGGGCCGGGCGGTGAGGGGATAATGGGCTGAGGCGGGGGACGGGACTGAGGGCTCGGGGTGTTCCCCTCGGGTTTGCTGTCGGCTGTCGCCCCCCGCGCGGGGCTGCCGCTTGGGAGGCCCGAGACCCCCGTGGGCGGTCGCGCTCTGTGGGGATGCCCGAACCCGGCCCTGGGTTGGTCCTGCATGAACAGGCGTTCTTGGCCTGAGGGCTTCTCCAGTAATTTCCCCTCACCATTTTCTCTTTTTTCTTTATTTTTTTATTTTTTCGTTACTGCTCGCATTTGGGAGATGTCTGTGAAGTAATTTCGGAGTAACACGGTGGTGTTACAGGCATTCGGTTTGCTCTGTGCTCGTAGATCACTTGTTGTGAACTGGCGGTGTGGAAGAAGCTGAATGAATGGAACAGTCCGGGCAGAAGGGAAGTTTGTGTTTCGTGCTCTCCGCTGGCCACAGGACACAAGCAACACTGTGCCTCTGAAGACACCTGGGATCAACGGAGCTGTGTGTCCTGAGGGACTCTGAGCGTCTCTGAAGGTAAAAAAGCGTTTGGTAGCAATCTTTTCTAACCTTTTTTTGCCCTGAATATTGAAAGGGCAGTCCAGCGTGGTGCTGTTTCCAGCCCTCTCCCCATATTTGCACCCTCTTGTAGGCCTTCTGGGTGATCCCTTTTTGCTTGCTAGCATGTTTCCTGAGAGAATGCCAGCGAATGCAGCAGAGACTCTTTTGGGATGTCACGTAAAAGGAGTTTTTTTAAATGTGGTGACCCACTGTTGGCTGAAAGGGGTGGCCGCAGCAGCAAGATAAAAATATGCATGTTTTTGTATTCCCTTCTGCCATGGTACAGTGACTTCTTACAAAGACTGTCCAGTCTTCAGTCTTAGAGTTGATTTTTTGCCAGAATGCTTGGTTTTGTTCCGTTCTCTGTTTTTATTTTCCCGACTCTACTGACTTGTCCCCTTTGTTTTTTCCCTTCTTTGAAGTGCATGCAATCTAGTCATTCTTCCATATTATTCCATAGTATTGCTTCCAGCTTGGTCTTTACCTTCTCTTTTTTGAGCTTTTTTCAAAAATTTTCTTTTTTGAAAATGTAAACTTTTTTTTTTTTGTGTCTCACTTCTTTTAAAAAAATAATATAATTGCATTATCTCGTTAAGCACTTTTGCCTGTTTACAACCACCTAGTGTTATCTTAAATTCGTTGCATGGCTTAGTTTTAGCTGTAACTTGTCTGAAATAGCTTCCCCTGTTAGACAGAAACATGCTGTCAGAGCTACGTGAACAAACCTATTAAAATAATGAAGGCTCTTGTTGGCAGCCTGTGAATAAAAAGCACTTTTATTTGTTATCAATTTTTATAACTCGTGTCATCTTTGGTAGTAGTAATGTTATTTTTTCATAAGTGAGTTTCTTGTGAAGCACCTTCTGCACAGAATCTTTTGCAAAGCGTGCCATTAATCCCATAAACATGCAGTGTGTGTTTGTTCATGGACTTCTCAGGTAACTATTTCTTACTGGCTGTGCTCCCTGCTCCCTTTCAGCTCGGCCTGGGGCTGGCAGGATGGTTCTCTCTTTTGAAAGCACACCTCATTTAAGGGGGAGTGTGTCTCCTGTAAAGGAAGTTGCAGTGGATATGCACAGGTTAGTCCAGTCTACTCCACTGGCAGGAAAAACTGGTTCAAGCTGTGCATGGAGTGTTGTAGAGTTCTTCATCTTTTCTGTAAGTAGTTGAGGTGTTAGGCAGAAGCACTGAGGGGAAAAATTCCTTTATTGTAAGGAATTTGAGGTCCACTGTTGCCTTGTCACTATCCTGTCCATACTGAAAGTCATTTTGTGACAAATGCCAAAGCCACCTGCTAGACTTTGGGGTCTGTAGCCCCTTTGGCTGCTCTCTGCCTGTGCCTGCAGTTTCATTACTAGAATTGAGTGTCAGTAAATTGCCATGTCCCTTTTACCAAGTGGATAATGGAACACTGGGCAACGTTTTAATTTGCTGTTTGGTGATGAAGCCTTCATCTTGCTTATGAACTGTTCCTGCTTGCCAGCTGCCATCAACTCTGCCATGTTCACAGCACGCCAGCACACAGAAGGGTGGTCCAGAAATATGTGGTTGTTTTTTAATGGTGCCAGTACCAGTGTTCTGCACGAGGCAGCAGGGAGATGTAGCTGAAAGTCAGACTTTTGGGCCAGTTCTTTTCTTTCTCTGTGTTAGGTATAAATCTGATAGGGCTTTGTCAGCGTTTCTACTGAAAGGTAGTGACAGCCAGTCAGTGGCCCAATAACATCCTGCTTGCATTCTTTTTCACCAGACACTACTCTGAGGATGGAGCTTGTGGGTTGTTGTGATCCTTCCACCCAGAGAGAGCCCTTTCTAAAGACAGGAGTCTGTTGCAGTAGATGTGATTGCAATAGAGTGGAGAATCCAGACCAGCCTGCTCAGCAGCCTGTTCTGCTGCTTGCTCTGAGAGTGATCTGCTCAGCTCTGAGCTCAGCTGGGCAGGAGCTTTGGCCCTGAAGGTGCCACTTGCCCTGTTTGTTTCGGGGGCAGTGTGTGAAGGGGTGGGGATCCCTCAGTTAACTCAATAGGGCTGAATGGTGAGGTCAGATCTATATAGCAACTTGTTCTCCCTATCCCAAATCCTGTCTACCTGGAGCAAGATGCTGGGATATTGAAGGAAAATGGAAGTACATAACCTGGAATTAAGCACTGCACAGAGAATTTGCTTCCAAGTCTGGGCTTGATTCTATGTTTTCCACACAAATAAATGTGGATACGATGTGTTCTCCCTCTCAATATTTCTATTATCTTATTAAAGTTCACAGCTTGTAGATTATTATTTAAGTACAGTTGTGGTATACAAACTTTGCAGTATTTTAAATGGGTATTTCTTGTCAGTTTACCACAAATCAGTTCTATTCTTTCTCATTGCTAAGGATGCAGTTCAAGCATGGATATTGCAGAGAGTGTGCCTCATTTACTGTGGAAATGAAGCATAGGAAATGATATGGGAACATATAATTTCTCCTCCTTGTTAGCCAGTTTCAGACAAATAAAGGAGCAGATGGAGAGGAAAAGAAATAAGAATGGTGTTGTTAACAGCAAACATTGATGCCTTTGAAATTCCCTTCTTTAATTTGCAGCTTGTTTCTTAGTTCAGAATTTCTTACTGACAAGTCTGACTTGAGGCACTTCACTGTTTTTTTTCCTTCTGAATGCTGAGGTTTAAGGCACTTGCTGTTTCCAACTGTGGTTCCTTCAGTTGAAAAGAAAGTAGACCAAAATATTTTGATCAAAGTGTGTGGGAGAAGGGAGGTAGAGCAAGCAGGAGACAAGAGCTGATTAGATAGTAGCTGCTGCCACCAGCCTACCTCTCGCTGCTGAGCTAGTTTCATTTTTTTTTTTTTTCTGGCAAGTGCCTCAAGCCTGATTCATAATAATCCATAAATTTAATCAAGCACAGAAAGCGCATGAGAACATCTGGCATCTGAGAGGAGTCCTCTGGTGTACTGCAGCCACAAAACATTTCTTATATTACCAATCAGTTACTCATTAAAGTCATGGTATTGTCATAAGCACGGGTGGTATTTGTATTTTCCCCATGCCTCCTTTGACCCTGAATCTATGCCTTTTGGGAGCATTAGCCCACAAAGGAGGGGATAAATGACCCCTAAGAGAGGGACACAAAGCAAAGCCCTTGTGGGGGCATATGAAGGCCTTTCAGTTTGGTCACACTGTTCCCATGGAACAGGACATCCCCCTGCATTGTTCTAGGTCTTCAAAATGTCATGGTATAGATTGTGATTATCATGATTTCCAGGCTTGTCTTGCAGTGCTTCCTTCATGTTCTGTCTCTAGTGCCTAGGTGCGTTTCTCTCTTCCCTGAAGGCATTCCAGGCATGGCTGCCCTTTATGAGCAGCCTGGAAGAGCTTTTTTGGCATGCCTATGGTTCTTATCTTTGCTGTAAACACAAGCTGTGAAAGCCGCATGGGGTAGCAGGCTAAAAATAACTTCTACCCTTGGTAATCTCTTAAGGAAAGCTAAGTCTTCTTCCGGGGCATTGTGGATGGAGTCTCTGACGTTCCCTACAATCAGGATCAAAAATGGCATCGAGCTGTGTCATCTGCTTTGGGGACAAGTTGGTGTTGTTCTGTCAGTTGGTGTTTCAGGGCGAGCAGCCAGTGCGGTGTGGCTGGGAGAGCACACTCTCCAGGATATTATCCCTACTTGGAACTCGCAGATCCAGTGGATGCTAGCCAGCTCTGTAGATTTGCTCAGTGTTCCTTTGATTCTAGCAGGTAGGAAAAGGAAGCTGTGAACATCCCCCTCGCAGAAGGGGGCTGATGTCACGAGTATGGCACTGCTGGGATAACACTGCACTTCCAGAAGCGTTGCTCACTTGTCCCTGTGTTCCCACCGAGGGCGCCATGATGGATAACCGGTTTGCTACAGCGCTGGTGATCGCCTGCGTGCTCAGCCTCATCTCCACCATCTACATGGCAGCCTCCATCGGCACCGACTTCTGGTACGAGTACCACACCCTGTCCCCAGCTGAGAATGTCAGCGAAGCTGGTAGGAGCATCTGGGAGGAGTTTGTCAGCAAGGATGCAGATGAGAAGACCTACACAGATGCGCTCTTCCGGTGCAACGGCACGGTTGGATTGTGGCGGAGGTGCATCACTGTACCCAAAAACTCTCACTGGTACAGCCCGCCAGGTATCTCCAGAGCAATTATCACTTCCCTGGCTTCCCTGGGGTGCTGTGTGCTAACTTCCTCAGAACGGATTTGTTCCACTTTGTCCCCCCAGAAGGCTTGTTTCTAGCTTTTGTTTTGGTCAGTTTTAGTAAAGACAGTCCAGGTTTTTAAAGAAGCCAAGGGCAGAATGGTCTGTGGCTGTCAGTGCTGCAGTTTGTGGTTTTGACACATGATACTTGATCTAAATTTAGTCTTACAAGCTTGATTTTTATCTTGCCTCAGCTGTCCAGTTGAGGATACATTTATTGTTGCTCTACCAGTTACTATCTTTTTAGGACAGTTTGTAGGATCCAGCAATGGAATAAAGACACTATCAAGGAGGCACTCATTCCTTTTAGCTAGTCATTCACTTTGTTCATGTGATAAATATCCCACCATCGCATCAGCACACCTTGGATTCCTTGAATGGATATCAAGTGAAATATTTGTATTATTTTTTTAAATCATTGGGGGATAAAATGTGTGGTAAGCAATTATTTTGGTTGCTTCAAAGTCAATTTTGTGTACTTACTGTATGTGCGAACTTCATTTTGAGCCCTCTTAAAGATGTACTTTCAACTACATTTCGTGAAGGAAAAAAACATACGTGAAATACTTTTTCTTTTTTCCCTCTCATGAAAATACTTATTTTGGAAGACACTTAAACCAGTTCTGCTCAATAGTATTTTCAAAGTAAAATCTGAGGTAGAAACTTAGTATAAATAAGCAAATCCTTCATGTTCTTTAAATAGGCCTTTCTGTACCATTTTTGATTTAACTGTTAGTACGAGACCACATTCTGCATGTGCAGATAAGCACACCTTAGTTAAGGGACCCTGAGCTCAAGAGTATGTGACAACATCGTTGAGCATCATATGCCACCACATTACTTTGCCAGTCTGTTACATGTGGCACAATTCTCCGTGGATAATCCAGGGAAGCTTGAAGATTCTGCATGTTGGAATGCTGTGCCCTAGTGTAATACCTCATAACAGACATTATGCCAACAGCATCATAGGAAAGCATCTACAGATCTGTTTGGAGAGGGCTATTTTTTATTAACAAATGAAGCTCTGAGGAGCTTCCTAGCTCAAATCATTGGGAAAGGGGGAAGGAGGGTTGAGGGGAGACATCTAACGGCACCTTTTTCTTTTTTTCTACCTCCAGAAACTGATATGACTACAAACTGCATCAGTTTCTCCCTCTCTGATCAGTTTGTAGAAAAGTACATAGAGCCTGGAAATCACAACAGTGGCACGGATTTGAATCGGACTTGTAAGTGTCTTTCACTTCTAGCAAATAAACAAGTAGAATTAAAAAAAGTTGTTTCTCAAATTCAGTCACTAGTGAGGAAAGCTTCTGTCTTTCTTTGACTCACCATTTATTGTTTTTTACAGTTGCACAGGCAGTAGGTCAAAGTTTAAAAGGAAGACACAGATGTGTTAGCAAGGGTTTTGCTTATGAATGCAGTACAGGGATTTGTGAGTTAACAAATGAGGTTCTTTCTGTGTGATGGAATCTTTGGTCCTTTTTGACTATGAATGTAGAATGTCTGATGAAGCAGAAACAGCTGGGTAGAAGGGAATGTGAGATAGTGGGAGAAGATCTTTTTCTAGCTCAATTTCAGCAAACTTGACTTGTGTGTTTTCTTTCACGTGCAGATCTCTGGCGATTGCAGTTTCTCCTGCCCTTTGTCAGCATCGGCCTCATGTGCTTTGGGGCTCTGATTGGGCTCTGTGCTTGTGCCTGTCGCAGCCTTTACCCGGCCATTGCCACTGGAGTCCTACATTTCCTAGCAGGTAAGTGTCCTGCTGTCCTCCAGAAGCTCAAGAGTACCCCTGGAGCACTCATTCCGTGGATAGGCTCACTGTGCTTTGCTGCTTCCTTCCCCAGGGCTGTGTACACTGGGCCTCGTTGGCTGCTATGTAGCTGGGATTGAGCTGCTGCACAGGAAGCTGCCTCTGCCAGAGGACGTGAGGGGTGAATTCGGCTGGTCCTTCTGCCTCGCCTGTGTCTCAGCACCCTTGCAGTTCATGGCAGCTGCTCTTTTCATCTGGGCAGCTCGCACCAACAGGAAGGAATTCACCCTCCTGAAAGCCTACCGTGTGGCATGAGTGCTGCTGCTGCAGTCTGGGCTTTCCATGTTAGAGCCTCTTCACCCCCAGCCCTCCCTATTTTCTTTCAGTCGGAATTTTGTCATGTACTGCATGCTTCTTGCCAGTCAAGACAATTTAGCCTGCAGGCCCTGAAGACAAAGACCTCTGGGCTAAATGACCAAAGCCTGCCAGAAGTCTGCAGAACTTGAACAGGTTTTTTTAATTGGGTTTTTTTAAGAATTGTTATTGTTTTTTAAGCTACATTTGGTTGTTGACAGTTCCCTTTAGTTAGATGTACATGCCCCTTCCTAATTTTATTACCCTGTCAGCCTGGAGGAAATAGAAGTGGTGTTGTGGGGTTGGAAGAGTGACAAGAAAAGGTGCAGGTACGCATGAATGGGAACCTCAGTGCACAAACAGTACATTATCAAGAGCTGTCTGCTGTGTGACTGAAGCAGGCAGTACCTACAGGGAGCACCCAAGAGAGATGAGGGAATTCAGAAACTCTGTTATGGAAGTACTGTAGCTAAATCAGTTTGTAGCTCAGCTCTGGGCCTCCTACCATCACTAGTTTGCAGAGTTTTGTGGTATCTGCCAAAACTGCTAGAGGCAGAGCAGGCAACTGTGGCAGTGCCTGTACAGCACACCCTCCTGAAGGCACACTCTGCACTTGCTTCTACCAAGGAGTGGGATAAGATGGCCCTCATGGAGCTCTGTCCTGCTGTAGCTCCACTGCTTCCAGGACCCAGGCTAGTTTGGTATCTGCACTACATGTGAGTGTGCACTCTAATTTTAATTTGTGGTGCTTTTGCTTGATGTGGAATAAGGCTTTCTTCTCTCTTGTTGAAAATGACCTCCTCACAAGTTTTTTGGTTTTAATTTGGTTTAGTGTATGTGTGTATATGTACATATATAAACTTAACTTTTTTTAAACCTCACCTGTTTATCCTGTATAGCACACAACAGGGTTTTTTTAAAAGGTGCTGCTCTTTTCCTGTCTTGTTTAAATTAAATAATAATAGTAATAATAAAGACTCAGAAATTTTCACCATTGCATGAATCTGATGGGAAGGTTACAGAATGATCTAGAGTGGATTTTACTTGGGGAAAGAAGAACCTAGAGTGTCCAGTTCACTCTCTATTTTCATGGAAATGTCATCAGAAACAATGATGTTAGATCGGATTTTTTAAATTAAATTCTTAAGCTCCTGCTAACTTTAAATTTTTTCCTGCTCATCATTGCTGGTCACAACATCCTAGAATTTCTAATTAGTTCTCAAATGTTATATTTTTACTAAATCACTACAACTCTAGCCAGACTGGGTGACATGTCATGTCTAGAAAACAATGTTCCAAGACAATTGTTTAATTCTGAGGCCTTAACTCACCTTGTTTCCTTACTCCAGGCTTAATAAAAGGAGTATGCCTTAGGAGAAATAATTCCTGACAAAACGAGTGATGGTAACAATTCTGTGGGATACTGGTTGATGAGAATGACACAAAAAGAGGCATTTTAATCTTGTGGCTATTTTTCTATTGTGCCTTTTTGCTTTTTTTTTTTTTTTTTTTCCATAGTAGGTGTTTCTACCCAAGCTGTGTTAGGTGGGTCAGCAAACAGTCATGATTCCCCTGAAGATCAGGTATAACTGCTTTTGTAATTTCTTTTTCATTTTTTTTTCTCAAGTGTGTGATCCACCATTGGAGCCTTTAAAAGGCAAAGATGATGATGATGATGAGAACCAGAATCAGTGAAAACGCAGTGGCAGGCCGTTCAAGATAATCTGCTTTCTCTGGCTGTTGAGTAGTTTTTTATTTTTCTTCCTTAAACAGTCTCTTTTTTTCCCTGCATTGTCTGGGCCAGTTGTAACCTCATGAGAAGGGGTGTGGTACTTTTGTGCAGTATCTGAGAGTAAATGAAAATCTGTGCTGCCTGATTTGTACTGATAGGGAGCTTTTTCAGAGTAATTATCCTGACTTAGATAGATAAGGCCTAACTGCTCAGCTTGTCATGTTCTTCATTTGCTAGAATTACTAGGGCATGCAAGCCTCAGCTTGGGCCAAACTGCTACTCCACAGTTTGAGAGAAAACCCTGCTGCTGATTTTATCTAGTACAGTTTATGGGGTTTTTTTCTGGTTTTTTTTTCAGGAGCTGGCAGAATAATTGTATTATGTGATTTTAGCCTGAGGAATGGAAATCCCACGCCCTGACTCTCTCCTCTTGTATGGGACACTTATTTTTCCAAAGCATAAATTGCAGTTTCAAATGTTGGCTTTCTTGCTTCCAAAAGAATTGTTATAGGGAGAAAAAGGGGATGTCAGTGCTGTCAGTTCTTTCTTCATCATTTTAAATACCAGCAAAACTCAGATTGCCAGCTTGTGTCTATGCCTGAGACAGATGTGTCTGGTTTCCTTGGCCCAGAAATGAAGAAAAGAGGCTTTAATTGAGCCTTGACTTGGACCATTTTAACTAAAATGAAGGTCACCTTTCAGGTTTGGTGGGGGTTATTTTCTATTTTGCCCTTGTGTAAAGGTTTTTTCATCAGAGTGGATCTTGGTGAGAGGCAAATCTCACCCAGAAAGAAGGCTGGCTCTCTCTGTTTGGGGTGGTGGATCTGTGTATTGCTATCTTGCTTTGTAACTGTGTGTTTTGCTCAAGGTGAGCAAAAGGGTGCAAGAAGAGTTCTTGGTCTGCTAGCTTGGGCCCAATAAATGGCACTGGGGGACAGAACAACAAAGGAGATACTGAGGATGGAAAATCACGTAAAAGAGGTGATTAAGCACAGTAAAAAATAATAGGAGACCTGGAGTGTGTGACACAGAGCCTTCATGCTGACAGAGCCTCATGCCTTGTTCAGAGGCTGCCTTCAAGAGGAATTTGAGGCATGTGTGAATGTGGTCACATACATTTGTGCAACTGCAGACACCTTGCTCAAAAAAGCAAGAATTGCTTCATCTCAGGAGGATAAAAAGCTGTATTTATATTCCTTAGTCTTTTGTGGTCTGACCATGGAATATGTTTGCTGATACTGGTTCAGGGCCGAAGGTAGGGATGGGGCAGATACAGTCAGATGAAAATAGGTGAAAAAAGGGGCTATTTTGTGTCTGTGTGCAAAGGAAAAATGGCATACACTTCTAATACTATTGTATGGGCTGGTGAAAGTGAATAGAAGGGATATCAAAGGAAAAGGAAAAAACAAGAGGAAGAATCTGGGATGAGCATAAGAACTGAGGACTCTTGGCACTACGTGGGAGCAAGGTCCCTGGACTCCAGCATGAATTCCCCATGTGGTGTTGTGTAGCCAGGATAGAAGAGGCCAGCTGCAACTCCTGCACCACTCACAGCTCAGTCACAGTGGTGACTTGGTCCCCTTGTGCTTATGAGAAGCTCCTAAAGCTCCCCAAATCTGAGGTCAGCAAGCTGCATTTCAAACATGTCCCTGTATGATGTTGTTTCTTCCTCACAGGCTTGGGTTTGTTTTCCTGCCAACTCTGAAACCTCTGGGAAAGCAGGACTAGCAGAAAGCTTCACAGATCAGTAAAGTTTTTAGTCTAGGTAGCAGGCTCTTTATTTTTTTTCTTCAAATGGATATTTTCCCCATTCTCTCCCCATGCTCCAGCAGTTCTGAGAAGGGACTGATCAACGAAGCTGCAAAGAGGGGGTTTATTACAGTGTCTTCAAGGACAGCTCCTGCTGGTATTAGAGATAGCTAAAACCAGAACAGTCAATCCCATTTCCTAACTTTAAGTAAGGAAATAAAAAGCAGTATAGAGCAGACACAAAAAACTGGCTTGTTGTGTAAAGAGGACAGTTAGCCACATAAAAAAGTAATGATATATTTTGGGTGCAAGAGGTGGGAGAGCCAGGATGATTCAAGAGGCCCTTCTAAGTCTTGTCATGCCAGAAACTGTGTGTCTTGATCTGGTTGTCCTGGATCATGGTGGCCTGGCTGTCTTTCCTCAGAGCAAGTCTGTTGCAGTCTTTTTGCTATGGTGATGAATGCCTTCTCTCTCCTCATCTAAAATGCTCTGAAGTATTTTTTTGAGAAAGGTGTTTGGATTTTGGTTGTGGGTTTTTCGTTTTGTTCTGATTTTTGCCACATAGGGCTGGCACCAAGTTACATGCCACCTTGCAGTCAGTCTCTTTCAGTGTTGTTCTGTGACTCAAGGCAATGACTTCTGAAAAGCTCTTTCCCTTTCTAGCATTGTGTAGAAATTCCCACTCAGCCAGCACCTGTTATTCAAAGGAAAATTCTGAAGTGTCAGCAGCTTGTTATCTCACATAGACTATCCACCCCTATTTGTGTGTATTTCCTGCTTGAGTGGATTGTGTGTCTCAACTGAGAGGATAACATCTTGAAGCTGCTTTTTTTTTCCTCATTTCCTCAGGAATACCTAGAATTTGTGCTGTAGAACTTTATAAACTGGTTTCGGATAGGAAAGGATCCAAAGTTTGAATGCTTGCTCTTAACTTTCCTATTGCTGTAGAATATTGCCCTATGTTTTTAAGCTATAGCTTTCAGGGTTACAGAGTGCCAAATGAAGCCTTTGTTCAGGTCATAGTTCAGATATATAGCAGTGGGAGAGTGGATCCTCTGTATCTGAAAGATTGCATAGATGTTTGGTGTACAGCAGTAACAGCCATATGCAAAATTAGCACTTGTCTGCCTACTGATACATGACAGGCCTTTGTACAAACAAATGAGAACTGAAAAAAATAACCCCTGAAAGTAATAATATATTCCACTCCTTTGTCTCCTCCTTCCTTCTAAATTTACCTCTTTTAAAAATAGCCAGAGGGTCAGTGTTTTATTTATTCGTCAGGTTAGAGCCATGAGTGTCAGATGTCTCTGCTCCATGCTTTCTGTGTACCCACAAGGGTAAAAATAATGGCTGATTTTTGTAGGGGATCCAAGCATCTCTTTTGCTTTGGGTTTCCTGAGGTGAAGGTTGGAAATCTTCAAGAAGCTAGAACCTTTTGTTTAATGAGAATTGTTACTTAATTGGAATCCTCATTTTAAAAAGTTAGGGATTTTTTAATAGCCTTTTTTTTTTCCCCCACCTGTCTCATGTCTTTCCATGTGCCTCTTTTAAAGTGTCTCTTACATTAAAATGTTTTGGAATATTATATTTTTTATATATTCATGCCCCTGGAAGCTCAGCTGTGGGGAGCTGCATTGGCTGTGTTAGAATTGAATGTCCTTTGCTCCATGTCAGGTGAGTGATGAGAGCCTGTCCCAGCAGTGCTATCAGTATTTGCACTCTTGAACTGAGCTACAGAGTCAGCCCTGCAGTGAGTTTTGGGCTTTTTTCATCCTTTAAGGCCAAGTACAGCTTGCACCTTTAGGTGATGTGATTTTTTTGGCAATTTCTCTACAGAGCCAGGTAGCTGGCACTGTTGGCTCAGTGACCATGACAATACCTTTTTACATTAAATTGTTTCCCTGTGAATCCCCTGAAAACCTTTCTCATTTTCAGAGGATTTGCCTCTGAAAATTTGCCAGAGGATGTGACAAACATGTATAAGAGCACCAAAGGTGGGCACCTGAAGTGTTTACACTAATGTTGATTTCATTGTTGATTGAATCCACCGGTTGATCACCGAGTTGGTGGGTTTTGGAGCACTGGCTGGGTGAGAGCAGGAGTGTGCTGGACTGGCAGTGCAGAGAGGATGCTAATTTTCTGTGGTGCCTTAACTGCCACAGCCTTCCTGCATGCTGGTGATGTAGGTAGCAGATGCTGGAGAACTGGTTCTACAGCCTTTCCAAATCCTTCCTGTGACTCAGCCCTGCACTGGACAGTGCTCCCTTACCCACTGCTGATTCTCTCATTTAAACAAACTGCTTGTGTGAGTCCCAGTGACTTCACTCAAGTAATTTCTCCAGCCCTCATAAAATTGCATTGATTACGAAAGGGGTGGGGTTCTTTCCCACAAATCACATTTGCTTTCTGAGTGCTTTCTGGGGCTATAGCAGTAGTTTCTTTTGCAAACAGATCCCTTTTGTCTTGTGCTGAAGTGACCCATTCAGCCTTGATTTGCATTTTGATGTTTACTTCCACACAAAACAATAGCAGCAGTGGTGTAGAACCATGGTGTCTGTCCAGTGTTGGGTCTGCTCGGGTTCACTAAAGGTCTTGGAGTTCCGGGAAGTGGTTGCCGGTCCCCAGATAATGAGGATGTCACGGGTGGTGGCAGTAGCACGATGCTGCTGGCAGAGGCACCCCAGCGTCCCAGTGCAGAACTGGGAGGTGCCAAACTGGCTCAGGCTGCAGGGGGAAATGAGCAGACCTGAAGAGTGTGTCCCGGGTTCTGGAGCAGCTTCACCATTCTGCTTGAGCCACTGCAGGCCTGGCCAGGAGCAGCAGTGGGACAGCTGTATCAGTGGGGTGAGGGATGGACAGCATGGACTCCTGGGATTACACCTGCGTGCCCACCAGGGCTTGAAGGGGAGGCTGGAGCAGCCAGGGCTGTCCTCTGCAGGGAGCACAAGGAAGTGTGCAGCATTATGGGGAGAGGAAGCCAAACCTGTGTTGTGTCAGATAAGTGTGTTTTACCTTCGGCCGCTTTTGTGACAGGAGTTGCATCATCCCGGTGGCAAACTTGTTACTCCCCTTCTGTGTCTCCTTGCTTCCTTCTCCCAGCTCCTGAATGTCCCCTCACTGGTTCTCCCCTCCCTGTTCTCCCTCTTTCACCACAGTAAATAAACTAGCTACTCACTTCAGAGGCACTTTGGGCCATCCTTGGAGGACCTTAGGTCTGTCCACGTCCCCATTCCACACCCAGCTGGGTGCATCTGTAAGCCTAAAACCAGCTAATTGGAAATGTGAGGCAGAGGGACATGCTAGGGCAGGCAACTACAGCCCCTGGCACTCAGTTTAACATGGCCTGGATGCTGTTGGCTCTGCTCTGCCAGGTGCTCAGTTTACAGTTTAAACTCTCTGCATCCGGTATTTACACAATGAGAAATAAGAGCTTAATTTGCAGTAAAAGATTTGCATTGTACCGTCTGGGCTCTCTGTTTCTGTTACTGCCCTGGGTCATCTTCACCCCAGGAGATGCCAACAGGCAGCTGATAATTTCTTGATCCATGGACATTGTTGGTGTTCAACAGGCTGTCAAGGAAACAGAGATCAACTGATGGAGCACTAGAGAAAATTGCCATGGTGGTGTCATACACAGTGCAAAGATTCTAGCCCACAGGTAAAGACAGTAGGGATTTTTTTCCTCCCCTCATTTTTCAGCAGCTGTATCATATGTTTAGCTTGGGTTTTTCCTCTACTGCAGGTAATTTTTAGATTAATTGGTAGAATTTCTAGAAATTATAGGAGTCACCTTTGTCTTCTCATTAGAAAGGAATACTTTCAACAAAGATGTCACAGATTTCAAGCTCCCCAACTTTACAAAAAATTATGAGTGTTAGTTGAAGAAGTGAGAAGCGAACAAAGAAAGTCACTGAAAATGAAGATACAGAAAGTTGAATTTCAAAGATGATGTTTTCTGTAGGTTTTGAATTCTGGGGCATAATAAATTGGGATATGTGTAAAAAATGCAGGAAATAATTGTTCTTCACTTGACCACACTCAGCCTCAACTGGCATTGTGTGATGAAGTTGTAAATAGGGTGTATCCTAAGAGGAGTGAACAGCGCTTCTACAACTTTTTCAACCAACAAGATAGGGAAGGAATTTTTGGTTGGGTCAGGTGACATTTTTTACAAAGGAAATTTATACTGACAATTGCTGGTAGTTGTCCACATCCACTGGTGAGAGGACAGGAGGTAACCAGTCTGTAGTAGAGGAACACTAAGCTGATGGGCAGAAAAAACCAAATCTGTCTCATCGTGCTTGGTTCTGGGTGAATGATTATTTGTCCTTTCAGCCCTACATAGTTCCTCATCCAAACCATCTTCAGGAATATGCATCATCTACCCAGAAGCTCATCTACTGAGTGTGAGACAGAAAGGCACCATTTCTGTGGGACTTGCTTTATTCTGTCACAGAATTATTTGGGAAATACAAATACCAAAAGCGCTAACTGAACATGGACCCTCAAATGAGTGTTGTGAAATTTGGTGAAGATTTAATTACTTATTTTACCTGAGACATTGTCTCAAGATGTGTTCCAAAAAGTCACTTATATAGGGACTTCCTAAAATCTTAGTTTGTTGTATTTGTGTGCCATGTGTTTTAATTTGGAGCTTATTTAATCTAGTTGCTCAGCGAGACAAACCTGAGGAAACTATGTTGTCTATGTATTTGTGATGTTGTCCTCGCTTCCCCTTTAGAATTTATTGGGCAGTTCAAGCCAGAGATCCTGAAATACTGGTTCTGTTTCTTGTAAAGGAACTTCATGGAGGGCAGGGACCAACCAACAGTTGTTGGTGCCTCAACTAAAGGTGGCATCTGATGCTTACTAAGGTGTTCTAAGCAGAATAATCCTTTGTCTAGATGACAGTTCATGGTTATCTAACCCTTTTTTTTTAATCCCTGATGTCACTGTTTTCGATGAATGAGAGGTATTAGGTAGCTAGACTTTTTTAGGTGATTTTGCAAAACATGAAAGAAATGCACTGCGTTTAGCTCCCCTGAATTTAGAAAAAACAAAAGACTAGCCTTGCAATCCTGCAGACATTTGAGTGATGTCATGCAGATCTGGTCTGTAAAATTCGCAGTAACTGATCCATAAATGTTTGGAACCTTGGTGCAGCATTCTAAGAAAGTCTGTCACTTGCTGTAAATGCATTACCTCTGTTTGACTCTGCAAGATACATCTCACTGTATTCCTGTCCCATTTATTGGCATGTCCTATAGGGCTGAAACGAGACCACATTATTTGTAGCCCAGAACTGCTGTCTCTTAGACATTGCTGGAGTAGTTCATAGGGAATTACAGTAAAAATTTGTCATAAATAGCAGAAAAAGGGCAGATGTTTGATAGGCAGAGAGATGTCTTTTGGATGTTTGTTATGCTGAGTCAGGCTGAAAGTGATCAAAGGAAAGCATCAGAAATTAGAGATAATAGAGAACTAGACAAAAGCAAGATTTGGAAAATAAGTCTGACCTGTAAATAATAAAGCTGATATTCCTTCTGGCCTTGCAGGAAAGCAGACAGCTTCATACTAGTGACACAGTCATATCTGTTCTGAGATAGTATTCTTCTTCAACTTGTTCACACTGCAGTACTCATCAGCAGTTTCCCCACAAACTTCATTGGGGTTTACCTCTGAAAATTATGTTTTTAAAGCAAGATTTCTTTTTTACAGATTTCTCTTCCTTTTCACAGATTTTTAAACAATTGTCTTTCAAATAGGAAATAACTCGTTTCTCATCATACTGTTCTTCTAACAAGAGATTCTGTCCTATCTGAAGTCATTGTGTGCTTCAGTCTTGTGCTGCCCTTTGTTCTCTGTGTTTTTATTTTTAAAGTAAATTCTTTCTAATGTGTGACTGACTTCTCTCAGATGAGTTCTTTGAACTGTTTCCAGCTCTGTTATCAAAAGCTGCACAAATCTTCCCATAGTGACAAAATCTAACAAACAAGAGGAAAACATTCAAATCATGAGCAGGTAAGCCCATGGAGAAAAGAGCTGATCCAACAGAAAAGAATCGAATTTGAAGAGAATTTCTAGCATCTCAAGGCCACAAAGTGTTGGGTACTTTGGGTCTTTGATGCCAATGTAATGGTTCTAGTATTCAAAACTTGGAAGGAAATTCTGTGAGTTCCACTCTTGTAAAACCAGAGTTGACCACTCACTTAAGGGTTTTAAATAAGATTTTAAGATTTTAGTGTTAGATGTTAATTTTGTTTCAACATATTGCCCTATACTTATATAAAAAATAAAAAAAACAAGGAAAGACTTGGAGACTTTATTGCTTGCCTAGACTGTGGTATAGGGAATTTGTTTTGAAACCACATTGTGGCTTTCAGCTCATGGGGTTTGCTTTGCTTTGAGGTTTTCTTTGTTTTTGAGGCAAAGAAAGTCTTACTAAGAGAAATGTCTCCCCAGAGATCACTGCATCAACAATTTTAATCTCTAGGATTATGCTGCTTTGTGGAATGTCAGACTGCTTCAAGGTCGACAAATTTACTTTGAGGCATTATTCTAAGAAGACTTACAAAAATTTTAGGTGAAGGGAAAGTGTCAATCAATTGAACACTTCCAATCCCTACTTTTTCACGAAGCCTGCTAATATCTTCCAGTTAAACAGACTTTCAGTTAAAGCTATGTAGGATGCTACAGAGACAAGTGAGCATATAGCAACATGGAGCCCTGAATATACAAGTTAAAGTAAATGCACAAATACACAATTACTTTTGCCTTGGGCAAAATATCAGTGTTGCCACTTCTCACCACATGTAGGTAGTAAGAAATGCAAATTCAGAAATCTTCTTTTACTAGTCAAGTACAGTAATTGTAGCCAGAAAAGGTCTGCAGAGAAGAAAATGAGAGAAATGTTTTCATTCAAAGAAAATAAGATGTGACTCAGAAAACAATATTTTGGTCATATCTGGCATTAACATAAGCTGATAAGCAAAATTAATTCAGCAGTAGTCTCAGAAAAAAATACTCTCTGTACAAACAGTAAACAAAGCACCAAACACATAACTTGGCAGTGGTTGGAATGTGTGAAGACGTGCTCAGCACTGTGCAAGAGAGGACAGCAAACTTGCCAAGCCAAATTTAGACTAAACAGTGGCCTAACTATTGCTCTGCCAGAGAAAGCCAAGCTGCAATGCCAAGGAAAACATAAAGGTTAAAATATCAGGGAATATAGTGATTATTGAGAAATATGTTTTGATTGATGGATGTATATATTTACAGTTAAACTTGCTAAACAAGTAGCAAGTGATGCCCTCGGGTAGATCTAAAGACAAAACAATTGCTAGTGGAAGAGCATGCATGTGATTTTGGCTTTTCTCTAGCAAAACTGCAGAAAATTTTAATGTTTTGGAAACAAAACAAGTGATATCTACTGGATAAGTTACTCCAAAAATTAGACTGCTTGTGTCACTCAGTCCAGCAGAGCTTGATGGAATTCTGTTTGAAGAAATCTGTATTTCTAAAGTAATAGAAGAAATTGGCATATAGACAGAATCCTTTACTGAAGTATATAAAGCCAAGGAACTGACCTGTGCCTCGATCCCTGGCAAGGTAATGGAGTGCCTCACCCTGGAGACATCTCTGTTCCATGGATGAGAAGATCTGGAGTAGTCAGCATGGATTCACTAAAGGTAAATCGTGCTTCACCAACTTGATTGCATTCTACAATGAAGCAATCACCTGGGTGGATGAGGGGGGAGCAGTGGATATTGTCCACCTTGACTTCAGCAAGGTTTTTGACACTGCCTCTCACAGCATCCCCAAAGGCAAACTCAGGGAGTGTGGAGACTGGATGAGGGAGGGCACAGTGAGGTGGATTGAACTGGATGAACAGCAGATCCCAGAGGGTTCTAATTGGAGATCACTAATGGTGTCCCCCAATACTTGTTTAACTTCCCCATCAAAGACTTGGATGAAGGGGCAGAGGCCTCCTCTGCATGTTCACTGATGACACAAAGCTGGGAGGAGTGGCCAATACCCCACCAGGCTGGGCAGACCTCAACTGTTTGGAGTGGTGGGCAGAAAGCCTCCACAAAAAAGCTCACGTTTGGAGCTCTTGTCATACTGTAATATGCTGCCTGCCCAGCACAGGAGTTTGAGAACTAAAAAAATCTGTATCCTCAACCCAACAGAAGTAGCAGTAAATATTGATGGAGTTGCCTCTGAGCTAATTTCCAGGCAGAAGCCAGGGAGAAACTGAGTAGGCATAGAAGTGACACAAGCTTTACCAGTGTTCGCACTCATTTTTCTGCCTGGAGAAAAGAGAAGCTTCATCTTCTCATACATCCCAAATGGATTGAGTATCCAGTATAGCTTGGCTTATGAAGATACCAAAACCTTCAATAAATAAAGCTGATTGCAACACATATCAGAGCTGTTCAGAATGACAAGAATGCCTTCAGGCAGAGATGGATGCTGCTTACTGTGCAAATATGGCACTGATAGTGATCAGGGACTTGATGTCCACTGGGATATACATGGGTAGGAACAAGATGCAAAAAGAGACAAAATACTCAAGTTCCAAACATACAGTGGAGCAAAGTGGGACGGGTGAGTGTCTAGACTGTGAGAAAATGCACTGAAGTAGAACACAGCCATTTTAACTAGTGCTATCTTGAGTTGACCTACTCTTTGCTGCCCAGCCTAGAAGGCCACATACCCTACATCAATTTACCCAGTTTATCATTGCAGATCTTTTTTTTGCTGACTGTTCAAACATTCTTATTGTAGGCAGTTTCTTGGTGTGCTGGGAACTGGGTAAACTCCTGAACTCCCAAGTGATGACTGGCATCCATGAAGTGATAAGACATTTCATCAGGCACAGCCTGTTGTCTCATTCCACCACCTCACAACCAACAGCATTCTAATCATACATTAACACTTCAAATTATAAATACACTATGTCCTTCAGTGCAGTCTCAAATTTTCTTAAGTACTATGTCTGAGAAACAGGCTAGAGATCAAGGTTGAGGTTGAAAATTTCCTATACCTGTAAGTAAAAGGCTACATGAAGTCATAATCAAAATGCCTCACCTGAATTACTTGCTGAATATAAAAGAGGCAGCTTGACTGAGAATTGAGATCTCCATGGGGTTGTGGGCTTCCTGTGTTAGCAGTTCCTTGCTGTGTCTCAAGACACAAGGCACTAAGTTCTTCAGCATTCAGAGCACAGCAGCATCCAGCCCTCACCAAACCTGCCTTGTGCACAAAGGTACAGGCTTTGATCCAATAAACCCTTGTCATGTAAGGGAGGAGAGTGCTGGCGCTGGGACTGCAAAGGTGGTCATTTACCTGCTACATGCACAAAGCCTGAAGAGGAGATGTGATACAGGCAGCATGCCCTCACCTAGGGGTTGGCCAGACAGAAAAAGCCCACAAACCTACTAGGTGACAACAACTAGCCCAGAGCATTGTGTACTAGCAGAACAAATTGCAGTACTGTCTCCTTACTTCTTCCTGAAGGGTGGAGCTCTTTTCACTGTCTCCAGGTAGGTTAACAAAATCCTAGTTTGATGAACTGCAGAGGGATTCCAGGAATGCTTAAAAGCTTGCTGTAATGGTTTCACTTGCCATATGCAGACTTGGTTGATGTCAAGAAAAGAGAGCAGCTAAACCTTTGCTACTCAGTGTTTCTTCTAGTAAGTCTGTAGCAGTAACCTTGAGCTCAGGGCCGAGAGTTCAGTATGGCTATGGGAAAGCAGACAGCATCATAGTAGTATCTTCAGGGGATTATTTTGCATTTCCTGTAGGAGTAGCAACACTACCTAAAATTTAGCCCATTATTGACTTATTCTTTATATACTCAGATATCAAACATAGCAGACATTAGTCTGTACACTCAGTGCATTCTAATTTAGCAATCTGAATAATGGAGCAGAGGTAGTGTAACATACATCCTCTTTCCTTCAGGAAGTCTCTAATTGCCCTGCCTCTTAAAAGTGGAAGACTCAGAGCTCCCAAGTGCTCCCTGATTTGAACAGGACCAACTGCTGTTATGAATGTAAGCCTTCAGTAAAAAAGCATTTTTCTGTGTCTCTTGCTATCTGAGGCTGGAGACAGTTACCAATGTGAGTCTCCAAGCTGTTTATGACATTGTAGGTGAAAGTGGTAGGTTGGGACAAAAGGCAGAAGGAGAGAGGTATGAGATGGCAAGTGTAGAAGCAGGAAAACTTTCAATTTTTGAAATTGAAAAAAGGGAAAATGAAGCCTGAACAGCAGGAAAAAAAGAAACTAAAGCAGACAGTGTTCAGCAGACCACATAGATAGGCAGCACTGGAATATACTGGCAGAGCTGAGTGAGGACAGTGGTCTTGAGTTGTCAGGGTTGAAATGTACTTGCAAAAGTGGAATAAGAACTTTATGTGCTGATTGGTATTACACCTTCCCCACCCAGGCCATCCCTTCCTCTCTCTCCCCGGAGGATCTATGAACACGCCTCTGTTTACATTAACTTTACAACCAGAAAAGAAAAAAAAAAGTATCATTTTGCTCTGTTGAGAACTTCCTATGAATTTAAACAACAGACTTCAAAACACTGACACATCAAACCAAGTATTTTAGTGGGCTTTTGAGTATGGATTAGTATCATGAATCTTGGTGTCATTGGTATGAATTCACGTCATTCAGCTTTGTCTTTAAAAGGGGTTCCTGTTAAATGATCACAAACAATTATGTTAGTCATTCTTTTTCTGAGAACTCAGAGGCATTATGGGAACTTGTTTTGGATACCAGACTGCATGTTCATCTCCATGTGTGTGTATATTCCCTGGTCTCCTGTTGGATGAAGCAGCCAAACCTCTTGGTGGATCTCACAGGGTAAAACAGCTTGAGGGGGTGTCAGTACTGAAAGAAGAAATCTTTATTCAACCTGTACCCATTCACTTCATCTTTTTAGTAGGACATGTCACCAGGGCTCTAAATTGAAAGCCACCTGTCTCAGGGTGCTCAGCTGATCATGTATTCCTGGCTTTTGCTACAGGCAATGCTCAATGTGGTTCCAAGGAGATGCACTTGTCCCTGGATTGTATCAACAGCAATGTCCCCAGGTGGTGATGGCAGCAGGCTCCACATGGCCAGGACGTACTGTGTTTCTGACTTCTGACTATCTATGGCCAAGGGACATTGACTGCAGTCTTGAAAATCTTTTTGGAGTCATGGCCCCCTTGCCCTGACATTTGCAGTGGGTAATGTGAGTTCCACCAAAGCCCAACAGTTCCTGGAGGACACAAGCACCTCTCTGATCTTGACCGAGCCTATTTTTCAGGTGGCCAGCCAGCTTCTTCCTCTAGAGTAAAAGGGCAGAACAAACAAGGAAATGGTGCTTTGGGAGGCCTCAGCATAGGAGTGTCAATAACACTTGGGAGAAGGAGACTGGGAAACTCCTGTTGTTCCCAGTAACAACCGAAGAAAGCAGCTGGGGCCTGTCACCACCTGCAGTGACTGCACAACCATAGGACACCATACCCCATCTCTCTTCCATGGATTGCATCTCCTCTCTCCATGGCTTGTGGAAGGACCTTGCATGGTTACAGATCCTCATGAGAGCTGGATGGAGGCAGCTGTGAAGGTAGCAAGGCAGCCACCCTCTTCTCTACCACACACCCCACATGTTTGCCCCACATTCTGCAATGATGATAAGGAAGAAGCTGCAGATCCCTCAGCATATCATATTAGTGCCCTGCTTCAACTCCCTATCATTTCCTGACTCCTGTCAGCTCCACCTGCCTTCCCTCCAGCAGGTTATACATGCAGACCATGAGGTCCACTCCATGCAGATCATGAGGTCCACTCCTTCATAGGAGGAGTGCAAGAAAGTGTGCAGAAGGGCAACAACATACGTAGAAATTGCTTCAGAGGGGAAGGTCCCCCACAGTCAGCTCAGGAGACAGCACCTTCTGAGACTGCTGGGAGAAAACAATGACAGTGAAATCTTGAGAGAGGTGGCCTTTATCACCTGAGGGGAAGGGTGTGACTACAGACAAAAGCAGGCACTGACTTTGAGAGGGTGCTGCAGGCTAGAGCCATCCAGCTTCACTATTCAGAAATGCCACCATCAAGAGGAGACCAGCACACAGCAGCAGTGAAACTCAAGAAGATGCATACTGGACACCTCAAACCAGGAGGCACTTTTAGAACTCATATTGGGGCTGACTTAGAAACTGGAAACAATAATAGTAGTAATAATAATAATAATAATAATAATAATAATGTCTTTCCTCATTAAAAACTGACTGGGCTTTATCAGCACTAAAATATGTGCAGACCTTCCATGCAAGACAATATTAAGCAAGAGTGCTTACTTATTATATTATTGTGTTAACTCTGTAACTCGTTATGTCACCAGAAAATATGTGGCAGTCTTAGATTTACTTTTCTTCCTCCAGACAGGTAATGGTGGAATTAATTTTCTCTTCTAATTCTGACTACCCAAACAGTCATTCTGTATCCTTCACTCTCCAGTCTCCTGGCCTTTGGAGGGGCATATCCTTTAGGGAATCTCTAATGCTCATGGTTTTGCAAGAAAGCTTCCTCTGCCTCGCATAGGAAAACCCCTTGGCCTGGATAGCAAAAGCAGTATCGATTCTGCTGGTGCTGAACAAAGATCTCTTCTTGAGGTTGGTGGCAACACCCACAATGGTGGCTGGGTATTTCATTTGAGGAAGAACAGTCTCTAGGGGACAAAGGACAGCCCACCTTCTGCAAGAAGATCTGACATCTTGAACTTCATTGGGTAAGCCTTGTTAAAAACCTGGATTCCTTACAAATTTCTTCTCCCCTTCAGCTGAAGACTTTTCCCAAATACTGTTTTTCAACAGCAAGCCCAAGAGTGTGCAGTGCCGAGGGCCAGCTGGTTTGGTGCTACACGCCAAGGGAACTGTTTTCAGCAGAGCCAGTTTCTCTGAAGAAACAGCCCCCCAACAGTATGGATCCATTGCCCCACACAAGTGACCTGAGGCTCAAAGTAAGTTTATTTTGCCTGCAGTTTGGACAGACAGTAGTGTGAGTCTGAGTTTGATGAGATGACGTCCAATATTCTCATGTCCTGCCTCTTGTTACTAGTGAGAGTGGAGCTCAAAGAGGTAACATGCAAAATTCACAGAACAGGTGGGATCAGAGAATTATTTTTATTTACCTAAACAGTACTAGGAATGCCCTCGTGATCCCAGTGCATTTGTTGTAATGTAGTAAGAACATGATTAGCATTTAATACTATTTAATAAATATGCTGATTAACTTAGGCAACAGTAATCAGTATTTGCACAGATTAACAAACTTGACCAGTCAGTGGCATGAAGCAACCATGAGGATATGATATATTAACTCTGCTTTGCATTTTAAGCTTGAATTTGGCCATCCCTTCCTAATACCCTGAAGAAGTCTTCTTCCAAAACTGAATATACATTTGGCTATGACAGGAGTCATAGCCTATTTCTTTATTTTGTATTTGTTGCTGAATGGGGGGGGCAAAAAACTAATCTGTTATTTGGGGTGCTGTGAGAATGGGAAGAATAGAATTAATTTGTGATCTGAGACTTTATAATGTCTTTTTTTTGATCAGGTTTATAAATCAGCAAGGCTTTGGAAGAGCAAGATTAAGTGTCTGTTTTCAAATCCAAATTATTCTGATAAATCCAAATCAGAGCAGGTACTTTTGGTGACAGTTCCTCTGAACTTGGAGACCCCAGAAATCCTGTAAAGAATCTGCAGAGGTTCCTCACAACTCCCTCTTGGTCCCAAATTACAAACTGGGCCAGTCAGGGGTGGGGTTTACTCTAATGTAGTTCATCCAGACCCCACATGGTGTTTCAAAGCCTGACTTCTTTGTTGCACTTCTAACAAGACCTGTGTCCACAGAGCCTTTGATCACAGCACGTCTGTCCTCCAGCACCCTCTTTCTTTAAACTTACATTCTTAAGGTCAAACCTTTTCCAGCAACAGCTCACACACAGCAACCCTGAGCACACACTCAGGCTGGGTGGAGAATGGATCAGGAGGAGCCCTAAGAAGGACCTGGAGCCATTGATGGACAAGAAACTCAACATGACCCAGCAGTGAGCACTCACAGCCCTGAATGTCAGCTGCATCCTGGGCTGCATCCAAAGCAGTGTGGCCAGCAGGTTAAGGCAGGTGATTCTCTCCCTCTGCTCTGACAGGTGAGACCCCACATGAGGTATTGCATCCAGCATAAGAATGATGTGAATCTGCTGGAAGAAGGCATGGGGAGGGCCATGAAGATGGTCTGAGAGCAGGAGCACCCCTCCTATGAAGACAGAGTCTTGGGGCTGTTTTTCTTGGGGGAAAAAAGGCTCCAGGAAGATCTTACAGCATCCTTCCAGCTACAAGAGAACTGGAAAGGGACTTTTTACAAGGGCTTGTAGTGACAGGACAAGGGGGAACGGCTTTTAAATGAAAAAGAGTAGGTTTGGATTAGATATTAGGAAGAAATCCTTTACTTTGAGGGCTCTGAGGCACTGGGACAGGTTTGCCCAGAGATGTGGACGGCCCATTCATGGAAGCATTCAAGGTGTGACTGGATTGCACTTGAAGCAACCTGTTTGAGGAACCCATGGCAGGGGTTTCAGATGATTCTGAAGGTCCCTCCCAACCTGAACCATTCTAAGATTCTGCGATTCTATGACTCTGTGTGATTTGGTATTATGACTTGAATAAATGAGTAATTGTTGAAGGGGGTTTCCAAGGGCAGAAATTTTGCAGCTCCTCCCGAGCCCCTCTGAGGTAGTGCAGGGCAGGAGCAGCTGGGTGAGTGGTGTGATCAAGTTGTCCTCCCCCTTCTCCTACTGCCAGCACATGGCCCATCACTGGGGTGGTGGTAGGCAGGAAGTTCCAGGCTGGTAATTGTAATGAGATTTACTCAGTCCTGCTGTCTCATTTGCCCTGTATCCCAAGCACCAGGATGTAATGTATCTTGAAAACTTGCTTGGCAAAGAGTGATGGCAGCTGCACTGGGGCAGGTCTCAACAGAAGGGAGCCCCATAAAAGACTCGCTGTTGACCTTTGATTTGACTACCAATGTGTAGCAAGCAAATATTTAAACCCATACCATTCAGAAGAGAAGCACGGCTTTAACATGGGGAACTCAGCCAAGGGGTGCTGCTGTGATAGTCCTGGGCTGTGCCTGGGAAGGGGCAAGCAGCCCTCTTCCACTCCAGCAGAGCAGCCCACCCTGCCCATCGTGCCCACACCAGGGAAGGGGCAAACGCTCAGACCCCAACAAGTCAGGTGGCTGCTGTACCAAGGAAGGCAAGAGTTTTAATTTCTCATTCTTGAGCTCAGAATGGGCTGTTTCTAGCCCAAAGACAGAATAACTGCAGCCATTCCTCCTGCCCAGATTGCCTGCGACCCCATACAAGCAGAGGCTGTGTGACAGGGAGGCCACCTCTGGATCTGGCTGCCTGCTGTGACCAGAGCCCCAGCAGGCTGGACCCAACTGCTGATCTTCTACTGTGGCTGGTACCCACATACTGATGAGTCTTCGAAAAACCTATTGGTGTCAGTCAGGGGCAGCGACAGGCCAAGAGGGTATTTATCCCTCAGAGTGCTGCTGAATTAGCTCTTTTGGTCAGTTTATAATTAGGTACTTGCACTCAACAGTATTCTTTCTGTTGGATTTTTATAGTTTTGTCTTTTCTTTTTTAAACATGAAAATAATCAGTCTTAAAATAAAATAATTTTTTAAAAAAATACCCTGGGAAGTGATCTATAAAAGGAGAAAATCCTTGCCAAGGGAATGCCACAGCAGCGAGCCCAAGCCACAGAAAGCCCGGTTGAAGGCTTCACTTTGCCGCAGCTTCTCAGAGGTTAACCAGGGTCTGTAAGCAAACAGCTTAAAGAAGGAGCCCGGCTTAGTGCCCGGGTCTTGGGCTGTCCCAGAACCTACCAGCCTAATGCCCTTCCAGCAGCCCCTCCCTCCCTCCCTCCCAAAGGCGATGCTGGGCAAACAGAGGCGGCCCTCGCCCTCTCGTCTCAGCGGGAGCCTTGTGCGGGGGCTCGGGGGCACCGCAGCAGAGGGTGTTTCACTGCAGACGGGCGCACAGCCATGAGCATATAAAGCCTGGGGCAGCAGCCCGGGAGGGTTGTTTAGCACAACCACACCTCGGCTCTCTTGGCAGCACGGCCAGGCGGTGCCGGAGCGCCGGCAGCTGAACCCCGAAGTACCTGAGCGTGGGAGCGATCTGCCCATGGGCCCCCGCCTGCTGCTGATTCTGGTGCTGCTTCAGGCAGGTGAGTACCACCTCTCTGCCCTGCCGTGCTTCCCCCTGTCCAGGGACAACCTCTCTCTCCCATTGCCATCAGCTTTGTGTGCTTCGTGCCAGGACCTCCGTGTGATTTGGCCACCTCCGTGTGATTTGGCCAAGCGAGGAAAAAAAGTGTCACTAGACAATCCTCAACTTTACAGTGAGGGACAGTGTGAGTGAGCTGCCTGCCTGCCTCACTTCCCAGCCCCAGCTATGACATAAACTGTGTAAGCCCAGGTCTTTTTCTTTTTTAATAGTTTGCTGCTTACAGAGTTGTTAGTGTCTGTGTTTCATAGAAATACCTTCTTTTTATACCAGTGGCCATGGAGTGAGCAGTTTCTAATGCATCTGAATTTAAAATAATTTTTTAAAATTCTGTTTATAAAACCCATAAATGACCGCTAACATAAAGCCCCTACACACAGAGGCAACAAAGCACTAAACTGGCATGTTTGAGGTTATACCCGCAGTAGAGTTTTAAAAGAGAAAAACAACCCCCTGCCTTCATTTACAGCAAAGGCTGCCAGTTTAAGCAGGAAATTGTGCTAAGTTGTCAGATTCACCCCTGCTCACCTCTCTGCAGGTATGTTCTTCTCTAAGGTGCTCCATTAGTATTTAACTAATGATTGGACATGCTGCTAAGGGGATATTTGACTAGGAGCAGGCTGCTGTGGGGACTCAGGCTTTTTCAAGGCTTTCCTGGCTGTGCTGCCTTGGCTGCCTAGCATCGAGAAAGCAATTTCAGTTCTTGGTCAAGTTATTAGCTGTGCACCTGAATATTAAAAATGTACTTGCTGGGGCTGACCTCTCAGCTGCAGCAGCGTGCCGCTGGCTCAAAACCCAGACAGCTTTCAAAGAACAGGAACATCAGAGGCTGCCTGGATGCCTCTTGCAGAACACACAGCCCTAAGCACACTAATTGAGTCTTTTGGACTCAATTTCCTTTGGGGCGTTCTCTCCACTTTCATGAGCTGCTCTGCACTGTAATTACAGTTCCTTGATCCCCAGAGATATCCCCAAAAGAAGAATAGCCTTTCTTCTTCTGGGTGAGGTACAGTTACATTACACCAGCCTCAACCATTTTCAGCCAGTCGCCAACAGACCAAGCCCAGCAGTCCTGGCTTAAGGGGCCAGTGAAACACAGCTGAAAAAAAAAATTCAAGCTGTTTGTCAGAAGCCTGGGATTCCTACAAAGGAGTTTTTGTCTCCACTGGAACATTTTCAGGGTCTGCAAACTGCAACAGGTTGAAAAAGCTTGATTTATACCCCCAAATCTAAAGCAGCTCACTACTTGTGATTTCCCCTGAGAGCTAAGCCCCCTTCTAACTCTGGAGCCTTGCTGTTTAGACAAGGAAAATAAGTGGTCTCTTCAGTTCTCAATAAAACCCATCCAATGTGTTTTTAGCACAAAACCTGAACACTCAAGTAGTGTTTAGGTGAGCTTACTTTTTCAGGAATGTGCATTTAATCCCCGAGGAATGCCCCAGGAAGCAGACAGCCTGGACAGCCTGCGGTGCCAATCCCTGGGGTGAAAATGGTGGCACCTGATCCTGCTGGGGGGTGAGGCTGGGAGAAGGAGAAAAGCCCTGCCTGTCCTTCATGGGGAGAAACCCTCCTTGTCTTCACTGGCATTTGGATTGGGCTTGGAGGGCAAGCTAGCCCAGGAGATGTGGGAAGAGGCCCAAGCGAGGGGATTAGAGACTAGGTTTTAAAAGGAAAGCAACTGTTTTAATAATAGTATTGAGTCCTTGGGTGGTTTAGGGGATTAATTAGCCCGTGTTTGCACAACACTTTGAAGAGGTCAAGCGTGCTGCAATAGCCAGGGGCAGGTGGCAAAACAGCTTCAGTGATGAGTTCCCAGCTCCCAGGCATCACCTCCTTCTCCATCCAAGCATGCCAGAAAGTCCCTGTCTGATTTTGGAATGGCTGTGCATGGGTAGGATCAGCAGATGGGTTAGGCTTTCGGGCTGAGGATTTTGATCATACAGTGCAAAGTGCATTTGGTCCTTCACAGTCAATCCAGGCATGAAATGCCCCTATTTGTCACTAGAGCACGATGAGCAGCAACACTTGCAACTGAGCATCACACTGGTTTGAGTATTAGGGGCAGGGTACTCTTGGTTTCCATAACAGTTACTTCAAGAAACCTGTGATTTCTAAAATAGTTCCAAATTAACATGCAAAAGCATGAGACTGTTTGAAATACTTGTAACTCAGAAATTTCCAGACTGGTTTGGATGGCCATCCACACAACCCAGCTGACACAGAGCTCCTTTCTTCTTTTTCCCCCAAATTAGGGCAGCCCACCTGCTATGACTTAGGTGGAACATAATAACAGAAGCGGATGCAAGCGTTGCCAGCACTTGCAGAGTCTCAAGCAAAAGCAGCTGTACATACATCTTGGCTAATGGAGGCACTTTGTCCTTGACAAAGTAGGCACTCTACAGGCTCTGGGGTGTGTAGCTGTCCCTCTTTGCAGATTAATAGGACTATCAGTATGTTTTTCCACCTGGAAAATGGGTTAGAAGATCCTGAATAGTAGGGGAAACTTGGGTAAGGTTGAAGAAATCTTGAGCAACATGGAAACTTCTTTTCTTTCCACAGAGCCCTGGTTAGGTCTGGTTGCCTGGCTGTACTCTGCTGCTTCAAATTCCAGTCAGGACCATAGCATAGCTGGAAAACTGTCCCAGGTTTGGGAGCTCTGGGATGCAGCAAAGCCCAGGTGGCCCTGCATGGTGCTGGCACAGACCCTGCAAAGCTTGATAGCTCAGGCTCCATGATGTGCAAGACTGGGCACACTGCTCCTGGGTGCAGTGCAGCTGCAATCACACACTAGTACACCAGAACTAGTAAGTCCTGCTTGAACTGAGGTCCTGTGGAAGAAATAGCATGCTTGGGTATTTCTGCAACTGCCTTTTGATAATCCCAGACCTCAGGCAGAAGACCCTGTGCCAGCTGAATGTCATGACTACTTAGATTGTCAGGGCTGCACCCAGCCAACCAGTCAAAATCAAAACCATCTCCCTTTAAGGCCTGTAGGAAAATCAGTAGCAGGCATGTTTAATCTTCGTGTGTAACTGTGTCCTGTCTTTGCAGTTTGGAAAGGTGCTCTGGGAAAGTCCCATTCACTGCACACTCGAGGAATCATTGAGCTGGCTGGAGCCATAACGTGTGGCACGGGACGGTCTCCCTTGGCATATATTGGCTATGGGTGCTACTGTGGACTGGGAGGACGAGGTTGGCCTAAAGATAAAACAGACTGGTAAGAGAAACCTCAGTTATGTGTCCAGAAGCTGTGCAGATCTCCCTACGTTTTTCTGTTTGTGCTGCTGTGACTCCACTGACTCATTTGCTGCCTTGTGGGAAGGGAACTTAGTACATGAACATACTGGGGACTTGTGAGTGATGACCCATGTATCACTTGGGATTTGAATGAGGGCTTAACCTCCTTCTGGATGACACCAAAGCTCTTAGGACCTTGTACTATGTGGGGTAGAGGGCAAAGGAGAAACCAGAATGTAATTTCTTGAAATAGCTGATTTTTTTTTCATAGAGATCACACTGTGCCTGACAAAAGGAGCGCAATCCAAGGTATTTGGAGGGTTATTTCACCCAGGTCCTTAAAATGGAAGTGATGGAAATATCACTGCTTATCCTCTTGAGGAAACCCATAATGTTGCAAGGAGTAATCAAACCTGTTGCCTTCATTGGCTGTTAGTTCACACTGAATCAAGGTAGAACAATAAGGGAGAACATGGTGTTGTTTCCCCTTTTCTTTGCTAGTGGGGAAGGTGTTGGGCTTGTTATTCCCAACAAGTGTTGGAGGTACTGCAGTCAAAGGCTTCTTTCCTGTACTGTGCAATGAGCATACAGAAGGTAAATGAGAGTAAAGCTGAGGACAGTGGACTCTTGTGTGCTCTGAGCCTGGTATTTGCAATCTTGCCAGGTTTGAAATACCAAAACCAAAGCACACAAGTCTATCTATGGTCAACAGACCAGGTGCTGCTGGTAAGAAAGCTCTGCTTTTAGCAGGGGTGAAGGTAGTCTGTAGCTCACCGGAAAGGAAGCTGAGCTTTCCAGAATACCTTGCTGCTGGAGACATTTCAGGTTGCTACAAAACCAGATTTCACTGAATTAGAATGACAGAAAAAGGGAGTGAGTGAGGGAAGAAAAGATGTCAAGGTTAAAGATCACTGTGAGCATGAAAGAGAAGTTGTCTGTCCCTTAAGTATAATGGAGCTGTCTTCATTAATGCAGCAAGATGTTTCACTCCCAAAGCTCTCTCATCATGTCCCTTTATTTGTCTGTGAAATATTTCATCTGTGAAACAATCAATATGGGCCTCACAAATGATGAGTAGCTGCAGTAACATCTCTTGAACTGCTTATCACAGTGTGCTCATCACAGTGTTTATCTACAGCAGTGCATGTAAGGTGTTTAATTATTTTTGTTATCCTTTAACAAATTTCATAATAAAGCCTTGAAAGTAAAACATGACTTCACTAATTTGGAGTACTGTTTTTATTGAAGGGCTGAGCAGAGTGACCTAAAAGCTGTTCTCCATAGTTTGAGTGACATCCAAATTTATGTGACCCTGGGAGATGCAAGCAGTCAGCACTCCTGAAAAAGAGAGAGTAAAATGTGGCCACGTGTTCATCAGCCAGTGTTTCTGCTGTTGTTTAAATTCCACAGAGTATTTTAGGATTTTATCCTTAAGGCAGAAAATTAGACTTTGCAAGTGGAAATACCTCAAAATATCAGATAGTTTGTAAAAGAGAAGCTTGAGCCTCTAAGTACATTCATTATTATTCCTTAGCTGCAATGCTTGGCTGCTGTAGAATAAAGTTTTATTTAGGTTCTTAGCTAGGAAGAATAAGCAATGCCACACTAGATTTAGCCCCTAAAAATTTTCATTTTCTGTTTGCTAGAGAAATATTGATATCTGTTACTAAGAACTACTGCAGTGATTAGTGTGGTTGAGTATCCCACACCTGTCAAAGTGACCGCATTATTTTCCATATTTGCCATTCTAACAAAGAAAGAGCGGCAAAACTACCGGCTGTTAGTGACAAATACTTTTTAAATTATTCATCCCCTTGGCCTTCTAGGTTTGTTCCAGAGACCCTTACAAAAGGAGTAATTTTCTTGTGTGTAATTCAGTCTGTCTAGACAGGGCTAGAGTGCTTCTAAGCACCTCTCTTTCATGTGCAAAAGTAAAAAAGCCATTGAGTGGGTAATCCTTTTATAAGGTTTATTTCACATACTGACTTTGATGTGGTGTTGTCAGTAATTGCCTTTTCCCTTTTGTTCCACTCTCACAGTTCCATCACTTCAAGGCATAATGACATTTCTTCCACATAGAGTCAATAGATTTGTTTCTCTTTCTCCTTTCTGTTCCACTGGATTGCTTCAGCACCTGTGTTATAAAGTAGGACCTGCGGGTGCTCAGCAGTTCCCTGAAAATACCATGAGAGGCAGGGTGCGTCTGTGACTCATCTAAGTCGCAGGATCACTAAGGCTGGAAAAGATCTCTAAGATCATTGCGTCCAACTGTTCAACCCTGGCAAACTCATAGGGAAGAGGAAGATTTCCCCACCGTCACAACGTTAAAGCAAAAGAAAGACACACAGCAGTGAGGGTGCTGTTGGTGTGACAAACACAACGTGACAAATTCTTACCTTGCTGGCATTTGCTCAACAGCAGGGGTCTGGCCAGCTGATCCCTGCGGACCAGCCGGAGCTGTCTGTAGCCATTAAGGGCTGTCTCGTAGCCCAGCCGTGATGAGCAGGTTGTTTACTACCCAGGTGACACAGTTGTTTGTTTTCCATCGCTGATGACCTGTGCTCTGCCGTGATGTTGGCAGCCTCTGTTTGTGTTGGTGTAACCGAAAGTTAGCAGGTTATTAAAAGCTTAGCACCACTCTGACCCAGGTGCAGCAAAGGGCATTTCCATACGGGAGGGGACCATTTGAAGGTGGCAAAGGACAACAATAGGATTCCTTAGTCTTCGATCCTTGGCAGTTGTTTCAGATGTTTGTAAAATAGAAGCCAAAATCTTCTTGCTTTGTGTTGGAGTAAGCTACCTGTGTCCCTGCTGCAGCTGTGGGGATCATCAGGAGGAGCTGCTGTAAGGGGAAGCAGAACTGTGCCCCAAATCCTGTGGTTCTGCAGAGTTTATGCAGCTTCCCCTGGTTTTGCCAAGCCAGATAAGGAGTATCGAGTTCTCACAGCTAGCTAGAACAGCGTTTGCTTGTGCAAATTCAGTGCGAATTTGCTTGTCCCTGCCTGATTCACAAAACATCTTTTGCCCCCTACAGTATCTGTCCTCATTTCTCCCGCCTTTCTTTCTGTTTGTTCCCTCTGGCTCTCCATAAAGAGCAATTTCTTTCCCTTGGCACAGAGGCTCCTAACAACTCCCTTTGCCTGTCTATCTTCACATTATTCTTCTTCCTCACACTCCCCCATCACTGACACCAACTTTACCAATTTGGCTACTGACTCAGTCCCCAAACGACACAAACCTTTGGTTTCTGCAGCTGGTACTCCTCTCAGCTCAGCCTGATTTGTGACTCTCCACCACAGCCTCAGTGCTCAGTGTCCCATGTATGAGACACTAGTGATGGGCCTGCTCTGGTACCTGTCATTCCCATCTTGAGGATGGATTAGGCTTTGCTGGTGCTTCAGGCTTTTTATGTAAAATCAGCCTGCCTCATTTTTTCCCCTATTAGTAGAGTTTCTCTGTAGAGTCACAATGATCTTGCAGGGATGACTTCTGGAAATACAGGAGATCACTGCTGTCTTGCTCCAGCCTCTGACCTTGCATCCTTGCTGAAACAACCTTTTTTATTCAGCTGAGAGTGTCTCTAGGTTCTGAATCTTTTCTCAGTGGAATTTGAGTCCCTAAACTACCAGAATAAAATTCTAGTGAGGTTGGATTTTCTATAAATTCAGGAGTAATTGACAGTGAGAATTATCTCACTGACTAGTCCATAGGACAGATGTCACCAGCTGAGTTACTCATCCTCATTCCCTCTACGATCAGTGAAACACAATTGCACTTTCAAATCTGATGCATTTCACCCTGTCTTAGATCTCTGCAGCATGAAAATGTGAACTGTGGTGCAGATGTGCGTAGAGGGAAGATAGGTGAATGCCTTAGAAGTAGATGGGGTTTACGGTTCTTAAGTTAACTGATATAAATTTCACCATTGAGACTGAGTAATTTGTAGCCTGCCTTCAAAACCTTTATGGGACAAGGAGCATCTTGGCAGGTCCAGGTGAACTGAAGAGATGAAGTTTCTTGGTGATACTGAGGAAGGTAAGAAACATCTCAATTCCAAGTTTTGGGATGGGTCTAAGCCTAAACCAGTGAGCCACAATAGCATAATTTGTAGGAACACCTCTGCTCCCTTTCAGCCAGATTACCACATCTTGACCACACATGTTTTCATGAGGGCAAAAGCTCAGAGGAAGAAACATAGCAGTCATGGAAGCAAATATGGCATTAATGAGCTCCTGAGACATGCAAGCTTTCCCAGAGATGCCAGGATACTTGCCTCATCAACAGATGATTTACAGACAGGCCGGGGTGAACACTGCTGTCATGAGCTGTGTGCGAGCAAAGCAGCCCTGCAGTCTGTGCCAACAGGTGGGATGCGGGAGGACACCCAAACTCTCTCTTCTGATGTGTCCCAGGTGCTGCCACAGGCACGACTGCTGCTACGACATTGCAGAGAAGGAAGGCTGCAACCCCAAGGTGCAGCGCTACCAGTGGGCGTGTGAGCAGAACACCGTGCGGTGCGGTAAGGAAAGGCTGGCTCGCGTCGAGTGGGTCTCCCTCCCTCCCTCTTCCCTCCTTCCCTCCTTCACTTCTTCCCTCCCTCCCTCCCCTGCAGGCTCCAGGCTGACCAAAGAGTTTTGGGAGCCCCAGAGGCAGGTCTGCGTATGCCAAGCTGGTTTCAAAGCTGCTTTAGGCAATGTGCATTCTCTTCCAAGCTCCCTGCCCATTCCTTGCCAGGAGCTGGGAGGAAAGTTGGAGCCCCAGCAGAACCCGTTCCTGGTAACCTGAGCTCTCCCCAGGCTGAAGGGCAGGAGCAGGGACCATGGAGCCCACAAGCCATCTTAGTTTGGCAGGGATGCAGATGACTCTCTGGAGACTTTCTGCTCTCTGGCATTAAGCTTGACTCTTGCCACAGCTGTGGGTCTTCAGGGGTGCTCTTTCCATTGCAATTCCGGCCCTCCCTCCAGCAGGACTGTCCATTTTTTTTACCACCCTTAAGCACTGCTAGAGAAGAGCCAGGCTATTTAGCATGGCTGCAGGACAGGTTAAATAGGATGCCAGCCTGCACCTCTGCCCCTTGTGGGGCTCCAGCCTGAAGTCCTGGGGTTCCAGCAGGGATTTTGAACCGTGCGGAATCAAATGCTCTCGAATGCTTCAGGCAGACAGCAAGTGTGGGCTGTGCTCAGCTCTACAGCTGGTACCCAGTCAAGAAGGTTTGAATTGCACAGTCACAGCCCGTCAGTGTCTTGCACAGTTTGTTTTGACATACACCAGATGATCTGAGTCTTAGAATTTGTCACTTGTATTTCTAAGTCTCCAGAAAGCTCCTGGTGGTAAAATCCATTGTAGAACACTTTGAAAGTTTGAAAAGAAATTGTGAGAGTAAAATTTATCCCCATAATCGTCAAAGTTACTTGCTAGAACATTAAAAGCCTTTTTCTACCTTATCAAAAACCCATATTCTACTGGTGCAATCCCCAGCCTCACCAGCAGCTGAAGATCTGCCAGCATATAGGGGATGGGACAAAGCACATCTGCAGTTGCTCCTTTCCAAGTTCCAGAACAATCTAGTAAATACAAAGTGCTGGCAAAGGAATGTGTTGCTTTAGTGTACAACTGCTCTCCCTCCTGCCTACCCGTGTTTCCGTAGTTGACTGATATTTTCTCCTAGTCATTTTACAAGAAAAAAGTCCTGTTTCTCTTTGCTGTGAAGGAACAATCCAAGTTGCAGGTATGAGATGTATCACTGAGTCCATGGGAGTGGACCTAGGAGTGCAGTGGGCTGCAGTTGCTCTGATTTGGTCAACAAGCATGAGCTAAATAAATTTCATTAATTCCCTAACTGATGTCCAGGCAAGACCTGATGCATCCATCAACTGTTCTCCACAAACCCTCAGCAGGCTTCGTTCCCGCTGATATCCCCAGTGAGGAGAAACAATAGAAATGTATTTTGAAGGCAACTTTCCTTCCTACCTCAGGCTACAGCATGGCAGGTCTTACTGGGATGTGAAGGTATAGTGTCTGATTCCATTAAAACAAAAGAGATGAAGAATTAAATTTCCAGGCATGCTTGCTGAGCTCAGGGTAATGATGTCCAGAAGTGTTAGAAGCAGAACTGTTTGCACTGTCATTTCAATGCAACAGGATTTAGATGCCTGCTGCCTGACATTGTATCACAAATACAGACATTTTCTTGTAAAATAAACAGAAACTCATTTTACTTGGGATTTCTCCTCCTTTTGCTACCATTAGGTAGTTTTGGGTTTGGAATGAAAAAAAACCTGGTAAAACCATATTCTTCAATCTAGGTATGCCATCACCTGTAGGCAAATTCCATTCAATAGATATCTGAAATATCTAGAAAAAGCTGTTACTTGTGGGGTCCAGCCAAAAAACCCATTCCTCTCTAACAGAAATGTTATGAAGCCAGACTTTTGGGCTCACATTTGATGAAGCATTGCTGGCACCACATAGGAAGAGCTCAAGGAGCAGAGGGGCAAGGAGAGTATCAGGCAAGACTGGTAGCTAAGAAAAAAGTGACATTAAGTCCTCATTGACCCTTAAAACATTTTTACCAGTAAATACGTGATTATTCAGACCAGCTTAGGAAACATGGGCTTTTCTTATTTTTCAGATACACAGTTGATCCATCAATGTCCAGTGAAATCTGAAATAATTCCTATACTCATTGCAGTTTTGGAGTGAAGCCCGTGTGCACTGGTGCATTAAACTTTGCCTAGTGCAGGGTTTTGTGGCCGTTAGATAACCCATGGTAGCAGCCTCAAATAAACAAGGCTTTTGAAATACTATTAACCCAATAGCTGCATTTAAACCACCTAGAGGTGGGATGAGGTTCATTAACCTAAACTCAAGTCATTTGCAATGTAGCCTTCTAAGCTAGTGGCTTTGATGTTATTTATGGTCATGTGGTCATATAGTTGCATTCTGTATAGTTCTTTGATCACTTTGTTAGCTGCTGGCTCATAGAAATCAGGTACCTGGCCCTACTGCAAAGCTCCTTGGCTCCACTGCTGTGATCAGAGAGATACAACAGCAACTAATACAGAAAGAGTGAAGGATGCCTGGTGGGTGCTCTGATGCCCTCAGGTTTCTGAATATCCCTCTGGGAGGCTCCTCCTTTCAAAGCAGTGTTTTTTTTTCTTGAAACCAGTCTGTTTTGCAGAGGGAGGAGTTAGAAGGGAACCTCACCAACTGAGGAACAGTGGAATATTTTTACCTCAGGCTAAGATAAAATAATTTCCCTTTTTAGCTTTGACTGCTGAATTAAACCCTCATAGTTCACACACTATTAGAAGCAGGGAGTGCTCTGTGCTGAGCAGATTTTTATAAGTATTGCCAATTTATATTTTGATGCTACTTTCTGATGCTCTTTGTCACAGTTACGTTCAGACCTGTTGACAGAAAGAGGGCAAGGGAGGGTCAGATCCACTCACAGCAAAACATGTTGGTCCTTCTGCCACAGCTTTTTATCCCTAAAAGCTGCTATTTTAGGGAAATTTTCCTCCTAAAATGGTTTCTTGCCTTTGAAACAGAATCTCTCATCCTCGGCTCACATTTTCTTTTGCAGATAACCTGACAGACCGATGTGAAAAAATGGTGTGCCTGTGTGACCAAGAAGCAGCCAAGTGCTGGGGAGCAGCCCCATACAATCCACACTTCATCCTCTGGCCAGACTTTTTATGTGGACAGACTCATCCCACCTGCCATGTCAAATATGGGGGGCCAGAATAGTCTTTTTAGGACCTTTCTTCTAAAAATTTGAACCTGAAGGTGGTGGAATAAATTCTTCGTTTTCCACATCTAACAATGGTGTGAGAGAATTTCTATCAGGCCAAGATTTATGGGGAGGAGAGACAGACCACAAAGGTGTGGTGCTGGAGCTGCTTTCTCCGTGAGAGAGCACTTGGAATGTATGGAGCTCTGCCTTCGGATGGATACAAGCAAGTCAAGAGTTCATGGGTTGGGATAAAAGGGCAGACAAATAAGGGTGACACTGTTCTGGGTGTTTGCTACAGGCCACCTGAGCAGGGGAAAGTCAGGCAGCCTGAAGCAGCCACACAGTCACAGGCCCCAGTTCTGGTGGGGGACTTTAACTCCCCTGACACCTGCTGGAGAAACAACAGGTGACAAAAGTGATCAAGGGACTGGAGTGTCTCTCCCATGAGGAAAGGCTGAGGGTGCTGGGTCTGTTCAGCATTGGGAAGAGATGACTGAGAGGGGACCTCAACAGTGCCTAGGAATAACTGAAGGGAGGGTGTCAGGAGGGTGGATCCAGGCTCTGCTCCATGGTGCCAAGCAATGGGACAAGATGGCATTGAGTAGAAACTGACAGACAAGAAGTTTTACCTGAAGAGGAGGAATAACTTCAGTGTGCAGGTGACTAAATACTGGAACAGGTTGCTCAGAGAGGTTGTGGAGTCTCCCTCATTGGAGATACTCCAGACCTGTCTGGACATGATCCTTTGCCATGTACTCTGGAATCGCCCTGCTTGTGCAGGGAGACTGGACCAGAGGATCCATTGTGGTCCCTTCCAACTTACCCAGCCTGTGATTCTGTGACAGGGTAATGTATATGCTGAAGCAAAGGGAAGATCCTGCTCTGGTCATGATCAAGATCTGCCTTTGCAGAAACAGAGGGTTTAGTCTGTGGTGCAATGGGAATACATGTCCTGTCACCAAAGAGCAGGTTTTTGGGGTTTTGTTTTTTTATCATAGAATCATAGGGTAGTTGGGGTTGGAAAGATCCTTCAAAAATCATTTAGTTCCAATCCCTGTGCAATGAGCAGGGACACCTTTAACCAGACCAGGTTGCTTAGAGCCCAGTTGTCTTATCCCTCATGTTCCTGCATCACAGCACTGAGACACTTCTGAGCTGAGTTCAAGGATAAGCAGAGTTATGCTGGGCTATTGCAGTCACAAGGTCAGCAAGGATTTCTGACTTCTACTTACTAGTAGGCATACCCGCACTTTGCAAAAGAATATACTCACTGCTCCACAGGCTTCAGAGCTGATGTGCTGCTCTCTGATACATATAGAAGATGGTCTCCTATACTGGCATGTCCCCCAGTCACTGACTGGCTGGGAAGCAATTATTGTCACATTAGGAAACAGTGGCCATGGAGAGCACCAGCCATGTCAAGCAAATCTTTCATCTCTCTCTCTTTTTTTTTTTTTTTTTTTTTTTTTTAAAAGGGCTTTAGAGGCTTAAATTCAAATGCTACATTTCCTTCTGGCAAGAGAAACCAAAATCCCATTCTTTCAGCCAGGAGCAGCTATTTGTCGCAAGCGTTTAGGCTGGAGCAAGCCAACGGGACGAGAGCCTCTTTGGCAGGAGGCACAGACAGATGGGAGCCACACCTGCATCCCCAGAAGCAATGCTTTTGATTTCCTCGGGGAGGTGCTAGCACTGCATGGGCACCTGGAGCACCTGGGGGGGAGGCTGGGCTCCTTCTGTCTCTGCTGAAGCTCAGTTGACAAACTTTGAACTGCACCTTTAAAACAAGCACTAGTGGCACAGAGAGACCCAGGGCGCCTCATCAGAGTCTAAATTCAGAGATATGTGGCCAAACTAAGTGGAGTTTCGGCACGTGATAATACAAATTTCTTCATAAAAAAGGTGCTTTGCTCCTTGCTGCAGGAGGATGGTGAATATGGCTCTCAAAGATGCAGGAGAAAGAAGCTTGCTAACAAAAATAAAATGCCAGAGTCAACATGTAGAGGCAAAGGCTTTTATTCCATCTAGAAATCCATTTTTTGGCTTATGTGGCACCAGAAGTTGTTCCACCTGCAGGCTTTGCACATCCCAGCGACTCCTGTAAGGCTGCACCTCAAGCTATGCTGAGCAAGAAGGAAAGGAGAGAGAATGAGTGAGCAACACAGAGTCAGGACAACACAATAAACTCCCCCGAGGCCTTCTGGCAGAAGAAGAAGTTGTGAACTCTTAATGCAGAGCGTTTGCAGAGGGATGATGCTGTGTGCGCAGCATCAGCCTATGGAAGGGAGAGCGCTTCCCAGCAAGGTCTGGGAGATCCCCTCCGGTGAGAGAGGCAGCGCTCCCGGCGTGTCCCTGTCCCCGCCACGCTGTCCATCAGGTGGCGGCAGCGCTCCAGTGAATGGCAAGAGCAGCTCTTCCTTCAGCCCTTCAGGGAGGGGATTTTTTCATCAGGCTGAGCAAGATTTTTGAGCGCCAGGAGAAGAGGTGCAAATCACACGTCTCCTCAATGAATGCAAAATGTCAGCTGAGCTCGCTCTGAAACGCATACCACATCTTGGGTTGCTCAAAATGGGAACTAAACTTGTTTCAAAATGCAGTGTCAGTCTCCTCAAATTAGACCAGTTGACAGAACAGAAAAAAGCAGGCAAGCTTTTGGGTACATCAGCCTCTTATTGGGGCATTTCTTCGGCTCATGCGTGGTGAAAATGACTGGTTTTCCCAACTTTATAAATTGATCTAATAGGAGATAGATCTTTAAGTAGGGCTTTAGAAACCACACCTCACACACCTAAGCCATCATAGACTTTCTGTGTCCAAGCATTGCAAGAATACAATACATGTAAGCATGAAGCTGGCAGGAGGAAGAACCATCCTTCAGCTTAAATGTAAAAGAACTGAATGAGTCCTTGGTCTTTGTTAAAATAAGCTGCATCATCTCATTGAAAAACGCTTAGTCCAAAGTGGCAATTAAAGAAGATCCTATTATTTTCTTTATAGGTAACTCATTAGGTGATGTTCTACCCAACATAAACAAAAAACTATTTTAAAAAGTGATGAAACATAGAACCAGCTCTGTTAGAGTTTCCTTCACACTGCTTATTTCTTGTGACATAGATCCCATGTCTGACCAGAGATAAGTGAATGCCTAATTTGCTTTTCAGTTAAACACAGGTACCTTTGGCGAGACTCTTGTCTCATGCAGAGGATGCACTTCCTCAGCTGTGGGGTTAAAACAATGATCAGAACCACTATGCCTCCAATACCAGCTGCCACAACCCCAATGATTGTTCCAATGGATTCTTCTATACCAAACAAGTCTGGGGGAGAAAGGAAGGCAGAGAGAGTAACAAAAGATGTTTTCCAGACAAGTAAGTGTAATGCAGCCAGCATCTTTTTTGCAATGGCTACAGAGAAAGCTGCTTACTCTGATCATGCTGATGTCTTGTCTGACATGAAATTCCTTTTACACAGGAGAGTGACTTGTGCTACAGAGCTACTGATTTTTTCCCTTCCTATGTAGGAAATCCTAAGCAGCATTCCTAAGCTGCTATGCTGTCTGGTGCTTTAGAGACAGGGCAGCCCCATTGCCTCAGAAACCTCCCTCAACAGCTAGGCACTATGGGATGGCAAAAGAAGCCGCTGCTTGAATTAATGGGACTCAGGCCTGTATACTCTATGTTTGAAAGGAAAAAAATTACTCTGACATCTTTGAGAAAGCCATCGGTCTATCTATCTACTTCCAAGGGAGACAGCACCAGAGGGCAGAGAGAGCTCCACTGCAGTCCTTTCTTTGACTGGTTGCTCTTGGGACTGTTGCATGGCAGAGATGGCACAGTGCTGAAATTATACATTTCATCATCTCAGGAACACAGAAAAGCAATTATGCTGGCCAGAGTGCAGACATTTTAAGAGTAACTTGTGCTACTGAGACTATGAGATCAAGCCAACAGGAGACCTCATTAGACACACGACCAAGCCCTTGCAGAGGGGCACAGTTTGCTTGCCTTAGTGTTCTAGTTTAAACTGAGTAGTGTTATAAAAATTAGTAACTCGGGCTCAAAAGGCCAAACGCTTAGTGAATCTTGGTGAGATAGAAGCTTTGGTGATGAAAAAGGAAAATGGCACTTGCATAATTTACTCTTGACACAGAAGCAGGTATTTTTTGTTAATTAGATAAGATATTAACCCTTCTAATGTTTTGACTTTTGGGGACTGGAATCTGTTTAGCCTACATAAAAGGAAAGTTTGACATTTCCAGCTGCTACAGATATAGCAAGTTACCTCTTTACTTAATATGCCTTTATGTAATATGTGAGGCTAAGAAAACATAGCATGGCACTTTTAATGCTACTTTCATTTTAATGTGAATTATATAACGATCATATTATATACGATCCTCGTGATTATCGTGGGATTACTTATGTCATTCAGAGTTAAGGAATGACTATGCAAGTTAGTGGGTTGGGGAGAAATGACGTTAAAAAAAAAAAAAAAAAAAAGAGGTCTAGAGATGTTCCTTGAGATGGTACCTTGTCACCTGTCACTCACCGGGGTTCTGCCGGAGCTGTGAGTACAAGGAGAACTTGCCTGACTGTTTCATTCTTTATTTTTATGGATAACATTATTCCCTCCCTTTGTGGTGTAAATGCTCCTCCTTACAGTAATATAACCTGTGACTGTTTATAGAGACAAGCTGATGTATTTTAGCTGGCCTTACAAAAATAATGAGAAATGCTATAGAGCAATTGCACTCCATGACACCAGGCCCTTACTGCCAGAGGCTAACAAGGCTAACTTCTCTGTTTCTGCAAGTGTGCAGACCAGCTTTGGAGGAAAAACAAGGGGAAGAAAAAGTAAATTACTCCAATTCTTACCTAGAGCCCTCCTGATCCTGAGCTTTGTGCCATCTCCTGTCACCACCTTCCCATCTGGAAGCGTAATCTCACAGAAATAAATACCATGGTCACTGGTTGTCACATTGAGGATAGTCAGTGAAACATCCCCTTGGGACAAGTCTCCACTCATGAAGATCCTGGAGTTATTTGGCAAGATGGTCACATTCTTTTCTAGCAGATCCATCTGCCCCTTTTCATCTTCTTTGTACCACTTCACCATCAGGTCGGTCAGGGAGGGATGCTGTGGACTGTTAAGATGACAGTTCAAGGCCACAGTTTCACCCTCTTTGGCTTTCTCCTTGGCTGGTGTTTGAGTCACCAAAAGGTTCCAAGGCTCAGGTGTCAACAGCAAAGGCTGTGCTGTTACATGAGTCATGGCTGCTGCATTCTCCTTGTTTGCACCTCCACCAGTAATTCCTACATCTGTACCAGGGAAGAGAGAGAAGGGGACAGCTGAGGGTGATAAGATGATAAATGTCTCTGCTGCTCCTGACCTCTAACCAGTACAAAGAGTGGCTCCTGGAATTAGCATGTGAGGGCAGTCACTGTTATGATGATAGGGATTTTCTTCCTAGTTCCTGCTTAGATTATGTTCCTGTGTACGGACAGGTTTTCTCCTGAATATCAGCTCCTTTCTACTGCCATACTAGAAGGAGGAAGATTAATGCCATTGTCTAATGGATTTGGGTGAAATTTAGAGTCCAGTCAGCCCCATTTCCATCTGCAATACTAGCCTCTTTTTTCCCCACCTCAAAAAGTCTTAGGGCCTGATATTCCTACCTCAATTGCTTTTGAGACAGAGCATAAAATGCATGTTCAGTTATACACAGGCAGTTCTATTTTGGCAAGTACAGTGAATAAGCATGCATCTAATGCAACTGCCTGCATCCCAAAATCTAACGTGATTCTTAGAATTTTTGGCATGCACTTTCAGTTCCAGGACAGGAAATCTTGAAATCATGAGAAGAATCTTCATTACCAGAGACTGAACCCCTAGCAGATCCTATCAGCACTCTGGAGGACAGAACATCAGCCTTATGCCCGTTCTGAAGCTGAGGGTGACAGCAATTCTCTGTGAAGGGATCATCTCCTGCTAACTTTTGTTAGAAAAGTATGAACATGTCTGTAGCAGACATTTCAGCCTGCCTTCTCATACTCAGGTGCTAATCATAGTTATCATATCCTTGAGCTAAGAGTAGTGAGAGTGGATCTCATTTTTTGGAAACAAGCCTGGGCACAGAAAATAAGAGGAATAGTTCCTGTCTCATAAAGAGGGAAAAGCAAACCTAAAAATAAGCTTTTGACAAGAAAGAGTTCAGACAAATTTTTGGAAAAGGCTCTTCTGTTATTTTATTTTCTTCAAGTGAAATAGTCTCCCTTCGAGCTAGTTGGTGTCCTCTCAAGGACTGGAGACCATTCCCGAATGAAGGTCCTGATTTTCCATTGTCTCGAGTCTTTCATTGCCATCCACAGAGTGTGAAACACTGTTGTGTGGGTCTGGTAAAGCATCACAATGACAATAGACGCTCCCTGCTCAGGGACAAATGTCTCGAGGCAATGGAAAACCAATCCCCTTTATGATCAGTTTGAGAGTTACTGGAATGGCTCCTCCAGGCATGCTTGTACACAAACATCAGAGTTGTATTCATAGTTATTATTATTTATGACTCATATGGGAGTAGAGGATTCCTGTCAGCCAGCAGGGCCCTGTTGTTCTGGGGACCTTACAAAAGGCTGGGGTATAGAGCTTATAGTTTAAATATGAGTCAGGAGAGAACACACGGATGCAAAAATACAAGAACTATAAACTGGCTGTGAAACTAGGCAACAACAGAGCGTGTGAAACACCTTAGGAGCTGTTTGGCGCTCTCTGCTTTTACCTCAAAGTGAAAATTTTTGCCTTAGAACTGGAACACCAACCTCTGGGAATTGGATTCCTGAGAATTAGGTACCCAAATATAGTTTTGAATCTGGTCCCCTAAAATTAGTTCTTATTAAAGGTACTGAGTGAGATATTACCCCTCCATTCCTATGTAATCTTACCAATGAACCCACTGGAGCTTCTTGGGGAAATGTGAGATCCAGATCTTCCCTGCCCAGTTAGACACATGTATCAAAGCAGCAGTCATAAAAGTTGAAGTATCTTAACAAGATACTTTGAAGAAATACAAAGTATAATTGAAATAACTGACAAAGCTTGACATATTACAGGTTTTGTGCATCAAATATTCTGAAGTGATCTATTTGGTTATTTATTAGAGTGAATTTGAGCAGTTTCATAATGAGTACTTTTAAAATCTCAGTTTATTAACTATTTTCTTCGCTGGGCAACTGCTGCTTTAGCTACTTTGTGCTACTGCTACCTTGTTTTCAAGAAATGGCCACAACATTTCTTCTCTGCTACAAGCATTCCAGTATTTCCATATGTACCCCTGTAATACAACTGTAATTTTTATTTCTTTCAGTGATGCAAAAGGTATACTTTTTACAGGGACACTTAGTGGCATAGAGAATATAACTGAGTAATAATGTGTTTTAATGTTGCCTCTGTTCATCATGAGTTTTATACGCATCTCCTATCATGAAATAACTAGCCTTGTCATCTGTTTTATTCCACATCTTTGATTCAATACAAATCATGTAACTTAATTAGGAAAATTAAAACAGGAGAGGAGTAGGCTGTCTTGTTCGTCCAGCTCTCTTTGGGGGTTTCACTGAGAAGGTCACAGCACTACCTCGATTTTTCTCCCTTTCTTCATTTTTCTTTTTTAAGGCTGCAAAACTGGAACATAATAGTTCACTGGTATTCAGTTACACAATGCCCTTATCGTTTTGGCATCTGGGAGCATACCATGCCAAATGCTTTGCTGACTCTGCTTCAAAGCTCTTTTTAAGTCAATTGCTTCATTAGCAGCGTGATGTGTGGGCCCCTTGTCATTCGGGTTGTGGGGCTCAAGCCCATGGAGAGGAATGCAAGGCTTTGTGGTGAAAGCACTTGAGCTAGACAGGGTACAGAGAAATACAGCATGGATGACCTTGTCTAGGCATGGACAAACGATTAGATGATCTAATAGGTCATTGTCATATGAAGTCCTTAGCTCCTGTCCAGTTTTCAGCCACGAGGGGAGAAAGCTTTCTGGGACTCCCTGTAATGTGGCAACGTGCTCCACATTTGGCAGTACCAATAGGGCACCTGCTAAAGTCCTCAGCCTCCCCTTTATGTAATCTGCAGTTTGATACTTCCCCATGTAAGGCCATATCAGACCTGTAAGTGAGAAATATGCAAGGCAGGCTAGAGGAGCTGGTGCAACAAAAAGAAAGAAAAAAATACAGCTGCACTCTTCTTCCTGTCCTGGAGCCCCACTTAAACCTTTGGTGCCTGGAGTAAATCTGAGCAGCCCTGCAAGCTTCTTCTGCCAGCTGCCAACAGCATGGGGCAACCACAATGGTGTGTGGAGGGCAGTGCAGTATTCTGCCTTTCCAGTTTAGTCTCCTCTCCTTTATTCACACTCAGCACCTGAAGGAGAGGCTGAGGGCAAACAGGGCTCAAAAAAATCATCTCCTGATGAAATTACTGTCTTTGAGATGGTTTTGTTTGCTTTAGAGCTCAGCTTCACACTCATACCATGCTGGTTCCATGAAGGTGCTTTACAAGCTATATCCAGCTCCCAGACATCTATGATTAAGTGATCAATGACTGCATATTGCTGCTCTTAATTTATATGACTTTTGCCCTGGGCTGAGGCTGGCTTTCACAAATGGATATGAATAACTACCTTGTGACAATAACTGGTGGCTAATATATCAGAGAAACAAAATAGAAATGAAGCTTCTAGGAATAATACTCATCTGGGAAAAGACAGGCAAAGACACTCTTTCTGAACATTTATATTAGATAAACAGGAATGTATCTAAAGAGAAAAGTGCATTTTAATGCAATGCACAACACTAAATACAATTTCCCTGCACCCTGAGGAAGCCCTCAGATGAAACTCACATTTTGAGGAAAAAACAAGATAAAGAGAACTTCTCAAGCCAAGCTCCAAGAACAACATATATTTCTTCTAATTAAGGAAGGTGGTTCAGTACTCACCCACCACCAAGAAAAAGATGAATGAAGACACCACAGATCTATGGAGTTTTCCAATGTGCTGGCTCATGGTTGCTGAAGTACATGGCCTCCCCATCTCTCCCTCTGGTAGTATGGGTAAAAAATATGTGTGTATTATAGCAACAGGACCTCACATTCTGCCTAGTGAATGTCGCACTTACTAAAGTTACCACAGCTTTGAGCTCACAGTGCTCTCTGCCTGCTCCCTGGATGAGAGCCATGTCGCAAGTGACAACAATTACTTCCCTGGCGGCTGTTCTGATCTCTTTCTGAGAACATGTTGAAAATGCTCTGAGAGCAGAGGGAAAATAATACATTGTTTTCACTTTAGGCTTGTATAAACCACAACTTTGGACTGAGAATAGAATATCCAGGTACTCCAAGGGAGACCTTTCTTCTGCTGAACCCCTCCCGAGTGATGGTGAGAGCACAAAGAGCATTGGCTTAATTTTCTGAACAGCCACTCTAATGCACCACATCATCACCCTAATGCACCACAAAAAGAAATTTCAGGAACTCAGTATCTTTGTGGCAATATGCACATGGTGTTTACAGACAAACTGCATTTCCCAAAGTGGGTTTTTTTTCAGAGCAGAACAAATCCTTTTTCATCAAAAGCTGACTACTTAAACTCTATTCGTATTTAAGTAGAGCTTGTCTATGCAACTTGGGTGGAGGGAAAAACTGCTGGAGAGGGTGACCAATCTGCAAAACCAGCAGGTGTGCTCTGAATTAATCTGTGTTTATGCAAGGCCCACACAGAGCATGACCCTGTGAGAGGAGCTACAGCAGCTCCAAGCCTCACCTGTACCACCAGCCCTGCCAGCCATGCTACGCCTGTACCAAGCATGGGATACTGTCACTATTTGGCTGACACCTCTTCCCTCAAATACAGGATTAGGGATTATAGCACACTTTATCTAATGATCTTGCATATCTTCAAAACTCTCCAGGTAATGGAATTGTGCTTGAGCATCCAGTGAAGACTCAATTCCGTTATTCTTAAAGCACAATGCGGCTGAGAGAGGCATGAGTATTTCTGCTTTTCTTTGCATTTGAAAGCAAAACGGACCCATACTTGATTTGCAAAACTTGGCTGACCAAATAACATCAAGAGGAATGGCCCATTCCTGGAGTCACCAGTTGTCACTTTAGCTTTGGCACGCAGATCCCAAAGCAGTGGAATCAGTGAAAGCAGGATAGGCTAGAAGGAGTATGGTTAAAGGAACCTACGAGGCAAATGCTTCTCTGAAATGGCTTGGGAGAGTGGGAAGACCTGTGATTAACAGGCAGGAATCATATTAGGAAGGGAACTGGGACCAAGTGCAGAGCAACAGAGCACTTCAGCAGGAAGATGAAAGTTCGTGAGGATCTTCTGAAGTAAGTACTGCCAAAGTGTTAGTGAGCAAAGCCAAAATATCCATGGAAGGAAAAAATTAGAGGAGTCAAAAACAATGAAGAGTTTGAGGAGGGAATAACCAGTAGAGTCAAAGGCACCTGGCAGATCAAGAGGATTTTGGACTGATTTACTGGTTTAGAGTGCTGATTGTGACTGTGTGTCAGAGGAGTCAGCGTGCAAAGACAGATCTAAACCAAAGGCAATCCAAACACTGATTCAAACCCAAGTACTTGGTGTGCTTCAAAAAAACCCTTCAAGTGTGTTGTGATGGACATACCACCATTGTTCCTGCAAATGCTAGTTATGCTCATGTGTCATCCGGAACTAGCAATTCTCTTGTGAGTCCTCCACCAAGGAGGTCATGCCCAAAGTGCCAGGTTGTCCAGCTTTTAACTGAGGGATTACAGAAGGGGGTTGGTTAGTGTTGCTGGCAGCCAGTAGCTGAACATGAAGCTTCACCCAGTTGGATAACCCAGTATGATTCATTTTTTGGACAAAAAGAAAAATAAACTGGTACCCTAAGTGTTGCTGAAAGAAACCCTCAAAATTCAAGTTTCAGGTGCAAATCAAGAAAGCAAGGAACAAAAATGAAACAAAACACACATCCTTTTTTTACAGCCTCTTGTAAATTTTGGAGACTTGCAGTTGCTTGCATTAAAGCTGTCCTGTCTGGGCCAACAGTCAGGAGGGGGTGTCACCCATGGGGGCTTCGGGCATTTTTTCTAATGTAGCAGTGAGCAGGTATCACAGGACCCTGAGATGTCCAGGGGGAGCCTCCACACATTTCCTGGGGAAGAAGTAGAGAGAAAGGGGACAACAGGAGAAAGTAGCACTGTTACAATAGGCTGCTTTAGCCATCCGTGTATCCATCTATCCATCCATCCATCCGTCCGTCCATCACTTTTCTACCAGCCAACTACCCAGCAATGGGATTTCTTCGCGGCTCATGGGGCTCTTCTTTTTCCTGTGGGGTGAACTGAGCTGAGGGCTCAAAACTGCGATCCATCGTCGCTCCGGCTGGGTCCCCTGATTCGAGGAGCCCTGCGGGTGCTCAGAGCTTGGGGCAGAAACCACTCGGCGCTGCTCTGCCGTTCCAGAAATGAGAGACAGTGTTTCCTGGGATGCAGCCCCCCTTCACCGACTTCTCTAATGTCACCTCATGCTCCGCTCGGCCCGCAGCCAGCCTTCCCCCTCTCCCCCCAGGAGCCCCCCTCTCGGCAGTGTTTGCCCTCGAATCCCAGCACTGGGGATTTGGGAGCCGTTTGCTGCCCGGCCACTGTTTAACCGGCTGCCCTCACGGAGGGCGGCGGGCACGGGACTCTCCCTCGGGCAGGAGGCAGCCAACGCCGCCCCCTCCCCCTCCTCCTCCGCAGCCTGGAGCTTTTTCCTACTACAGCCCTCAAACTTTCCACCGGCGCGGAGGCTTCCCAGTTAACCCTTGCGGAAGCCGCAGAGGGGCTGCCGCGGCCGGACGAGGAGGGCACCGGAGGCGCCGCAGCGCTCTCCGCCCCCCATGACGGCTCCCCCTCCTCAGGAGCAGCAGCACCGCTCGCCCCTGGCACCCTCCTCCCGCCGCGGGCCGGCGGCGCGGCCGGCGCCGGCCCCTTTAAATGGCGGCCGCGGCCCCGCCGTGCGCCCCGCGAAGGCAGCTGGCGGGCGCCGCGCGGCCCTCGCCCCCCTCCATGGTAAGCGCCGCGCTCCGCGCTCCTTGCCCGCCCCTCCGGCCGGCTCCATGCCCCCGGCCGCCGCCGGGCCGCGCAGGTAGGTGCGGGGGGCGGCAGCCCCGCTCTCTTCCCGGGCAGCCCTCACGGGCGGGCCCCGGACGGGCGGCGGCGGCGCGGCCCCGCGGGCAGCGCTGAGGCGCTCCGCCGTCCCCACCCACCTCCGCGAAAGTTTTGGGCAGGGTGGCCCTCGGGGCGCCCCGGGGAAAGGGGGCGGCGAACGGCCTGCGGGGAGGGTCTGGGCTCCCGGGGGAGGCGGCTGTGGGGTTGCCGGGCAGCCGCTGAACCCCGGCGTTTCGGTGGGGAGGGAGCGGGCGAGCAGCAAGTGGTGGAGGTAGCAGCGAGCGCGGGTGTTGGCGGCGAAGAGCCCCTCGGGAGCAGCTCCGCTCTCGCACCGCGTAGCCCGGAGTGTCTGTGCCTTTGGCTCGCCCCGCTGTCCCCTCCGCAGCCTGTCCACAGCCCGCATCCGCCGCCCCGGGGCAGCGCTGGGCGGGGGTGGCCCGACACCGTGTCGGTTCTGAGCTGGTTTGGAGTTGGAAACCCAGCGCTGCCTCGTCCCGGCGGATCCGGTAGTACAGGCGGGGTTACTGGTTAGGTCCCTGGGCTGGTTCTGTGTGCCGTTTGGTGGGTGGGATGGCACAGGTGATGTTCTGTGGCTCAGTTTCCCTTCATGAAGTAAAACTGACTTCCAAAGCAAAGAATACTGATAACAAGGGAGAGTGCTACCGAATTAGAAAACAGTGCTGCTTATTATCTTTATAGTAAGTGTTGTGAGTTAAATTGCTTGTCTCTGAAGTGTTTGGCTTTTATTTTTATACAATTGATGGTGTAGCTAACAGTAGGTATAAAGACTTCATGTACCAGTATTACAATAATATGTGCCAGTCCTCAGGTCAAAATGCTACACCTGTATGACTTTCTCAAGTTCTGAAAGGTCTCACAGGTTCCTGAGATATGCTGCATGCTAGACACTGATGATGTGTTGGTATTATTTCAGTTCTAGGTATCTGTGCAGCTCCAATATGCAGGCTGGGGGGCTGCAGTGGAAATAAAACACTTGGATAAAAAATGTAAAATATATTTAAATATAGTGTAGTCTAGGGGGGGGGAAAGAAATAAAACCAATGAAAAACTGTCAGTGGGAAGTGTTTCCATGCCACTCATCTTGGTGAAACTACCATGTCAGGTTTCCTCTAATATACAGCTGTTAAATGGACTAACCATCTTGTTTCACCTTTCTCCACCACTGCTGGATTACATACCTTACTTCTTTGTTCACAGGAAGTTCATGAAGTGGATCATGGTCTTATTAACCAGCTACTTGCTGATTCAGAGGAGACTCTTAATTCCTGCACAGAGAAAATGCAGGGTCCTGCTCAGTATAGCTGGAGTGCTGACTGGAGCTTTTGGGTAATGTGTTTTAGCTCTCTCCTAACTTGGTTTTAATTTATAAATATAATACGTGTCTATTTTAATTTACATATGTGTGTATGTGTACAAGCTTTATATCCACGGTTCTCAAGTTGCTTTGTAGTCATGAATTAGTAAAGTGTTCTCCACCCATGTGGTGAGGCAGGTAATTTTATCATTACTGCCTTACTAAAGTGTAAGGTGAGACTGAGAGAGGGTGAAGTTGTTTATCTGATGTCATGGATCAAGTTAGTGACACAACTTGTGGTTTCTGTGCCCAGTCCTGTCTCCCAGTTCCTGGCATGAACCCATATAGTGTTTGTTATGCCTATAGAAAGACATTTTTGATGCTCTGATGCTTTTTAAGCATAAAGGCTGAATTTTGATTCCTGGTGGTGATTGGTGGTTCTGAATTGCATTCCTAGTGTTCATTTTTGTCAAGTAAACACATTTGATTTCCACAAGAGTAAATAAGCTTTCTATGTTTTCTGTAAAAATTGAATTTGTGAATAAGAAAGGCAGAAAAGAAGTAATTTAATTTTTTTTCCTTTCTGGGGAAATGCCTGACTGAAAGCAGAGAGTGTAATAATGAGTGCTTATTTCAGTACTTTTCTTTTGGTAGATTTTTTTTTTTTATATAAATGCCTTGAGAGAAGGTGAATGCGTGTGTAGACTTAGAGTGTATGTTTTGCTGTTAATTTGGTGCATGGATTATTATTGTTTGATAGGGAAGGAGACCATGTGTGCATGGAGCCACAGGCATGGTAACAGCTGATCTTGTGGGAGACTTAGAGACCCAGAGCTGTGAGGAAGGGAATCTGACTCAGTACATCCGTGTGCTTCCACTCATAGGAACATCATCTGGACTACAGTGTCCTTCTCCTGATGGCGTTGTCACAGTGTCCATTCTGCTCAACAGGTGAAAGATTGAGTAATTGGTGAAGGCCTGAAGGAATCCATGGCAGAGCTGTGAGCAGAAGAGGGAGGGATCAGATTTCCCAACTCCTTGTTTATAAACCTAGCTTGTATGTTTTCATCACTCCTGTTCACAGGTAGATGTCCTAATGGTCAGGACATCCGTTTTTGCATCTCAGGCCATAGCATAAATCCCCTCCAAAGGCATGTGTACTCTTAAACAGAGCAGTAGTAATCTAGAGCTAATGGAAATGGGGCAGCCCTAATAAAATCCCAGCAGGTCATAGACTTGTGTTGCTAGAGTGACTTCTTGGGGTGTTCAGTATTTTCTTCCCTATCCCTCCAGAGACAAGGATGGTCCAGGGCTGTCCTGCCTCTGCCCAGCTGTGTCTCTGTACCTGAGTTAGTTGGAAGTCATGCTGTGTAGGCATTGTAAATGCAGCTATGTTCTTGTTAGGTTGCAAATGAAATTGTGTAAACTCATACTTGATGGTTTGTATACAACCATCAAAGCAGGTGGTATTTTCTGCAAGGAATAAACCTGTTCAGGTCTTGGTGTCAGGTTGTTGGACCTGCAGTTGAGAACTCAGTGCTTCCTTGATGGGCCTGCCGATTGACTATAAAGTCATTAAAGTATTCTATGTGGAGAATGTAGCTGTTCTGTTGGCTTTGCAGTCTTAGGTTTGAGGCACATACTGAAGGCTTGAAGTTTCTTTGAACAGAACTTTGACATTGCACAGCGCAGGATATTGTGTGTCCTCACAGTGCCACTCTCTGCTTCCTGTAGTAGTGTGTGCCCATCACTTCAGGGGAGTGGGATTCTTCAGTGCAGTGGCAGCTGCTGTGTGAGGTGTTTTCCAGTATGATTAGATGATTATCTTCTGTCTGATTTATACTCCAAGACCTTTCGATGTGTTTCATGTTGGTGTTTATCTGGTTCTGCAAATATGACCTTGCAGTTAGAACAAGGTAATTGTGTAAATACTTCCCTCTTGTAAGATAATGCTGTGGCTGGAAATGTTGTAGCCTTACCGTCTGTCACTGATTAGTTTTAAAAGCTTGTACCAGTCTGGTGGTAGGAAACCACGGTGCTTATTTTCTCAGCCTCAAGGCAACTGAATCATAAAGCAGCAAGAACCGGGAGGTCACAAACTCAAGGTGAAAATTAAGATCTTCTATTTAAAATGTTATGTCATTGGCATCTGTCCTTGCTCTTGGCAGAAAAATGTTTCAATAACTTGCATGGTTGATGATCAGCTCCTGACTATTAAAAACAAATAGTTAAAACTCCCTAAATTCTGAGTCATAGTAAATGTGTAGGTGATAGCAAGGAAGGCAGCTTGTTGCAGTGTGTGAAGCATGTGTCACTAACACTTGACAAAGATGATCTTAGTGTCCTGTGGCAGGTGGGGACCTGTAATGCTCCTTCCCACTCTTGAGTCAGTAGAATGGAGGAACTGCTACAACAGCAGGACTACCCTGTGGTAGCATCCAGGAATCAGCTTTGTTGTCAGGGTTTTTTGCTTGGAGAGAGGCTGCATGTTTCCAGCAACTTAGGTTTGCTCCAAGGGTTCGTTTCTTCTGAGGGTGATGTACTCTTGTTTTGCTGATGGTAGAAACCAGATGTGGATGTTAGAGCCTGACTGGTTTGACTTCAATTTTTCATGGATTGAGTGGGAGTAGGCAGTTGTGCCATGCCTCTGGAAGTCAGGCCAGGTATCCTGAATGCTCAGTAGGTGCTGTGAGCACATGTAATTAGCAGCAGGCTAGGGTTGGCAGCCTCTGGGACAATCTCTCTCCTGGCTATGGTGAGTGGGGAGAAGGAAGGGTAGCTGAAAAATTATCAAGGAGGGAAGAAGAGTATCTTACTATGTGGAATTTTTCTTATCTCTTAAAAGAAAATAATACTTTGGATGTATTTATTGAATATTTTTTAGAAATAATTAGTTTTCTCTGTTACTCTAAGCAATTCTTAAACTGATAGTATTACTTGCTGCTATTTTTAAGGTTGGTGGTGTGTCCTGGGATATTTTTTTTGTTTTTGTTTTTGGGGTTTTTTTCCTCCCTACCTGGAGGTGGACAAAGCTGGATTTCTATAAACTCACTGAAAGAAGAAGACAGGATTGCTTACAAACTTAATCTTGGTGCCTTCTCTCTCCACTGGAAACTGTAAAGCTTTTATCTCCAGTTGATTAAATAAGTCCTATTTTTGGCAACTGCAAATAGATGATGAAAGTCAAAGATGATTGGAAATGGTTGTATCTGGAAGTCCTATCTCAGGATTCAGAATTCACTTTTTTATTCTTTTTTTATGCCCTTCATACTGAAATATGGTTCAGTTTAATATCCTTGGAAGAAGAAACCTGTGAAAGCCTTAAATATTTTCCTACCATAGTGATGAAGGTAAAGGTGAATGAGGAAGCTAATGAAAAGGATCCTTACACCAAAAGTAAGGGTGTTATGTCTGTGAACTCTGGTTTATATCAATGAATGGTCAAAGAAAATTCATGTATGTCTACAATAAGAAGAATGCCCTCAGGAAAAAAAACCAAAAAAAGTAAGTCCTTCCCTTGTCATGAAAAGGTAGGTGGAATGAGTTGAAATCAAATGAGCATCTCAGAAAATTGCTTGTATCTGGGAGGTTTCTTTAAGAATTTGAAAATGTGAGGTGTCAAGGAGGCGTTGGAAAGAAGATAATAAAAGAAGCTTAAAAAAGGCAATTAACTGGAATGTAATGCCAGTTTAAAGAATTGGTCAGTGTGAAGTAGTTTCGAAATAGAAGCTAATAACTGATACAGTGAAAAGTGAAAATAAGCCTTTTACTTTCCATAATATAAGAGCAACTGAGTTTGCACAGGATTGAGAAATTATTTTGAATTTTTACACACTTGGATCTGGTTTCTACAAGAAAGAACTAGTCTGGGAGTGTGTGACATTATGTATGGCAAGAATACAGTCAGCATATATGACTCAAACCTGCACAAGGAGGGATGCAAATATGTATTACAATTTGGAAGATAACTTATTGAAGCACAGATAGAAGCTGAGGCACTTCAGGGCCCCAAGACAGGTAGGGTTAAATGAAATATTTCTTGTATTTGTAGATGTTTGAATTCTCCTTCCACGTATGTCTGAAGGCTCACACCACTCTTGGAATGGCTTACTGGGCTGGTTGAAGTGGTAATTGTTTTTGGGGCTGTTACTTAAGGCCTTGTGACAGTAGCTCTCTCTTATATTGTACACTTGGTATGTTTCTTCTTCTTATCTGTGCCTACAAGCGTTTGGGATGTGGAGGAGCTATATCAATTCTCTTGACATTGGAGGAGGATTTTTAGCCTCCTTTTTATTTGCTGCATGAAGCAGTCTGCTAAGGAGGATGAGGATTGGTTAAAGTAATTGCTATAGGTCTACAAAGAGAATAAAAGCCTTTAAGCACATGATTGCTTCATTTTGGTGGTTTTTTTGTTGGTCTTTTGTTTATTTGGTTTAGTTTTTTTAAATGCCCTAAGTTTAGTACAAATAGCTTTCTGTATAGTTGTAGGACTGGCACCTTGTTTGTTTACCTTCCTGGAATCTCCAGAAACAGGTGCCTTTTTTCAGCCCTGTGATAGCACTGATTATACAGCAACAGTGTTTTAACCTGGTAGGAAGACAAACTGCAGTTCTAACCAACCCTTGAACATGGGTGGTTAGGCTAAAGGGGTTTTTCTTCCTTCTTTTCGTGCTGGGAATTGTCTTTATTGCTGTTGATGCAGCTCCAGACTGAGCACTGAGGTAGATCTGGTTGTCATAAAATTTTGACCAGTTCTGAACAAAGACTGACAGTGGTGCACTGTCAAAATAAGCTTTTGCCAGCTGCAGCAGTAGGTAGTTCTATATAACACGAATTATTACTATACACATATAATTTAGTCTAGAACCTGAAGATTAAGTATAATAGGTCAGAAAGAAAATCCTTGAGATTCATGTGGTTTACTTATTTTTTTTCCTAGTCACTGGGAGCAAAGCCATTAGAAATGCAACATGGTTCAGTAAATCTGCACAGAGTTGGAATAATTATATCCTTTTAATGACAGGGAAGTCCCCAAGTTGCAGAATGAGAGCTGTAAAAGTCAACTCTAGGAGACTGGAATAAGATTTTTTGAATTTTTTTTTTTCCTTTGCTGTTTGTTTACAGCTTGTATTTCTGCAAACAGGTGCTGGTGTAGCATTGTCTTTTTCAGGCCTGCTACGGGTGAACCACTTGTATATAAGGAGAGAGAAGGAAGACAGGTAGATAAAACTGCAAGATATGATTGTTTTGTGGTATATTAAGTCATTAGCAGCAGCCAAGAGAAGAAGTTTTGGGGCAATTGCTTGATGATTGCCACTTTCCATGGAATTTCAAGTGCAGTAGGGCTACTGGCAGGCTTAATGAGATGACCAGAGTAATTTGTAGCAAAGCAGTTTATGTAATTGGCCACAGTCACTCCTGCATTATTGACTATGTAGTGTTGTGGTTTAATATGCTCCTTCAGGTTTTCATTGTAGTCCTGATCGAAAATATTTATCTATCCTTTTATGAGCTGCTGAAAACTAAATGGCACCAAGGGGAATTACTACCATGGTGATTGTTTCCTTCATGATGTTGTTTTCTGGCCCTTGTTTGGGCACTGTTACTAAACTTAAATACGTATCAGAGGTGCAGTTACAGAGAGATAGATGATACTAGCAGGGTAAGGAGGGAAACATCCAGCTGAAGTGTGCTGTTCATTTGCTTCTTTGGCATCAAATCATCTTGGTGGGTCTTTGCTGCAGGTAAGGAATATGAATTGAGAAGTTATGTCTTGTGGTTTCCTTCTTGTATAAGGTTTTTCCTCCCCCTGAAAACATCTGGATTTTCTCCCTCTTTGGTAAATGAATCAAATAAGTCTAAAGACAGGCAGTTTGAATTTTTTGGTATTGCTTGGGGCAGCCTGCAGTGAAAGATCAGGTGAAAAAACAGATGTTCTTAACCAATAACACTGGCTGCTTGTTTCACACACGTGCTATAAAAACAAATGTGAGTCAGACGAAACTGCTGTTCAGAAAGGAATGTATTTTGTTATCTGAAAGGAAATAATCTTGATTGAGCTTTTAATTGTCATTGCATCATAATACTTAGTATACTTATAGCTGTTGAAACCTGGACAACATAGTTACAAAATTCAGAATTAGCCTGGGGCAGACAAATTGACTTGAGCTAAAGGATAACTTTGTGCTGGAGAATGACAAACTCACTTCAAGTACAGTGTTAAGATAGTGCAGAGTTCATCCAAACACACTTGGTTTATTTGTATTAAGTTTGTTTTAGAAGTTGGTGTATCACAGGACTTTGTAGCTCTGTTTTGATTTACCTTTTTCCCTTTTGTTAAATCTTCATGGAGTAGACAAAATTTCTAAAATAGAACAAAAAGAATGCTTGAATGCTGCATTTTTGAAGTCAAGAAAATAGGTACAGATCTACAACTTTGTCCTGAAATGAGAAGGAGATGGGCACTTAAGAGCCTTGTGAACTTAGCTTGTGCTAGTGTTCTGGGGAGGCAACGTGAGATGTGGTTTCTGGTCAAGGCATTATAGGAATAGTTTTATTACTAGGTTCAAAGACGCTATTGCCAGCTTAGGGAGGTGTTGATGAGGATGCAGAGTAAATCTGAGATTGGGACATCTTGGCTCTTAAAAGCTAAAAGTAACTTAATTTCTAATTCAGAACTGAGGAAGACGTTTGTCCATGGAAGTGTTTGAAGCTCTTGAATTTATTACTTAACTTTCATATTTAAAATCTAAGCACTTGTTTCATCCAAACTCAGAGGTGCTTGGTGGCAGTTATAGAAATAATTGTATTTGAAATAATCAGTCTCATTGCTGATTGCAAATGTCCACACTCAGGTGTTCAATCAGCTGCAGATGGTATTATCTTATAAACAGGAAATGCACTTAAAACAGTCTATGCTAATGCTATTTTTGAGATGTGAGTCACACTGGTACCCAGGCCTTTCTGAGATCACTTTGAATCCTCTCACTGGCTTTCTGATGGAAATAAATTGCCAGTGAATGTTTTTCTTCATGGATATACTTCCCAATATCTTGCTGCTCTTTCAGCGCAGGGAGATTCCCCGTGATGTATCCTGTCTTTGCTTTGGGAAAGCAGAAGAGTTACCTTGTTTTTCTGGTGAAACCAGTTCCTGCTATTTACATATGTAGCTGATCTTGACAGCAGAGCTGCGGGCCCTCCAGAGCCACCACCCAGCTAGGTGCACAGAGACAGCTACTTATCCTAGCCAGCAGCCGGGGCTGCAAAATGACTGTAAATACAGCCTCTTTGTGTTCCATTATCTTATCCTTTCAGGCTCTCAGATTTAAATCCGGGTGATTAAAAAGCCTTGTCATGCATTTTTCTGTTTCTTCTGTCAGTTTCCTCAGTAGGGCTGTCCTGGGAGAGGGCTCTCTTTTTGCTGCTGACTCCCCAGCTGGTTGTGGAAATGTAGTAGACAGGTCCTAGATAAGGCAGGTGGAAAGGGAGAGCCAGCATAAAGAAAGCAGAATAGGTCCTGCCTGCTGTTCCCCTCTCAGAGCAGGCAGAGATCTGTTGGGCATGCAGAATCCTGCACCTTGCCTCAAAGCGCCTATGAAGAGCTGAGCTCTGGGTGGCTGGTAATTTTGGGGAATTTGGGTGTGCATGAAGCATGCCCTGATGTCCTGAGCTCCTGCTCTGGAGCCCAAACGAGAAAGTCTCTCAGTAAGGGCTTGACATAAAACGGGGGGCAGTGGCTGAGTTTATGCGAGAGTAGATTTGCCTCCATGCTGACTTGCCAGGTGCAGATGTACTCAAAGGCTGGTTCATGGATTGTAGCTTTTAGCAATGCAGAGAGGAGGGGTGCTAGGCATTAAGAAATTCTTTCCAAGCTGGTGTTTCCCTGGTGATGATACTTTCCTCTGCTATTCCCTTTGGGACTTATGTGAACTTGAAGTGATTTATGCTACTGCAGTCTGCTTCCCCAAATCAGTTTTGGTGATGGTGGGTTTAGATTGGAGCTGGGCAGTTCTTAAATGTCACCCCCCTGTGTAAGTTTTCTTTGCCCAGTTGCTGCAGCATTTGCATGCCTGTTCTGCAAGGCTAGGGTGTTTCATCCTGTTTTCCAAGCTGGCTTGCAAGCAGAGGCTGGCAGAACGCTAGCTAGCACTGCTGGAGGGTGGCCAGCACCAGCTCTGAACAAGTGGGTGAGAGAGGGGGGAGCTGTGGAGGCTATGGCCAGGGATTTGTACGTTTGGAACAGGCTGCAGGCAGCTAGAGAAGTTATGTGTAGGGGGTGTGTGTCTTCTGACTTTACATTTGCTTCATGCCTCAGTCAGCTTTATTCTGAAAAGGAGCATATGCTTTGCTCTGCACTGTACGTGGCAAGCTTGAGATTTTTATCTCCAAATAAAATCTCCAGAGTTGTTATGAAAGTACATTTGCTTCACTATTAAAATGCTTTAAAACGCTTATATGCAGGAAAAAAACCCCTACTGAATACTACAAACCCATTGTTTCAGAATAAGCAGAGGATATTCTCAATGCAAGCTGTTGTTTTTCAGGAAAAAATATATAGTACTACTAATGGCAAGAGGCTTTCTTATAATTGATAAGAAGGTTATCAGCTTGTTTCCCAAGCACTTTCAGCTGAACCCTATTTCAGTGAAATGTGAAAATGAGCTAATTCTGGTATGACCTTGAAGGAGAAATTTGTGAGAGTTCTTCACAAGCTCTAAACTGAAATACTCTGTTAGAAAATTCTCCCCGGTCTGTTCTACTGGTTTTGTTTTGTTTTGTTTTTGTTTTCGGGGTTTTTTGTTTGCTTTTTTAAAAAAAGAACATTAAAAATGTAATCTCTATCTGATTATGCAACTCAAAGTTCTCTGAAGAAATACCTCTATTTTCAACTCTAAGTCTTTTCATTTTCTTCTTGGGAAGAATGCCAGATTTTAAAATTTTCCACAAAAATGTTACCTTTGTTATAATTATATAACCTGATGTTAGCAGCATAGTATTTCATAGGATGTTAGATTTTCTTGTCTGTCAAAATCTTAATTGTAACAACTTTGGTTTTAGATTTTCTAGGCTGTTTTTCAAGCCACGCTCTTCCACTGTGTTTTGATGTCCATACTTACATAGGTGAAGCGCAAGCATGAGACCTCCCTTCCTGCCCTTGGAAGGACCCTGTGGCTGGTGAGGTGTGGGAAATGACCAGACCTTCTGTGAGCGATATTCCAGCTCAGCCAAGTTCATGTTCCACGTGGGGAAATGCTTGTGACCAGGTCTCCCTGGTCAGCAGCTGACCAGAACTGCTTTTCAGGAAGACAGAAACTGTGTGTCAGGTCAATGCTGGCTTGGTGAGACTGGTGTCCAGCTCACTTGGTGAGAGCTGGGCTGCTCCTGTGGGACACAGTGCTTGATGTGCTGTACCTAGTCTTCAAAATAAATAGAAGCAGTCTCCTTTTCAGAAGCACCTCTTTCAGTCACTTTTGTGACGCTGGGTATCAAATGTTTTCTAAGCGGGTGTCCGATATTTCAGCAGCTCTCCACAATGAAATAGTTCCGAGGACTCTCTTTCTACAGGGATTTTTGAAAGCTCTTGGTGTTAGTGGTAAATCACTGTCTGACACTTTCAGTGTGCCTGCCTGTTAGTATGTGAGAACTACTTAATACTGCTTTTGGGAGAGCTAGGGACTCTGTCTTTAACCTTATTTATGTGGTCTTGTAGGCTTAAAGAACCACCACTCCTCACTTCCCCTATCCACCCCAACCAAAGTAACCCCTGGAAGATACAGTGGCTGGAGTATTTTCCAAAGACCTGTGGTTTAATATCCCTTTCTTTAAATTATACATACTGTATTTTCAACAGAAGAAATACATACTTTTACCCAAGTTCTACTGGGTGTCACTGAAGGAGAATGCTGTTGTTTGTTTTCTGCTAAGTCACTAAGAAATGTTAGAGTTCCTTTCTCCTTTAGCCTCTACAAAGGAGAGGGGGGCTGGGCTAAGGGAGCAGGGACATAATGACCTTAGTGCACAGCCCTGTGCCTGCCTGTGCTTGAGACTCCCCTCTCCACAGGTAATGGTGAAGGAAAAAAGCATATAATGAATGTAAGGAAAATAGCTGTAGCTCCCTAAACATTTCCCCCTCCCACTCTGACTAGGAGCTTATTCACATTTCCTTGAGAGCATGGGAACTTTTGGAAAGCAGGCTCCTAAGAAATACAATGACTGAGCAAACCCTGGCAACAGTTGCTTGGTTTCTTTTTTTTTTTTTAATTGGTTGACATGCCTCTCATGACCTATCAATTAAACACAACTGTGTGGATAAGCAGATGTGATCAAATATCTCCATATTAAAAAAACCCTTAAGCCAAACACACACAATACCCCTCCCAAAACCAAGAAAAGTGAACAGACGTACTCAGTATACTGTACACAGCACAGTAAATCACCCTAAGTAATGTCATGTCTTCAGGTCCTGTGAGTGGTTCTTTCCCTGTCTAAGTTAAATACTTTTTTCCTTCAAGAGAGAAAAGAACATAAGTCACTGCTGTTAAAGCTTTTGAGTATTCAATGATTGAAAATTGTTCCTAAACAAATTCTTTTTTCTGTGATTTTGTCAAGTGGTTAGTGTAAATCACTCTGAGTGGATCTGGACTGTTTATGTGTGACAAGGTAGACTGAACAAGTCTGACACTTCCAGCATACAGCCTAGTGCTTATTGTCAGGAAAAGTGGGAAACCGTGCCCTGTAACTGCAAAAAATACAGGACAGACTGGTAGGTAGTCGTGTGGATGTGAGGTTTCACTGTGATTCTGTGCCTAAAAGCAATCCGTGCTTCACATTTATCTGTTTGTGGTAACTCCTGCAACACAATATCTAGCTTTCAAGAAGGACACTGAAAATGACAGGATTCAGAAAAGCCACAGGAATAAGTCTGAAAAAGAAAACGTTTTTTGCTAATAGACTTGAGAAGCTTAATCCTTGCCTCAGAAGAAGATACTGAGTAACTTGCTTACAATCCAGAAAAAATTCATACAGTGAAGATAAAGTTCACCAAATATACAAGTAGAAGAGCTTATCCATAGGTAGGATGGATTTTTCCATCCAGAATGACATTTAATTTAAAAAGGTAAAATATATATTTTATTCTTTTCTAAAGGGAACTCTGGTTATTGCAGCTCTAGTTTTAAAGATGGAGAGCCGTGGTTTGTGTGTTGTAGATTAGATTGGATGATTAATGAACTTTGATGGACTGAAGAAGTGGCTGTAGTGGGATCAACATTTCTGTGATAGAAAGCCTTGTCAGACCTGGCACCTTTTACAGGTGAGAGATCATCTCAGTGTGCCATGGGAAGTGTTCCTGTGTTAATAAGGGAGTCTGTCTGAATCTGTCTTGGAGTATGTGAAGTCTTGTCTGCCTTGCACTGTTAAATGAGGCATTTATTCAGGGCTGTTAATTTGGTTCTCATCTCCCCTAGTGAGGCTTTAATCTGACTGAAAGTGGGATCTTGGTATGTTTTGTTTAGGTGTTGTTTTGTTTTTGTTGTGGTGTTTTTTTTTGTTTGGTTTTTTTGGTAGGTTTTGGGTTGATATTTTGTATCAACTACTACTGTATCAGATAAGCTTAAAGAATATTTGCAGTATAGAGGAATCTTGTTGTATAAAATCCAGACTTTTCTCTGGTGTTGTTCTTCTGGAGGCTGTGTTCTTTTTCTTTCTCCTGATGCTAAGAATGGTCATGTATGAATTTAAATAGGGAAGAAATTATTATTCAGTAGAAACACAACAGCTTTTGAAAGAATACTTAATGTTTGTTTTTAATATGCTAACGTAATGTTAACATGTACTTTTATCCTAACTTTACTAATGCCTCCAAATTTGTTTTTGACCATGTCTAGAAACTTCATAGGAAAGTTCAGGTCTTTGGGGAATAGTCAGGTGATCTTTTGGGGTTTAGAGTTAGTCGCCTGGATTTACGTATTGTTAGAGAAGCAAAGCTGTAAATTCCACGGGCCTTATTTTGATGGAAGTGAGGCTTCTGAGCATTAAAGAAATGGTAGTTTGGGCAGCTTGCTTATAGGTTTGTTCGTTTCTGGGACCCTGAGCCTGTGGTGGTAACTGATACTGAAGCTCAGTGGGAGACATCTTTTGAAATGAGTTGATATGAGAGTTGTTATCCTACTGGTGAGGTCAGCTTACCTGTGATCTCAGCTGTTGTATTCATAGCTGCAAGTCACTACTATAGAATGCAAATTGTCAGGTAACCTGGGTTTTGTGGTGTCTCAAAACAAAGGGAAAACACTAACAAAACAAATGCAGAATTATTGCTGTCGTTAGTGATTGTGAAATAATGTGCATGCTATTCTGCTGAAGTTGATTGCTTATTTGCGTGCTTAGTGATATCTGCAATCAAATAATTTCCTCATGATTAGGATTTTTGCTGTACTCCTGGGAGAAAGTGTTGCTTAATTTTCCTCTGCAGTTTGCTAAATGGCTCAAATTGTTTGCAGTGGCTACACTTTGAAGACGTGAATGTGAAGGGAAGCTGTTTTTTAAACAGGCTTCTATCCTATAAATAACTCCACTTAGTTCTATTTAAGTTTACATATTTTTTTCTGGAACATGACTTTATATAGTTGAACCATTTCTAAACAAGGTATGAGAATCATTTGGTTATGTCTCCAATATCTAGTTCTTACATAACTGACTTCTGTAAAACTTTCTGGTTGTCACTGAAAATGGTTTTCTGTTGATTCTGTTTTACAGGTTTCTTGTATATTTTGTGGCTTCAGATGAGAAATGCTAATAAGTTGTTGGCTGCACTTAATAATTTCCTTGGTGATTAAATATAGCATAACCATAAATGCCTAAGAATATCCTCAGGCCAAGTGTTTGCCTGATGACTTATAATTAAACTTAAAGATCTGTATGTATTAAAAACAAGTTGCTGTTTTCATCTTATGTGTGCCAGGCTACAACCTGTTTTATGCCTTGCCTTTTTCAGTATTTGGTGCTAGATTTTGTAACTCAGAGGTGGCAACCTTCAGATGCTGTCACATATTGGACATTTTAGTAGTGGTTAGGAGAGACATTGTATTCATAGAAATGTCTTGTTTTCTTCACTTTAAGGGAGTTGGAATTACCAGTAGTGTTAAAATTGCCCTTCTTGTTTTCCAAGTCTGTTGAGGGATCTCTTCTCAATCACCATGCCACCTACTGAGCTGGTTAAAAAGTACAGATTTAAGTGAGCTAGTTTTCATGCGAAGTAGGGAAAAGATAAGGTTCAAAAATTTTGATGTGCTCACATTTTTCTGCTGATTAGATAAGGATTCAGAGCAGACTCTGCATAAATGTCCTAATACCTCAGTAGAAATCTACAATTAATAAGGATTTCTTATAGTCCAGTCACTCATGACAACACTTCTAAATGCCAGCAAGGGTTTCTAGGATAAACTGTAGTAGGTTTTATGCTCTAGAAAAAAATCAGTTTTAAGTAAAACTCAGTATCCTGAGTCTGGATTCTTGGAGCTGTTGAACTGGCTGGTTCAGGCACTAATATAAATGTGTTTGTGACACTGTGATGCTCCTATTTTCTTTGATTCCTTTTGTCTTACAACCACAAAAATGCTCAACTTCAGTGCAGCTCTTATCTCTTGTATACAGCATGTTTGAGAAACTACATTTCTCCTTAAAAAAAGCATTCCTAAAACATGATTTCACAAATTGTGACTTTCATTTTCCTCTCATGGCAGACCAATTCTTTTATTCCCTGTATGCTGGCATTGGCAACACAAGCCCAGACTTCAGTCAGCTGAGGTAGGACTGTGTGTAAACCATAGGAACTCTGGAATTACAGGTGGAAACTTGAACAGATGTGAGATAATTTTTCATTTTTCCCTATGTCTCTTCCTGGAGTAATTGCAAAGAACTCTGTTTCTTCAAAGCAGATATTGGATGCCTTTTTTGGATGATCAGTTAGAAGTGTGCATTTCAGGGCTGGATGTTGCAAGTCAAGAAACCATAGCCCACCTGCTTCAGCAGATTACATGCTTTCCAAGAATGATTTTTTAATAATCACAGAAATAACTGAAATATAACTGGAGGCATTACAGCTTAGAGGAGACATGTCTAACATGTTCCTCTTTAGCTACACCCAAACCTTTCATGTTTACTTTTCTCAGAAGGGGAGGGGTGGATGTATCTTCTGTGTCCATCCCTTGCTGCCTTTTTGCATTACAGTGCTGAGAATCAGTGGACAGATATGTAAATATGTACTCATACAGAGGTTAAACATAAAGACTTTTTTTGATTCATGGTAGGAGAAGGTAAACTGACTTATTCTTTTAAAAGCTGATCGGTGTCAGGGAAAGGCAACTTTGCTCTCTCATGTGTTACATGCACTTAAACACTTAACTTGGAGGTGGCGTTTGTGTTCTTGTGGCCTAAGAGCTCAATTCTCAAATATAACATGCCAGACCATTGTAGGATGTGAGTGTAGGGTGGTGTTCAGGGAACTTTTGAACTGCAAGAAGCAGGAATGTCCTCAGTGAAAAAGAGCAAAATGCAGGAATCTTGAGGAGCTCTAGTTTATTAAAAGACCATCAAGCTGAAGATAAGTCTGTCTTTCTCCCGGGATGTTTTTGGCAAACACAAACATAGTGGAAGGGTAGTGGCCAACTAACATGCTGCAGGAGTGTGTCAAAAGTAAGCATGCTGCAAGATCATACAGTCAAAAGTGGTTCTTTGCTTCCGTTCTTCTTTCTTCCCCCACCCTAAATATAAATAGCAACTAATCTTGTGGTGGAGATGGGTTTAATGGTGAATGTCAAGTTTTGGAGTAATACAGGTGCTCAAGTAGATAATAGCATCCATGTGCTTAAGATCTTTAGAAAGAGCTACAAAAAAAAAGTGTGAGTCTTTTGTAGTATATTTATGCCTGGTACTAGGAACACTTGAAAGTGATTTCTTCCTGTAATAACTTTAGTCCAGCTGAGTCATGGCCTTATACAGCATTTAGTTAAGAGCACCTCTAAAATAAGTGTCCAATATCTGTTAAGAAAAAAAATATGATCCTCTTACAACTGAAAATGAAAAGTATGATTTTTATGCAGAATATTTTCTGGAGAATATGCTGAAGCTCTTCATTTGAATGGGAGCAGGTACATTTGTTTATAGGAGTAAGGAGTTAAAGTCCATCGAGATAGTCCTCTTTTGAGTTTACTGCCCAATTTGAATCTTAAGAAAATCATAGACAGTGGTCTCATTAAAATGGGGTAAACTGTAGAACATGACAGAAAATCAAGAAGTGATGGTGATGTTATCTGTTCTTACTGGAGGAAACTATTACCTTTATTCCTACAGGTCTGGCTACAGCAGCTGGTGAAAAATCCAGTGCATCGTAGTATTCCTAAAGTGGTACTCCAAGTAGACATTGATGTTCTAGGTTGTGTCCTTGTGTTCTATTGGCCTCCACGAGGGTTTGATTTTTCTCTGTCACCTCTGTGTTGTGGCCTTGCTGCCTCTTCACTTAGTCTGTGCTAGAATATTTAATCCCAGAAGGGCTCTCATCTCTTTATAGGTGGAGCAGGTTGCTGTCATAGAACTGTAATGCCTTGTGACTGGCATCTGGCCTGATACAGGGAATAGTTCAGCCCATGCCAAATAAATACTCTTACATAAGTAAGCATAAAGTTACAGTGATGATCATATTTAGATACCACCTATTCTTTATTGCTCTTCTGAGGTTCATTTGTTCTTCAAGATAAAATTACACATCCAGTATGAAGATAGTTGATTGCTGAAAATAAATCTGTTTGCATAACCTTTTACTGTTCTTTGTTGCAGCTCTCAAGTTCCACTTACAAATATAGGAGTGAGGAATTCAAGAGACAGTTTTCTCATCTGCCAGACTCTGAGAGACTCATAGTAGGTAAGGAGTAACCACAGCAAAATTGCTTATCTTCTGCTTGATGACTTCAGATTGCAGTCATGTCAAAGCATTTTGGGTTTTTAATGGCAAATTCTAACTACAGCTGATAACTCCCTATTCTCCTGTCTTTAAAACAGCATGAGATAGGAAAGAGGAGAGAGGACTTTCAAGGAATGCCAAGTCCATACTCCTCTCCTCTACTGCCTGCTTTGTGGGGGGGGAAAAAAAAAAAGGATGTTATTTCTGAGACCCTGTTAACTAGGTAGATCATTCTTAGCAAAAACTTTCTTATGCTTCCTGGAACTAATACCCTTGCCCAAGGCATCTTGATTAATGTGACTCCTGGGATTGTGTGACATGGTGGGTGGTTGTAATTTAAAAGACTATTTTTCAGATGAATGGGAGAGGAAAGAAGCAGGTGTCAGAATATCAAACTATGATGCATAACTTTTCTCAGCACTGAAATGTTCCTTTTCCAGCTCTGTTTCACTCCACTGCAGAATCCAAAGAAGGCAAGCATGTAACCCTACTTACTTTGCTTAGTGATGCACCTTATTCCCTCATTTATCACCTGCCTGTGTTGTATTTGTGTAACAAATACACTGTATATTTTCATACAGAAGTGGTTTTGTGACTGTTTAAAGTTCATCTCTCATTTCATGCAACTTTTAAGAAAGTGAATATTGAGAGGCTGTTTAGTCTATCCTTGCAGTATGCAGGCAACAGCTCTGAAGCAGTTAAATCCCTGTATCTTTTTCCAGCCTCAGGAGGCAGTTATCCTCTGAAATGCCTTATGCATTTTTAAAATACTTCAGTAGGGATGTAAAACAGAAGGAAAGGATATTACTTCAAAGCATTGTTTTGATGTTTCCCCTTACACTTGACTGATGCAGAAAGCCATGGAGCAAACTCTGAAGCACAGTTTCAAAGAAGAGGCTGTGTAGGATTTAGAGAAAGATTTAGTAATGGGTTAATCTCAATCTGTTCCATCAGAAGCAAAGCCACTACTTTTATATAAATTTTTTTTTATCCCATGAAAAGCAGGGCTTCCTTGAAAGGACTCTTTTGCATCCTCCGAGCAAGGAGCTCTTCCTTTGCTTGGTGTAGAGAAACTTGGTACAGGCTTTACAGTGCTCCAAGAAGCCACTACTTGTTGCTGTTCATTAAAAGAATTGTTACTGCTTCTGTTTTTAAATCAGCTGTTAAAAATAAGCAACTGTTCCACTGTAATGAGTGCTGTATGTAAAGATTATATAAAATATTATTTTCTTAAAATGAAAGGAATTACTTACCCTGTCTAAATGGCAGCTTAAAGGAGTGCCATTATGATTTGCCTGAAAATGTTGTTTTCAAGCAACATATTAAGTTACTGGTTCTGAAAACTTAAAAGAAGAAATACTAATCTCTTCTGTTTGTTTTGATATTCTCTTTTGTGTAGGGTAGGTCAGAGTGGGGTTGCTCATCACTTGCCCAGTGATGACCTTTATAGGTCTGAATCCCTCTCTTAAACACAGAAGTCAGATGCAAGCTTCTTAGTAATGTCAAGTCCTTAACTTCAAACTCCTCTTGCTTTCCTCTGCATTTTGGTATCTGTTCTTAAACATGTACTTACAACTTCTTTAGATTTAAGTTTCTGTAGTTCAATTTGTAGTTAGAGCTCCAAGGGCTTCTATATGTACCTCATTCTTGTTACAAGAAAATTTATTTCTACTTGATTATTTGAGGGGGAAAACGCTGGAGAATTTTTAAAATTGTAATAAAAGCTTCTGCAAATGCACATGTAGCTTGAAGTTAGGATGTCGGAGACTCCTGAACTTCTTGATATTTGAACAAGAACTTTATTTATTATGTACTTGTAGTACACAAAATCAAAATTCTGCCACACACAGTATCAGATACAAAGCTAGTAGATGCCTCTAAGAGTAAAGTCACTAATACATATTGCATCAATACATACATTCTGCATATTTTCTGTACCTTAGGTAGCCTTGCTTAGGTTGGAGCTCACAAAAGAGATCTGTCTTAATTATATAGCGGCAGTACTTCTGAAAATTCCTTTTATTTAAAACTTCAGGCTCTGAAATTGGGAAAGCTCTCTGAGCTTTTAAGAAATGTGACTAAATCCTCTGCTCTTGTTCCTAATTAGCAGGTATCTTATGATGGGTAATTGCATTGTAGATGAAATCTGTTTTTCAGTAGGGATGTTTCTGTCAGAGACAGTATCATAAAAATGATAATCAACTTCAGGAAATACCCCTTGCCTCAAGAACTGGATAGCTTCAATTTGCCTGTTAGCGTCTCACTCTGCAAATAGTTTTAGCTAGTGATAGGATCTGTTTAGTGGAAAACTACTATCTTACTACAACAATAAACTACTGCTATGTAGGAGTTGACAGTATAATGTGTTGTACTATAAAACGTTTGTGTATTCAGTTGGTTAGGTGCTTTGAAATTTGACTAATGAATACATCTCCAATGTATTCCTGATGTTGCCTGACACCTCTTCTCTGAAAACCTAGGATAGTGCACAGGGCTTGATAGATGGAGTGCTGTCCTCACACAGATGTAGGATAGTGCACAGGGCTTGATAGATGGAGTGCTGTCCTCACACAGATGTACCATGAGCCCTGGCTTTGGGCTCTTCCCAAAGCAATGGTCTGCATGCAAGGCAGTACAAGTCTGCCTTCGTAGACTTCTTGAAAGTTAAATAAGTGGCTTTTTATTGTATTGTAATACCCCATCTCATTTTAGTTAACAGGTTTGGGTCAGCTATGCTGCAGTCAGTGGTGAGTAACTTGCTCTTGCTGTCTGTACACAGATTACGCCTGTGCACTCCAGAAGGATATCCTGCTGCAAGGACGCCTTTATCTCTCTGAAAACTGGCTCTGTTTCCACAGCAACATTTTCCGATGGGAGACCACAGTAAGATCTCTTAGCTCACTTGAATCCCACCTTTTCTTTGTCCTATCCTGTCAGGATTTAGGATTAGAGTGTCTCAGATCTCATCCTGTCAATCTCATACTAGTAACTCTGGGCTGTGAACAAAGAGCCTGAATCCCTGAGTGGAAATATAGATCCATTCTCTGTAAAATAAAACAGCAATGGAGGCATCTGAGTGCTGAAGTAAGCCTGCTCAGTCTGTCATTCAGCATAAGAAGTTTAGGAGTTATGCTAAAGCTGGCTTTTTACATTACTGGATGACAATTTGCCTTTCCTTACCATGCAGAGTTGTCCTATAAAGGAATGTAACACATAATCTCCTACTGTAAGTCCTGGGGCACGACATGCTATGTGGCATTGCCCTATTCAAGAGCTCTCCAGCATTGAACCTTACTTGACTTAGCCTTACATGTAAATATCAGCATCTAAGAACAGCTGAAGGGAATTGATAAATGACTTCAGCAAGTTCTCATAGTTCTCAAAGTCTGTGGCTTTTGATCAGTACAAGCAAAGGCAGATATTTGTGGTATCTTAGCCCTTTATTTCTGTCAGGTTAGGTTAATGAGTTAGAGTTTTTCATTCAAACAGTCATTGCATCTGCTGTAGAACTTGAATGAAGCAGTGAATAAGGAAGATAACCTAGCAAAAAGAGGATGAACAGATCAAAATGTTCTGTGTACTGTGAGACTGCTCATAAGTTAGTATCTCACATGTGAATGCTCTGAAATACACAGAACAAACAACAAATAGCTTGTGAATTTAAGACTGTGAGGGGCTGTAGAAATACTTAACTGAAAACCAAGCTTACTTTTGTCAGATGGATTTGATGATTGAATATTTCTTTTTTCAGATGTGAAAATAATTTTTAAAAATAAACCCTTTGGAATTATACCCTTGAAAATATAAACTGTTCAAAGACTGATTGGGGTTTTTTTTAATCCAAAACAGCATACATCCTGGTAATCTGTTTCTGCCTGTCTAGCAGAGTGGTAGCTTCAGCAATACCTTTAGGCAATCTGTGCTCATCAGCTACAGTGGTAGAGCCAAGTTTGGGACCTCATTAACAGGCTGTGTTGTTGCAAAGAGAGAGGGAGTAAGTGGTGAACTTTCTGCTCACACAGGAAAAATCAAGTTAGAGCTGTATGTTCCTCCATTCTTTAAGCTGAATGTCAGGACAGCCTTATATTCAAGTGAAGAGGGGGTAGGCTGGAAGGAAATGGCTTTTGCAGCCAGTCAGATGATGTTCTTCTAAACAGAAACATTTCAACGACTAATATACAAGTCAAACACGCCTAGGAAGGAAGAATTTCTTGCAGAGACTAGACTGCAAATAAGATTGTGAAAATGGACTATATTGTAAACTTCTGTGATATTACACAGTCTGTTATCCCTCTCATCTGTGTCCTGCTTTCTGATTGGGACTGTAGAAATGTGTAGCATTCTGATTGGGACTGACTTTCAGATCTGTGATTTGTGTTTGGTTGGGATTGTGGCTGGAAGAGTGGAAAAAAAAAAGAAAGAACCAATTACTTCCCTAGTCCTAATGTGAAATTGCCTTTGTGATCTCATCTGAACTGCATCCTAGGGTTTGGGGTTAGTTTGAGTTCCTCTTGCGTGTTCTGTAACTTCTGACTCTTTAGTCATAAGTTACTTTTAATATGTCTTATTAACTGTGTTTCTGCTTAGATTTCTATTGCTTTGAAGGATATCACTTTTATGACAAAGGAGAAGACTGCTCGTCTGATTCCAAATGCCATACAAATAGCAACAAAAGGAGAGAAGGTGAAAATCTGTTTTTAAATATGTTCTTGCTAAATGATAGAGTCCAGAACACAGCACTTGTTCTAGTCTATATTTGCATAAGTAACTTCCCTGTCCAATGTTTAAATTGATTTGGATTAAAAGGCAGACTTAGGTTTGGTCTCTGTGCATGTTTGCTTGATAACTCAGCTCCAGTTTGACTGCAGAATCCCCTAGTGGTGTCGATACAGTAACCAGAAAAGAAGAGTTTTTCTCACCTATTCAAATAAAAACTAAATTTCAAAGCAAGAATTCAGACTCTGTATTCTTCATGCTGGAAAAATATCAAAGTTACTGAATTTCAAGTCTTCCTGGAAGAAAACTACTGTAAACAAAAGGACTGTGATGTCATGGATTTTGAGTAATGGAGAAATTTACCTCAGAACGTGTGCTGGGAAATGAAGTTTTTGAGTGTATATTTGAAAAACTGAAAAGCATGATGCAGAGTCTTATGCGCTATACACTTTATAATTAGTTCTTTTATAAATGCCGTGAAAATAATAATTCTTGGCAAAGAACAGAGCTTTCCACAGTGAACCTGGAGCTGTTCATTGGGATGCAACTGTGGTTCATCGCATTTGGCTGTTCCCTCTCAATTTATCCAGTATTAACTTTCATTGACAAGGAAGACAGACCTCTTTGCTAAAAACCCCCAACTCTCCCATGGGAAAGATTTTAATACTTGAAATAATGCATATAATCTCCTATTTTAATTATTTTAATTTCACATCATCTTGCGTGACAACGTTCGTAGAAGGCTTATGTGGCAGAAGAATGGAAATAGCTGTGGCCTGCAAAAAACAAGCATATGTTTTTCTGATTTGTTCAGCCTCCTACAGGAAAAATTTAAGAGTGTTTAAGTTGAGGAGGAGCTCTTCCTTTATGCCAAGGGTAGTCACATGGCCAGAACAGCAAGGGTCTTCATATACTGTGTGGACATTGGGGAACATACTCACTGTAAGTGATACAAACTGTGGAATCTGAGGAATATGACCCCAGGTTTGTCGAATGTGGAATGAGGCAAGCTGTTACTGATAACCTTGGGATATTCAAGACACATGGAAGAATTCTGGGATTCTTGGAAACATGTAAGCTTATTTTTTACCTTGTTTTTTTCTGCAGTTTTTCTTCACGTCATTCAGTGCAAGAGACAGAAGCTACCTCAGTATCTTCCGTTTGTGGCAGAATGTGTTGCTGGATAAGGTAAGCTTGTCTGCATCAGTATCTGTGGTTAAGCAACCAAATAAACTTTTTCTAATGTAGAGAGATGTGCCTCTGGAAAAAGAGACTTGAAGTTAGCTTTTCCTTTCTGGCTTAGAATTCTAATCTGATGCTCTGCTTTGATTTCATGTACTTTAGATCACAGACAAAATTCTCATCTTTTCAGACTGCCACCTACAACTCTGCTGTTGAAGGAGCATTTTGTCTTTGCATATAGGTTGCATGCTTCTCTTCACTACGAGCTCAAGCATATGTTACTAAATTGATATGCATTTGCTTCACAATTTCTATGTCTAATTTGTGATCAAAAAGGCAAGAGGTTTTCTCAGTGAAAACTTTAAAGGAAAAAGGCCAAAACTCCTTCTTAGATGAGTTAGCTGAATCTTTGCCAGCCAACTCATTACAACTCTGCTGACCTTGAATAAATGCAACAAAGGCAGAGGCTGTATGATACGGAAGTGTATTTTGGCAACTTTGGCTAGTTAGCTTGATTTATATTGCAATTTGTGGATACTTAAGCTAATCTTTCTAAAAATGGACTGATGCTTTTGCAGAACATCACTGTAAGAAAGACAATTTTTGTAAACCAATTCCTTCCTGTTTATCTCTCTCATTGTTTAAATATTTTAACACAGTTGCAATTGCACATTGAAATATCCATAAAACTGCAATGATCCCCAAAGATTTAAAGCTGTTGTGCTACTTACACATAGGAGCTGCACTTTTTTCTGTTAGATGAATTTTAGGGCAGACTAGAGGCCTTTCTTGTCAAAACAAAGGCTGAAAATAAGGGGAGGTGCTATTTAAGACAAAACCAATGTTTCTTGCGAATCTCTTGTCCCTCAAATCAAATACTATTTAATTGTAACTTCATAACTGTGTTGTCTTGAATCCAGCCACCATGTACTATGTCACTTTTTTGATGGAATGTGCAGCTGGAAGTAACCTTGCTTTCTTTCATTGCACAGAGTTTGACAGAAATGGCACTTATGTTATTCAGTTGATTAGTTTGTGATGCTGCAGGGTATGGATATTCAGGTACACAAACCTAGGGCTGGAACAGAGGTAACAAGCTTTGTATTGTTCTATATTAGTTTTTCTTCTGTGTTTCTTCTCTGTGACACTGAAATGAGTGTCACATTAGGATCCATTTTTCACTTCAGAGCAGTAGCTAAAGGATAAATAAGAAAGCATGGGGCATGGGCTGCATGCAAGATGAGATAAATTAAGCCAGCAGGTTTTAGGAACCAGTGCATTTGAGTAGCTTGGGAACTATCCTTATTATTTCTATCAAATCTTGCAGTTAGCTTGCTTACATCCTCACTGAAGTATGTTAAAAGATAAATCTGTTTATGAGAATTTCTGCTTGGGGTTCTCAGTTGTAAAATGGAGCATGGTCATGAGGTCTGTGTAATATGTTAGGAACTATTATTGAAACAGGATTTCTGTTAGGTTGAGCTCCTACTTCTGAAATGTAGTAATGAGTTCTGATTCTCTGCTGGAATGTGTTTGAGTCACTTGTCAGCTTTCTTTATGATATTCTTTATTAGATAAAGCCATAGAGGGCACTGTGGAGTTGAAAGTAGAAACTGAAATTGCTGGAGCTGGATCCACTGACACTACAGAATGGCAGCTGTCTACTGAACTAATACTAAAAGAGAGCCCTTGGTGTTTTCAAGCAGTTTTGCTGTTTTCTGCCCACCACTCCAAAGTCAGGAACAGCTTACATTTGGAAAATGTCTCATACAGCTGAGGCCCTGTCATGGTATGTGATGCCTGAGTATGTGTAGTTTGGTGTTCCTGGCTTCAGTGATCAAAGGGATGCCATCAGACTTTGTAAGGCTTTTGACAAAGGACAAATCTCACTCTGGAACCAATTCCAAAAAGAGCTGGTTTTAATGTTTCCTCTGTAAATAGCTAAATGTTTTAAAGCCTGTGAATAGCTTGATTATATTCTGGAGCACATCTGCTAGACCTGGAGATGACATCCAGCTGTTAAATTATGAAATCAAGTTGTCATCAGAAGTATAACAGATTATAGGTGTCACAATGCTGCTTTGCGCCACCTGACGGTGAGTAATTCCCCAATTTTCAGGATTTGGATCCATTGGAATTCCACTGGAATTATATTCGCTTCAAATCATGTCTTTGCAGAGGTAATTTTCAGTCCCATGCCTCTTCAGCATTTCTGGGCATAGATTTCATGCTATGAAGTGTCACCTCTGAGGAGTGACCCATCTGCTTTACCTGATATACCTTAAGCTTTCACAACCTGCAGAACTTCTCGGTGGGGTCAGCCTCATACTCTTTCCCAGATCTCCATCTGGTGGCCGTTCTGCCTTGTACCTCCCAAGTATTGCATGTCCTAGGTGGCTGAACAAGTAGTCCTTTGACAAGTCCGCCTTTCTCTTAGAAGTGACTTGTACTATGCAAGAAATCCAGCAAATGGTAACATGCTATTCTGTGCCCAAGCTTTACTTAATCCATCTCAAGATGCTTTCCCCCAGCTTTGCACCACTGCTCTGACAGGACTCCTAGACCCCTTTAGCTCAGTTACAATTCTGTAGCTCATAACTTCTTCAGACCTGGCTCAGAATACACTATAGTGTGTTTGGTGCCCTTCAGTTTCTCTATCAATCAGTGGGTACTTTCCTTTTAACATGGGCCTTTCTTAGGCTTTTTACTCTTTAAATGTCCGTACAAAGACTTTTTTCTTTGAAGGAAAATTCCACTTTTTTTTTTTTCCATCCCTGCTGCAAAATGGGTGCAGAGTGAGTCTTGTAGGCTTTTACCTTGCCATTGTTTTTTAAATGATCTGGCATCATGGAAAATAAGGAATCATTAATGCAGGTCTGGAAGAGACATGACACCAGTCTCGATAAAACAGATAGCTGCCTCCACATCCACTGCAGCTTTCAATAATACTTCAATTTATAAAATCTGCCAAAAATCCTGTTTTGCAGTGGGCTTTCCAGATTGGTACAAGAAGTTTATTCATGGCTGATATTGACAATAAGAGCAGTGCCATTCAGAGTTTTCCTTTATTTTCCTAAACCTTATGGGTGTCAAGTGTCCCTCAAGTTTAAGGGATAAGGAACAAATTAAAATGTAATTAGGCAGGTCATTCAAATCCCAAACAAACACAGCGCTCCTTATTTCTAATGGAACAAGATCTTAACTTAATCAGTCTCAATTCCCATGAGTCCTCTGCCTTAGAGTTGGATTTATTTTCCTATTGTTCTTCTTATGCTTTGCTGGGTAGAGATTTGCACCTGTCTCCGAGGACATTGTAGCAGGTAAGTCTAGAGGTGTGAGAAGGGACCAGAATTTCTGATCAGCTGGGCTTCTTGTAGCAAACATCTCCCAGGTCAGCAGTTCTGCCTTCCCCAGCAGTTTCTTAGGGAAGGTTGTGAAAAGAGAGATGTTTATTTGCACCTTTGTGGAAAACAACATTAATTTAAGAGATGAAAGAGGGTTTAGTTTGATTTTGAGCTTCATGTTTAGGCAATTAGAGAGAGTTTCCCTCCCCTGTTCTTCAAACAGTCAGAGTTTTGTATCAGAGTTTTCTGGCAGGAGCGTGGTGTATGGTGAGGCTTGTCTCTTTAGTCAACCTCTATAGCATGTCTTGTTCTTATTTCTGCATTTTGTCCAGGATAAAAAGCATCTCCTTTTGCTTCTGTTGGTGGTATTCTGTAGTATTGTTTGTGCCATGACACTGCTTTGGCATGAAGCAAAATATTGATGATCTGTTGAAAGGACTAAAGTGTATCCTAGCTGTGTATTATAGCCTTTGTTTTTGTATACAAAGAGAACTGAGGAAAAACCCAGTGTAGACCATCACCTTGAACGGGCAACCTAATACATGTTTAGATTTTGCCCTTCAAGCTTCAGAGCTTCTCTAAGCCATCCTCTCAGAAGCAGAAGTCTGACCCAGAAAATTTATGCCCTTCTTTGCTTTCAGAACTGACTCTTTCTGATACAATAAAGCAAGTCTTGTTTGATCTTGGCTTGTGACCATTAAGAACTTATTATATCTAGCTGAGCTAGGAATAATGGAGCAGAGTGCAAGAATCCTGTTTTAGAAGCAGAAGTTGGTAACGTTGCTTTTACAAAACAACAGGAAACAGCTTTATAGATTCCTTTATAGACGCTGAAAAGCTGCTCTGCTATCCTCGAACTATTGAGCTGACTGTATAAGGGCAGACTATTTGCCCAGAGACAGAACATACCGGTGAATTTAATTGGCAACATTAGCTCTGTGCCCATTATGACTGGGAATGAAGGCATTGGCAATATTGGACAAAACAAAAATGAGAATGGCTTTGTTTCTGTCCTTATATTCCTGGTTGGGAAGGTGTGCTAGCTAAAGATCCACCGCAGTCGTATTTTAAAACCATGTAATGCCTACCTCTGTTTTTTTTGCCATTTAATAAGAACAGCTGTAGGTAGTTTGTGGTTATGAGTTTATTGCGCCAGAAGACAGACAGCCTGGGGAAAGTAGGGCCGGTGTAAGTGGATGCGCATGTTTCAGCACTGCATTGCTCCGTAGAACAAACCCCCGTGCAGAGAGGGAGGCTGGCACTGGCTGCTATGACCCTTGCTTTATGGTTGTGTGTTTTGTGTTTTAATGTTTACTTCGCCCTCGCTAGGATTCAATACCTTGAAACTGATCTCTGTCAATAGGGCGCTTGTTGCCAGCTGCTCTCTGAAAAGCCCGAAACCCTGTTGTGCTGGAAACCCCCCGCGGGAAAAGCCCTTCCTCGCCTCCCGAGTCGGGCCCTCCGGGGGAGCGGCTCCCGTGCCATGCGAGGCAGCGCGGGGGTCCCGGAGGGGGACAGCGGGATCCCCGCGGGGCCCGGCCCGGCTGCCAGGGCCGAGATTGGCTCTGTCCCGCCCCGGGCCGGCGGCAGCAGCCGGGAAAGGCGCTGCCCCGGCCGGGCCACGGCGCCGCCGCCCATCAGGAAGTGGGAAGGCGGCGGCGGCGGCGGCGGCGGGAGCGGGGCTGTCCCGGGAGCGGGGCTGTCCCGGGAGCGGGGCTGTCCCGGGACGCGCCAGGTGGGTCGCGGAGCGGCACGGGCAGCGCCGGCGGCTCGGGGGGCGCCGGGGCGGCTGCGGGCGCGCATTTACATCCTGCCTGCGGGTCAGCTCCCCATGTCTGTCTAAAATTGCGGGTACTGTAACTAACACTCGACAGGTGAAGCGAGCGGGTGGAGAGGATCATTTAAAGGCCCTTTGAATAATGCATGGGTATTTAATGTCATCATTTCATGCAAATAGTAAGCACTACTTGTGTTACTGCCTCATTAGCACAGTCCTGTTCCCTTGATCAATATGGATGGTGGCCGAGGCACATTTTCCAGTGTGGCGTCTCCTGTTTTAAGATCGCTAGTATTGCTCTCTGAGCTCTGTGAAATACCCAAACCTTTTAATTTCTTTCTTTCTCTTTTTTTTTTACCACCCCCCTCCCCCCCAGCCCTTTACAGCCAAGGTGGACTTTGAAACTCATTGCTTACTTTGCAGATATGAGTGTGTCATATTACTCTCCCCTCCAAGCTTTTCTGACGATTAAAGAACTTAAACATGTCTCAGTAGCTGTGGGAATTCGTGGAACAGGATAGAGATATTGTAGAGAAGGAGAAGACTTAGCTAGTGGTGAGTCGAGGTAATGCTGAAGAAAAGCAACTATTTTACATAAAGACCCTGCTGATGGTACAAAACTCCTGTCCCACCTTGGCAAAGTGGAGAGTTTGCTCACCTAGACACCAGTGTAGTGACTGAAATGCTAGCCTCCCACGATTCATAAAGTACTCTGAGCATCCTCAGGAAACAGGTAGGTATTTATTAAGCAGTTTGTTCAGAATCAAAGCAGTACTTACTTACCTTGTGCCATATGAAGTGAAGTTCAAGAGGAAGGTACCTTGAAGGTATCTGTGAAAATATTGGTGACATGTGAAGAAGCAAGTAGTGGGTACAAGTGTGTGTTTTCTTAAAATGATGATTTTTCTTACTCCTGGTGTTACTTTTAAGCAGCAATGGGAATGTGGAGTAGACAGGAGTACAGTTGCCCAAAATGCTGAAACCCAATCTCGGAACGTGATACCTGAATGCTTTTGGTCCTTGTCAGAATTGAGGTTAAAGGCTGTGGCGTAATTCAAACTTGTTGCTGTTTTTCCTCCAGTGCCTTACTGTCCCATACCTTGGTTCTTGACTAGCTTGCTTTGTTTCAGAGGCTGACCAAGCAGGAATTCTGGCAGCTGGTGCACCAGAGCTATGGCTCTGAGCTGGGCCTGAACAGCGAGGAGATGGAGAGCTTCCACTCGTCGTCTGAGGACAACGGGCAGTCTCGGTAAGGAGAGGCTGTACAGCCTATTGAAACACCTGGGGAGAAGCAGTTCCTCTTTCTTAGAAATGCAGTTTCTAAAGAGCTGCTGTAGCCTTACCAGAATGATTGAGCCTGTAGGAAAAGGATGCAGAGGTCTGAACTGTGTAGACTGAATATCTAAACTGAGTGTCTAAACTTAACTGTGTGAATTTTCAAAAATAGTAGCAGTGCAGCTGAGGCCCCTGAGAAGAGGAGAGAGGAGGACCTTATTCTCCCTGGATCTGCTTGGGGACTAGCATAGGTTAGCTTAAATAGCTGCCTTTTCTCATGGTGGTGCCTAGTCAGCACCTGTGTGCCCTTCAACAGTTTGGAATAGAATGGAGCTACGTTATGGTTCAGACACTTTTTTCTTCCTCTCCTCTGTGGAGACTGACATACTTGTTTTGCCTGATAGCTGAGGTCTTAGCTTATTTTTGTATTGTCCTCAGCTTGAATTAAGAAACAGGAATAATAATAAGCTGGAATAATAGTGATGTGTTTTCTTGAAAGAGTTGCCTTGTTTTTTTGAACAAGTGTGAACTGATTTTATGACCTGCCAGAGTCAATCTAATAACAGCACTTTACTTATCTCTGTGTAAATAAGCATGACTCTACAAAACTGAAAAATGTAATTTATGTCTCTTCAATCTGTTACCCAAGTATGTTTATGAGAAAAATGTTTTGAGTTAATAGCAGGCTTCAAAAGGTATTCTATTAAGTACTTCCTGATTTTTTTTTTGTTTGGTTTTTGTTTTGGGTTTGCTTGGGGTTTTTTTTGGGGTTTTTTGTTACGTTTTGGATTTTTTCTGTTAAAAAGTCACAACTTTGCAACTTTGGAATAAGCGATGCAAGAAAAAAATTATTTTCTGACACTTTCTTAAAACAATTTCCTTCCAAATTAGTTATAAGCTGTATCTGTTTGCTCACTTCCACAGCATTTACTTTCTTGGTTTTATTAACCTTATGATCAGAAGCTGAATCTTCTGAGAGGTGGCTGGAATGATGAAAATGGCTTGATTAATGAGCTGGGAAGAATGATGTGGTAGTTTTTAATGTTATCCGAACAGCCATGTTTTTAATGCAAAAATCACACGAGACGCTTTCTCGTATTTCTCAGCATTTCTATCTCCAAAGATATCTTCCTTTTTTGATTTGGACAGATCCAGCATTTGTGATGATTCTGGAGAAAGAGATGAAAAACTACCCAAAATGATTGGTTTAGTTCGTGAGCCCACGCTTCAAACAGAAGGAGAGTCACTCAACAGACAAATGTTGCCAGGAGTAAGTGCTGATACAGCCTTTCTTGCTGTTTGTGGCTGATAAGCATATGTGCTTAACTTGTATATTTGTAAGCATAGGATGAATGGAGATGTAACTTCCAAAGAAGTCTTTGAGAAGTCAAGAATATTTCCTAAATTTCAAAATGAGCAAAATTCTGTATAAAAGGATATTGTTTGTGTGAGCTTCAGCAGTGTTCTGTCACCAATTTACTGCACAGCCTGACTAAAATGCTGAGCCTTATGCCCTGGTCTATTTTTTGTTTTTCCTTTAAAATCAAACTTTCTTGGTTTTTCTCATCCAATTCCCAAGGGGACCAAATTTGTATTTTATCCATGTGCTTTTTGAAAGTAATGCCTTTTTCACTTGGAGTGCTTTCTTGCTTGTGCTGTTTGTCATTTAAAAAGATATCTCCTCTTACATTAGTGTCTCTCCTATATGTAAGGCTTATTAAAGGGTAGTTACACTTTGTCATCCTTCCTTCAAAGGTCAGTTAGTGTGCTGTTGTGAATACATGAAACCTTTTTTTAATGCTTCAGAAGGAAGGGAAAACCCCCCACATTTGCTGTAATAAGGAAGAATTTTACCTTGATGCTTTGGGTTAGTACAACTGAAGAAGCATGGATGCCTTTCTCGTGTTCATTCATGTTGTATGAATTTGTGAATGTGTTTGGCTGATGTGTACAGCAAGTGCATTAGTAGTGATATCTGACATTGGCACAGTGTCTAGCACAGTTACTGGGGTTCCTGTGTGCAGCTGTAGTCCTAAAGAGTTACAGGTATTTTCTCTTGGTTATTAGATGTCCCAAAGATCTTGGAAAAGAAAATAAACCATTAATGCATTTTTTATAAGCTTCACTAGGGCTTTTACTTAATTGTCAGTTTTGCTTTGGACGACTTGGGGAAGGAAGAAAGGAGATTATTTTAATAGTTTTTACTACCCTTTAAATCTTCTGGCTTTTGTCACTTGCTAAAACTGATCTGGAGGTTAAGTAGGATTTAAATAGTTTTGCCAAAATCCAAGTTAATGGCTAGAGATTCATATCCAGCAAACAATAGTGGTGTTTCTCAGACGTTAAAAGCTTAGTTGCTTGAGTGATGGGTATTCCTTATGGAAACCCTAGCAGTATAAAAGATTTTTTTGAGAGTTGTAAGGGAGGCCTGAGAGGACTGGGGATGCTGCTGGAATTTTGGTTGTTTGGGATAACTAAAAATCTACATAGGTAGCCTTAGTTTGTACTTGTAAGTCTTACTTGCACAATAACAAGCCATTTAAAAATAATTGCTGTGGCTGGAAAAACGCCACACCCCGAGATGTCTCTTGCAGGTACTAAATCTAATTGGGCATCTTGGTAAGGAGAAATGCCTGGGGATTTGGTCTGTAAAAATGCCAGGATTCTGCCTTGAATAAACTGCCCCTGAAAAGTCTTTTAATTGTAGTGTAAAGTTGCAGTCTTGATAAATGTATAACAAGCTGTTTAGTTTATTGTTTCAGGGTAGCTAAAGTGTACAATGATTTTTTTTTTTTAGCTGCATGTGTCACTTGGCATTACTCAAGAATGTCCATGCTGTCTCCACAGTGCCAGGATTGCAGCATATTTTGAAGAACTACAAAGGCAGTAGGAGGAGGCAGTAGTGATTAGAATGTATTTATCAGAAGCCATCACAGTGGTGACACAAAGCACACTTAACCACCTTCCAAAGACTGGAGGGAAACAGACTTAAACTCCCCTTTACTGCTCTGATTGACAAAGTCCCAAAGCTCTCACAAGAGGAAGATCTGAATAGTGGAGGAGTTGGGTCTAGTATTTGGCCCATCTTGAAAAAAAATTGTTAATTGCTGTCTGTAGTTGACTGAGGAAAGTCTGTGTGGATCACCAGTCATGGCTCATCTGCCTCTCAGTACATGTGAATATGGGAGCCACCTTGTTGCCTGTTTTTGCAAGCATCATCTTCCCTCCACCCCTTGTAGGGAGGCCTTCCAGTCCCAGATCTTGCTGTTCACAGGCTGGAAACCAAAAAAAGCCTTGGCACAGAGCTTAGCAGTACTGGACTAGCTCAGGAGATAAGTATGTGATAGGGAATAAAGTCTACATCTTTAATTCCAGCAGACAGATCTTAAAATTTTTACTCTTCAGTGTGGGGAAAAAAGCCCCAAACAAATGCAAATCAACCCCAAACCCCATGAAATCTGTGTTAAACTTGATCAGTTCGTACAAAAGCCCCAGCTTGAATCTCTTCTCCTGTGACATAATGAAAAGCTTTTTTTCCTAGAAGCTGTTGCTTTTGTCTTCTGACTTGAGCCTAGCTTTCCTGCTCTGCTCATGGCATATGAGAGTGGGCTGCTCTTATGCTGCTGGTGGGAACCCCACTTCACTTAGATCCCTGATTATTGTTGTCAAAATGCTATGAGAGTTCCTTGGGTTTGTGCTGCATCAGTGTGTCAATTTTTAGGCTGTTCTATCACAACTGCTTTCCTTTTGACTTCCATCTGTATAGGTGTTTTGACATTTAATGTTGGGTCTGTCCTAGATCCTGTTATGTGACTGACTATAACTTACATGGTAGCTTCTTTCAATAGGAGCATTTGTTAATAGATCTTTTTCTCTGATTCAGTCTTCCTTTTAAACTTTTCAACCATAAAGGAGTACTTTTGTCTGCTTATGCTGCAGTCAGATTTATGCCTGTCTGTTTTTCAGCCACCCACCTCCTAAAGCCCTTGGTTGCACAAAAAAAGTAACAGGTTTTTATTTTGGAAAAAACCCAAGAAGTACAGGAAGTACATGATGACTGTTCAAGCAGTGGATGCTTTTGCTTTCTTGAGTCAGTGCTGAATAATCTTTAGGGATGATGGTTTTGCAGATGAATCAAAACAACTCAGTTGAGGAGGCCTGATCATACTTACTATGGTCCATACACTGCTCTTCCAGGGGCTGTGCTGCTTTTGATCCCAGATGTTTCACTGGTGGCAGTGGGGTCTTGAGGAGAGGTTTAGAATGCAAACTGATTGAAAGTTGGTAGCCAAGCTTTTTGGGTGGCTGATTTGAGATACACAAACTTTTTCCATGCAGTTTCCCTGGAGGTTTACTTCTTTAAGTGTGCAATGGCATATATGCTTAGCTTACAGTTCTTGTTTGAGGTTAAGAGCTGCATCATTGATTCAGTGACTGATGTTCAGGGGGATTTCCTTCCTGCTTATATCTTACAGATGGCAAATGATACTCCATTGCTTTGTTTGTGAGAAGTAACAGTTTATAGGTAGGATGGCTCTAGACAGTATTTTAAAACTTCTTTTTTTTCAGAGGGTGAGGGTGTTCTACAAAATAAGAACTTTTCAAATATGTAATTGGGGCAATCTAATCTTGCTGAAAGAGAAGGGCACCCAGCCTGTTTCATTGTGCTTCTCCTCTGGGTTGTTGGACCCTTGCTAAACTGCTAAGGGAAAACTAACCTGATGAATACAAAGTAAATCTGTGTAAGGTTAATGAATTTATAAATGCTAATGTTGAAGCCGGGAAGAGGCCCAAACTGTGCACATGGGTGCAAAGGGACTGTCCAGTTTAAGAGAGCTCTTGGTACCAAGAATGCATACAAATAAGCCTGTTCCTTGTTACCAGGGTTTAGCAAAATATTTAAATAAAGGGAAGAGAGGTTGGGTGGTGTAGAGGAATAAGGGGGAAATTAGCTCTTGACTGTGTGGTAATGGAGCAGATAGAAATTGTGTCTTACTTGGTATGGCTATTTAACTTTTTCTCTTTTTCTTTTCTTAATGGTCTCTGATTACTGATATTTTTTCTTCTCTTGTTGTTTCAGGTGGAGGAGTCCCCAAGTGAGAAGCAAATAAAGAGTCCCCTTCCATCTTCAGAAAGAAAACCTGCTAAGCTAGTTAGGAGCAGGTCTTTAGAAAAGTCCTTGGACCTTAATGAGAATGAAAATCTTCCAGAGAAGAGCAGTGCTTCAGATAGTGAAGAAGGTAAAACAGCTGGGAACTGTAAGACAACATGACTTGGGCATAGCATCTCACTTGTGGAGAAAGTTAGAGAACTTTCTGATCTTATGAAACTTATTCGCTTATTTGTTTCACAGAATTGCAGCAAAAAGATTTTTTCTTAGTTTCTGAGGAAAAAAAAAAAGTTGTTTGGTGTTTAGAATGAAAACAGAGAAATTGTGGTTTTCTTTCTTTTGGTGAGTAGAGAGTTGCCAACAGCTTAAGCTAAAAGTTTCTTGACAATGGGGTGGCGTTGATTTCAAAGGTATTTCTTTCCTCTGTTTGCATTTCTTGGAAACTGAGGGGGAACGTTTCAGGCTGTTCTTAAGTTTCTGAAAGATTCCCCAACCCCACCTTCTTTACAATTATGCTTTAAGGCTTATGGCCTTCATTGTTTCTGGTGCAGTAACCTGAGGAACTTACTGAAAACCCAGGAAAGACAACTTCACAGCTTTCAGGAGAGTATTGTGCATATTCTGAATCTGACCTGGAGATGAAAAACCTTAATGGATGTCTTGCAGTGGATTACAGTCTGTGCAAACAGTATCTTAATGGAGCCTAATATACCAACCTCATAACTCATATCTTATTACCCAGTAGAAGATAGAAGAAACTCACGTACTTGGGTGACAGACTTGTGCTGAGGTCTGTGGGTGCTTGTCCTGTGATCCCACAGTAGCCCCTGACAAGCTCTCACTTTCTATGATGAGATTTTCATTTACCCTGGGGAAGTTCTCTGTGCCAAAGGGCTGTAGTTGTTCAGACAGCTCATTGAACTTCGGGGGATATTCTGTAGTATCTGGATCTTGGATTCTGTAAATGCCTTTAAAGCAAAGTGTGCAGAAGCTGTATTGGTTCCAAAGTTATATGGTGGTGAGCAAATAAAGACAGGAAACCTCAACAGTAGTACTGCACTCAGTAGCAGCTGTTTATTTCTTTCATGTGCAGAGAGAACTTACTTCATCACTTATTGGCAGAAATAGAACAGTTTTAGTTACTTGTGGCCAGTTCTTAATCTCACTGAGAAGTTTTGTCTTGTCATTTCAGAGTTGACAACTGAAGTTGTTTGCAGGTGTTATTATGGGGGGATTTTTGAGGTCTCCAGGAAAGCTTTCAGAGTTCTCAATTGAATTGGCTGCCTTCAGGTTGTGATTTTTTTGCCTGGGGATGTGCTTATATTCATTTAACTTTGCTGTTGCTCCCCCATACTGCTTCCGTGTTCGCTTGAGTTCAGATTCAACTCAGTGCATGTCAGCATTATCGTTTTTGTGAATATACCTACTTGAACAGGCTGTTGTTTATGCCATACTCCTAAACACTTAATAAGCTTCACAAATTAGTTTACTGTTTCACAGGTGTGTATTTTAGAGCAGCAGAAAGTTTTGGCTTTTGGATGTTTTAGCTATTTTGCAGCTTTCCTGTCTTCCTATTACTACATCTCTCTTCTGTCTCTGGGTTTTATTTTTTATGGCAAAGGTCTCCAGTGAAACCAATTTAAAAGTAGTCCTGTTGTCTTTCCTGCTGCTAGTTGCCTAAATGATAGCAGTAAATATTTCTTGTCATGCCTGCATTAGTGATGTTGAATAAATAGAGCATATTAAACTGGAGATGTCCCTTTATTAAAAGGACAACTGACTTTCTTATTTCTGCTTTTCTTATTTCTCTTCCCTTCTCCAAGACTAGTCGTTTTTTATTCAGAGCAGGATTTTCTAGACTCACAACATTAATCTTTTCTCTCAGAATCTTCATGCTTAGAATTTTTTTCTTCTGTTTCTCTGTCTGTTTTCTATTGCAGTTGCCCCACACTCTTACAAGGTGAATTCCTTCACGCAAATGAAACTAGTTTTCCTACATGGCAAAGGTTTACCCATGCGATTAATTTCTCTTGTGTCCTCTGGCTCATACTCAGGCTGCCCATGGAGGTGTCCTGGCAAATAAGGTGAGGGGCAAGCTCAAGACTGTTGTTCTTCACAACATTAATTCCCTTGTCCTAAGCAGTTCTCGCCTTGGGGATTGGGGGTCTCCATTCCATTGTGCACCACTGGCCTATTGACCTGAGTCTTGGTGTTCTTGTCCAGTTTCATAAATCAGAGTGTAAATCCTGAGCCATGACATTAGGCTAATCATTAATATCTGCGGCCTTAATTCTGAATTTCAGGAAACAGATTTTAGTTCAAGTATAGAGTACGTGTTTCCAACACAGGGCCAGGAGATCTCTGTAATTTCCTCAAGACTCTTTAGTATATAGGGTAGCTTGTTTGTTTTCAATGACCATGTTCAGCAACATGAAATACTTCAAAGAAAGAAGAGGGGAAAGCAGGATATTGGAAAACCAGAATTTTCAGCTAGAAGACTCTGCTGTATATAGGGAGATCACACATTTCTGTTCTCCTAGTGTAACGTGACAGACTTACTGTGTTGTTTCTGTGTGTACTAATAACCACCTTAACTGTGTAATCTTCAAGAGAGCATAACTCCCTGCACCGTGGTGCTGTAAGATGGGCACAGCAGAGGCTTGACTGCTTGTAGATAGTGGTACATAGGGCATAGACTGTTTGAAATGCAGGATTCCTGAAATTAGGTTCAGACCTGTGTTAGTTGTCCCCCTCCCCCTGCCCAATACAAAATTTTGGATATGCAGTGTATGTAAGGAAGAGTATCCCTGTTATCTTATTGGCATTTTAATCAAAATACTGAAAGGATATATTTTGTTGAAAAATAATTATTTACTTTGGTGTTTGGAGGATATATGTTTGAGTCACCTGAAAGCAAACGGTTCTGGGGATTTATCTTGTGAACTGGAAAAAGCTTGCTTTGTGACAATACTTAATAGCTTTCCAAGGTAATTCTGTACTTAGTCTTTAAAGTATAGCAGAGTTCTCTGAAAATGGTTAATACTGCTGATACAATCTTTAAATAGATGGTGTCTGGAACATGTTCACTTCTAGGAATTGGTTTTATTCACTTGATTTCAGATTTATTTGGTTAAAAGCTTCTACCTACATGTCTTTCATGCAGTGTGTAATTTTTTCCCCAGTGGTACAGAAATGTTCAACAGTGCCAAGATTTGCATGCATACTTTTTTTAAGATCCTGATCCTCCCCCAACTCTGTGGAGTTGGAAAAATCAACCTTCTTACTAATTTGTTTGATAGCCTCTGCTCTTATTGGTTCAACTTTTTTAATTTGCTTGTGGTATGTGTTTAGCTTTTTGCTGTTGGTTGTTGATGGGAATCTTAATAACAATATTTTTCATATTGTCCCTTCCCCCCCACCATTTTGTCTCTTTTTTTGCACTGCAGATGTCTTTGAACCTCTGCCATCCCTGCTGCATAACGGTATTATATTCAAACATTATTTCACAGCTTTCCTTGCAGTGATGAAAATGACCTTATGAAGTGCAAGGCAGTAGTGGGGGAGGGAATAGACCTGCTGTCACTAGGCTGAACCGGGACACTCTGGGTAATATGTTTATTTCTCTGGTTTTGGGTCCCTAGGGATCCTTACCTAAAGTCAGAATAATCTCATGTTCTTTTAGCAGACAGCTCCAATTCAGCTATAAATGTATTCAGGTTAGGAGAGTTAGTGTTAATAATTGTATGCTGCTGAGGGGTTAGAACAGCTCTGAAAATAAAGGAGTTAGACTGATATCTCTGTATTTGCACAAAACAGTTTGTTAATGAAGAGCATTCCAAGCCAATCTTAGGTAAAATGTTTCATGTTGCTCCACAACAATTGTTTTGTTGTGAAAAACAAAGCAGATACAAGTTTACCTGTGTGAGTTAAAAACAAGTGAAACAGTAGACAAGTGTGCACCTTCACTTTTAGCAGAGATAAGTGAATGAAGCTGCCTGTTCTGTTCAAATTGCAGCTGTATAAAGTGTACATTTATTCGTTGCTGTGCTATTGTTTGTGCTCACTGTTTCATCTAGGATTTCTACAGATAAATTTTGAGAAGCCCAGATGAAAGTGACTTGAGGATTGTCAAACTCTTAGTGTATCCAGACCCATTGTCCAATAAGTTTACTGCTTTTCTGGATAACAGCTGTTTGAATCCTAGCATCTAAAGCAGCTGATGGGCCTGATATGTAAACCCAGGTTTAGCTTGGATTTTCTGAAAATTACTGCTGAATGTGCTTACACTTTTTAAAAACCCAGTTTCTTCCAAGAGCTGAGAAGGATTATAAGTAAGAAACATTTCTCAATAGATACTTATGCACTTGGCACTTCATTGACTATTCCTTATTAGAGACATGATCATATAGAGATAGTGTAGGTAAATTAACTTACGTTTTCAATGGACTTTTGGGTGCTCTTTCTTCAGACTCACTGGAAAGAGAACAGACTCAGAGTAATAGAGCTTGGTAGCAAGATCTGCACCTTAAGGTAATAAAGCATGGGCTTTGTGCATATCACAAGTTGCCCTGGCTTACCAAATTACCTTGCATCAGCAGAAAAATAATAGCTGTCCTCAGGCATTTCAGGTGAACGTGAAGTTGAGTTGTTTAGCTCAGGCTAAATGGGGGTGGAGGTAGTTTGTGTTATCTTGTGTTTGCTAAGACATATACAAATAGCTGACAAAGCTGATCTGATGCTTATCTGGTGGTTTGATCATGTGTCTGTGTCTTTTTTTTTTTTTTTTTTTCTTAAGTGGTAACAGGTTCCTTGAGCATGTCAATGTCCAGCTGAGTAACACTCAACCACAGTAACTAGGTTTGAATTGTCTGGTATCTGATGCCATGCTAGCTGACGCACAGTAGGTGGAGGGGATGTCAGCATCCATGTCTGAAACATCCTGTCTCTTAGCGAAAGAGAGGATGTGGGGAGTGCACTCGGAGAGATCTGTAATCTTGATGTCTTGTTAAATGAGGTCAAACTTACAGTTCACTTAGCCTGCCTTTTGTTAGAGTTAGATTCAGCTGGGAGAGGAAATACAGTGAGCCTAAGCTGAAAACTCAGGCTGAATTTCTGGCTTCCTGCAGAATGTTTCACCACAGCAGAATTTGTATTCTACATGCAATGACTGCATATTGACTGGTTAAATAGGCCTCTTGAAATGTGTGTTTGCTTTCTGTCCCATCTCATAATTGTGTGGAATTACAATTGCATAAGCAGAACACGGCATGGAGAGGAAGTCAATCTCTTGTGCAAGCACAAAAATACAGCATTCAGGCTTCACTCTTGGGGTCCTACTTTGAAGCCTGATGGGATCAAGGAAAGCTTTTTTGGAGGCAGATGTTCTAACAGCCTTCTAGCAGCCTAGGAGCAGTACTAGAGAGAAAGTCTGCTCAGTCAGAACTGGGTTTCACTGGGGAATGCTGTGGTTGTTCAGTTGGTGCATTTGCCTTATCAATACTGACTGCTACCAAGCCAGAAATGTTTTTAAGTGCTGTAACCTAAGCCTGCAGGCAGCTTGTGAACTACAGCGTGATATTCAGGCTGTCTTTGCATTCATGGCTGGCACTGACCTTTCCTAGCCCTGAGCATTCACTTGTATCAGTCGAAAGGTTGGCCATCCTGACTTGTCTGTCTGCTGCAAGATTTGCTTTTGGGCTTCTTATTTCATTTTAGTGATGTGTGTGTCTGGGGGGGCTTGTTTATATTGGTGGTAATGACAGTTTAGGATTGACTTGTTTCTAAAGCATGAGCAGATTGAGTTGGGATTGGCACAGGAAACTGCTTGCCCTCCAGGATTATAATTCTATCCCTTATCTCTTGCAAGAGAGACAGCCACAAAGCTGAGTCATGCCAGCAACCACCAGGAAGCAGAAATAGCAAAGATTAGTGCTGCAGACACAGAATGCCACTGGAGTGCTCGGTGGCTTTGAAAGAGGTGATGGCACTTGAGCCTCTTCCTGCATTTTTGGGGACTGCAGAATAGAGCAGGGTATCCCTTGTGTTCCCGTTCAATAGGTACAGAGGCAAGAACTGTTTGGGAGTCTGCCTGGTCCCTTAGACTGTGGACATTACCAGTACTACAAATGTTAAAAGCAGAATTCTGAAATGAGCCACAAGAAGAAAACTCTTGTAGGATTAGTAGAATACTGAAGGAAAAATTAAAGGGATGGTACCTTTTGCTGTTAATGTATCGATTTGCACACGGAAGTGGTGGTAGTGTATTTGAAAATCAGCTCTGGACTTTGTTCCTGAAGGCAACCTGCCTACCAATTCATTTGCTGTTATCCTTACTGGATTTCTGAGAATGAGAAACAAATGCTGATGCAAGCTTGGGAAGGATTTAAGCTGTAATAAAGCTTAGAATGCTATAAAAGTTCTTCATAATACTGTTCTTAACCTGATCTCTCTGTCTTTCTTAGCAGTGAAGGAGGCTGTCTCTGACAATGATCTCTATGGGAGACTTTTTATAAACAGAGTTTTCCACATCACTGCAGACAAGATGTTTGAAATCCTTTTCACCAATTCTCACTTCATGCAGAGGTTTCTTAATTCCAGGAGTATAGTAGGTAATAAACTCTCCTCACTTCTGTCTGTTACAAGCTACTCTGAGAATTGCTAAATAGGGCCAAGTTGAATTATAAGTTTCTCCTTGCTTTAAAAGAATTTTTAAACTTCAAAGTTTCACTATGAGAGAGGATATTTAAAGCTAGACTGTTGTTTCCCTAGGTATGTACATTTTGAAGTAAAAACCTTATTTCAGTGCATCACAAAACTGCACCTTAATGCCTGAATTTTGAGTAGGTTATTAAGTTGATGCATTCTATGGGCTATTTCTGATTACACTGTGTCCCAGAAATAGTGAAATTTGTACGGCTGGTACGCAGGCAAAAATCATTGCATCCTCCTAAATGATACTCACAGGCTTTAATTTTCTGGATGAGTAAATTTCATTCACTGAGACCGTAAGAACAGAAAATTAAGTCAAAAAGGGTAATATTTATTCAGTGTCAGCTTGGAAGGCAAAGTGGCAAAAGCTTTTGAAAATGCTAAGTGAATCTATTCAGCTTTAAGCAAATGGGAAATTACATATTTTCATTTAATTGCTTACTCTTTTCTCTACCCTCAAGTCTCTTTCAGTAGATTCAGGCTCAGCTATTCAGAGCCTCACCTTTATTTATTAGCAGGCTACATAGGTATGGTTGTTCCTGAAAACCCCCCACAAATATTAGGAATTAGTTTTTTGTCTTTCCCCCTACTCCTGTTGTCAAACTTTTAAGACATGATAGGGCAGAGAAAATGCCCTTCAGGTGGTTTTTATGAGAGATTTTGCATAACTTCTCATTTAGATGCTGTATCAACCCCTTGGAATAGAGACTCCAATGGCAATCAGTTGAGGACTTTGACGTACACTGTAACAATTAACAATCCACTCTGTGGGAAGTCCACAACTGCAACTGAAAAGCAGGTACTGTGTGCATGTGTGTGTCTGTCTGGTGCCCTTTAAAGCAAGAGACAGGTCAGCTCTGTAGTCTGTCAGAATTCTGACTGTGGATTAAAGTTCAGTGAACTGAAGGTGGCTTGCTGTCTCTGTCACCATTACTGAGCCAATGCTTATTAAATGAGAGAGGCTTTCTACCTTTACAAATGGCTGTAAACTCCCACAAAATTTGTGGGAAAAAAAATAAGTATCTCTTAGGAACTGTGGGGTGTAAAGGTGCAATTAAAGGCTTTCAGTGTCCATTTCTGGGCTCCCCAGTATGAGAGGTGAGGAACCTAACTAAGGGCCACTAAGATGATGAAGGGCATGGAGCATCCCATGTGAGAAGTGTCAAAGAGCTGGAAATATTCAGCCCAGAGAAGAGAAAAATCAGGGGCATCTTAAAATTTATCCAAGTATCTGAAGTGAGGATGCAAAAAATTGTGAGTCAGTCTCTTTCTGTCAAAGGCCACAGATTTCAGTGGTGCCCAGTTACAGGACCAGAGGTGATAGACTCTGAAACACAGATGATTCCTTCTAAACATCAGGAAACACTTTTGCATTGTGAGGGTGACTGAACAGTGGAGTAGGTTGTCCATAGAGGTTGTGGTATCTCCTTCCTTGGAGGTATTGGAAAGCCACCTCGACATGGTCCTGAGCAACCAGCTCTAGATAGTTTTGCCTGAGTTCTTGGACAAGGCAAGCACCAGAAGTGCCTTCCAAACTCTACCCTTCTGTAGCTGTGCTTTGGGAAAGGTCTCAAAGAAGAGCTGTGGTCATGAGGCAGTGGCCAGCCTTGCATCTGGTACTTGAGCTGGCAGTGGAGAAGTCCTGCTGCTGCCAATGTTGGCTCGAGCAGGAGGCACCTTCTCTTTTCCCACCCCATCTATACTTGATATTCTTAACTGGTTTTTATGCTGGTTCTTCAGACTTTCTCCTTGACTTTGCTTGGAGATGGTTGAGCTAGCCTAAGGAACTCAGGCTGAAAGGGGGCGGGGAAAATTTGTGTCCCATGAATATACCTTCTTAATTTTACATTCTTTTATGATAGATCCTGCATAAGCAGAGCCAGAAAGGTCAGTCTTACCAGGTGGATGCTGAGGTCCTGACCCATGATGTCCCCTACCATGATTATTTCTACACTGTGAACAGATACTGCATCAGCCGCACATCCAGTCACAAGTGCCGGTTACGGTGAGCTGGGGTGGTGCACAGGGGGAGGGCAGAAGCCAAGGCAGGGATGTCCTGAGTTGATGATTAGTTAAAGATCTGCCAGCAGCACAGAGAATGTTGGGTTCTCTTCTGAAAAATAAGCTGAGTTTATTTCTTGTCACATGTATGCTGTGCTTGGATCTCATTAATGCAGTGAGAAATTAACTGAGATTGTTGACGCTGAGGTACAGAACTCATCTCCAGGACTGACCTGGGTCCTGACCAGCCTTGTGGTTGAGTGCAGTTGTGTGAGTGGAAAATTGGAAAAAATTCAGATGTTTTGTTAGAATGTTTCCCAGACATCCTTGCCTAAGGGCCTGCAGAGGAGAATGGTTTCACAGGAATGTGTAGGGAAGATAGAATGTACTTAATTTTGTAAGGAGGGGGCTCAGGTGAACTCTGTCAAGATATGGAATTTTCTCTCCCATTTGTTGGAAACATTTGAAGTAGTGCTGTCTGTAGTAAGAGCTTTTATCTCAAACTTAATCAGTACTCAGGAAAGGTTAGCAAGCCTGGATTCTATTCTGGCTAATCTCAGGCTATAAAACTACTGAAAACTCCCTCTCTACTAGGAGAAAAAGGGAAGGAAGGCCCTTGAAAGACTGCTTTGTATTTTTTTTTTTTTTTTTAAGTAAATCACTGTTTTTCTTGGAGACCTAGACTTGTTTTTTCTGAGACATACCATGGCCCTAGGATAAGAGCAAAAACCTAGGTATACATGGTGCACAGAACATATATGTATAGAATAGAAGGCACTTGGTGATGTTAACAGCTGGCCTTACTAAACTGTGCTTAAAATGACTCAGAAACTTTATTTGAAAGGAGTTATTTTGTTACACCATCCACAGTGGGCTTATTGATTTGGAAGATTACTTAAAAAGCTGAAAAAAGTGTATTCTAGGATAGTCAGTGTTCTTGACTGAAATCAAGGACTTTGTCCTTTATGAATAGCTTTGGGATTCACTCAGTTGTTAGAAGCATCCCTCTGAAGGATTCTAGTCCAATTCATTTTTATTCTGAAAGCAGTATTGATTAAGTTTACCTGAGGAATGTTGTTTTCCCCTCTGTCATGCTCACAGAAAGGGATTTTAATTTCTGGCTGCTCAGGGTAGGATGTGAACACTTGATGTATGACTTGTGATAAAGAATTTCACCTTTTTATGGTAGTGCCCATGTAATATATTATGTGTGTGCACAAAGTAAAAGTCACGACTTTATTATGTGGAAGCCTGACTTCTATTTTAAATGTATTTTAAAATGAGAATACTTCAGACAGTAGAAATCATCTGGTAGTCTGAGTCTGAAGGAAAATATTGCAAAATGTTTCCCATAATTTGTACATTTAGATTTTGACACCCTAGCTAGAGATGTTGTCTTTGCTACTGTCTGTCTCTTGCGTTTTTTCAGTGAAAGTGCTGCCCAGCTGGAGAGTGATGGCAGTTCCAGCTGGTAATTCAGATTTTAGACATAAGCTGGAGGCCTGCTTCTGATAAGAGATTTCTGCTATCACTGTGGTGCCTAGAAGAGCACTCTTCCATTATTCCATTATGTTTGCTAGGGTTTCTGCAGAAGTGAAGTACAAAAAACAGCCTTGGGGCCTCGTCAAGTCTGTAATTGAGAAGAATACCTGGGGAGGAATACAGGAAAACTTCAAACAACTTGGTGAGGCACTTTCTTCTTTTTGCTGGAGTAAGGAGGCTACCTATGCTATGTATGTTTTTGTCTCTGTCAAACCTGGCTCCTCAAAGAATGGTTTGAAAAAAAGGCAGCACTTAAGCAGTCTTGAAGACAGACCTTCCTGTCATCAATGTGTCTGCCAGTTCAAGAGTGTGAAAGAAGCCTTGTGGCTAACAAGGGGTTCTTGTATACCTGGCCATAATTGCTTTCAGAAGGAAACATGAGGAGCAGCAGGAAATCTGTTATTCTCAACTGCATGTGCTTATTGCTAAGAATTTTCTTGATTGTGCATATGAGAAGACAAGCAGTGGCACTTGGCAGGCTCCATGAATGTCTGTTCACTGCCTGGCCAGCCACTGCTGCAGGCTCACAGTCTAACACAATTCCTAGTCTCAGTCTAACAGTGTCTTGCAGTGCTTTTCCAACTGCTGTCTGGCATGGCATTGAACAGTCCTGTCTGGGCTGAGTGTGCACCACCTCTGTAGAGTGTTCCAAGTGCCCTCTACCAAATAGAACAGTGGTGGAGTTCAGGGTGTTTGTTTGCCAATTACCTGCTTTAAGTTCAGGTACTGTAAGGTGTGCTTGTTCCTCTCTCTGCCACCTTGCATATCTCACAATTTTTCTTCAGCTTTCCAGCTTTCTTTTTGACAGTTCAGTAACCTCATTTTTTTTTTCCACTGCAGAATCAGATCTCCTTATGGAGGAATATGCAATTAATCAGTCCATAGAAGACTCTGGGAAATTACTTGCTCTGAGACGAAGGCGACGCACTTTACACCGGGGTTTGACAGAATCAATTCCCAAACGTTCTTCCCAACTTTCTTCTGGTGACATGGGAGTAGAGTCCCAGGGCAGCTTAATAGGTAGGAATTTTTTATATCAAGTGTTGTGCAAAAGGTATGTTCAAGAAAGCATAACACTTAAAGTAGTGCAAGAGTAGCACTTGTGTATATATTACTCTTGTCTCTGATAACGCTTTAACAAGTTCAAGCTTCTTCAACCTTGCATAAATTAGATTTGGAGCATGCATGATCACTTTTATCATGAGTATCTCATGAAATTAAGCTTAATTTCACCTTCAGTACTAAAACAAACAAAAATTAATCAAAATCTTAAATATTACTCTGTGTCTGCAAAGGATTGAAAATGAGATGGAATCAGGGAAAAAAAACAACCCAACTTGATTCTTGTAAAGTTTCTGAAAAATTGCCTTTTTTTTTTTTTACCAAATAACTGCACACACAGGTCATGAGTTGATGAAACTTTGCCACTTGCCTCTTGGCTCTGTCGTCTCAGTTTTGGTTATTTATTTTTAATGTTAAGAAGTCTGTTTCCCATATGCTTCTGTAATTTCTGGATCACTGAAGCATTTCTTGCAGTTCTACTGCCCTTAGGCACGACAGACTTGGCCACCAGCATATACAATATTAGCTTCACCTAGAGACATGAGGAGCATCTGTGCACTAGTTTGCACCAGGGAATGGTGGATTCCATGACAGAAGTTGAATTGTAAACAGTGAGGTAGGAGCAAGTACACTTCCCTAAAGAGGGAGACAACACTGAGTGTAGATAGTACTGAGAGAATATTTGGATCAGCAGCATGTGTGAAGGATTCTGTACCTATGTGAAATTGCTTCCTTGTTGCTTAATTTTGCTCTTGTTGCTCCACCTTTTCAGATGAGCATGTCTCTCAGTGTACGCTGCAGCTTTTATGTATGTCCAGGGCAGCATGTGCAAAATTAATTATTTTTAAAGATAAGTGTTCCCATAGGTGCTCAATTTGGAGAGAACCTATGGGTTCTCTACCCCTTAGCTTCTGATCCCTATTGCCTGATGAGTAGCAGATGGCCTCTCAAAAGGCTGTTTTCAGGACAAAAGATAAACTAAGCCAGTAGGGATGGGACAAGTTAAAAGAAAATGTGACTGACAGTGATTGTCAGAAAGATGAATGTGAGCAGGAGAACAAGCAGGAGAGAGCCACTTTGCAGCCTGTCTCTGCTGTGTGTGACTAGCAGCACATATGCTAGTATGTGCATATATTAGTAATGGATGGACTGCAGCCTTCTCAGGCTATTCAGGTTTAATGTGACCATGCCCCAGCTCTGTGTGCTCCCCAGCACAGTGGGTAAGGGGAATTCTGATGGAAGAGCCTGACTGTTCAGCCAACTTCAGAGATGACTGCAAAAATGCTTCGGTGAATGTTGGAACTGATCCTGTGCACCTACATGACCTAAATTTTTCCATCAAAAGTTGTTGAGCTGTTCTATGTGAAGTGCTGGGCACTGACATGTATATATGTGCAGACATCCTTTAGGAATGTTCATTAGTACATTTTAACCTTCTTCTCTTCCATACCCTATAGGAAGAAAAAGAGATGCAGTAAGTCGGACCACCACCATCATTGTAGTAATGAGTGTCTTGTAAGTACTCGCATTAAAATGTTGCTTGAATCAAGCTCATCTTGATTTTTATTTGTATTTGTTTCTCATTTGCATGTTAAGGTTGCATGTGGCATGATAAACTGATTTGAGTGGAACATGTGGGTATAAAAGAGGAATGGATTGACTTGGAAGTGACATGCAAGATGAAAATGCTGACTTGTCAAACTAGTTTACCTTACAGGTTTTCTTAGGCTTGATCCTATTAAAAAAAAATCAAGTCTAGAATCTACTAATCCCTACTTTTAAAAGCTCCAAGAAGAGATAGTACTGCTATTTCTGTTTGCTATTGCCCGGTTTAATGGTAACTGCTAAAAATTGTTCAGATAGATATTAATTTTCAGTATAGTGCTGCCCCACACCTTTTTTCCTCCCAGTATTCTGGGAGGATTTTGTTTCCTTAGCTGTCTTTAGCCATGATCTTGTGTTTGTTGCATTGCAACTGCAATTGTTGCAAAACTTGATTTTTGTTCTCTTCTCTCTACAGTTTGCTGCTCTTGGTCTTGCTGAATATAACACTGTTCCTCAAACTGTCAAAGATAGAGCATGCAGCTCAGTCCCTTTATCATGTCCAGCTTCAGGAGGAAAGCTCTTTGAAGTAAGTTAAATTCACAATCTTGGCTTGCTTGCTTCTTCAGTTTATGTGAGAATCTGATCTAAAGAAATAAATTATAAACAATGAAATTCAGTGGCAAGTTTTCAGAAGTGGCTGAGGCTTGCTACACTTCTGTGGTCTATGCTGAAATCTAGTGACATGTCTGACTGCATCTTGCAGTAATAAATTTCTCCTTTGACAAGCTGTTTTGGGAGAAATGTTAACCTTAGTTTGCATTTATCAGCCTGCTGTGACTCATCCTCTGTGAATATCATAGTGCTGATCACAGAACCGAAGTGTTCATCCTGTGTGAACCAGCATGTTCTCAAATGGAATGTTAAAGATTCATTTAGACTTTTAGCTTCTCTGTGAGTCTCCAACTAAATCTCCTCTCCTTCACAAACTTCCATGTTAGGTGCCTTTTGTACTCAGACACAGAAAGGGGTTGTTTCCTCTTGAATACAGTATCAACAACAAAGTGAAAGGCCATATCCTGATGTTGAGTCTGGAAGGGGTGTGGGGACCTCCCATAGTGACCATCTCAGAACTGGTTAGAGCAATTCTCTTCATAAGAAAGCTCTTGCTCCCTGAAGTGTGGACCTTACAGCGTAAATGTAATGTGAGCACAGGTTTTTCTTGGTGGCTGTTGCCTGCAAAGAACTGAGGGTACTAGCTTCAAGAAAACAGGGACTGGAGTTCAACTGCCGGCAAGTTTTTTATGTGGCTTTTGTAAGAGGCTGCTTTTAGCAGTGGCAGAGCAATGGTGACAGAGAACAGTTGCTTTTAAAAAGGCATTGAGGTGCTTGTTTCATGTTTCTGATGTAATCTCAATCTTTTTCAGCATATCCCCAGAAATTGTATCAAAAGAGGAGATACCTCAATATGATAAGGAACAGGTTAAACACGTGAAGGGAGTTTTAAGAGACTCAATTGAAATGCTTGAGCAGGTGGGTCTGAAAATCCTTCCTGGTGATGTTCTTGTTTCTCAACAAACTCAATATTCCCCTTGTGTATACATAGCTTTTGTTCGATGTTTGGTCCTGGGTACTAGATAAAATTTTCTTGATCTTGTTTTGCCCTAGGCTGAAGTTTAGTTATTGGCAGTGCTTATGCTTCTGATGTTTTGGGTTGCTTTGTTTGAATTTTATTCTTGGAGCGGTTGTTGAGCTTTTCGGTTCTCCGTTGTTTTGAGTTGTGGGGGTTTTTTTTTTTTTTGGGGGGGGGGGGGAAGGCTCTTTTTTTTATGTTTTTTGGTTGGTTTGGGGTTTATTTCATTTCGACTAAGATGTAAGTACCAATGTCATTCTTAAACTTGTCAAGTGCTTAAGAGATGTGTTAATGCAGTCTGAAATCATGACAAAGCAAAAAGACGGGATGGAGTACTCAAAACAAGATTCCCTTTTCTAAAGAAACACTAGAACACTCATATTAAGATTTGTGAAGTGTTTTACTACCTTCTTATTATGGGGTTTCTTCCTTCAGCTTTATCCCTGGAATTTGCTCCCCAAACTCTTGCAGCAATTGGCAAGAGATCTCTTAGCATGGTATCAAGGGGCCTCCTAATCTCCAGTGAAAAATAAAAATTTTCTGCAGACAAATATGTTTGTGAAGGAATTTCCTAGAAACTAAGCTCCTTCACAGTAAACTTAAAAATTTCAGGCTCTTGATACTACATACACACACAAAAAAAGTTGAAATACTGTTGTCCCTTGATCCTGAAGTCTCATGACCATTAAATCCTTACCAATCCCTAGGCTGAAAATTTCAATCAGTAAATGAAGCGAACAGTAAATTCATGTTTAGTTTTTTGCTTACGGGTCAGGGAATATTCTAATTTAAAAAACTTCATTCATTAAATCTTAAAAGTCGATGGAATAAATTATTAGTTTAGGAAAGCTGAAAGGGGAGTTATAACGTACCGTTTTGCCATTGTTGCTCTTGTTCTTTCCATGAATGCACTAAAAGAGGTTAGAAAAAAAAGCCATTTTTTTATACTCTTGGTCTAGAGGTGTCTGCACGAACAACTGCTATTAATCTATTTAAATTAACCAATTTGATAACAACTTAAAAAAGCCTGAGGCCAGAAGTTCTACTTTTGCAGTGAAGTTTTCTGGTTTCCATGCCCATCCTTTATTTTCCTGCTTACTATCTGAAACAATTCATAATTCTGAAGTGTTAATGCTTTTGAAAAACACCAGTGTATAAAAAAAAGGGAAGTGAGAATTTAGCAACCTTTTTAATCAGAATAACTACTTCTGTCTGGAAGTCCTGGCACCCTTACTTCTCGTTCTCTTCCCCACCCTCCCCCCAGAAGAGAGGCAGGGGAGATTCGCATGAGGTTGGATTGGGGACACCTGTAGATTTCCATGAGCTAGAGTCCTGAAGGTTGGACTGCTGCCTGCAGAACTGCACTGGAGAAAACACAGTGAATACTCAGGTTAGCCACTAAAGAAAATTATTAAGCAAACTCTTTGCCACCATTGTAAAAACCTTAGGGTTCTTCTGACGTGCAATTCCTCCCGTGTGTACCACCACAAGAGAACAACCTCACAGTGGCCGTGGATGTGATTCACAGCACTGTTCAGGGCTGGAACAGCAGCCACCACCGTCATTACCACACAAGAACTTAGGCCATCAATCACTAATCAAATAACAGACTGTGTGTAGGTTTGGTTAGAAAGAAGGGCTGGAGGTCTTGGCTCTAGCCCAGTACTCTGCAGATAAAGGGCAGATAGCTCAGAGGCCTGCACTGGAAATCTACAAGGAAGAGGGAAAACTTTCTCTCTGCAAAGACAGACTGTGGTGAAGCTAAAGCCCCCTGGCATTTCCTGATTCCTTGGCTAAGACGGTGGAAACCCTCCGAACAGGCCCTTCTGAAAGTGAAATTCAGCTGCTGGCCGAGAGCCGTACAATCACAGTACCAAAATCCATACCCATGGTAGGTACCAAGGCCCTGACTTTACAGTAATTTATAGTGACATGTTTGTATGCCAGTTAGCTTTAGTTTGACATTACACTTCACGCTCCATAAAAAAAAAGTATGTGCATGTTTGTTTCCTCAGCCTTTTTACCGAATTCAGGGCAGAAACTGAATTGAAAGGGATGTACCTGAAAATTTTATGTTATGTTTAAAATACTCATGTGTACAAACATATTTAAAAGTGTGTCTTGCACACCACTGATTTTATTGACATTCTGGGTGAAAAGCATGTGTACAAACTATCCCAGCTGCAGGTCACCACAACATAAAGGTTTGGCACTTCTGTACTAAAAGGGGTGAGACTAGTTTTGATATAAGTGTTCTGCTTTATCCGGGACATATTTGAAAACCTTGCATTTAATGGTGAGTGAAGCCAATCTGTACTCCATGGTAAAGTGGTTTCTTTTGGAAATTGATTTTTTTCAGGCCAAAAGAAATCTCAGGAATTTAAAATAATGCTGAATTATGCATTAACAACTGCACTAATAGAATGATTTTCACATTGCTATTCTTGTGTTCTCACAGATATAGTTGTTATGTATCATACTATTCTAGCCACAGAAGTATTTTCAAAATATTTAGAGCCGTTATATTTCTCTTTCTCCACAGGAAAAAAATCACCTTTGATTGGGATAGAACTTTATTTTCATAAAGAACATAGATCTCATCCAAGACTAATTTGTATTTAATCATCCCATATATATAGTTGTTGAGAAGCTTAATGAATTATGGTGTGAGTCAGAATATGGACAAGAATATGTAAGCTATTATGTTCTACTTTGTTAATTTGACTGTGCTATGTCAGTACATGTTTATACGTCTCTCTGGTCACAGTAAAATCAAAATTCTGGAGAAGAATCTCAAAAGCAAAAAAGCCTTGTAGAACTTAAAAAGTTTTAACCAAAAGTATCAAGGATTAGTTTTTTGGAAGATTTCGGTCATTTTTTGGACTTATAGAAAGTATAGCTTCATCCTAAAAGATTTGAATTTTTGAAAAAAAAAAATCTACCTTTCTGCTTTTTTTTTTTAGATACAGTCATAATAAAGGTCAAGGTTTTTAATGTATTAATTTAATTCCTAAGAACTCCCAAGCTTTAGGTAGTTGTGAATGACTTGGCTTTCTTGATGCAAGAAGGGCCTAAAGTACTAACTGAAAACATGTTTGGAATCTTGGAATGTACCATGGTGTGTAGCGATAGGAAAAGAGGAATGGTTTTAAAGTGAAAGAGAGTAAGTTTAGATTAGATAATAGGAAAAAATTTGTACTGTAAGGGTGGTGAGACACTGGAGCAGGTACATAAAAGAGTTATGGATGATCCATCCCTAGGAAGTGTTCAAGCAGTTTGGATGGGGTTCTGAGCAACCCGCTCTAGCGGAGGGTGTTCCATCCCATGGCAGGAGTCTGAACTGGTGATATTAAGGTCCCTGAAATCCAAAGAGTTATACAATTCTTTGTAAAACAAATCAGCTTTTGCGGGAGCATGACAAAGGGACTTATTCTAAAAACCTTGGGAGATGTTGACTGACTAAAGCCAGTTCGCGCCTGTGCGGAGCCATGATGCAGTTAGCAAAGACGATGTAGTACAGCACCTCTATGTATCATTTCAAACAACGCTGCTATAAGCAAAGCCCTCTCTCAGTGTTATTTGATAGTGTTTTTTAGAAAACACTAGATTGTAAACAAGAAAACCTTACATTTTTTTCAGTTTAAATATGCATGATATAAGCAACAACCTAGTTTATACTGGAGTTGTTTCCCCTCTTAATAGCCCGATCAAACTCATACTACAGCAGCTTGAAAAGAATTTCTTCAGATAGAAGGGAATTGGTTTAGGGGACATCTTTCAATTTCCCCCAAAAACTTCCTATTTTCACTTCAATCCTAAACAATTTTTTGCCTTCAGTTATTGAAGGAAGGAAGGAAGGTGTGGAAGAAGGTGCGGAAGAAAGGAAGCTAAAGGAAGAAAGAAATGAGAAGATAAGGAAGATAAGGAAGGAGCGGAAGGAATGTGTGGAGGGAAGAAAAGAAAGAAAAGAAAAAGAAAGAAAGAAAAGAAAGAAAAAAGAAGAAAGAAAGAAAGAATGAAAGAGAGATGCAGAAACGAGATGAGAGAAGAAAGAAGAAAGAAAGAAAAAGAAAGAAAAGAAAGAAGAAAGAAAAAAGAAAAGGAAAGAAAATAAAGAAAGAAAAACAGAAAAGAAGAAAGAAAGAAAGAAAGAAAGAAAGAAAAGGAAAGAAAGAAAGAAAGAAAAGAAAGAAGAAAGAAAGAAAGATTTTTGTCGAAGAAAGAAAAAGAAAAAAGAAAAAAAAAAAAAAAAAAAAAGAAAGAAGAAAGGAAAGAATACTTGTCATCAAGTTTCATGGAGAATAGCTTGAGGTATTTGATTTTTTTCATAATAGGCATTAAAACTAGCAAAAAAGAACAAACTATCCACTTTTGCCCCAGGTAGCCAGGACGGACCATGTGGTCCTTGATCACCGATTCTCCTTTCCTCAGGCGGCAGGGCGTTCCTGGAAAGCCAGGAGGGCCACGGGGGGCCAGTATAGAGCCCCTTCTGAGTTCTCACCAAAGGACATGTAGTGCAATCCCCTTCTTCACCTAGGAAGAGATTGGAATGAGGAGCAAGAAAGCTATATCAAAACAAATAGACATAGCAGCTATATAGAATTGAGATATTTGAGTGGTTTCTCAAATATTGAGGGAAAACGACCTCTTTTTTATTATATCTTTTTTTCTGACAAGAAACCAACACCAGTGTGTCTTGTAGTTAGCCCCAAACAAATTTCATCAGCCTCATGCATGTCATAGCTTAATAAACCCAGGACTGAACCACACTGGGCTTTACATAATGCACAACAGCAGATCATCTATTGAGTTATCTAATTATAAACCTTACCTTAGTCCTTTTTGTCATCCTTGGCCCCAGGGAAAACCCTTGTTATACCAAAATTACCGGGCTCCTCTCGTCCTTAATCCAAAGGAGGGACTGAAGTTAAGTAAATAAAAATATAAATCAATCTACTGTAGATTTACTCTCTTCTCTTCATTCCTACCTCTTGAGCTGCAATGCATTTTCCTCTGCTCCCCATAGTCAACTTACTGTCTAACCAGCCCTGCTGTCGATGTATTCCCTCTCTCTTCATATCTCCATCTTCTGACAGCTTCTAACACTATTCTCAGTACTTCATCTGCTGTGGCAGACAATCCTTGCGATTTCTTTTTCTCTCTCTAACCACTAAATTATTCCTCTCAGACCAACTACTATGGCATTTGCAAAATAAGCATGCTCATGGGTCCTCTGCACATCCTTTTCTCCATTCTTTCAAATGTTGCCGGACTGTAAAAAATAATGCACAACCCTTTCCTCACTGAGAATGATACGACTCTCTGCACGCCCCCCCCACCTCTCATTTCATTCTCATTCATTTCATTCAGTCATTTCATTTTCATCTAATTTCATTTCATTCATTTCATTTCATTCATTTCATTTTCATTTCATTTATTTCAGTTTCATTTCATTCTCATTTCATTTAATTTGGGCAGTGTATCACTTTGCCATGACCAAAGTCTTTTAAAATTAATCAGATATACTTCCTGGAGTTATCACCTCTCTTTTGGCACTTACCAGGGGCTCCAACCGGACCAGCGTGGACCCGAAGTCCTGGTGAAGCCGTCCTACCCTGAAGGCAGGTCGTCCCGCAAAATAAGCAGGAGATCCTATCCTCACCTCCACCTTTTTGGTCCCATTTCTCCAGGTAAGCCTGGCTTATCCCATCCTATGAAAAAAAGTGAACCAGGGAGAGTTCAAAACAACTTTCTTACAGTTCGTTCTGCCCAAAGAGCTGTGATTTAACAGAAGAGAAATTAATACAATTCGCTTTAAACAGACAAAGAAAAAATGCATAACTGCCACTTTCACTTGAGAAAATCAACAACAGTTGCAGGAACAGGCTCTGTCATCATCTCCTCTCCAGTAGTTTTGCAAGACGTCCATTGAGGTCAAAGGGAAAATGCTCCTCCTGTTCTTTTGCCCCCCCATGTGACAATCTACACTCTGACGGTGTATCACATGCGTGAGCATATAAAGTTTTCCCACTGTTGACTCTGTACAGTCAAAAATACCTATAAATTAAGGAGCTGGTAGAATAGAGTATTTGCTGGGCGTATTACCATCAGAAAAAATCCAGGCAGACAGGCATTCAACGATTCCACTATCTCCTCGTATCTGGTGAGTCCAGAAACACAGGGTAGCTGGATTAACCTTTGCACCTGAAAGACATCCATGATTCCACAAAAACCTGTCGCATGATGTACTCTTTGTAAAAGAGCAAATACCTAGAATTTCAAGTGCTTGGAGTATTAGAGTTTAAAATACTTTTCTAAAATGGGCGTTAGAACTGAACTGAGAGGAATGGTGTGGAAGACACCAAGCCAGAAGAAGCATAGTATCATTGCACTTGTACTAACAGCACCTAGTGTAAACTGCTCTTCCTGGGAAATACAGAGAATGAGCAGCCTCTGAGGAGAGGCCCTCTTTTTCCTACAGGAAGTCTCTGCGGTAAAGATGTGGATATGTGAGCCTCTTTTGTTTCCCACTACACAAGCATCTACTGGGCCCATCTATTGCCTGCAGAAGGTACGTGCTCCATGTCAAAGATCAGTGATAGTAGAGGGACATGTCGCTAGTGTCAGACCCATGCCGGCTCTTTCTCTCTCCCACAGTCTGTCTGCTTCTAAAAGCGTTTTTTTTGGCAGGGTTATTGAGGGGTGATTTGACCAATGTTAGGCCTCTTGCTCCTCCCAGAGAAAGGGAACACCAATTCACTGATATCTAATCTGGCTTTAAACAAGACTAGTAAACTACTGTGGTATGAAGGACAAAGGCCAAGGCATGGCATGTGATCACTCTTTGCTGGTTTGCTGGCACTTTCCCATGAATAGTTTTGGCCTTGGCAAGTGCTATCACATTTTTATGTGTTCTAGTCTAGCCAGAAGAGCATCACAGACTCTGCAGGACAGTGACACTGAGTGCTACACGCTTAGTGAGAAGATCGCAATGGAATCTTTCAATTTAAAAAAGGAAAAAAAAATAAATTACTCTTATATTCCTCAAGGCTTTTTTAATGTGGGGTTTCTTCTTTTTCTCTTCTGCTTTCTTCTTCATTCTTTCTGTCTGTCTGTCTGTCTATTAGGATGATAAAGATACTCTATGCTGTGCTGCCACTACTGTGCTTTATCCAAAGTCAAAAACAGGGACAGAAGGACAGAATCCCATTCTTCCTTTCAATGGACAACAAAGTCACACGCTTTTTTGCTGCTTCATCTCTGTGGATACAAGCATGCATGGAAGCCTTTTGTACAGCAATCCAGCTTCAGTGGGAGAGACAAAGAAGAAACACCTGCTGCAAAAAGGTGATCTAGGCCACTCTTGGGAAGGCAATTACAGCTTCTGGAACCAAACTTTAGCAAACATTTTTTAGGAGCGAATTTTCAGAATGTGATGCTCTTTGATCTGTGCAGGAAAAAGCTAAGAAAACAATCCAAGCAAAGCAGATGTACCTTTCCTTGGGGGATGCGGGAAGGAAATAGGAATCTGCCATGAGACCCATATCACCAGGATCCCCCTGTCACAGAAGTATATGGAAGTATACAGCCAAGCACATATTATAGAGATCTCTTTAAAATAGAAAGTCCTTGACCATTAAACAGAAACCCCCAAATCCCAAAGGCCCTGACAAGACATCTAGAAACCTCAAAGAACATCAAAATTAAAAAATTCACATAACTGGTCTTACAGTGCAGCAGACACAATTTGCTACTACACAAGAGCACAAAAAAGGAAAGAAGGCAAAATGACATCTGGCTTATTGCTTCTAGCAAATGAAAGAAAGCGTACCCTGCTTCATCCGGGACCATGGCACACCAGGTGGCCACAAATCTGGAAAACCCTGTAATATCATAAAAATGATCCGACTTTCCCTTTATCAGAGAGAGACTAACTAAAATTTAATTTGGTCGAAGCATTTCCGAGTAACACCAATAAGGTTCATTGTGGTTTGATGTCCACCTATGGACAAGCCCAACGCACTGCCCAAAGGCAAAGGCGACTGGCTGTGTGCAGGCTCTGTCACCCCTGGCAGTGTAGATGGAAGGAGCACCTACACTTCAAACCATTCCATGGATGTACAGGGTGCAGGAGGAGGAAAAAGGGGATCGCTCCATGCCATGTGACATTGAGCACGGTTGGGCCAGGCAAGCCAAACCACAGGCAGCCGCTGCAAGGAAACTACCAACGAGTCGAATCATTAAAAAGTAGAAATTTTCCATGGGCAGGGAAATAGCATAGAAGTACCAGGTCCTTTTTGATACTTTTTCCAGGTGTCTGGAAGACTGTTTGGCGAGAAGGTGAATGAGAATCAGAAGCAGACAGATCTCAAGAGATGACTAGATGAGCATCATCTCTCTGGGTGTTCTACTCAGCTCTCTGACAACTATTTGCTCTCTACAGGAAATGTTTATACATATCTGAAAAGACAATGGTGTTAAAAAGGTGTGCTGTTAGTAGAAACAGTGTCTGGATCAACAACTGAGTCAATTAAGCAGAGTTTTGTTTTGATAATCAGTTGTTTTGCATATTACACTTACAATTAGGTTATTTCTTTTTTAAATTCAGCGTCTTTCAAAAACAGTTTTCACAGTGGTACAACTCCGTACCCAGAACTGAGTGTAATAACCAGCTCTTTAAGTCCCTCTTGAAGTAGTTTTGACACTGGAAAAGGACACAGCTCTCAACGAGATGCGGCCCAAACTTATCACATTTTGAGAGGACTTTTCCATAATGGCAAGTGTAACATCACACCATTGGAAAAAGAGGCCCTCTTGATATAGGTGTAAAATCGCAACTACAACAGGTAGGACGCTGGTGGTCGAAAAGCAAAGCATCGCTTCCTGTTAAATGCAACTTCATCCAATACTAGCAGGACTTAATCATACCTTCTTCGTTTTATAAACAAAATCTTAAAAAAATCAACAAAAAAGAGGCTGTGAATGCACACAGAGTAGGGTTTGTCCCCTCTCTCAACACACTATTAATGATGGTCCATCCAAACCAAGGTACCTTCTGCTAAAATTATTGCAAAGATCATCCTCAAAAAGGAGCAGCCACCCGCTCACATCTGATTGGGAGCATGCACCCACGTAAGTCATCAGTGGGCTTTAATGGGTTTTGCATCAGCCCTCCAGTATGTATTAATAACACGAATTTTTTTTTTTTCCCTTCCACACCACCAGGACTGAATAGCTATGCAAAGTGTTATTTCAGATTCGTTGTACTTCATGCTCCATGTGTTTCATGTTATTATATTATGCCTTGGTGGAGGACCAAATCTTTTAAACAACTAAGATGGCAAATCTGGAAAAATCATGGATCCCACAGCTATTCACTCATGGAAGTGACTTCTAAGCTGACTGAAGAAGAAACCTTTTTTCTGAGACCAAACAGAAAGCTCTGTCTGACAGAACGCTATTTTAAATACTTGGGGTGTTCCAGGGACAGCTACTAAACTGGTATATTTATCGTTTCATACTCTCTCCCTTTGTGACATCCAAGATATGTACATCTTCAACCACATCTTGCAGAAAGCTATCAAAAAAGTTTTCTGCTTGTAGCAAGAAAATGACAGAAATCATACACAGTAAAGAACAATGAAAGTGGACCCCTTCCTTGTATGGCTCTTCAAAGGACTCTCAGGGTTTAAGCAAAACTGGACTTTAATATAGGGTAGTTTTTCTTTCCTCTGAGGAGGACAAAACAACGACCCAAAATTAGAATGAGAGACTCAGATGAATTTTTTAGATACAGTAGTGTAATACAGGGGGTGGACCAGAATTTGTCCTCGCAAATTACTTTTCAGATAGGATTGTCTACATATTGTTTAGGAACAACAGCCTTTTATGAACTACTCCACTTTTTCCATGCGTCCTGAACCATTATGCCAGGC
>CM031857.1:22043621-22074917 GCA_018697195.1 Certhia americana
GGCGTGCTGCTGCGACTGCGAGGAGCTGGACGACGGCTGCGACAGGTACCGGCTCCGCGACCCCCCGACTGCGGGACGCCCTCCCGGCGGTGGCGTCCCCGCGGGGCCGCCGCCCTGAGGGCGAGGGAGCCGCGCCCCGCTTCCCGGGAAACTTGTCGGGAGAGTGGGAAAGGGGAGGCTGCGGGAGCGGGACGGGGCCGGGGGGCGGGAGCGCGGCGGGAGCCCTGGTGCCAGCCGGCGCTGTGCTCCCCTCGCTCGCAGGTGGCTGACGTGCAAATCCCTGCCCCCGGGAGCGCTGGAGAGGATCGCCGACACCATCGCGGACCGGCTGCGGGTCCCCTGGTTCTCGGGGGCCGTGAAGATCAATGTCAGCCTCGTACCGCCGCTCGTCCTGCTGCCCGTCTTCCTCCACGTTGCCGCCCTGCACTTCCTGCTGGGGCTCATCATCCTGACGTCCCTGCCCGTCGTGGTGCTGTGGTATTACTACCTCACCCACCGGAGGAAGGAACGGACTCTCTTCTTCTTGAGCCTGGGGCTCTTCTCCTTGGGATATATGTACTATGTGTTTCTCCGGGAGGTGGTTCCCCGCGGCCACGTGGAGTATTCCCAAGTGGTCGCTCTCACGTGTGGGTTAATTCTTATGCTTGCAGCCCTGTTTCGAGCCAAGAAGGATCCTGGCTACCTCCCCATCCCAGCAGGCAACGAGAAGCCATCGCACCAGGGTTTGGCCAACAGGAGTGTTAGAGGGAGCTCCAGCGGGCTCCATGGCATCTCAGGTGCTGCCAGCAGTCGTGCTGTGAATGGGGAGGCTAAAGGTTATTGCAGGATGTCAGCTGAGCAGCCAGAAGGTGTGAAAAAGGACTGGTGCACTAAATGTCAGCTGGTCAGGCCAGCCCGAGCAGGACACTGCCGGCTTTGTGGCAGGTGTGTGAGGAGACTGGACCATCACTGTGTCTGGTAGGTTTTGCACTGCTGAGGCTTCCTGTGTTCGGTGTTCCCTCCTTTTTAAAATAAGCATCTATTGTTCACAATCCCTGATAAATAGAGTTGGTTTTGCTCTGTGCAAGACTTTGTGGCACTCTTTAAATACTAAAAGCTTTGTGTTTACCCTTTAAAGGAATGGTTAGAATAACTATTTATTCTAAGCAGGTTGACCTAATAGCTGAAAGCTTCTGCAGCATAATTCAGAATTGCCTTTACTTCTTTACAGTTTTTCATCAGTTTGGGGTTGTTTTTGGTCTGTGTTTTCTTGGGTTTGTTTGGTTTTTTTGTTTTTTTTTTTTTTTTCTTTGGACTTGGTCTTTGGAGCACTAGCAATCCTGCAATTTAGTCACATTAGTGCTCTCCTGGGGCAAGGGAACCCAAAGGTGCCTTTTGGGTATGCATGTGGTGCTGGAACCAAGGGGCAGTAGGGTATAAATGTGTCTCAGTAAAGGATACTGCCCTTGCTAAGAAATTGAGGCAAACAGTCTGCTGCTGTTACCCTACAGGTCTATTGTCTTGTATTTGTAACTTTTCCATATAAAGTTATAAAGCTTCTTGTAACATTTTTCAAAGCTCTTAGCCTGTGTGGACTGGGAGCACCTTGGAAATGAGGTTCTCTGACAGCTGGGGGAGGGAGAAGAAATAGAAGACAGTTTCTTTTCTTTTTTTAAGCAAAGTAATTTCTTCTTTCCTTTTGGAGGATTAACAGCTGCGTAGGGGAGCAGAACCATCAGGCTTTCATCCTTGCACTCTCCTTCTTCATGCTCACCTCTGTGTATGGGATTACCTTGACCCTGCACACCATTTGTAGGGGCCGAACTCCGTTTGTGGCATTGTTCTACTGCCCTGGGGCCTATTCTGACTACAGGTGAGATGTCTGGGAGAGAGCTGGGGTTTGGGAGCAGGCTTGTTCAGACAGCTTAGCTCCTCTTCCTTGTTCTGCCAGCTGTCAGACCTGAACACAAAATGCTCCCTAAAAATCTTTGGAAAGCAAAGACATGTCTCTGCTTTTGCCAAGGTGGGGGGCCTAAGACTTGGAGAGAGCTGATTATTTATTTGGAAAAAGTTGAAGGAGCGAGGATTTGAAGTATTTATTGTATTATGTATAGATGTACTTTTAAATATGTACTCCCCCTGATGCAGGTAATGGTCTGACAGCCTGGAATCCTCACGCTCTCTCTCTCTCCTTCTCATTCCTCACTATTTATTTAATGACTGTTCTCCGAGTTATCTGGCTAGAACATGCCCTTTCTGTCGGGGAAGGTGGTGGGAACTATTGGACATGAGTTCAGAGACCAGCACTACCACAGATGTGCAGAGTACCACTAGTACACAAGTTACCCTTCCTTCCTGTACTCCATCTCATGACCTGTGGAGTGAGAGCATCCTGGGGTCCTTAAATAAGGCCTGCTCCCCATTAGAACAGGAAGAGTAAAGAGCTAGGTGGTGTGATAGCAACGTGCAAGAGTAGCTCTGGTAGCAGTAAAAGCTCTCATTAAGTAAGCCCTGAAGCTTTAATTTTAAAAAAGCCTTTAAGGATTATCTGATGAAAGCAGCAAAGTGAGATCACTGTGGCAGATGTAGACAGGGATTTGAAAGGATAGTGATTACCAGGGAAAGTCACTTTAAAGCAGCTGCTCCAGTACTAAATGGCTTCCTTCCCATCTTTTTCCCTGCTGCCAGCTCTGCTCTGTCGTTCACCTGTGTATGGTACTGTGCCATTGTAACAGCTGGCATGGGATACATCCTCCTTATCCAGCTGTTGAACATCAGCTACAATGTGACTGAGAGGGAAGCTCGGCTGGCTCTGCGGGACAACACCGGGCGCAGACTGCTGGGTGGGTTGGTGATAGACACTGGCCAGTATAACAGAGGAGTCCTGTGCAACTGGGGCCACTTCTTGAGCCTGGGCTCTTCTCCTCCACAGCGCTCTGCCGAGGACATCGTGTGACACCCCCTCTTTCTGCTAGTGGCGTTGTCACGGCTCCCTGACTTTGCTTAGCAGAGGAGCAGCCCCTCCCACCAGGACTCCTTCTTGCACAACCTTTCCTCATGGTCAATGTGTGGGCTATCTCCTCACTGACAACACCAGATGTTTTCACCAATGGAGTGTTTCTTCACGTGCTGTCAGCCAGCAATAGGATGCAGAAAGCAGTAAGCCATACGTGCAGATGGGGAGAGGAGGAAGGAGCCTGCTGCCTTTTTCCGCTGTGGGAAACAGCAAGAAGAGCACAAGATTTTAAGAACTTCAGTTTCCCTTAGATGTGAATACTGGCATCAGGAGGAACCTGCTGCTGGGCTTCAGAGAGTGCACTGGTTCCTGCAAAGGTTAAGAAATCCTTGGGTTTGTACCTACATGTGGCATTTTGGAGATGTCAGAAGATGACAGATGCAGATAACAGATGGACCCCTGCAGAAACCAGGCTCTTTGGCTAAAAGAAACTGTCTAGGCAGTCACTGGGCAGCACTCTCCTCTCTGGTGCATTTATTTATTTTTACTATCTCTGATTCCATCCAGATGTGTTCATGCTTCTATTAAGTGCCTTTGTGAGCTACATTCCTGTAGGACTTTAAGATCCCTTCACCTCTTGATCCCTAAAGTTGTTGTTCCATCCCTGTCTGTCTAAATTAGTCAAAAGAGATCCCATTGTTCTTTCTGCAAGCTGGGTCTGTATTGGTTTGAAGGCTTTGCTCTTCTCTCTCAAAGTGTTTCTGCTCTGATTATGGGTTATGACATGTGACAGCAGGTAAATAACACCAAGTAAGGAGTTTTGAAGCAGCATGTAATAGTGAACTCTTGAGAGCAAAACAAGAGTGCTGTCTGTCTGGTATTACTGTAGCTTTATGGAAATTACATTCATCCTCTGTCTGGGGGAGAGTAGGCAATTCTGCTAGCAGTATGTTTGGTAGGTAGCAGCTTGGTTGTGTTGCTGTTAACACAGTGATCTTGTCTCCTCTCAGCCTGGTTACTGTGGATCTACCTGACTTTAGATCTGTTTTCTCAAGCCAAGAAGCTAAGGAACAAATCAACCCATAGGGAGAGGCAGAGGATGTGTTGGAGGTGTTTGTTTTTGGGATAGATGACCTATACTGGCAGATGAATGAACATGCTAAAATGTGCTCTGCAAGAGTGCCATTTTTAACTCATCTGCCTGCAACTGTATTATGGCCTGGGCTTGAGCTTCAGCCAAAAGAACAAGGTTTTGGTGGCAGTGGTTTCTGGATTTCGTGGTTGAGATTTTTCGTTGCTTTTTGTTTTAAATTCTTTATACGTGCTATTGGCCCTGCAGTAATAGGAAAGGTCTGGCTGGAAGAGCTGGGGACCATGGCACAAGAATTACAGGTTGGGCTTAAGATGCAAAAGCAGAGATAAGAGCTTTGTCCTGGCTGTGGTGTTTTCAGACACGTGCAGCATGCATGGGTCATGCCTGCCCCTGAGCACACACGCACGGCAGGCAGCTGGGGGATGTTGGGCAAATGATGCACGTTCACTGTGCTGCTGTGCAGTAACTTTGAAGAATGGATGGATGGTGCATGGTGCCAAAAGCAGGCAGAGTTGGGGCTGTCCCTTGGGATCCCTGCCATATTTTCTGAGTGCTCCTCATGACATGTCCTAGTTTAAGGTAGACTGTGTCCCTCTTTGCTCTGTTTGGTTTCCTCAAGTGGCACTTTTTATAACCAGCAGATAATTGAAGAGGAACTGCATTTGGAGTGTAGCTGTACAGTTACTGAATTTCCCTTATTTCCTTTTGCCCCTTTTCATCCAGTAAGCAGTTTATAAGGAGATAAAGGGACAGCTCTTTTGCTTCCTGCCTCTAACCAAGCACAGTAGGAAGTTCTGACCACTTTCTCGACCCTTATGTGACTAAAAAGTACCCAGCTGGACTGTGCAAAGTGTTGTTTTATGACCTTCTGTTTGGAGCTTGAAGCCTGATCTTAGGAGTTCAAATTAAGACAAAGTTGCTTCCACTTGAGTTGTCTGTAAATGTTTCCATGGCACATATGTATTTTGTGATGCCTGCTGAGATGATGTTGAGTTTGGCAACCCTGGAGATACGGATGCTGTGTGCTAGCAGGATCTTCTTAGATCTTATCCTGCTGACACTGAGGAAGATTAAAGCAGAAGGACCTCCTGGTCTAAAGGAACCCCTGCAGTGGAGACAGCCAATTTCTCCATCCCTGTGTGCTGCATGCTCAGAAATCAATCATGTACCCATGGGCTGAACGAGCTCTGAGAGCTTTTGCAGGTTTGAGAGAAGTGATTTCTGAATCCTGCTGCTCCTGGCTGTGAGAAAGCAGAGCAGATCGCAGCACTTCCCTGGCAGTGCTGACCCTGTGGTACTCACTTGCTCCCACAGGCAGAGATTGGTTGCATCTTTGCAGCATGTCACTGTAACCTTGTCCCTTGTCTCTCAGTGAGCTCTTAGTGACTGGGAGGTTTCATCTCAGCTGCTTACACCAAAACTCTCTGGGCTGTTCTCCCAGGCAGCGTGGAATTTGGAGTGCAGATTAGGAACAAAGGACCTGAGACTACTGTAATCATTCCATACTTTGGTTGAACACACTCCAGTAAAGTGGGGGCGAGGTGCTAAAGTAAACTTTATTTTTTGTGCTGGCTCCAGGAGGAACTGAAACCATTCAGGGCAGTAAAGGGTTGCAAGGATGGGGTTTTTCCTAGCAGGAAAATGCTGTGCTGGTTCCTCAGTGAATATGAAGTTCAGGTGGCTGTAATCTGCATAGTAATGGTTACTGTTTGTTTAATGGCATGGCATTGATTTACCTCTTCTTCCTGATAGGATTTGCTTTGTGAATTCATTGGGAGATGAGAAGCATAAAGTAATAGGATATTTAAAAGGCATCTAAATGGATGGAAGAGTTTCAATCCTTTCAGATGCCTACTCAGGAACTCTCCTTTTAACATCCCTGAGAATTAGCAGGAAACTCTTGGAGGGTAATGCTCCCTTTGCAGTTAGAGCAAGGGCAAACTGTTGTGATCCGGTGTGCGCAAGAACAGTTTCTTTTCTGCATAATTTCCTGTTGAGCGTGGTACTGGCCATGCTGGTAGGAAAATGTTAAAATATCAGCATACAGAGTCAGTCCTTGGGCTCCCTGTGTTAGTAGTGCCTAGATCCGTGCTGCCTGGGGGTTGGGGCAGTGGGAGCAGCCTGCACGTGACAGGGGACTTACGGGTTGTGTGTGGCCTTCAGGCAAGGACCAGTGTCTCATCTGGAAAGCTGTATGTCCAGCAGTGCTGAAAACAGTACCCTGCTGCCTCTTGAAAGTTTTCCCTGTGTGTGAAGAAAGGACTTAAAGCTGATCAAGAGCAGGGAAGGATTTTGGTAATAGCCAGCCTTGATGTTTTTCCACCCAGACTTTGGAAGTTAATTTTTCTTTTAACCTGTGACCTTTTAAGAGGCATTTGTTGTTTCACAAACAGTGTGCTGCAGACCAGGCAGCTCTTAGGGGGCCAGGGTTCTGGTGTTGCTGGTGTTAACAGTTGTTACACCCTCCATGTCCAAATGCCATCACCCCACTGTTTGGTGTCTGTAGTAGGAACAGTGCACCATTACATACACCCTGTAAGTGGTGGCTTGGAACTCTTTAACTGTGTCTTCCTGCATTGTGCTTTTTTGTAGGCGAGTCACAGGTCCCCACATCGACTGTTTCTCCATTTAACTTGTCCTCAAATGACAAAAGTCACTGGTGAGCCTGAGCTGGTGCTGCTTGTGACTCCTAATCACATTTCAGCCTTCATGCTATGATGGTGCTTTTTTTTCCCTTCAAAGTAGGTTGCTTTCAAGTGTCTTAATGAAACCATTTGCTGTAAAATTTCTTCTGAAGATAAAATGGATACTGCCTCACTGCCTAATGTCTTAATAATGTGCTTGGTTTTTTCCTCCTATATGAATGTATATTGCCTCATTAGGGCAGGAAGCGTGTGTGATTATGGATGTGTTTTCCTGTATTCCTTTCAGTGAAAATTTCTACAGTTACCTAGGACTTTTTTTTTTACTTTGCCACTACTAGGATGTTCGTGCAGCAAAAATCTGTCTGCAGACAGGTGAGGTTCTTTCTGAAATGTGGAAATTCAGCCTCCCAAGATCTTGTCTTTATGGAATTCCGCTAATGATAATGTGAAGAGTGATGGGCTCTGGAAGAAAGTGGAAAGTTTTTCTTTTTTTTTAAACCTGGCTTTAGGAAGAAACTTTGTGAAACATTTGTGAGCTTTTTTGAAGAGACTGGTGTGTGTATGTTTGTGTCCAGTTTGCATCATATTCATTGTTTAAAAATGGGTATCAAATGAATCAAAATAAATCTATGGAAATGATCTGTGGAGTGGCCAGTTGATTTATGCCAACACATGCAGGCAAGCTGAATCACCAAAAACTGACACTGTCTCGTGGCTATTCAGGTATGAGCTGGACTTGGGAATAAGGGAGCAACAGGCTAAGGAAGACTTGGGAAGCAGATGATCTTCTGGTTCTGCAAAAGTTGACCTTTGGGTTTGTTGGTACTGAGATGAAAGAGAGGCCTGCTGGCAGTTCTCAGCATCCTAGAAACTAGGGATATTCCCTTATGGAAGGAGTTTGAATGGGGATCTTTCATCCTATGAGCAATGCATCAGTATCTGAGCAGGTTCCTGGCCTTTTTATCTTCTGTCTTGCTTTCCCACTGACAGCTGCCCACATAATACACCCAGAACCCCAAAAAGGAACAATCTCTTGCTTTAAACCCTTTTTTAAGCCATATTTGGAAATGACATGGGTATTCTTCTTGTAGATAGTGGGAAGAGTTGTAGCTTTTAATTCTGTTGGTATCTTGGGACAGCTGCTGAAAGGCAAGATAACTTTTAATGAGTAGAATCACAGGTGCCTTTGATTGTTCCAGAGGTCTGGGTAGTACTTCTGTCTGCTCTTCAGCTGCTTGTTTGAAGACAACTTTGGACCTTCCAGGAAGGTTTTAGTTGGATGAGACTGATGTTTGCAGAAGAGTGTCTGACTTGGACACCCAAGCATGACCTGGTTTGTTAACTTCAGTGCTGTTGGGTGGGGGCACAAGAAACTTCTATCTCTTCCTATCTTTTATTTTTTCCCCTGTTGTGCTTGCTATGCTGGCCCTGCAGAACAGGGCCATGCCTGAAGTGGCAGCTCCTGTGCTGGGAAGGCCAAAGTGCACTGCTGGGGCAGGCACCCATAATGGGATTATAGGTCTGCAAAGACGTGGGCTGTGGAACACACTGCAGTGGTCCATGGGCCCCCCCTGGCTAACTATTGTCCCTCCCTGCTTAGGGGGAGCAGAGGAAATAAGAGTGCCTGAAATATTAAACTTCAGATCCAGTTTGTGCTGGGCCTGGGGGACTTGTAGGTGACTGGTGTACAGATTTAATGAGAAGACAGTATTTCTGTCATTAAAGTTTTTGGGAAATTGAAAGAACTCTGTACGGCAGGGGTGTTGGTAGAGGATGGGGAGTTTGCAATCACTTCAAGGTTCTGTATTTGCTGTTGTACTGCAGTAAAAGTCCTCCCCCTACCCCTCTGCAGGAGAATGAAAGCCTGGCTGTGCAGCCACCTCCCTCTCTTGCTAAGAAAAGCAAGGAGCTGACAGGCAGGAGTGTGCCTGAGCTGTGAGTGTGGGCTGATGACCAGCATTGAGGCATTGACATCTGCATCTATGTTGGAACAGGAGCAATGCTCTGGCACAGCTGCAGGCTGAAGCTGTTTCCTTGGTCTGACAAGCTCTCTCATGTCAGCCTCCTGTGGGAGCCTCGATTTGCAAAACACCGACATTGTGCCAGGGATTTTAAAGGTATCCTGTGCATCATCTGGCATGGCCTTGCTTCTGCCAAGGAGGTATGAGTTGTTTCAGCCAAATGTGAAGCAATAGGGAAGTCAAGGGGCTTCTCATCTCCCTTTTGATTTAGACCATGTGCAGTTTGAATTTGCCTGACCCCTGAACATCCCACCTGTCCCTTAGCTGTATCTAGCTGAGGCTTCAGCTCTGTGCTTGCACTGGTAGTAGGCTAGGACTGTCAAAGCACAACTCCTGGATCTTCTTTTGGCTCCTTGATGCTGCAACTGTCCAACCAAAGAGCATCTTGTCCAGAGAATCTTTCAAAGCTACTAGGAATAGAAGGAAACCCTGGAAGGTGAGAGTATTGGAGACAAAGGACAGTTTCCAAAGTGTTGACTGTACATCAAGTTCTTTGGAGTCAACTAAGCTCCACATAAGCAGCATTATTTTCATGGATGGTGAGTGGGCACTGAGATGTGTGGGAGCTGTGGGCTTTGAGGACAAAACCTGCATTGCTGGGGAAAGAATCTGCAGTTTAGTAAACTGGATACATCCCTGAGTAGCCAGTGGTTTGGGGCAGCTTTTTAGCTGTGCAAGATGTAAATTCAATACATACCCAGCCTGTTACTAGGGTCAGTTCCAGGCTGCATGTGGGCACATCCACTCTACTGCTACAAGTAAACTCCTGTTCCTCCCCTTACAGCTGCAGCATGTCCTGTCTCTGGCTGGCTGGAATGCTGCCTTCTCTCCAGATGGAGATGCCTTTTCTCTTGCCCTTTGTCCTCCGGGTCACTATTGTCCTTACACTCTAAATCCAGGTGGAGGGTGGGCCAGAGACCTTCCTTGCTGTGTTCATTGTCAAGCCCCAGTAGGGAGGAAAATTCCATCAGACAAGTGGGAGCATAAAGGCTGGTTCAGGAATTCCAGAAGCTTGGACACTACATGGCAGAGATTTCCAATGGGGAAGAATGTCCTAAGAGCAAGCGGATTACTGGCAGCACCAAATGTGGCTGTTGACTGCACTGGGGCAATACTTTGGGAGCTTAACCCCCAGCTCTGCTCCTCCCTGCCTGTTTGGCTCAGTCCTCTGCAAAAAACGCTCCTCGCTCTTCCCCGCAACACAAGTTATCCCGCCTCTCCCAGCTTGCGCTTCCTCTCACAATCTGCCTCTTAATGCAGCCAGATGGTCTGAGCTCGCCCACGCTCCACGCAGGCACCTTCAGCTCCCTGTGCTTGGAGACCGCGCTCATCTGACCTGCGGCTGGTCAGACCTGCACCGCGCCTTTGGGAGATGGAGCATGTTCGGGTGGTGCAGAGGATGGCTGTGGGAGGTACCTGAGAGTGACAGCTGTCTTCACCAACAGCCTGCTTGACAGCCTGGCTTTGTGGGCAGGGTCCTTTTTCTGGCCACATCCCTGTGTCCACGTGGACAAAATTCCAATGCTAAAGCTCTGGAGTGTGCTGCTGTGCTTGGGCATCCACCTTGTCCTATGCCACTTTGTCTGCAGCACTTAGTGCAGGTCTAGGTCCCTGGCTCTGGCCTTCTGTCCAGTGCCATTCAGTTGGCTTGACACAATCTGCACCAACAGCTCAGTTGCTTTTGTTTCAGATTTGGGTTTATTGGAAACTTTCAGTGCATATATGGATTTTACTAATGATCTATTACAAGATAGCAGTAAACTGTTGTCTTTCTGGTGTTATTCAAGTACTTCCTGTACTGCCAAATGCTTTTGGAGAGCTTTGCCTCTCTTGCTGTGAGAGGGAAGTGATTCCAGCTTCCTGCCTTATGTTGTTGCTAAGACATAGTGTACCTGAACGGCATTACCCTGTCTGCATTATGCTGCAGGTTAAAGTTAAACAGTAGTATGAAACTTTCATTTCAATCATGTCAGCTTTAGCTTCTGTAAAAGCTACAATCTGCCTTTTTCTTGGCGTTTTGTCTTTTTTTCTTTGAAGTCCTGGATCAAGTGAAAGCCCAGACAGACTTGCACAATACACCCTGAAATATTAAACAGCTTGGGAAGTGTTTAAATGACAATTGAGGCTCCTAAACTTGGGATCACTGCTCAGTACCAAAATCAAAGCACTGTGCTTGTGAATTTGCCAGTGCTGCAAATAAGGCAGCCCCTTGCAGAAGAACCCAGGTTTTAAACTTCTCAGATGCAATGATGTGATCTGGATCATTAGCCAATACGGTTTGCATAAACAGCTCTTCCCTTTCCTATTCCCATCCAAACTTTCCTGGCACAGTTAGCTAGAAACTGTGCTCTGGGTGGCCAAGTTCACAGCAGTGGTTAGGGGTCAGCTGACAGTCAGGTCTGTCTGCTCCCTGGACAAGCTGTCACCCTTCAGAGTGCTGCCAACAAAAAAGCATTGGGTTACTGCTTAGGCAAAAAGAGATGTAGTTCAGTTCTGTGATTCCTTGGGTGGAGGAGGATTCACATCAATGCTGCAGCTATGCATGTAGAAGTGGCCTTGGCCTCAAACACACCCTGTGCTAGACTTTGGTTATCTGGGCTTCATAGCCATCAGCCAAGACACCCCTACATGTACTCCATGAAGTACAATGTGAAACTGTCAGCTAAGCTTCCATCTATGCTTCGTTTACTACAGCAGTGACCACAGGGAGATCCCTGTGGCTTTTTTTCTTTGGCTCTAAGACTCTCTGCACTCGGAAGGCACTCTCTGCCTTCCCCCTGGACTTGTTTCAGTCAACAGGGAGATAGCACTGAACAGAACTGGTCATGTTGTCTCCTTCCCATCTCATCTGACTCTTCTGTCATGTTTGGAAGTTGGGGAGAATTTCAGCTACTCTCCTGCGTAGCTGGTTTCTTCTTTCTTCTCTTTCCCTTTCCTTTTTCATCAGTAATGGGTACTGCCTCCATGCTTTGAATGCATTCAGTGTAAGTCTCCTGAAAGAAATTAGGGACACAAGGAACAAAGTGACAACGTACAGATGTGTACATGACATAACAGGCAATCAAAAGAAAAATTCTGTTCGAAGGGGAAATTCAGATCTTGAGGATTTTTCCTTTCTGCTGTTAGTCAGGGCTGTCACACGTTGAGCATCTATGTGCAGACCATTTCATTGATATGTCAATCATGCTGTGGAAAAATAACATATTGTCCTTTTCTATTCCTCTCCACCAAGAATTTTGTTCTTTTCTCTGACAGGATTCATTAGGTGGTGTTTGTTTAGCACTCTAAAGATGAAAGAGGTTTTCTGAAGAATAAACAGGGCCTCTGAAAGAAGTTTCTTTAGGAAAAATGCAAGCTCATTTGATCCAAACCAACCCCTTGGGAGTGCAGGCATCTGGGTTTCAATTACTACCTGATTTTAATCACCCCATAAAAGGTGCCCTTGCCCTGGGTTGTCATATGAGCAATAGGGAACCACAGTCCTGTCTAAAGAAGAGTTTGTTATGGCAAGGTCTGAACTGCCTTTTGCAAGAGGGGAAAGATAAAGAAGACTGTCAGGTGATTATACTCCTAATAGGTAGTATGTAGAATGAATCTAGTCTCTTCCTGGGTCTGACTTTTCCCTGGTTCCTCCAGTTTGCTGGCTTGTTAATGTTAAACTGTGCACTATTCAGACCTTACTGACATCGGAAGCTAGAACAGGTTTGCTCTACCACATAAGAGGTGAATTTAATTTCATTCTTCCTCTAAGGTGCTGCAGATCCTGCTGGGGCTGTGCACAGGCACAGCTTATTCATGACTACACGCAGCTACCATGTTTCCATGATGAGGCAGGTGAACAGATTTCTGTTGTCTGATGAACTTTGACAATAGTTTTTTCTTCCTGCTAGAATGCATTTTATGGGACAAGGAGTGGACTGGGTGTGTCCACCTCCAGTCATCATGGGTAGAACTGACTGCTCTGGTTTTTGCTGCCAAGTCAGGCTGGTGATGGCATAAATGTAAAGACTCCTTAAGTAGGATTTCTAGTTGATCAACTTTGGATTTGTGAACTAAATCATCTGCTGTGGACAAAAAAGTACTATGTAATTCCTACACAATCATTTGGCTTTCTATAATGGTACTTAAAGATTTTCCTAAGGCAGCTTTTTGCAGAAGCTGCATGGCCAGATCTGCTAATCAGCTTAGAAAGTTTCAGCTTCTTACACTTACTTAGGCTTTCACTATATTCTCTTTTTTTCAGATTTAGAAGTCCTGTGAAGGATGCCATTACATTTTCTTTTCCAGGCTGCATGGAAACTTAGCATAAACCTCTGCTGATGCTGTCTGTGCATATCACAGAAGTAAAACACCAGCAGTACAGAACCTGCTTCACATGTTCTTGGGGAGCAGCTGACCTGTCAAAAATAGTCCCTAAAATAATCTACAGGGTATACTAAACTAAAGTAAAAAGAACTGCTAAGTAAGGGCATACACTTACTTGTTACTGTGTTCAGTAGCAACCTTCAGCCTCTCCCATAAGGCCCATTTTTCCTCCATGATATGATCAAACCATGCCCAGAAGCACTTCCTCATGAGGAATACTGTGTGGAAGGTACTTGCTTTCTCTTCCTGAGTAGAGAGATAATCCTTGTACTGGAGAAGAGGACAAAGAAACAGGTGAGAACAGCTTTTTTTCTTCTTTTCTCTCCCAGCCTCTGTCCCAATAAATAAAACAGTGCTGAGACTGTGGCAGTGAAGGGTAGTGGGCACAGGAGTGGAGGAAAACCAGCAGGGAGCAGGGTGAGACAGTAGACGGTGGAGGAACAGTGTGTAAGAGAAAATTCTGTGTGGAAGAGAGAGATGGAGAATGAGAAGCTGAGAGGAATTCTCTGAAAAAGGGAATAATGCTGCTGGAATGGGGAGACAGCATAACTCTGCAAAGGTAGTGCTACAGCTGAGTGAACTGGCACTGTGGTTACAGGAAAGTGTGACAGCAGCCAGCTCTCTTGGTATCATTTCTCCACTGTGGTGCAGGCCAACCTTTAGCCAGTTCCTGAAGCCCCATCTCAGTAACATATGGGAATAGAAGTCCTCAGCCCGAGACATCTTCTCACTGAGACTCTGCTGGGCATCCTGCAGCCAAATCATCAGGCATTTCCTCTGCAGGCCCAAGCTGTGGTGCCTTTGTGCCACCTGAGTGAAGACAGCAGAGACAGCAGCTGGTTACCTGAGCTGATGACTACCTAAGTATAAAACCACAGAAAACTGGGTGCACTACAAAATCATCTCAGCTTTTTGGAGCTACCAAATCCAATTTCTGACAGCTGGAATAACTTATAGGATCCCACAAAGAGGGGTCAGCATAAGGAACAAGACCAGTCTCTACCAGGCCACTGCTGCATCAGCTCTTGAGAATACCCTTTTGAATGACATGCTGTTTAACTGATTGTGAATGGGGCAGAGGCATGGCCTGTAACAGCTTAGTCCAAGCCTGTCCATAATGCTGACTAGCAGGACGGGCATATGGAACAGCTTGTATCCATCTACTTCTTCCCAGCTGGAGGCCTGTGTACATTTGGTGAAGTATTGTGAGTAGTTCCAGTTACAATGACTTAAATGGAAGCTTTCCAACTTAGCCCAGGGCTCTGTGTGGATCTTCAGGATACAGCTGAGTGTTATCAGTCTCTCCCTGATAAGGGATGCCGGCTCAGTCACGTGCCAAAATATTTAATTACCAATACCCCTGCATCAAGGTCTCAGAAGCTGCCATTTGCTGTTCTGCACCAAGGATAGGGCCAGGATAGAATAGATTGTTGGATTATTACCTGTCATGTCCTGCCACTAGCAGTGGCCAACTCTGTACCAGCAACTTCAGAGAGAGTGAAAGCCCTGATGATAGGCTGGGGTTAACTCCTGCAGCTTGGCAGTATCTCACTGATAAGCTTTGCTGTGGAGTAAGAGAACTGGCAGGCACATGTCAAATAACTTTAATTTTTTTTTTTTTCTGTTTAATCCTGTTTAATCAGCTATAAATGAGGATGCCATCCCTGCGGGTTTTTAATGGCTTTTCATGATTATTGTCAGATGGGCTGATTTAAAGAATTAATATAAGGCAGGGAATGCAGGGAGAATTTTTGTTTTTCCCATCTCTACCTGGCCTAAAAGCCTATTAAGGCTTCTGCTAAGTGCTGCATCTACTTTTTCCCTTCCTCCTATGGCACCAGTGATTTCCTTTACCCTCAGCACTTACCACTAGGTTTTCCTTGGCTTGCTCCCTTAGCTTCTTCCATGGCACTATTCCCAGCTTTCTGAGAAGGACCTTCTCATAGTGATCTCTAGCCTTTTTCTGGAGCTGCTGCTCTTTCTCCAGCCTCCTCTGTTTCTCCAGTTCTTTCTGCAATACAAAAAGCAGTAGTTTTAATTCCCTCAGGATGAAGAGGATGCTAAGCAATGACAATAGATTATCTTACTGGAGCTGGAGGTTCTGACCTGACAGGAATTAGGGATCTGCATCATCTTTAGCACTGCAGACTAGATGTGACCCCATGCAGCAGAACCTGTGTCCTAAAGCAAACTGTTTTCTGGGAGATGATGGTATTACTGGGCACTCCCTTGGGCCGTGTATTAGCACTGCAGTTTGGACTTACTGTGATAGACCTGTCACCTCTGGCTAGCACAAGTGCTGATGCAGCAGGAACCTTCTTTGATGTCCAAAACATGTCTAAAAATGATTCTGAGTTTAAGTATGGACCTACCACTTTATCTAGCCTAAACAGCAGGGGAGGGATGTGGGTATTTCAGAACTGTATAACACTACTTTTGACTGATCCTCAGGGATGAAAGTCAAACATTCTGAAACATTCAATCCAAGTAGAACAGTAGTTGGTTGAATTCCTGTAGGATTTTAAATGCACTATTTGGGTTATTAGGATAACTCATTTCCAAGTAACAATAATGGACTGCAGCTATTCCTAGGTTATCTCCAAGAGGAAAAGGTGCCTTTGATATTAACTGTCAGGCTTATTTACTTCTGAATCATGTGTTTGTGACTGGTATTACTGTGTACATTGGAGGGGTGACAAGAGTGGAAGGAATCTGAGGGAAGACTGAACATGCTGCTACTGTGAGTGGTTTATGTGGGTGTATCTCAGCAGAGAATGTCCAGCAGCTGGGACCTCTAGTCCTGCTGAGGAGACAGACAGAATATACTTCATAGCACGTTTAGGACACAGCCCTTCCCCTAACAGTCAGAAAGGGGGCAGATTGTGAATCTTAATTGTGGTTGCTGTGCTGTGGAACTCTGCTCTACTGATGAAGACTCTCAGTTCACATTACTCTGGCTGCTGGCTGAGTACCAGTGGGTAATGGATCTTTTTCCCCATCGCTGCTAAACAGGAAAAAACAGGTGAGGCATTTGGTCACCAGCTTCTGCTGCCTTCTCTTCTCCCGGCGTTTTTCCCATTGAGCTTCCTTTTCCTCAGCTTCCTTCCTCTGTCGTGCTTCCTCGTCAGCCTTCAGCTGGGCCTTGAAATGGAGAAAGGTAAAATTCAATTTGTTTCATGTGACCTTTTCTTGTGAACACAGATCTTTAAACTTTCCTAGTATTCCTCTAATATTGACCAGCACCTGAAACTTCAGCAGGTGAAGCTTCATGTACTAGGCATGATCTGAGTTCAAGAGTGAACTATGGAAGGGACAGGGAGGAGGGACTGTCCTTTTAACTACCTATATACATATCTATATCTATCTATTTTTCTATGTATGTACATGTATATCTTTCTTTGCCCTAAATTATAGTATTTGTCCACTCTTCCTCTAAAAAAACATAAACCATACACAAAGTCATTTATTGAGAACTTGACTGCTGAAGTAAGTTCTGAATCCCTAGGCTCTGCTCTCAAGTTCCATTTCCATATGCAAAGCAGCATTTCTTTTCCCAGACACTGAAGATCACACTTTCTAATCCTAATGCAATTTACTAATGTTTTCAGTAACAGTTTAATACCCTGAGTTGAAGAAGGCTTCTCTGTTGGATGTGTATCAAAGAATTTCTGTATTAACTATACAAACATTGTAAGTATCTTCCCTCTCCAGCAGAGATTTGCTAGAAAGATGCAGATTTTTCCTAGGTGAGACTGCATGTCCTCAAGCTGTATGTGATTAGAGAGGAAAGGCAGGGAGGGGAACCCCACCACTGCCAAGTCCCATCAAGTAGATCTCTGTGTGCACTTCCACCCTTACTATTCTCAGAAAAGATAAACTACAGTCATGGGGTAGGTGTGAAAAAAGTGTTGGGGGTGGTAAGGGAGGCTGCTTCTAGAACTGCAACTTCAAGATGAACTGTCTGCCTGTGATACAGCAGGGCTGGTGCTGCAAAAGCAGCAGTAACTAATTCTTCAGTAACCAATTCTTCTGATGTATGATGGCCATTTACTTCTTCACAAGTCATAAAATTCCTGCTTTGGATAAAGGGCCTTTTCTCAGTCCCTGACTCGGGTTAAATCAGCATTTCTTGTAACTGGAGTGATGTGAAAGACACTTTATTTCATTTTCTACTTCCCTTACCAATTTTTCCTCTGCTTTTCGTTGTTTGACTTCTTCTATTTTCTTCTTCTGTTCTGCCCGTTGAATCGCTCTCTCCTCCATTCCTACAGAAACAAAGGATATAAGGCTCAGTGGAAATGAGCCATGGTGCAATGGCAGAAGCCTGCTGAACAAGGATGCATCACTCTATGCCAGGCCCCCACTGCCCATGCAATGCCAGCACAAAGGGACTTGCTTCCTGCTGCCAGCAGTGCCATGAACAAGGAACCACTAAACATTTGTGAGGTGACTCAGGACCACGGCAAGGAGGGCAATTACGTTCCCTCTACCCTCCTTGGTTGACAGTTGCAACCATGAGGCTCAGTTATGAACCAGGCTGTTCAGAGGGTTTGTCCCTCCCTGCCTTTCCTGATTGAGGGCTGAGGCTCAGGGCACATGATTTAGCAGCAATTGCTCTGAGGTCTCCAGTGAGCTCTAACTGCTTATTTAAAAGTAATTTCATGACAGCATCATTGTCACAATAATATACAGGTACTCGGTCCCATTAGTAAGAAACTACTGCTTAAAGCTTCTTTTAGAAGATAAATTGCAATGGAGTGATTTTGCTGGCCATCAGCAAAGGTGTTACACACAGAACATGCAGAGGAGTTGGGAACCTGTGCTTGCTTCCTCTGCAGTTGCAAACAAAGTACAGGCTGGAACAATCAATAATTGGGAGGCATTAAAGTGTTTTGACCACAGTATACTTCCTCAGATTCTTTTCTCCTTTCAGCTGTCCCAGGATTCTCTGCCAAGGGACCACCATTCAGTGATAACTTCTTCACTGATTTTTTTTGATCTTTAAACACAAGTAGTTGAATGCTCTGAAAAATACTCTCATTGTCTCTAAGGAGTACAGAGTTCAGGCAAATCAGGGTGACTGTTTGCTTGGACTAGGTAGCATTGGAGCTGAACACAGGTAGTGAAAGACAACTATTAATGCCCAGCTGTCATGGCCAAAAAGATCTGCTGATCCCAAAACTACTGAAACATCACAATGATTATATTCCAGACAACGTTTCATGCAGATTGTCACTACCCTGCATTGATACAGAAGAACTTGACCTAGGGATATAATAGAACCCTGATCCTAGTTTACTGACAAAAAGGCTATGTTGCATGTTTATTCTGTTCCAGTGTGGCCACAGAAGGGGAGATATCTTATAAAAGGTAGGGATCTGGAGTTTCTTCCCCAGACTGGCTATTGTTGGCTCACAAAACCTTGGCTGGGCATTTAATTCCCTCTGAAATCTCAACAGCTCTGTCAAAGATGGACGAAAATGACTAGCTAGTTGTGTTACTTGGATACATAACGAAGAGAATGAGACTGATGGCAAAAAACCCTGTACAGCTTCTGTGAGTCCTGTCACAGCAGAGACAACCACAGGTATTAGGAGTAACTGCCACAACAGTGTACTAAGTGTGGACATGAGGGGTTTGCAGTGTCCCAGCTTTTACAGATGCCTCACTCGGACAGGACAACAGCTCACCCTCTCCTCTCACAGCACTCATCAGATTGGGAAAGGAAGTGCAGAATTTTACTTGCAGAATATCATCAACCAGCAAAGCTGAAGCAAAGACAGACACTTCCATAAAAGCTGTTGAGAAAAGTGGTCTTGGATGGTGTTTGCTATCTAGAACAATACCTTTCAGTATGGGATGAGGTGAGGTCAGCCGGCTGGAGGGCCTTCTGCCTTGCACTGCTGCCCTTGTGTTTTCTGGCCCATGAGAATCAGGTGGGCTATGAAAGAAAAGAGTAAGGAAATTTTTCAGTGAATGTGGTCAAACTACTTCTCACACCTACCACCTATGGCCTTGTTTCTGTTCTCCATTGTGCTGCATTATCCCTGATACAACTTCCTTCTGCTTGAAATGGGATTGATGATGCATCCTTGCAAGGAACTGAGTTCCAGGGCTCCTGCATGGTCTGAAATACAGAGGATGATGCTCTCTTTTTTCATAACTATATAGATCCCTGCTGCTACTAGGGGTGACACTGGTGTTGCTGTTTCTAAGTGGATCCTGTATGGATCACCTGATGTTGAGCCAGTGCAGGGAGGGAGAAGGACAGGAAGCTGTGGCCAGTCTGATACTTCCTTTGAGGCTAAGTCACAGTTGAGAGGAACGGCAGATAACACTAGCATGACTGAAATGTGCCTGGCAAATCCTGGCTCAACTTGAGTGGCAATGAGACATGATGACTAACTGACCCTGCTTTATTGAGGGCATATACCTCAAAGGGTTTGTATTCTTGCATCTGGATTGCTTTTCCTCCCTGATTTGAGAAACAGAATTGTTAAACGTCTGGGTTACGGCCATAGCTTGTGCTGCCTCTTCTTTATCTGTGCTCAGCTTCTGATTTTCCTGCAGTTTAAGGATCAACTCTTGCTGTTTCTGGAGCTGCTGCCTCTGCTCCTCAATCACACGTTGCTGGAAGGCGTGACGGTGCTCAAAACGACTACCATAAGCAGGAGATGTCTTTGGACTGAGTGCCTGAAACTGCTGGAGGACTGTGGTTATTTGATTCCTGTATGTAGCCTGGTCCTGGGCACTCAGGGCTGCATGTTTAATGGTAATCTCCCAGGTAAAATTGGGGTTTCTGCAGAAATGAGATGTGTGAACAACATCCCAACAAGATTGGTCTCCGGTCTGATCAGGCTCTTTCTGTATGAGACAAGTTTCAGTGGGCTAGGGGAGAAAAAAAGAAGAAATGAGGAAAATTTGGCACTGATTAAAATCAAACACTCTTCTGCCCTTCCTGTATAGTGTTTTTTTTAATGCAAATCTAGTGAGATGCCTGAGAAGCAGGGTAATCTCAGCTATGCAGTCTTTATCCAGTCAGGCCAGAGGGGCTCCATTATGAACAAAATGGAGGCTGTGGAAAAGAACTCTTAAGGAGCTGAGTGCCATTTCACCAGGAGGAAGAAATCCTGATTAGGCGAGAGCTTTGGCATGAATATATCCTGACTGTTTTGTTAGGGAGCACATCTTAGGATAGCTTATTTCTTGGGAATTAGCACACTTCCTTTTGGACTGCGTTGTCTCTGCTCAGCACTCAGATGGAGTATAAAATCAAAGCAGTTGTTCATCTACACAGCTGATCTACTGAACAGTCCCCTTTTAGATAGAAGTCTACAAGGTGCTGCTTCCTCATGCCTCTTTTCCAACTTTTATAAATATTATCACAAAACAGGTGCACAGTGGAGAATGAGACTGCACCTTTCTGACAGTCTTACATGGTCTTTCTCTGAAGAGGCATAAGCTATAAGGTCTGCTTTCTGATTCCTAGGTCAAACCCTAAATTCAGTCCCATTCCTTGAGCAGAAATTTTACCAGTGCAGCAGAAGGAAAATATAGGCCTACTAGGATAGTATAAGTACTGAAAGAAATCAACTTTTGCTTACACTTAAGCTAACAGAAAGCTTGACCTGGAATATGTGTGTGTGAGTTCTAATACTGACATTAGGACACTGATGTGGTACAGGTTTTAGAGACAGAAAGGAAGGTGGAACCTGACAAATGACAATTTAAGGAACCAACCTTTGATTCTCCTCTTTTACCTTCCTGTGATGTGCATTATCCTGAAACAGCCAGTGACAACCTTTTTTTTTTCCCCCATAGTTAAAAGCAGGAAAGCTGCACTGGCATGAAAAATCTCTCTTGTCATGCAGTCGAGTTATTCTTTTTAAGTCTAAGCTGGCATCAAAGATGTAACTAATCTCTCAGTAAAAGTGATCTGGGGGTGGGATGTTCACTGCAACTCAGAGTACATGAAGGGTTGTTCTTTGGCAGCACTGGAGATTATTTTTAAAACTCATCCATTGTCCTTCACATTTGCCTCTGATTTTTAGACTTCTCTTCTGAACAGTTGCAGGCAGGTATTTGGGGGTCATCCTAGGACAAAAGTTTTCCTCTGGGACAAAGTACTCTTTATTTCAGACTGCATAAAGTAGTTTTTATAAGAGTACTGCTCTGCCAATTGGCAAAACTACATGAGAAGGATTTACCTTGTCTTGCTGTAAATCTTGATGGTTTACTTCCGCAGTCCCAGGCTCGTTAACCTCCAGTGGCCTGTCCTCACCTTTCCCCAATGCCTCCAGCAGCTGTTGCATCTTTCTCTTTGTCTGCTCCCTCTTCACCTGCAGCTCCCGCTTTTCCGTCTCTGCTCGGCTCCAGCACTGCCAGGCCAGAAAGCAGCAGCGCAGGAGGCGTCGCTGGTTGTGCTCCACAGCCAGTTGGGTTTTCCTGAATGAGAAAGTGTTTGTGTTATAGCAGGAGTGAGGCTTCTGCCCAGGCACAAAGCCACATCATTTCCTGTGTCTTTTTGCTGCTTAACTCTGAAGGCCCTCTGAAGTCATACAGGGATGTCATGAAGACATACAAGGAGGTGTGGGAGGACAGAAAGGATGCCTGCTATTCTGAATTAAGTTTTGGTAGTTCACGCTTTGCTACTTCCTGTCTCTGGGATGCAGGACAGATGCAAAAGGGGTATCGTGTTCCCTGGCCAGCTGCATATGGGGAAGTGACAGTGTCTCACCACTGCAGCCTGCCAGGCACCTGCGAAGGGAAGTATTTTCTCTGGATGATAGGGAATTCATCCAACAGCCTCCTTAATGAAAGGCACTGGCCAAAATGATCTCTGATATACTTCTACTGAAACAGCAAATATATTAATCAGGAATAAATTTGGCAACTCATATTCTCCGCAGTCCCGAGCGAGCCAGACTGAGTTTTCTAGGAAAGATACCTACAGAGACTGAGACACAGGCTTGTTGGAAAGTGCTAAAGCTCTTGTTTATATCTGTCCTCCTTTCATCTGTGCCACAACGCCTCTGGCAGACTGCAGGCAGTGTAGCAATTTTCTCAAAAAGCTGCTGTTTCCCTCCTGCTGGATAACTGACAAGCTCCTTTTACAGTCCCTGATCACTGCTCTGCCCGAGTGCAGCTGCAGTAGGAGGAAATCCACAGTAAAGGGTCACTACCTGTTTTGATCTTGGAGATGAACTTCCAATTGCTGTGTCTCCTGCTCTATTTTCTGGGCCCAAGTATAGTTTCTCCAAGCTCGCAGTGCCTTCAGTTGGCATCTCCACTCAGCAAGGGCTCTGGCTTTTCCCATTTTAATTCTGTGCTCCAGAATGACTTTCAGCCAAGCAGAGAAATGTTGTTGCAAGCACTGCATGGTAAAGTTTTAAAAAAACAATGAGCAAGATTCAGCCTGTCACACAAATACTGATCCTCTCTGCCCTTTGCTTATTCTGGCTTTTCTTTTTGAGATTCTTTTTAGAATCCTCATTTTAAACAATTATCTTGAGGATTAAAAAGAAAAGTATTGCAGAGCATGTGCAGGTCTACAAAAGGCAGAAAGGGTCTAGAAAGAGACATCATATCAAGGGGCCCTATGCTTTGAAGTGAAATGCACTTAGTTCATCAAGCATAAAGAAACGAAATGGATGAGGAACAAATGATTTCTAGAGACAGGGAAAATATTTTCAAATCTAGAAAATGTCTAAGATGCTACAGGAAAGAACACATCTGTGAATAACTGCTTTTTTTTTTTTTTTTTTTTTAAATTAACTTAGACAAAAATCAAGACAGTTCCTAGAGTGAATTTATGACACGGCCTCAGCTCATCCTTGTTTCAGCAGGAAGCCAAACCTTTCCCCTATTGTGTAATTAGACTCGCTGCTTTTAGGAGTAATTTACATTGTACAGAGCAGCAATTTGCTGTCTAATCTACCCCATAATTTTAGCCCTGTCACTGCAGACACTGTTCATTTTGATCCTCCAAGTGGGTCAACTTACAGGACTATGCTGTTCCCCTTTTGTTATAGTGCCTTGTGTTAATTGCATTCCTCTCTCACTGAAATCTTCAAATGGAGACTTACAAAAAGTCAGTGCATTAGCTGTTTCTTTCTGCTTTAGGAAAGTAATCAAAATGTCACTATTGCTTAGCTCAGCCAAGCTATGTCTTCTCACATTATGCGAGTCCTGAATTGTTCTGTGGTTTCATTCAGGCTTATCTTCACAGCTTACACTGTGCTGGAGAGAGGTTGTGTACTGCTAAACAGCAGCCAAGCCCAAATCCAGCAGATGGGCAGATGGATTGAGCTGTGAGGAGAATCACCAAAAAATCTACAGGATTCTTCTGCTGAAAAAAACCCTAGATATAGATATATAGACATCAACGATGACGACTGCTCTATTAATTAAAAACATTATGTGATGAAAGGCATTCATACCCACACTCAGGAAATTTGTTTCCTTTGCTGAGACTGCCCATATAAGATCATTCAGTAATAAAAGATGACTCTTTAGTTGTGAGTATTCAATATACATTTAACCCAGAGCTGACCATGGTACCAGAATAATGAAGGTGAAACAAAGAGGTTCCTACTAGGAATTATTAAAGTTTGTTTGCCTCACAAGAGCTGTTGCAGTAACAGAGAATATCCTACTGCAGCCAGTGAAAGGGGATCCTTGAGGAACCTCTTATTGTCGATGTGCTGGCATGCATCTGAGTCACAGCTCAAAATTCATCCTAGGCTGCAGCGCTTTTCTTTCCTCTCCCTGTTCCTGAACTTGAGTGTGCAAGGCAATCTTTAAAACACCTTGCACACAATAAGGGCTTCTCAGGCTTTTTTTCTGCCATTTTCCCCTTTTATTTCCTTCATTGAGAGAAAGCAAATCTCACTCCACTTCCTCCTCTGTATATCTCCTTACTTCTTGATTGCAGAAGCCTTTATGGTCTCATCTGTCTTGAGAGCCATGTCTTTTCCACAATTCTAAGTGAAATGTCCCACTGAATTCACTTGAGGTACAGGCCCAGTGGGGTTGGCACCTCAGAATTTCTTGCTCCTAGTCTTACAAGACACTTTTGGCCCTGCTTTCCTGCTTTCCTGGTATCAGGAGGTCTTTGAAAAAGTAAAATATTCTGCCTAACCAGGACTTTTTACTTCAGATTTGCAAATGGTAGCCAAGGGCAGGTAGCTCAGTCTCAGATACAGAAAAGTAATGCTCACTCTCTGGTTACTGGTGTGAATCCTGTGCAGCACCTCCTGAGTCTTTCTCTGTTTCTCCTCTCCTTGCTCTTCTCCCTTTGGGACCAGGGGTGGTGACACAGCAGACACCTTTTGCATTGACAGCTTCTGAGTCTTTTCTTGCCTCTTCCCTTCCCTGCAAAGTAAACAAACACACAGATCTAATATCATGATAAACAATCTAGTACCTTCTCTTTTTGGCCAATTGTAAGAGAACCATCTCTACAGCTTAAAAATTTGCTTATTATTTTAACTTGGCCTCCTTAAAAACCACCTCTGTAGTGGTTTGGGGTCCCAGAGATTAAACAGTCTGGTGTGTTTCCTAAACATAGAAGGCAGAAGAAAATAGCAAATGATTTCAGTAAATATTTCATTAAAACACTTGTATAAGATTCAGGATCTCAGGGCTGCCTAAGTAAATAAATGGCATCCCTAAAACTGACATCTCTGTGACAATTCAAACTCAGCAGAAGGAAAAAATTGTCTCTGCAGAATTCTCAGCAAAGAATGCTCTTTATTCTCTCATAGTAGGGAAAGTTTTGCAAGTCTTAGACTTCCAACACAGACTTTTTTTCTTTCATTTTTTTCTGTGTACTGGCTTTCATGTGGCATTAGATGCTAACAAGGCTGGATGTAGCCACAGAGTCGATGGAGAGAATGCACAGTGGTACCAACACACTGCTAGTTTGTGCTTCAGTGCACATAGCGTAATGGCTGAGGGAGGATAACACTATTCTTAGCCCACCTTCCCACTCATGAAAAACTCTGCCACTGATGTTGGTAACAGAGGACTAAAAGGTTTGGGGAGAGTTCAAAGTCAATGACAGCTGTTTTGTTTGGGATCACCACTGCTCTTATATTTAACAACAGGACTTTATAAGTGGTTTTCATCTCTCCACCCCCCCCCCCCCCCTTCCTTACATCTTCCAAACTTTTGCCATGGTGTGCTTCTTCTCAGCCATTTCCTTTCGCAGCTTCACCATTTCCCTCTGGATCTCCTCCTCCTCCTTCTTAGCCTGCAGGGCCTTCCTTCTGTCCTCCTCCTGTGCTTGAAGCCTGGCCTCAGACAGAATTGCCTTCTTCAGGGACTCTTCTTGTCTCTGAAGCTCTAAAGCCTTCTGATGCCTCAATCGGTTTTCTTTCACCTGGGCAGGAGAAAATTGGTAAAAGTCAAAGCAAACACCAAAGGCTGATGAATTTGAAGTTCACTGTATACTGCTAAGGTGGGTCACAATCTACCTCTCTGAGCAGGCACTGACTGGAGAGACGGAGCTCTTGACCAACAAAACACTCCATGCCAGAAATTAGATCAATATTCCTTAATGGGAGCAAACTCAGAACTGACTGCTGTGGCAGCTCTTCTTGTCAGTCTTCAGAAAAAGGGGGAAAACCTGAACATATTTAGTGAAAGCTGACTGTGCAAGTTACTGCTGAATGGCTGATGTGCACATGGAAATGCAATAAAGTCTCAGCTGAACTGTGGAAGAGTTTCTTTGGGTAGTTGCTTCCAAGTCAGAGATTACTGCAGGCTCTGAGAGAATACTGGGGAGGTATCGCTGAGCATTTACTCTAATCCTATAATCCCCCACCTTATTCTTTTTAACTGAGCTGCCTTGCCTGCTCACCTGCTGGTGTCTGAGCTCCATGATTATTCGTGGATCTGCAAGTTTTTTTTTTTCCTTGATCTCTTCAAGTCTAAGGTGTTTTGCTATCCCACAGTTCACAGCTTCACTCTGCAAAAGATGCTGGAGGTATTTCTGGACAGAGGAACTCTCCATTTCACATTCCAGATAGCTGCATAAGTCTGAAATGAGAAATTCAGATTATCTCAGGCTAGTCTGAAATGAATAAACCCTTCTGTCTCAGATCACAAAGCCTAATGTAATTAAAGGGATCACTTCCCCAGACTGTGAATGCATTTCTGATGAATGCAGACACACTGACTGCACTCCATTTATCCCCCCGAGTCTCAATCAGTCTTCCATTGAACATCCTATAGCAGTAACAATGTTTCATCCATTTGTTACTGTCTTGCCTCTGAGCATCTCAAACGGCTGTAAAAGCTTGACGGGCCTCAAAAATACCTGTTCACAAAAGAAAGAAAGAATTCTGTTTTACAAAGGGAGACGTTGAATGTTTATGAGGCACATTTATGCAGCCCTACAGCAAGATGCTGTAAGATCTGGGGGACAAAAATCATCACATTTAATCTTGTTTCTACTGAGTCTGCTGTCCTGGCCTCAAAACAACTCTTACCTTTCAGTCTGACAAACCATAAAGACTTCCCTGGCACAGCCTCAAGAGAGGAAACCAGGACCTGCTTTGCAGTGCCCTCACCATCAAAGTGCTCATACTCTGGAGGGGCTGCAGAAGGCTCTTCCTGAAGGACAGAGTCAACCTCCTCTTCTCCATCGCTCAGCTCCAGTTGCAGTTGGGACTTCATCCAGTTACTGAGCAGCTCCTGGGCTACCATGAAGAAAGAGACTGATGACTTCACTTGCTTAAAAAAAAACATATGCCTAAGTGTAAATGAGCAATAGTCTGGGATAGTTATATCACATGCTAAGAATGACTGAAATCTGATCTTCAAAAGAAAATGGAATAAAGCTAATAGTTCCATTCTTATTTTCTTGATCTGTAAATGAACAGGAAGAAAAGGTGGCAAACTTTTTCCCTGTCATGTATATCAGAAATTAATTCTTCTCCACCTCACTTTTACTATGATTCTGCAGGCATTTAGATCACTTGTGGTTATCTTCTAGCATTTATCAAGGAGATGGAATTCACATGAGGTAATTAATAATTTAGATAGCTTTCCTATGTTTTACCACTGCACTTGCAGACACTTAGATGGTTTCCACATGTGCAGCCAAGGCTGTCATATGCTAAATTCAAAAGAACCACTGTTTGGACAAACTTTTGTTTCATTTGTACAGGTTAACCCCTTGCAAGTACCACAGAACAACTGGTGAGTCTAATTACAAATCTCTCGGGTGGCAAACTTCACCTGTGACTCACTGCAGCTACAAAAATGCACCCATGATGGATGTGGTACTCCTCAATGAGCTCAAATGCTTAATGAACAACTGGGTATGAAGTGCTTCAATGGACTGTTTGCATTTCCACTCTTCTGTGGAAAAATGAAAAAAAAAATCTTTTTTCAGAGTTTCTTCTCAAAAGCAAGGTCAGCTCATGTGTCTGCTGCCTCAACAAACCAGCTGGCCTTGCTGCATGGGTGGCCAAGCTGCTCCTGAAGCAGGGCAGGGCTGTAAACAGCAAGGTACTGGGAGCAGCCCCACGAGAAGTGGAGCCATCCTCAGCCATCCATGCAGTGAGGATGGACAAAGAGCTGGAATCTCAGCAGCTGTTCCAGTGGGAGTCATCACACAGTGTAAGATACACAGTCAATGGACAGGAGCAAGCAGCTGCTCCAAACATCTACTCCTAACACAAAGTAAAGATGCTCCCTGGTATTTCTAAGGTAATAAAGCCTTTTTCAAGCTTTCTTTGAAAGTTTGAAACTTCTTTTCTGAAAATGGTGAGTTCTTTGAGGAAAACACAAATCTAATGTTTGTTGTTCTTCGAATCACTTTTATTGTCTTCCATAATCTCTCCACCCAGATCAGGAACAGGGAAATATATCTGATAACAGAAAGAAGAGTGGAAAACAACTTGCCACTTGGGAAAGAGTTATTTTTTTGACGGGGATTTGTGATCTTCTCATAACTAGAGTTAAAGTCTTCTGACACTTCTCTTATCAATACCTTTCTTTACAAAGTGGGCTTTGTCTAGTTGCTACTATTAAGTACTGTAATAATGGATTCCAGGTGAAAGAATTTCAGTTGAGTTAGGAACAGTTCTGAGGGATTGGTAGCTCTAAAAAGGAAAATCCTAGCGGAGAAGGGCAAACAAAAATAATAAAGAAACATGAGGAAAGCAAGCAACATTTCCACCAGAGGAAAAGACAAGGAAAAGCCTTTCCACCACAGCAAAGAGCTCCTTTGGAGCCACTGGCTGTATAATGCATTCAGAAAGTGCCCTGTAAGCAGGTATGTGTATTCCATGCTGTTAGTTGAACCCTTGATGACTACAAGTGAAAAAGCTGATTTCCTGGATTGAAGTGGATGCTCTTAAGATGCATCATCATCTTGTTCTGTAATGCTGACTTTTGATTCTTAAAAGAATGGTTAACTCTGTTTTTAAAAGCCTATCAGCTTTTTACACTGCAGATGTATTTCTAGCACTGAAATTTCCCTCCTTTTTGTTTTTTAAATCTACCACAGCTTTACTTTCAAACTCCAGCAAGCACTTTTGGCTGCAGGCTTTACAAAATAAATATTTAGTTAGGTAATTAGTGAGGAAAATTGTGCATGGGAGTCAAAACAACATTATATTGTTATTCACAGACGTGAAATTTACACAGAACAACTCCATTTCCACAACTAATCTGCTATCAGAAATATGTCAGATAATTTCACCTTGTCTCCTATAGCACACTAACTTGGTTTTGAGCATACAGTGTATCTTCAAGAGCAGTTCTTATCCTTGTCTTGACCCGATATCTCCAGGAGACAGAGTTTATCCTTCTCTTAGGTATGCCATTTAAGATCTGCCTTGAACTCCAGCAATTGGTCCTTCTTATGCCTTCCTCCCTTAGATGAAAGACATCTTACTATAAACTGTTTATTGTGAACTCAAGCTTTGCAAGACCCTGTTCAGGTCACACAGCCACAAAGCTGATTAGAGAACAGTTCATTTTAGGCATCTTGTGGCAAGCAGAATTTTACCTTACCTTCCTCAGAGGCCTCACGATGAACTTGCAGCCGTTCTGCAGTTTCCAAACTTCTCACAGGACACCAAGACCTCTGTGGACACCTTGACTTTTGAAGGGAAAAAGCTTCAGAGACAGCATACTCAGAGGCTTGGTCCACTCTCTTAAATTAAAGAAAAGAAAACATTTCTAAGTATATTCATTTTTACACTTCCTGTATTCACATTTCTCCTCCAGAGAGCAAACATCAGTGGGAATGTAACACAAAACAGCATGGCTGTTATAAGGAATAGATTTCTTTTGAAATGCATTTCTACAATTGCTTGATTGCATAAACTGGACTTAGAATTCATTAGGCAATAAACACTCATTTGGCAATTAGGGCCAAACACAGAGACTGGAGAACACAGAGAGAATGGAAACACCCAGCCCCTGTGGGCTGGATGGAGACTTGCTGAGCTAGTGCCCAGCAACCAGAAACTATGAAATTTGATATCAGCTCTTTGTCATAGCCAGGCTGAGAGACTTCCTGTCCCATATTCATTCCTCTGAAATGTTAATGGTCCTGACATGTCACTGTGTTTTCACAAGTAACACCTGTGCCCCAGACAGTCCAGATTTCTGAACTCCTTCCCTCTGTGCTTGCTGCCAGAGGCCCAGGATGCTGCCTGAGGAAGCAGATACACACTCCTACCTGCCACAAGAAGCAGGCTGAAGGTGGGAGGATGGGTGTGCCCAAGGAAGCAAACCAAAGGGAACCTCATTCTAGAATTCATTTTCTTTGATGTCAGGTGGTTGTAGGTGCAGGATACGGTGCTTTGGGGTAAATCTCTTGTATTACTTGCCAAAAAAACCTGCAGCAAGTTTTGTGTGTTGAGTTTTATGCATAGCAACAAAACACCTTAGTCTTCATAGAGTTTGGATTGGAAGGGACCTTTACAGCTCATGTAGTCCAGCCTTCCTGCCATGAGCAGGGACATCTTTGATAACACCAAGTTGGATGGGAGTGTTGCTCTACTTGAGGGCAGGAAGGCTCTGCAGAGGGATTTGGATAGGCTGCATTGATGGGCTGAGGCCAATTGCATGAAGTTCAACTAGGTCAAGTGTATTTGCATCAAGACAACCCCAGGCAGCACTACAGGCTGGGGGAAGAGTGGCTGGAAAGCTGCCTGGCAGAAAAGGACCTGGGGGTGCTGGTAGACAGCAGCTGAACATGAGCCAGCAGTGTGGTCAGGTGGCCACAAATGACACCCTGGCCTGTATCAGCCATGGTGTGGCCAGCACGGGCCACCAAGGTCAGTGATTGTCCCCCTCTACTGGGCACTGGTGAGGCTGCCTTGAGTCCTGTGTCCACTTTTGGGTCCCTAAATTCAGGAAAGACATTGAGGTGTGTATTCAGAGAAGGGCAAAGCTGCTGAAGGGTCTAGAGGAGCAGCTGAGGGAACTGGGATTGTTTAGTGTGGAGAAAAGGAGGCTCAGGGGTGAATTTATCACTCTCTACAACCATCTGAAAGGAGGATGTAGCCAGGTGGGGGTCGGTCTCTCCTCTCAGATAACAAGTGACAGGATAAGGGAGAATAACTTCAAGTTTTGTTATGGGATATTTAGATTGGATTTTAGGAAAAATCTCTTCACTGAAAGGGAGACCAGGCATTGGCACAGACTGCCCAGAAAAGAGGCTGAGTCAGCATCCCTGGAAGTTTTCAAACAACCTGTGGATCTGGATCTTGGGGTCATGGTTTAGTGGTGAACATGGTGGTGCTGGATTAATGGTTGGATTCGATGATCTTAAAGGTCTTTGCCAACCTTCACGATTCTGTGAACTTCAACCACCTCAGGTTACTTCAGAGCCCCGCCTAACCTGATCCTGAATGTCACTGCGCAAGTTATTCCACCTCAGCCCATTGTTCCAAGCTACCCGATCCGAACCCCGGCAGCGACTAAAGAAACCCGCAGCGCTCCAACCTCCCGTGCCTCTTCCTGAACCCGAGTTTCACACTGCCAACTTTGGCGCCGTCCGCTCCAGTCCAGCGCGGACCGCCACCCGCCGGCAAACCGCACAGCCCTGAGAAACCTCATCCCCGATCCTCACCCTGCCGTGCTAAGCGCCCGCATCCCAAGGAACCGGCATCCCAGAGGAGCGTCCCGCCCCCGGCGCCCCCCGAGCGGCTGAGGGCGAGCGGGCCGCGCTGCCCCCGCCGTGCCCCGTGAGGGACATGGCCGCGCTGC
>CM031857.1:22074927-22176656 GCA_018697195.1 Certhia americana
TGAGGGACATGGCCGCGCTGCCCCCGCCGTGCCCCGTTACCTGCGGGAGGCGCTGCCCCGTGAGGGACATGGTAGCCCCGGCCACCGCCGCCCGCCGCCCGCCCCTCTCGGCCATGGCAACGGAAGGCGGGGCCTGCCCGCCGGCGCCCGCTGATGACGCCCGGCGCTGGGCCGGGGCGGGAAGGGCCGGCCAGCATTCCCCGTGTGTGTTCCCCGCGTGTGTTCCCCGCGTGTGTTCCCCGCGTGTGTTCCCCGCGTGTGTTCCCCGCGTGTGTTCCCCGCGCCCCTCTCCGGCGCCGCGGGGCGAGGATGAGGCTGAAGCTGCTCGGTGCGGGCGGCGGGCGGCTGGGCTCGCTGGCGGGGCTGGGCCGCAGCGGGGCGGGCGCGCTGGCGCTGCCCGGCTGCCTGCTGTACACTCGGACCGGCACGGCTCCGCACCTCACCCACGACACGCTGCGGGAAGTGCGCGGTGTGCCCGGCGTGGCGCACATCGCCCTGCCCGCCCTGTGAGTACCGCTCCCGGCTTCCCCATCCGAGGGAGGTGCGGGGCGGGGAGGGGAAGGGAGATGGAGGGCTGCGTGGGTTTTAGCGTGTTTAGGCCAAAGCCATCGTGGTGACTTCGCAGTCATCTTCCTGCGGTGGGGACAGGGCGAGGGAGGTGATGCTGCCCCTCTGACTCCACCAAGAGTGCTGCATCCAGCTCTGGAGTCCGATACGTAAGAACGATGTGGGCCTGTTGGAACAGGTCCTTTGGAGCACCACAAAGGTGCTCAGAGGGCTGGAGCATCATTCCTGTTACAACAGGCAAAGAGACTTGGGGTGTTCAGCCTGGAGAAGAGAAGGCTCCAGGAAGACCTTTTATCAGCCTTCTGGTACCTAAAAGGGGATTACAGGACAGATTTTTAACAGAGCCTGTTGAGGTAGGATTAGAGGTAATGGGTTTACACTGTAAGAATGTATCTCTTGTAATGGCGGTGGTGAAACACTGGATCAGGTTGCCCAGAGAGGTGGTGGGTATCCCGTACCTGAAAACATTTAAGGTAAAAATGGAATTAGCAATTAACTCTCAAAACTAGTTAAGTTGCAGCCGAAAGGAAAGATTAACATGTTAAAGCTTGTGCAGTTGTTGAATGATGTGAACACATTAGTGATGCTCCCCAAAAAGTCACTGTCTAGCTTCATGCTCTCCATCAAGTTAGTGCTCCCTGGTCAGTGCAGGTTGAAAAGGTTTATTTTTTTGCCACAGAATTATGAGTGCCCCAGGTCGTGAGCTGTGATTCTTGAGCTGTGTGACTCTGGCTTTTCATTCCATGTGTCCCTGCTTCACTGCCGGACAGGTGGATGGCAGATACCAATTCAGTGTCAGACAATGCAGAAGCATGGAAAAAAAAAGCCTTAGTTATGAAACCAGTCTTTTTAGACAAATGTCTGCTTAGTTAATGTGTTCCTGTGTCTGGATTGCAGGGCAGAAATTCATGACGTCCTGGAAGAATATAAAGAAGGAGCTGCAAAATTTATGGGTAAAGTACAAGTATTTGCTTATATATCTGAGAAATAATGCAGGTGGATCCCACTAGAGCATGTTTGTGCAGTACAGTAGGCAGAAAGATGTAGGCTTTGCATATTTAGGGATTTTCTGACTCAGAGTGGCACTAGGGAAGACTTGAAATAGAATGTTGTCACTAGTATGGCCAAAAATCCTTCAATCAGGCTACAAAGTGATGATGTGCCTGTAATTTCCATAATTTACAGACACTTCTTTTTGTATGGAATCTAGTACGTTTTGCAAGAAAAAAATAAAAAAGAGTTGCCAAAGCTTATTTTGTTTGTTTTCATTTTTTAAAAATCACATAAAAATTTGGGTCATGCATTTCATTATGTATTTAAAAAAATATGGTTTGGCTTTCCAAAGGAAGCTTGCACCCAACTTTCAATAAACTTTACCTGTTTGGAGCAATTTTCTCCAAGAAAAATTTTCTCAAGAAAAATTGAAAAATGTCTTTGGAACTTCCTGGAGTCTTTCCCAGTTTCAGTGACTATCTCTGAAGAGAAGGCTGTATGTCACTGAGACATACTGTCAAACTTTCTGACATTTGAATCCACCAGTCCGGCAGGGATGATAAATTTCTCATTCGTGTAGTTGGTACGTTCTCTCACTCTCCTTTTATGTGAGGATGGTGAGCCACTCAGGTTGTCCAAAGAAGTTGTGGATGCCCTATCCCTGGAAATGTTCAAGGCCAGGTTGGACAGGGCTTTGAGCAGCACAGTCTAGTGGAAGGTGTCCCTGCCCATGGGGAATGATCTTTAAGGTCCCTTCCAACCCAAACCATTCTCTGATTCTGCTTTGTCCTTCTTAAAAGTTCTAGGCTTGGGATTGGTTCTAGGCTTGTTAGTTTGGGTTGTGTCAAGTGTCAGGTGTCTCCAGTGTATCAGTTATCAGTTGAGTGGTCAAGTGAGTCAGCTGTTTGGCCTGGAAAATTTGAATAGTGGAGTATTAATCAGGAAGAAATATAAAAAAATTTGAAAGCAGCTACACTGCTTCAGAACCAAGGGGTATTGTTTCATGGTTTGTCCTGCTGCTACACTCTTCTCCAGGCAGTTAGTAAAGCTGGGGAAGAAATCTGCCTTCTTTGGTGCTGGGAGATAGGTGAACAATATTTTTTCTATATCAGAATGGGTGTACTTGTGTGGGGGACGATGCCCTGTTCCCTTTTGCAGATCTGCAAGCCACATCTTTGCATTAGCTTTGCTTTGGTGTGTGAAACTCTGCTCTGGATCTGTCTCTCTGTTTTCAGGTATGCCAGATGCTGTGCTCTACTGCTCCCTTCATGACCCAGTCACTCCCTGCCCCTCTGGCTACAACACTAACAAGGTACAGTAGCTGTACAGACTTGAAGGGATCCACCTAGAGTTCCCAAAAGAAATATGCCTCCCTTCATCTCTGTGGATGTGCTCAGACAGCCACAAGATTAGCAAGATAAATCTTTGCACAATGAGGATTGTCATTTACATGCTCATACCTCCTGAATGAACTAAATGAAGCTGTACGTGTTCTTATTTGGCAGCATGTTCCCTGAATGGTTCCTGGGCAGTAAAGTGGCAGTTCAGGTAGAAAGGAGAGCTCTGGACTGCCATGCTGTTGTGGTTTCAATGGCAGTAAAAGAAAATACCTGTGTTTTGGCATATTTGCTGTACAAGCTTATGCTTATGCCACTGACAAACAATAAATCTGAACCACTGTGTGTGTATTTACATACAGCCTGCTGCAGGCCCACAAAGGGGAAGGACATCAGAATTCCTGCAGGAGGGTGGCTCAGCAATCCAGGAGTTGCAGACATTTGCCTGTTCCACCCCACAGGCACACACGCTGCCTGAGCAATCCACACACTGCCTGCTGCCTGACACAGCTTCTGCTGGAGTTCCTGGCACCTGCTCAGATACAGTCAGTCCCAAGGCCTGTTTGGGTATGGCCACATTTGGTGGAAGGTCACTGAGTGATGGCGGGTAACTCCTGCCAAACAGCTCTCAGTGTATATTCCTTGCTGCTGGGATCCAGGCTGAATCCTGTCTCTCTGCAGGGAAGGAATTACCTGAAGCTTGTCGCACTGTTGTGCAGCTTTAGGTGACAGCAGCAGTCTAAACCTGGGTGTTGGGAGTTTGATTCAGACTTTTTTGGGGTTTTAAAATAAGCTGGTGAAGATACTTGTCACCTTGTTGTAAGGCCTTTTGCTGCTGGATCAGTGCTGACAAATACTTATGAAAGCTTTTTGGAAGCACTGGGACAGAAAGCTCTGTGCCAGGAAGCGTAGCACTGGCTGGATTTAAATAATCACAGCATAATGCTCAGCTCTTTAAGCTGCATGGCTATTTTATTTATTAAAGCAGCTTTTATCCTCTTGAGAACAGAATGAAGGTAACTAGATGTGATTACACTCTGTCCTTTGGCTCAGACAACTCTGACTTTCCTCTGCCTGCCTTCACCAGCTGTTCCTTGATGCTCTCACAATAAGAGGCAGCAGGTACTGTCTGAAAAACATGCTGCTGCTGAACAACATACAGCTGCTTTGTTTTGGTTATTCTGTGGATACAAATTTTGGAACTCCTTTTAGAGTTGCTCTTTTTTTTAGTTGGAAATTTGCAAAAAAATGTATTCCTTTGGAGACTTATGGTTTTATTCAAATGTGGTGAAATTTGCTGATAAGGCCAGAGGTAATCAGGATGGATGGATGGACAACAGGCATGTGGTATACTTGTGCAATCCTTTTGGGTCTTTGTGGGGACCAGGCCAAAAAAAAAAAAATGCTTCTGCTCATATTTTTTGCATCTGCTAGTGAAATTCAGTTTGGAAATTAGTATACATGAGAACTGCACTGCTTAATCTGTCTGTCTGGCATAGGCTAGGAGAATGTGTTTAAAGCCTCAGGTCCCAAAAATTGCCCATAACACTCCAAGCTATATGCTGTTTCTGATGGCTGAAAACCCTTTCTCATTTAAAAAAGCATGAACGGAATTGCAGAGGAAAAGAGCTGACTTCCAAAGGGCTTGAGCCCTTAATCTACTTGAATACACCTTTTAAGTTTTGGAGCAACACTTTCACAAGCCTAACAGTAATACAACCAAAGCAATGGCCAAGCTGTACTCACAGGTTAATTACAGATTCTGAAAAATGGGCTAAAATTTGAACATTTTATGAATCTGAATGTTTAGTGAATTGAATGGTGACATCTGCTAGCCTGGAGGTGTTTAGGTAAGATAAACTCTCTGTCCATGGGCTTTTGTCTTGCTTTAAATTGTTTTGAGGGTATCTTGGAGTAGTGATGAAGATGGGGTCCCATGTATGCTGGCAGGATGGGAAGCATGTGAAGAGACAGGGAAGATTGTGTGTGAAGTTCTAATGAGCATGTGCCATTCCTCACATTGGCTCGATTTGGGTATTTCAGTGCCTTCTAGAGTTGCTGGATTTGGGACCTAAAATAACATGGGGTTCTAATATGGAGTGCTTAACAAGCTTTTGTATTCTTTCCAGTCTGTGTGGTTTATATAAACACATACATTCACATGTGTTGTATGAGTTAAGTGCTCAGATGAGGAAGTAGTTTCCTGGGTTTGCATTTTGTTCAGAAAACTAGTGAGTTGTATTTACCATTGCAGCTTTTGCTGCTTTTTATAAGCTTTTGCTTACTTGACAAGAGATTTGGTGGGAATTTCAAGCTTTTTTTTTTTTTTTTTTTCCTAATTCTGTCACTAATTTGTGTAATGAGAGGGCAGCTGCTCTAGCTCATATTTTTAAACGTGTAGAAGTCAGTGTGAGTGGGATGGTTTCACCAAAGAGTATCTTAGAAATTCCAGTTCAGTCATTTATCTCCTTTCATTCATTGTGTGCCAAGTACAGCTGATTATCTGAGCCATGCACCAGAGGAACTTGGTGCTTCACCAGATCAATTTTTTCTCTCCTTTCACCCTTAAGATCTACTGTTCTTTGTAGCTGCTGTTCATCCCTGTTCTTCCTGTACAGACGATCTCCCTGTGGGGAAGCTCAGGGCGCATGGAGATGACAGCTTCCAAGTTCATGGACATCCAACGGGCCATCCAGCCAGACTGGTTCCAGTGCATCTCTGATGGAGACACCATTTCTGGGGAAGCTGGCAGAAAAAGAGCCAAGAAGTCTGTGGATAGGTCACTTTCCTTCTTGGATATATGCCTTCAGCTGCAAGAAAAATCACCGGTAAGGTCCCCAAGATTCTGAGGCAATATCACTACAAATGCTTCTTGGTCTATGCTGCATCCTAGACCAGCTCGAGGATGTGATTTAATAGGGAATTGTGTCACATGTGTGTATCAGAGAATGCCCAGCTTACAGTCCAGAGTGAGGTATAATGAGTAGCACAGTGAGTTTTACTTCTTTCCTTTAGTAATTTGTCTTCTGCACCAGGATCACCCCTCATCTCTACTAGTTGAGGAGAACTACATTTTAGGATTTCTCTTTCTTCTTTTGGGTTGTGATGCATTTCTTTCACTTATTATTAGATGCATGGGAAAAGTGGAATCTTCTTATTCAGATTGAGCAAACCCATCTTTTTGCTCTGAAGCCCCCTTGGTTCCAAATGAGGGAGGATTTGATAGAATTAGGGCTATTCTTTATTTCTTCCAGTACCTTTGAAACTTCCCTCCTTTCAGTGAAAGGAGACATACTATCTGAGTCTGGACTACAAGGGAAAACAGGTGACAGGAGATGGTGTTTGTATCTCCTGAAAGGGAATTCCCTGTGACATCTTGTGTCTGACAGCCTGGATAATGGCACCTGCATTGTATTTTGCACTAACACATCTATTGCTGAGACCCCATCCATGCAATGCCATGTACAAAGATGGTGTGTGGTTATTGCCTTATGTAGGGAGGTGGAAAAAGTGGCATCAAAATTCTCAGTGAGTTAGTGTCAAGGCAAGGAGCAGAATCTTGTCTCTGCTAGTCCCATTTCTTACACATGGACTTCACAGTGTTGTGTGGGGAATTTTCTTACATGAGATGAAAACCCTTGGTTCTGGCAAGTTCCTGGGAATGTGGGGCTTAAGTAGCAGGCATCTGAAGTCTGGGCTGTGAGATGTCTTTTATGTCTTTGGCAGAGCATGCTCTAACACTTGTAGCTTTCTCCTGGGACAGGAACTACAAGGAAGTGTAATGTTTGGGGCAATTGAAGGTGGAGATATCTTGGAAGAGAGGCTCAGATCAGCCAGGGAGACTGCCAAGCGGCCTGTGGGTGGCTTTCTGCTAGATGGCTTCCAGGGAAGTGCCATGGCCAAGGAGACCAAGTTGAAACTGATAGCTTCTGTCACAGCAGAGCTGCCAGAGGATAAACCAAGGTAAGTTGTGTGGGCAGCATCCCAAGACATCCATCTGTCCTATTACGAGGAATATCTACAGGCTGCTGTGCAGTTTCCCTGTAGGAAATAATTGCTGTATTGCACAGCTCTGTGTGCCAGGCTGCATAAATTTTACCATTGTCAGGCTGCAGTTTTCAACACTTGTTTCAGTTTTTAGCTGCAACTGACACCAGGCTTTGCTCATGCTCATGTGGGTTTGAGGAAGAGTTTTTAGGAAGAATTACAGGTAAGATATATCAGGGTTATTTGCATTTGGTTTTGGAGGCCACGGTTTACTTGAAGTTCAGCTCCAACAAGAACATTATTACCAAGATATTTTGGAGGGACTACTTCTCAGTAAAACTCATGTTTCCAGTTCTCCCTGGCCTGAACTGGCGGATGGCAGAGAGGGATGCTGGCAGAACCAGCCAGTGCTTGCTACACAATCTTGATAGTCAGCTGTCCCCTAGTACTTGAGGTACTGAGCCTGTGCACTACCCAGGGTGGTACAGGCTGTCCCAGAGCAGTGCTATTCTCTTCTTGAACAGTGTGGGGCTTACTGCATACCCCAGTTGTTAGTTGTGCCCATCAGACCCATGCCAAGGACTGGACAGGAGTGGCAGCTTCTTGATACTTGTAACTGACTAACAGTAACTAAAGACTTCTTGAGAATGTGTGCTAATATTTGCTAGTGGTTCAGAAGTGTAGTAGGGTTTTCTTTATTGCGTCGAGCTCACTGGATTGCTCTTACCAGACCAACTGCTACAGAAATAATATAGTTGCTTTTTTCATCATTTCCTGAAGAGAATGACTGAGGTCTCATTGTGTTCTGCTTACCTCTGCTAGCGGAGCATTGCTCTGACCTAATGGTGTTTAAAAGGAAATTAAATGCAGGAGCACTGTGTCTGGTGTTGCAGCTTGTTCTTCCTTAGCGGTGCCTGGGGTTTGAATTTTCCTGACAATTAGGAGGCTTGCTGTGTTGTTGCTATCCTGTCTGGTTGAGCTACTTAAAAGATCCCCTGGGAGCATTGGAGTCCAATCTGCTCAGCTAACCTCAGTGGCTACCCATGCATCTGCCTCATCTATCAAATAGTTTGCTTGTCTTGTTAAGACAAGTGTTTCTGACCTCTTGATAGGAAGAGAGCTGGTTAGCCCCAGGGGGTCTTGGAAGTACCTCAAGTGAATTTCAGGCAGTCCTTGCTCCTGAATCACCCTTGCCATTCTGTCTGGAGAAGTTGTTTTTCAGCTCTGTTCTACCCCAGCATGAAATTCTCTGGAAGACAAACACCTTCTGTGCTTCACTCAAGAAGTGGCTGCTTTTTGTGTGATGGTAAAGTGATCTTATGAGTGTCCTCTTTATGAAGAGTCTTTTCATATACCTAAAGGGGCTGAGTCTCTTGATAAAATTTGGTTTTGCTTTCCAATAGCATAAGAACTCTTGCAAGAACAAATGTTTGTGCTTACCTGTACAGAGATAAGTTTCAGCAAGGCTTTGGTCATATATGCAAGAGCTACTGTTTTGATTTTTGCATATAATTTTCTCCTTGTCACGGGAACCTGAAACTTAAAACACTCATGCTGTAAACTTCTTCTATCCTTATTCCGTGCTCATCAGTTTAATTGGAGTACTTAGAAAAGTGACTAAAAATGGCACCTTGTGACTTCACTTATCAGCCCCTGTGTATTTTCCTAATTATCTGTTTAGCTCATTGCCCTACATTAACTTCTACTGCTTTCAGCCCAGCCATGCACCTGCAGAAGAGCAGGCACTGCTCTACTCTCTTACACTTCACCCACCCTCGGTGAAGCTGCCAACTAAATTTGGCTGCCAGCAGGATCTCTATTACCACTGATGGCAATCCAGCAAGGTTCTTCCTGGCTCTTAATGCCATGTCTCAGGAGATGTTACAGCCCACGTTTTTGGGTAAATCATTTGAGCAGGTTGAGTGTAAAGAGAAGTGAAGACTAAAGCAGGGAGGTTTTCTCTTTGTAATGACGTTTTTCATTAGTGCGTTCTCCCTCAAGGAGTTTTCCAAGTGCTGTAGGATGTGTCTGTCACCTGAAAGACTTGTATCTTCACCAGCCATCTACTGCTGTCTCCGTTGAGACTCTTTTTAGACTGTCTTCTAGACAGCTAAGAGGCAAAAGGGCCCTTGTCTCTGGGAATTGGTAGTTCATTGGGGCACAGACGTGATTAAGGAAAGTACTGGTTCTGTGGCACAGATGTTATGAATCTAATTGTATTTGTGTGTGTGTGAAAGAAATCATATACAAATCACTTCAAACACAATGAACAGAATGGGATTTTTCTGAAGTAAATGAGGGATTATTGCTGTCTTCCAAAGGGCAAATAATGTAAAGGCTGTTATGTACTGGATATGTTGGAGGTGGGCAAGTGGAAGTACATGGAATTCTGAGTGATGACTGTTAGCAGTTGCAGAGTTAAGCTACATGTGCTGCACATGACCTGGAGGTCTTTTCCTTCAGGTACCTGCTTGCTTCTACTCAGAATATTGTAGATTTGTCTTCCTGTGTGTCTCCTACAGAATCATTCATGGTGTAGGCAAACCAGATGAGGTGCTTGAGTGCATTGAGAGGGGAGTGGACATTTTTGAGAGCTTCTTTCCCTTCCAAGTGACAGAGCGAGGCTGTGCCTTGGTTTTCAGTTACGACTGCCATCCAGATCCTGAAGCAACAGGTAGGCTTCTTGATGGTTGTTATAGTCTTTACATTTTATGTTGTGGAAAGCATAATTCATGCTTGGGAGGAATCTGTATTTGAGGGCTTTGTTCCTGAAATAAGTGCAGTTACCACTGGAAAAATGGATTCCACTACCACTTACTGCTTTTGAAGGTGGGGTGCTTTGGTGTGAAATCTGTTGTGTAAAACTTGATGCCTCTGAATGTCTCATTAGCCAAAATATGATGATAAAATATTTCTTAAACACTTCCTGAATGGAGGGTGTTAGTTTGACACCACTGGCAAATTTTCTGTTGTCATTAGCAGCAAAGGCTGGACCTATTAAGCGATTTCTAGAACTAAATTAATATGTGTCTGTTGTAGTAATATATTTTTAGATTCTTTTTTATAGCTGTCAGAAGTTTCCCATTTATTTGGGCAGCTTTTCTCTCTGTCCTTGCATACATAGGTTTATATCAAAACCAAAATGCTCTATTCATAACTCATTACACTGTGAAATGGGAATGTGTATCACCCCTTAAAGCACCTATGAAATGTGTTTCAAGCAGCTGTTTTGTATTGGCCTATTAAATGTTTTTAATACAGGGAAACATTTTACATTTTTTTCTCTTGGATAGAATCTAGTGGCTTTTCATGCCTGGATAATTCAGAGCCAGCTGAATAGAACAGAACCTCTTGTTTCTTTGTGCTTGCTGCTATTTTTCATTGTTTGCTGTTCTTTATCTTGTCTTACTTTATTCTTAAATGATAATGCTCTGGGTAATGGCATTGATTTTGTCCTGTCTGTTTTAAACACTGTAGGCATGGATTATGCAAACAGTAATATTGGTATTTCCAGATACGTTTCCTTCTCCTTAAGAACAAACTTCAAAATGCAAACCTATAAAATCATGGGATGGTTCTTTATTTTTCAGATAGATGCTGAAAAGGCAGATGTGGACCTACATTTTCTGAATTAGTGCTACCAGCCTCTTTTGATTCCAGGGTTGGTTTTTTTTAAAACAAGAGGCATCTAAATCCCTGAGTGATCACAGCATGGAAAGTAGAATGACTGAATGCAGATGAGTTGCCTATCTACTCTAACAAAATCTCAATAAAATCCATTTGTTCAGGTGATTGCATTCAATTCAGCATTCAGTTCAGACAAAATGCTTTTGACATTTTATAAAGAATTCAGCTCAGTAGAGCAGGAAAAAGTTACACTGTTATTTCAGCTCTAACTTTTGATTAGTTTTAGTTGATCAGTTTTCACTTGTCTCTTGCTGTTTTGATCATCTAAAAGTGTATTTGTGTTAACCAACCTACAGCAATTAAAGTGAAATATCTGCTTTCTAGAAGAAAGATGTGGAAACTTGTGGCAGGAGTTTTCAGTTGGCAAGAAAGTAGCAGAAATATCTACTCTAAGGTTGCTACCCTTGCTTTGCCTTTGCTCTCTCTTCTAAGGCTGTTGTCTTTTTAATTTTATCAGTTTTAACACAAAATGGGACGCAGGACCTGGAGAAGAATGGTGCTCAAGAAGACCAGGAGGAAGTCTCCAAAGCTGACCCAGAAATGACACCATTTGAGATATCTCTGAAGGATAAAAAGTATGTGAGTTTGTGAGGAGGGTACCTGCAGCTATATGACTAAATATGATGGTTTTGTTCTTTGTATTTATTTGCAACTGGTCAGCAGCTGGATGAGAGACTTTCTAAAACATGAAGCTGTTGAAGGGAGTACTTCTGGACACTGAGTGGAGAATGTTGGACAAGCATTCTAGCTTGTTATCAGGCAGCAGCCTATTTCTGAAAGCTCTGTCTTTTGCCTGGCCTAGAGCCAGCGTTTTCTGATCATTTATCCAGCAAACATTCTGTGGTCATAATTGTGCCTCAGCTGACAGACCATAGGTTCACAAAGGTGGTCTGGGAATTGCTTTAGTCTTCCACATCTAACTTGGGTCATCTTGAAATACTAGGTTTTATTTAAACTATGGAAATCATCTACTCTCTGACTCAGTTTGGGCAGCTGCAGAGCAGTTTTGCCATTTCTGGATACTTCACAAAGGCTTTGACCATTGTTAACACTTGTCCTTGCTTTGTCACTGGTACTTCCAGGCTGTCTGAGTAGACAGTTGTGTTGCTTTGCTCTCCCTGTGAAATGGTGCATCTCACAGTATGGTGGAGTACTGTTTTGTGAATAGTGGGATTAGTAAATTTATGGTTTTGGTGACTTCATAAACTGTGTGGTAGTTGTCTTGCACTGAAGCTTTTCTGCCATAGAAGGCACAGATGAGGCCTTTCTCTGCTGCTAGCTGTGATGTAGTCAGAGTTATTCTGACTTAAATGTATGATCTTTTGGCTCTGAAGTGAATTCTGGCATGAGGGGGCCTGGGACTTTCAGCAGCCCTGGTCCCACACCACGGCAGGCTGTGGGAGCTGCATGATCTTTAAGGTCCCTTCCATCCCAAACTGTCTCTGATAGCTGAAGGCCTTTGTGCCAGTGGTGCTGGTCTGAGTTGTCAGCAAGTCTGGATTAAAGACCTCAGGACTTTCAGGCTCAGGTCCCTGCAAAAGGCCAGGTGGTTACAGGGGTACTCTTTATTGCTTGGATGGGTCTTCCTAGCTCTGATCAGTCACCCAACATTGCTTCTTCCTTAGATACCACGATGATTTTGGTCCTCTGCTGGAAGGATGCAGCTGTTACTGCTGTCAGAGGCACACTCGTGCCTATGTCCACCACCTCCTGGTGACCAACGAGCTGCTGGCTGGCGTCCTGCTCATGATGCACAACTTCCAGCACTACTTTGGTTTCTTCAGTGCCATCCGGGATTCCTTAAGGGACAGCACACTGGATCAACTCAAGGAGCTTGTCCTCAGGCAGGCGCTGCAAGGCCCTGCAAATGCGACGCTGACACAGTGAGCTCAGAGGGGACAGAGGAGGTTGCAGGCTGCATCCTCATCCCATGGGACTGTATCACCTGGACCTGTCAGTAGTAAAATGCCTTTTTGCCTTCCTGGAGGGACCTGAAGGAATAGTTTGAAGAAGATCTCACTTCATGCCGGGGAAGGACGATCTTGTTCAAATGTGTCTTGGTTAACTGGCTTGGTGCATGCTTGGTGGATGGAAGAGCCTGGACAGTTCTCCAGTAAGACCAGTGTGGATAGGTTTGTTTTCAGATAGTCACTGTTGGTTTCCCATGTGCAAGGACAGAGTAATTGAACTTGTGATTGAGGATAAAGCAGGGCATATACTTAAAGTTAATCCAGCTGCCTGGAGACTCAGCAGCTGCTTGGGGCTCTTGTTCCATACCTGACAGTAGCTCTTTTTCTAGAAAAACTTAGTGGTGTCCCAGTCTCTCATCATGTATCTCCTTGGTCAGAAATCCCACCTCAGTCTAACATGCTGTCCTTGTAGCTGTTGCCAGCATCTGTGTCCTTGGAAAGAACTGACTGGAAGTGCTGCTGTGTCCAGTGGCACGGGGAACTATGTGTGTACTCCTCTCTCAGGCCACCTGTAATGCAGGGTGTTCTCTGGGCCTAGAAGAAATCTGTCACCTCAGCCTGGCCTTGAACACCTCTGTCTCAGGAGTCCCATTCAGTGACAGAGAGAAAAGAAAGTGTTTAATCCATGTGCTGCTGTAGAGTTTTTTATTTTAAACTCTGTGCACTTTTTCCAGATTTCACTCCTGCGTTAGCACATGGGTGACAATGTCTGTACCATTCTTTCCAGCCACCGTAGCACTGGTCACAGGGCAGGCTACACAAATGTTATTGTAAGATGGAGCTGTGGAAAGGAAGTGTCATAGGAAAGGACTTTTAGAAAATATTCTGATGGGTCCTTGTTTTAAAATATGACTTAGTTATGTCACATTTCTCTTACTCACTTAGGTTTTTTACTGCCCCTTACTGTGGAATCATGGATTTAATCATTTTGTATTACAAAGCAACAATAAAAGAAATTTATAATTTGTTACACTGGCTCCTCTATGTGTGACAGAGGTGATGTACCAAGGAGTTTGAACTCAAGAATGTCTTCTGAAAACTTGACCTAGCAGCATGATGGAGGACATTATCTAGGAGTAGGATCCTGTCATAGAACAGGTTTCCAAGTAATTTTCTTCAAAGGAATGTCATAATAGACTTGGAAGTGTTGAAGGCAGCTGCCTGTCCCTCTCCCCATAAGAATTCTACTACCTTAATTAAGCTTGAAAAAATACTACACTTAATGGCCTTAAAGCCATTAAGGATTAATCTGTAGTTTGTTCTTCACAATTTCTGCAATGCTTTAAGATTTTAATACCTCCCATCAGAATGACTTTACCATAGAGCGTAAGGAGGTTTTAGTTTCCCTGTCTCTTTGGGCAAGGTTGTCATAGTCCTTTTTACCATTCCTGCCTTATTCAGTTGCACTAACTACACTTCTGTTCCACAGGATCCTAAAGAACTGGTGCTGATACTGCTCTGCTGTTGTCTTCAGACAGATTACAGAGAATGATTCAGCCACAGAAACAACGTAAAATACAGAATTATTGTCCTCACTACACGTAGTACTTTGTGGTTGTTAAAATCGATGCAGCACTGGGAAACTTGGAGATGGTGTGCTGGGTATATGGTGCAGCATGAGGTAGAAGCTCTGCCTAACTTAAAGGGCAGGAATTCTAATGAAACAAAAATGGTTTATACTTCTTTCAGGAGGAATGGAGCGGTAATGCTTTGTTCTGCAGTCCCTTTTTCTACAACGTTGCAAGTGCCTGTGCAGAATCTTTTGGGAGGGGACAGGTTTTGAAACTTCTGGTTCACTGACACTTCTGTATCCAGGTATTGAATCATGGAAATGCCTGAGTCAGCCCAGCACTGGGACACCACGGTGCTTGTGTCCAACAGCACAGTTAGGGATGCTCTGTGATGACACAGAGAACAAGGAATGCTGGTGCTTGTGTCCTCCTCCATTTCCTGCATACTTCTTAGGTTGGTAACCTTACTGCTAGTTTTGGAATTGCTGTTTTATACCTTTTGGGGGCTACTTGTTATCAGTCAGTCTTCCCGTGCTGCCCCACCTCTGTGAATCATTCGGATTTATTTAATTTTTCTTTATCTCCCAGCCTGGATATCCTCAGGAAATAAATGTAGCTGTCCTGGGGTCATAGTGACCTGCTAAGCTAAGTGTCAATAACATGCTATTCTCAATAACTCTTCTCTTCTGGCTTTCCAGTCCTTCCATACTGCTATGATTTTTTTTTTTTTTCAGTCCTACCCATTAGGCTTTCCTGTTACAGTTTTCTGATTAGCTTTTATGTGTGTGCACATGTGTACCACGAAGTAAACCGTTTTATACTAGGTGGAATTTGACCAGCTACATCATTCAGTATCTAACGAACATCACCAACCCTGAAATCATCTTAATGTATTGTATTTATACAATTTCTCAATGTGTCAGTCCTCTTAGTTCACAATGTAAAAAATCAGTAATATTTTTCATGCTAACTTAGAAATAACTTTTATTTTATTTCCAGGCAGAGGTCTAATTTCTTTCAAAAACAGAATTTTTGCACTAATATGGGGATGAAAACTGAATAAAGAAAGCTAAACTTTCCATGGAGAAGTGAAAATTGAAATTAATAAAGAGTGGAAAAATGTCTGTGCTAAATTAACTTCACTAAGCACAGAAGACTACAAAAACATCCTTGACTGCCATCCATCCCCAAAGGGCAGAATATAAAACAGCAGAGCAGAATACAAAAGAGATGATGTGTTACAAAAACATTAGCCCATCGAATATCTTTTCCTTAGCAACTTTTAGTGTAATTTCCCCCATAATAAAGAAAAACCTTTCAAATTGATCAGAATAACTGTCAGGGCCTCATGATAAGTCCTGTGCCTTTCTGACCACTTCATCAGTATTCTGTTCAGCAACTTCCTCTTTCCAGAGCTATTTTAATGTTGCAGACTCTTTAGCATTTTCAAAGGTATGTTTTGAAATGTATTAAAGAAAAAGACTCAAATTGGCTTATCACAAAAAAGTTTTCCTCTTTCCTTCAGGTTTGTAATTTCCCACCTGCCTCCCACTGTTTATGAACTCCATCCCGTAAATCACTAGGACACATGTCCAAGACACACACAGTGTATATCCAGCCTTGTCTGGCAGTTTCTAGGTCTGCTCTTCTGTGGCTCTGCAGGATCACAGGAGCTGCTCAAGACTGGAAATGTTCCAGCAGGGTGTTCAATTTATTTCTACATCTCTAAGGTCCAGAGGATTTTCAGATCATGGGATTATTATGCATAGAAAAATCAGTTACAGGTGTGTTTCAGAGGTGCTTTTAAGCATTGAGTAGCTTTTTTTTTTTTCCTTTATCCTGAACCCTGTTGGATTTTGATTCATAACCTGAGGTGGCAGACAAAGGGCTCCAATAAAATGTTTAAACCTTTCTCAGTAATTTCAGGGCTGCTTCCTCTGTGATGTGGAAGGCATGCATGAAATAGATGGTGCTGCAGGCCAGTTTAATGGTTTTATTTGTAGTACTCTGGAGTGATCTACATAATTCACTAGGGACCTCATTTCTTCTGGTAATGCAGCACTCCTTCAGACTGTTAAAGATGTTCAAACACATACTACCATCCTTTCTTATGCACATTCTACAGGCATGACAGGACTTATCCAACAAAAAGAGAATGAATTTAATTCCTTTTGAGAAGTTGGATCTAGACTGGCAAAGTTTGTGCTGGCACAAAAATGATGCAGCAAAATGTTGCTTCCCTGTTGATGTTGCCAGTGAGAACGGCATCTCAGAGTACACAGTCTCCTCCCTGGGAACATACTGACTCGGAAAAGCAACACCTTTCCTGTCTCACAATGAGGTGATGATGAACTGCCTGGTTAAGACTACATCTGTTGTCTGCATGTTTTAATTACATTGGTCAGGTGAAGATGCAACACAGTGGGATGGTCTGTCATGCTTCTGACATAGCTCCTTCAGCTCCTGGTCTTGCTTACTCCCCATCATTACAAAATCTTTGGAGAAAGCCTGCTCTGTTCACAGCTATTTGTGTGTCTGAACATCTTACAGAGCTCTTTGAGAAGCAGTTTTGGATGAGAAGGGGTTATGTGGTTAACCAGGATTATTTCAAACTTCTGAAGCCTGAAAATCTAGCAGTCTATCTAGTGAGGACCGAAGGTAACGGAATTACAGATAAAAAGCATTTGGATCTTCCAGGATTGACCAGTTTTCTGTCTTCCCTATCCTTCTGCTACTGTGTAAAGCTCAAGGCAGTGGCCAGTGCACTGGGAAATGGCAGTGGTTTATGCCAGGGGCTGTGCAGGACCCTTACTTACTTAATAGGTACTTAATAAGATACTTACTGTATCTTGCTGCCTGTATGTGCACAGTTGATTAATTTGCAGGGTGCTGATCAAGAAAAGGTCTAACAACTTTGGCCCTTATATGTAATGGCCCAGCACAAACCTTCACAAGGAAAGGAGTGGTTCCAATGTCCTTGGCCAGAGTTCCTGGACCCATTCCTATGCTGTATGTGTGACACCTTGTGCTCTTGAGCTGGCTGCCTTTCTGAGCTGGTGGATGTGTTGTTACGTGTGACATGAAGGTGGCTTTCTAGCAATGCTTTGTGCTCACTGCTCCCTCCTTCCACAGGAGAACATCTGGTTTGCCTTTTGATGTGGTAATCAGGGGAGGTATTGATGCAGCCAGCATATTGCAGGAAGGCAGCAGAGCCTACAAATCCATCTTGAGCTTTGTTATACTGCCTTTCCTGGGCCAGAATGGAACCATCTACAAAGTAATGGCAACTTCAATGGTACTATGTGCTGAAAAACAGCTAAAGAAACCAGCCTTTAGGAAAGCCAGATGCTTTCCTCAGACAAAGCTGAGGGAACTGGGATGAGAGAGAATGGACTGGCAGGCAGCCGAAGCCTTTAAAGAGATGCAGCCTCTTCAAGAAAGGGAACAGGAGATGGAGCATCTGGGAGGAAGGAACATAGGCAAACAGGATGACTAGGATTTGGCAAGACCAGCAAAAAAAAAGGAGTGGGAGCTGTGCAGTATGTCCATGGGTAGCACTGCCAACATCAAGTTGCAGAAGCCACTGGCACATGCCTTTTTCCATCCCTTGTTTTGCGTGCATCTTGAGGAGGAAGAAGCGCTCTGTTGTGGTTTAGGGAATTCAGCAATGGCTGCAAAAAGGCAAAGGCCACAGAGGGAGTAATGCTGGAGGCTGAGGGGGGTACTTAGTGCTGGTCTCAGCCCTGCTGCTTGGCTCCACTGCTGCCCACAGCCACTGCCATCTCAAATATTCAAGGGAGTCCTGTAGCATCAACCATCTGTTCACATCCCTTGACCTGGCTCCCACAGAGAGACAGAAGTGCTGCTGCCTCTCAGCTGAGGCATAGCAAGGTGAGCAGTCCACCTGCACCACAGCCCTTCTGCCATGACATGGGATGGCAGAAAGAAATGTATTTGTGCTTCTGTCCAGCGAAAAGTGGTCTTTATTTGGGCTGTTTAATTTGCCATGCTCACAGCTGTGTGGTAAAACTTATTAAAATTGACAAGAGTCCCCAGGGCAGGAAGCCAGAAGGGTCTTCCCCACACCACCAAAGACACAACAGCCTGATGCTTGTCTCACTGAGATGCTTAAATCATTATACTGAAATTAATTTTTAATTAAGTTCGTTTTCTTCTTTGGCCCCAGGAGTTTTCTTTGCCTCACATTTCCAGAGGCATTCAGGGCCAAGATGAGCCCAGTGTCTGGCAGGAAGAGATTCACTTCCAGAGTCATGAATGAAGCTCAGGAGAATTCCTGGCCTGGGCCTGGGAGAAAATGTATCCCTGTTGTAGAAAGGTGTGGTTGACATCAGAGCTGGTGGGCTCTTGATCTGACACGAGGCAGTAGGGAACCAAGGAAAGATGGTGTGAGTGATACCAGGAAACAAGAAATGTCACTGCTATGTCTTAAGACTGACTATTTGGGGAGTAACAGAAAAACTGGATCAGTTGTTTTTGAAATTGAAAGGCAGCATTGGTCTGGGATGCATCGTCTACATCCCATTCAATGTCATTCAGCAAGAGCTGATGCTGACTTTGAAGAAATACAGCTTTGAATCCCTCACACCTTGAAATTCCTAGTCTTGTGAGCCTTCCTTTGCTCATAAAGGCAGCAGGTCAGGTGGCAAAATACTGCCAGGAGATGATATTGATATGTTAATGTTAATTCATTATTACCATTAGATAAGGAAAATCTCACGTCAGTGGCTCATTCAAGGGCTCATACAGGTTTGGGATAATTGCATTAGTCAGAGAAAGAACTGATGAGCCCCTTCTTGTTGGATTAGACACCTCACAGCCAGGTGTGTTTGCAGACTGCAGGCTGCAACTTTGTTGGTAACACTTTGTGACCAAACCTTCACACACTTAGCTGAAACTAATCAGATTGCTACCGGTGTCCTCTGGGTTGTCCACAATTCCTGTTTGTAGTTTTCTGGTGTCACCATATCAGCAGCCTGCAGGCTGTTGATCCTTCCTTGAAATGCTGGTATTGATTAGACATTCTTCAGAAAACATCACATCAGGAACAGCAATAAGCTGCAGCCAAGCTCTGTCTTCCAGGGGAAGTGCCATCCTAAGCAGGTTGTGCTGGCCCCAGGTGGGAACAGTCACTTGAACCTGTCACTCCACCTTCCTTGAACCTGAACCCTGTCACTCCAATTTCCCTCAGAGGCAGACTCCAGGTATACTCCCTCTTCCCAAGAGGAAAGCTCGCTGTGCTTAGCCCCACAGTGGGGTCCAGCTGAGCTCAGCTGAGCATCTGGCCAGGCCAGGCAAGCCCCTAAGGGACCTAAGGAGAATTACCTGGGGAAGTGAGATTTTTCTGCAAGGCTTTGCATTGTCCTTGTAGTCTGCAAATGTGGATTTTAATATCTAGCTGCAGCTGGGATTGCTGAAACAACATGTCCAACAGCTGCTGCAAGGTACCTGCAGAATATTCACTAAGCAGTGTCACCTGCAGAGCACTGGTCTGTGATGGCAGGTGGAACCCACCTCCTCCATAACTTCCTTGCCTTTCCAGGAACTGGCTTTGTTCTCATAGAATATTGTTTTATCTTCTGTCCCCCAGACCTTTGTGCTCTTCTGCTTAAAGATTCTTGCATGATCTGGTGCCTGTTGCTGCCTCTGACAAGGTAGAGTGTTTTATGTTTTTTTCTCTGTTTATATTTTACAGCATAAAACTCAAGAGCTTTTGGGTTTAACTCTGGATGGCTTCAGTTCAGTGCCTGGTACCATTTAGGATTTTAGTAACTTGGGTAAACCTGTGGTTTTTGTCCTTGACCTGAAGTTTAACACATGCAACATGTGGCACACCTGTCACAGATGGGGAGCCCCAAGTATGCATGGAATAGCAACACGTGGGGTATGTGGGCTCAGTGGCTCATTCATCTGGGTTCCTGCAGCTGAGCCAGAGCCTATGGCTCTGTGAGCTGGGAGATGGTGGATGCAAGGGGTAAATGGTGTTTTTTAGTCCATTTCTCAGGCGTGCTGTAAACGTGTCTAGACAGGCAGTACTTGGATGGCTGCCTTGTGCCTTCCGGAGGGGGGCTGATCTTCCCAGTGTGTGTTGCCAGCTCTCCTTCATCTCCAAAGGGACTTAACTCTCAGCTACGGTGGAGCTGCTTCCTGGCTGCTCTCTCCACTGGCTCGTTTACAATTATCTTCCAGCAGCGGGGAGCTGAGGTGTCCCATTCCAGCTGCCTGGTGGGGCAGGGGAGAGGTGAGCACAGGCTGCAGGGCCCCGTGCTGCACCTGCCCAGCCCTGCTGCCAGAGCAACCTGGGGCTGTCTCCGAGCCCCCTTCTCCTCTCTGCAGGAGAGAAGGATTCTGCATTATCCAAAGGCTCTTCTAATGTGAATATCAGCATGTAAATGGATCCCCACAGAATGCAGAGCACAGCGTCACAGCTCACCTCCCCCAGCCAGTTGCGGAGCCAGGGAAAGCAAAACACCAAGGAGGAAAATGTAGAAAATTAAGGCTACTAGGAGACATTGGAAAAGGAGAATGCAGATTACTCTGCTGTAAATAATGAGTAGGGGTGTGTCTTGGGGGGGGCCCTCAGGAATCTCTCTGGCTTGCTGGGGAGGGTGGAGGGGCATCAACTGCTTGCAACTTTGATTGCTTCTGTTCCTTGGCATTTCCTATGGGGTCACCTACGTTTGTATTGACGGAGTTAAACTGGGCATGGTGCTCAAGCACCACTCGAGGGAGGGGGAGACAGAGATTGTTTTGGTTTGGAGTTTTTGTAATTGTGTGAGGGTTTTGTGATCTTTTTTGTTTTTTTTTTTTTTGTTGTGCATTTTTTTTTTGCTTTTTTTTTTTTTTTTTTTGTTTTTTTTTGTTTTTTTGTCCCTAGTCTGTTCTGTGATCTGGTAGTCCAGATGTTAGTAAAGAAAGGACCATATGTTTATATACAGAATTTTCCCCATTCTTTATAGCTGTGTGGACACCAAAATGCCCCTTAGTCTTCTGCCACACCTCCTGTTCTTATCTCTATCCTGAACCATCTCAGGGATCACTCTTTGAAGAAGCGGTTCAAATTCAAGAAAGATCAAACTGACCCCTGAGAGGTGCTAGCCCAGGTCTTGAAATGGACCTACTCATCCGTTAAAAGATCTTTCTATTCATCTCCTTCTTTCTGACAATTGTTATATAAAGCAACCAGACTGGTGATCTCTGTTATGAAGAATCCTAATGAGAAATCCCTGAGAGGCAATCTGTCTGCAGGTTGGTTCACTCGATTCATACCTGCACCATCCTGTGTGCTGAGTGCCTCCTGTGCTATCCAGCATCTTTGAGCAGATGGAGTAACACTACTGCATGTCTGCCTGGCATAGTTGGGAAACTAATTGACTGTATTTCCAGAATTCATCAGCTGGAAGTGCTTACAGCAGCCTTTGATTTCTTTCCCAGTTGCAAGGAAAATGCAAGAAATAATAAAGACTTATTGTGGGTGCCCAGGTGGATGATAATTTTTTACAGAGAAAGTGTTAGGAGGGCTACAGGTGACAAAAGGTTTATGGAAGGAGGCACATTCACCACTGAAAAGATACTGAAACTTCCAATTACACTTGTGTTTTATTGGGTTAAGGCAGTTACAATGCAGTATGGAGGGCACCTGCCCAGGCAAATGACACATGCTCTCCACAAGATCCTCCTCCAAAAACCCACACAAACCAGAGCAGCAGCTAGAGCTCTGCTACCTGCTCTGGAGGCAGAGGACAATGGCTTTGGCTTCATACTAGGAAAGAAAGGAAGCCCTTCCCAGATGGAGAAGCTTTGGCATGGACACAGGCAGGAGCAGCACACAGAGTTACGCCCAAAGCTATCAAACGAGCGTGGCTGACAGCACAGCTAAGCCAAGTCCTGGGAGTGAGAGCTGAAGCCTCTGATCCAGTACAGCAAGGGGGCAAAATGAGAGAACCATGCTGAGGCCTTCTGGCCTGTGCCAGGTTTGTCTAAGTGAGCGGAAGAGCATTGGAGTGCCCTGACATGAGACCACCTTAGGGTGCATCAGGACTTGTCTGGTTTGTTCATCCAGGAACTGCTGGAGGTTGTAGAATACTGCTAGGAAAGGAGACAATGGCCCAGCCGTATTTGGCCAGCTCCTGGATGCTGGGATACACAGATGCCACATGTGATGACAAGAGTATTGGCAAGGGGCATCAGGGAGAGTCCTGGGGCTGATCCCAAGGCAAGTGTCCCTTCTTACTGGGAGGAGTGTTATGAAACAGCTCTTCCCCAGGTAAGTGCTGTAACCAGCCAGGTGGTACAAATCCTAAATCTAGCAGTGCTCCTGTCAGGAGAGGAGCACAACTGAAGACTGGTTCCAAAGAGATCGTGAACAAGTACTGAGACAGGGTGCATGCAACCAGCTGAAAAAACAGATTTGAATCTGTAGCAGCTATCAAGAGCCTTGTTCTCTTAGTGGCCCCAGTAGATCACTAGGGTGTGGGGTAGTTAAACAGTGGCCAATCGATCACTGGTCCTTGGGTCAGGAGGAGAGGGGAACCTGGGGTAGTGTTGCCCTTCTCATGTGAGCTGACCTACCAGAGGGAGGGCAGCCAACTCTCTACCTTGCAAGGAGCAGTAAAATACAAGCTGGCAGCACAAGGAAAGATTCCATTTGCAACAAGGGCAATTTTCCCAAGCACTTAGGCTGACACAGTTTTACAGGCAAATCTTTTCATGGAAACAACAGGAAAGTTGTTATTTCTCCATCAGTGCTCCTTTTCTGAGTCTCCTTGTCCAATTTGCACTCTTGGCTCCTGATTGAAGAGATCTGGATCCTTATCAAAGAGGTCTACAGTTCTGTCCTCTTACTAGGACTGCTGTGCATGAGCTGGGTGCCTTCTTCAGGCTGAGGTTCCAGCTGTGGGAGGGCAAATGCATTTCCAGTGTGCAGGCAGCAGAGATGAGAGATGCCATCTGCGTTTGGGTCTCATGTGCCCTGCAAGCTCCCAGGAGCGATGCACTGTGGAGGGTGACCTGCTGCACACCCGGGGCTGTGCCTGGCGCTGAGGGACTCACTGGCTTGTCCCTGTCTTTTTCTCTTCCCAGGGGGCTGCTGCAGACCCGTGCAGCCTGGTGTGGCCCCACAGTCAGCAGCAGAGGATCTTGAGGAAGGCTTTGCGGAAGTCAGTGTTGAAGGTTGTGTAGATGATGGGGTTGAGGGCACTGTTGACGTATCCAAGCCAGGTGCTGGCACTGTAAAGCCCTGGAGGCACGTGGCAGGATGGGCAGTGGGCATTGAGGATGTGAATCAAGAAGAAGGGCAGCCAGCAGACTATGAATGTCCCTGGGTTTAGAGAGAGGCAGGAAATGATCTGTAAGTTTAGAGCAGCAACTATTTGGAAAGGGGCCTGTGCTGGTGGCCCCTCCCTCCACCCCCTCACTATTTGCATGATGTTACTGTATTTCACAAACACTGAAGGCCATGTTTATTCCTGATACAGGGGGATTTGGCAAAAGCTTGGGCTCAACTTTGTGAATGCATGAGGCTTCAGAAGCGGTCTGATGACAGACAAAAAGCAAGTGGCCACAATTTTGTGGGAAAGCCTTAGCTGCTTTATTCAGATAGGATGAGAGCTGCTTTATTTATGTGCTACTACTTAGTCAACAGGGGGAGAACAGTGCATCTGTTGACCACAGCAGGTGACAGGGACACCAGTCTCCTGGCTTCTCTACCCAGCTGTATGAACTGGTTCCTCTGTGCCTCCTTGCCTCAGTTTTCCCTTCTGTAATCAGATCGAAAAGCTTCTGCATATATATGGAAACTTAGGATTGTTCCAATCTTGTAATAGTAAAACAAAGGAAGAGCAAAGGTATTGGCTGTTGCTCCCTCTAGGAGGGCTTGTTGGCCACTGATTTTAAACACAAGGGTAACAAAACATAGTAAATAAAACACTAACATACGTGGCTCTCAACATTTGGGAGCACTATTCTAGATTCCTAAATGTCCCACTACTGTCTCTCCTGAGTTTGTGAAGCAGTAACAGCTGAAGCAAAGGCCCAGCTTGCTTTTTTTTTTTTTTTTTTTTTTTTTTAAAATCTCAGTATTGTAGTAGGAGGTTCTTTGCTCCTGGAAGTCCCAGACCACCACCCCTTGCACCCACAGGCAGAATGGCTCTCACTCACCCAAGACAATTGCCAGCATCTGTGTAGCCTTCCTCTCCCGCAGCTGGATCAGTCGGGGCTGCTGCTGTGCCAGCCTCAAGCTGCTGATGGTTCTACCACTGCTGAGCCGCCGTACCTCCACTGCTGGCTTTGTGCTCCTTCTCCTCTCCTCCCACCTGCTGCTTTGGGCACTCCCTGGTGCCTTGGTGAGGGATGCCTCGTGGCAGAAGCTTCGGTAGCGCTGCAGGCTGAAGACAGTCAGCAACCTCCTTTTTGTAGACATCTCCTGGCCTGTGCATTTGAGTGAGAGACAGGGGGAAAACGTGCCTTGGCATCTGTTTGGCAAAGCTTTCCTCTCCATGTGTTCCTGCAAAAGAGGATGCCACAGAGGAACTGGAAACCATCCTAACTGCTCATTGGACCAGAGGATGATCAGGGAAGTTGTAGGAGTTATCCTTAGCCTCACCTTCCTCTTATATTGCACCATGTCCTCTGGACTGACCTGGGGGATGAACCAGCAGTTGACAACTCTTTGCCTCCATCCCACCAAGGAGAAGCATGAGAACAGTAAGAGCAGAAATACATGCTCTGCTAACCTCCCATCTGCATTTTTGTGCTGGCTCTGCTCCCCTCAGAATCCCCAGCCTTTTAATGTAGCTTCACTGTGCAAAAATGGGTAAAGGAGTGGATATACATGACCAGGTAATTCCTTTCAAATGGTTGTGTTGGTTCCCATGGCTGCAGATATTTCATCTAGAAAGGTCAGTGGAACAAATGTTGCATGCACCATGAGTATTTTGACCTCTTAAGTCTGTCAGATGAAGAGGTTTGTTTTTTTTTTAATTTTAATAACAGAGGTTAAAGCCTGTGAAGCCCTGAGAATGAAGCTTCATAGAGCAAAAATCAATAAATGAAGACAGTAAAATCAATAAATGAAGAAATTACCCAGACTTATGCATTGCTGAGAAAACCGTGCTCTGAAGAAATATTGAAGTAGACTTTGCTCTTTTCTACTAGCCACTTCTAGAGGGCAGAAATACACAGAGAATATCCTCTTTCTAGAGGTCTGAAAAGGATTTAACTGGAGCTTCTGCGCCTCAAATATTATGGTGTATGAGCGAGGGATGGGATGAAAACATGTCGTGTCCCTCCTTATGCTTTCTGTTCTGTGTTTTAACCCTTTGAGGAGAAGAGATGATGCATTCCTGTCCTTTCTGGCAGCTCCTACGGGGTTCATGTGGCTCTTACTTGGTGTGCATAACACGGTTTGGTGCTGGCGCTCTGGCTGCCCTGCCGAGTGAGGCTTCGCTTCTTTTGCCTCTGTCTGAGCACGAGGTAAATCCGGACATAGAGCAGCAGGGTCACCATGAAGGGCAGGTAGAAGGACACCAAAGAGGAGTAGATGACGAAACTAGGGTTGGATATGGAACAGACACTGGGATCCCCTGGGGAGGAGAAGAGAGAGAGAGGAGTGGCTGAGCTGATTTGGTTTAGTACAAGGAGGCTCTGGTGTGTTGGCAAAGAGAGACAAGAGGTGGCTGGCAACAAAGGCAGTCTAAGGAGTGCAGATTATGCTCTGGCTTACCCAATTACCTAAGTGATGCTTGAAATGAACCCAACACAGGGCCATCTAGCATTAGCCAGCATGTATCTGCCTGCTTTTCTGTCCAACACCTCTGTTCTCTCATGTCTACTCCCATCCTTTCTCCTATTCCTTTGGCAGCCTCTGAGCTGTCCAGATGCAGAGTGTGCATTCACCCCTATCTGTCTGAACCAGGCAGAGGGGGGCAGCAGAATTCCCCACTCCCATCCCTTTCCTGCCTCAAGCACTGCAGAGAGCATGCATGGGGAGCAGAGGTTTCCTCCTGTGACTCAGTGAGAAGGAAGGCTCCCCTGCTCCTCTGCCTCCAGGGAGACCGTGTTGCTCTAGCTGAGGGAAAGGAAAAAGACTAACCTGCTTCCAAGGTGGAGGCTAAACTGTTTGTCCTCCTCAAGGGATTAGTTAAGGAAGCAGACAGTCAGTTGGATAGGAAGGAGGTTTCTAATAAGCAATGAAAATGTGCAGTCCTTGCTGTTTAGAAATGTATTAGAGTCAAAACTGCTTCTGAACCTGTTGCTATCTGCAAGATGACACTAAGTCTGGTGTGTGTGTGCGTGTGTGCTGTATGTGCTGCACGTTTTGCTCTGTGTGCTCAAAGTGATTGTTTGATGGGAATCTGAAGACCTGGACACCTTGATGGACATTGATTTGGCAGTAGAGCAGGCAGGTTTGCCCTTTAGAGCAATAGGCAGTGTCTGCCTGAGCAAAATGGCAAGTTTATAGACAAAAGCACATGGGGATTTTTCTCTTCCTTCATAGTGTGCTTTTCAGTTCCATAAAATTTCCTGTAACTTGGCAAATCTGCAGGACCCATGTTAAATGACCTGGCCATACACAGGGCAGCTCCACTGCCAACCCCTCCTGCGTGCTGTTGTTCAGGATATCACCTACCTGTAGTATTGAAGCCAAAGAGGAGAGGGCATGACACTGCAAACGCCAGCATCCAGACTATCACAATCATGAGAGAGACCCTCCTGCAGGAGCTCTGCCCAGTGCTGTACTGGTACTGAACTGGTTTCACCACTGCGGTGTATCTGCAGACCAAACCAGCTCCGGGAAGGGGAGACGGAGGAAGGAGGGAGGGAAAGGACCAGGTTTTCAAAAGGAGGAGTGAAAGCAGCACAGGGAACATGATGGTGAGTGTGGTGAAGAAATAGAAGAGGAAAATAGAGAAAATCAGATGATGGGATCAGCAATTTGTAGAAATGGTAAGTAGGGCATTGGGGGGTGGAACAGAGGAAATCACAGTTAGTTGGCAGCAGTGCAGAGAAACGCTCAGCACAACTCACAGCATGCAAAGCTACAAAGTTTGGGCTATGACATGAATCAAGAAACCCCAGGAAATCCCTAACCCTCAAGCCCCTGAAGTTATGTGGGCACTGCTGTGAAAGAGCACTCTGGAGTAACCACAAACTTCTAAACTCTTTGTCTCAGCTGCCTGGTCTGGTGTTAGCCTGATAGGCAGAGGATTGCCCAGGGGCAGGTGTCAAGGACCTTCAGTTGCTGGGGTGTCCCAGGAGATGCAGCTCAGCAGGGCAAGGATTTGGAAGGCACAGGAGTCTCATCTTTAGGAGAGCCTGGGGGCTGCTCCTTGCAGACAGAGCCAAACTGAAATGGGGATACAGATTCCCATAGAGGAACACCAGACCAACACAGCACTGAGAGCTGCCTTGCATTATTATCCTTGAACTACACATTACGAAGGTACAGCATGCAGTATTTTTCCCTTCTCCCACTCCTTGGTCCCTGTAGGATCATGTGCCAAGGTCTTGGCTCCCAGCCCTCAGCATTGCTTAAAATAGGCTCAGTTTTAAAATGCAGAAAACCAGAGCAAAGCTCAAGATTACACAGTAATAATCTTCATCTCTCCCTGTGCATATGGCAGGATTTTGTTTATTAAAACTTCATGAGTGAGATCTCCAGAAGGAGAAACCCTCTCTGACACTCAGTGGGAGCTGGATGACCAACTGCAGTTCCTGCCTTTGAAAAGCTTAAGGATTTGGTTGACTATCTAGTGGGGATGTTTTATTGCTTGTGTCTCCCTGCCCTCCAGTGCTGACCTCTGTTTGCACAATGTGAGCAGAGCCACGTTAACAGAGGTAGCAGCAGGGACAGACCTTCAGGGGTTTGTTGTCCTGAAGGCACCAATACTGTCTGTGCTCACCCCACTTCTTTATCCCTGCCCCCCATATCCAGGTTGTCCCCCTGGATGCTGTTGAGTCTCACCTGTCAATGCTGATGGCACAGAGGTTCAGAATGCTGGCTGTGCACATCATTACATCCATGGTGACAAAGATATCGCAACAGATCCGGCTGAATGTCCAGACCCCTCCAGTCACCTGCACCCAGCAATACAAAACTGTCAGCCTTGCTCTGCACCAGGTCCTGACAAGTTATGTGTAAGGTGCTGCTCTCCTCCGAGTATCTCAGCAGCTGGAGGAGTCCATGCCCACAGTAATGGGCAGAGGGAAACTGAGGCACCTGTGTTGTGTGCAAGATAATACAGCAGTAGATTGTGGAGAAGGAGCCTCACTTTAATTTCAGTCCTTTATTTGCTCTTGCAGAGGGAGGCAGGGAGAAGAAACAGCAGCTATCACTTCTCTCAAGGCCTAGCATGATAAATTGATTTAAATTTGATATCACTGTATTTATCCTTTGATTAATGATTATCTAAGAAAATCTACGGGCTGAAAGTCTTTTTCAGCTTAGCTGCCAGAGTGCTCTTGCAGGCAGCGAGCTGGAAAAATGCTGCAAAGTTTTTGCATTTATGTATGAAACTGAGATCTGAGACTAAGGCTTCTCAAAAACCTTATTTGAATTCTTATCTCAGTTACAGATTTTGATTATTAGATCTGAGCAAGAGCTCACAGGTTACTCAGATAACGGGACTTAAGTTGCTACCAAGCTGCTGTTCTGGTTGTGAATTTTGGTTTTGAATTTTTAATCTGAAGTGTGTGGTTGTGACAGCTCAGCCGCAGCCAATCTTAGCAATGGAGAATAAGTGGGTTTTGGAGCAGCCACCAAGTTCTTGACAACGACCTTTTTGATGGACAAGCAGGCTCCAAACACTGTGTGGCCTGGCTCTCCTTGGGGTTGGGATGACAGCCTGATTCCGAGGGAGGTGGTCTGCCTCAGTGCCAGATCCTTGTAGGAGATGGAGGGCAGGCTTCCTCCTTGTTCAACTGCAAACAAACCCAGTGCTGTGCTGAAGGGGGGAGCAGGAGAGAAAAAAAGGGGAAAGTTCCATGCTTGGGAGGGAGCCTGAATTTTAGCCATCAGCCCTGTAGATCCTGCTGTTTCAGCTGGATCCTGGGAAGCTATCAGAAACTGGCACTAGTTCCTGCTCTCTCTGCTTACCTTTAGACAATATCTAGAATACTGCACCTGGTTTTGAGGCATCAGTAGAGGAAAAACATTGGTAAACAGGAGTCAGTCCAGTGGAGAGCTACCAAAACAATCGACAGCGGCTGGGGCAGTTGTGAGAACGAGCTAAGGGAGAAGTCTGGAAAAGAAATGGCTTTGAGGGGTGGGAGACTAACAGCCAAGTTGCTAAGAAGATGGAGCTGGTTTTCATAGCAGTGGTGTGGTGGGAGGACAAGAGGCAACAAGTATGAGCTGGAAGAAAGGTGCAAACTGATTATGAAGGTTATTTTTCTGACTACAGGGACAGTGGAGCCAGTTGCTTGGTAAGTCTGTGCAGGATCCATCCTTGGAGGTTTTCATAACCCATTCAAAAATGCCCATCTCAGACCATACTAGAGAGGGTGCCACAAGTAAGCTTGGCTTCTCAGGCAGTGGGTGAACCCTGCAAGTGTTGGTGCCTAGGAGGGATGCAGCCCCCTGCAGAGAAAAGCACTTATATATATACAGAATTCACTCTGTGAGAATTGTTTAAGAAATAATCCTGAAAGATTTAAATGGTTTTGATAGTGGTAGCATTCCCACACAAGGGCACAGAAACTTGCTGAGGTGAACTATGTCTTTAGGGTGTTCTCTGCTGGACCCAGCTGCTACATTTCAGAAATCAGGTATTGAATGAGGCAGTCCTCCATTAGACCCTCAGACCTTGAATGAATGCAGGGGAGGGAAATGGGAATTGGCTTGCAGGATGCAGAAGGGAACTGTGCTTTCTTCTCCAGTTCTCTTGATAAAGGTGGTACTCTGTTGTTTTCTTATAAAATAGTAATTAAAGGGGAAAAGGAAGGCAAGCCAAAACCACTGAGCTTTTCTGCACAGCTAGGTGAGCTACAACACATGCAAACTGAAGGCTATTCATCTGAGATCAGGGACCTTAATAGGTAAGTTCAGCTTCCAAAGAAACACTTGACTGGTTTTACTTCAGTTTCAGATTCTGAGATCTTCTTGACCACCTCAAAATATATTAAAAAAAAAAAAAAAAAGGCTGGAAGCCTTTGGAGTGGTACCTAGTAAGGGATGTTTCTGCAGTCTGAGGCAAAAAGCAATGCAGTTTCTGTGTGAGCTGTGGAGTCTGAAGAATATTTCACCAAGCCAGTGGCAGGTGTTCACATGAAAGCCAGCTGCTGCTAACCCAGCAGATGAACAAGCACTTAACTGAGGGAGTTTCCAAGGTCCTGAGCACATTAAAATACTGAGCTCCAGAACGTGAGCCATTAAAACTGAAGAAGGTGCTGGTGGGGATGGCTCTGAAGTGAGCCCTCTCAGAATGATGTTATCAGATCACACCACCTGCATACTAGACTGTAGCTTGTGTAAGAGGATGCTTGACAGATTAAAATGTTTGGGCTTAAAACCCATTCTCACTTCCTCTTGCCACTTCTGAAATGGGGAGTAGCTCTGCTGGAGTTGGTAAAGTAGTTAATATTTACTTGTGGGGTATACAAACCCAGAATTTATTCCAGAAATTAAAAAGGAAGAAGAGCCTTTTTATTACACGTCTTGGTTCAAAATTTTTAAAAATTCTATTTCTGCTCTTCCTTTTATTGCTCTGTTCTAATCATCTTTGCCACAGCAGCTAGAACCTGCTAGTCTGCATTTCTGGTTTTCATGTGCTGGCAGGGTACCTCTTCTTTATCCCTCTGGTGCTTTTTGTCCAGGAATCTCAAAGGATATCCCAGGTATTAATTGAATGAACCCTCACATCTGCCTGGATGAGATAGAGGGTCAAACATTATTCTCTTACAGCTGATTAGAGCAAACTACAGAGAGATGAGCTGATATGGTCTCTCATTACCTTTCAGTGATCATGCAGCAGAAGAGTGTCCAGGGTGAAATCCTGGCTCTATCAAACACAATGCAAAAGATCCCTATAGACTATTCATGTCAGATTTTCACTTAACCTTCCTTGATGACCAACCTGCTCTATCTACAAAATTGTGGTGTTATTATTTTTAAATTCCAAACTCTACAGGAAGCTTTCCAGTTTATGAATGCACAATGGTTATTTTTTTTAAACTTAAGTATCTCCACCACTCTCCTGAATCCTTAAAATAAAAACCAGAATCTCCACAATTCAGATATGAATGGTGACCATTGAGGATGGGAAAGCAGGAAACCACGTTGCATCAGGCAATGGCAGGCATGAAAGCAGTGGTGCATCTAAGCAGGCTCCCTGAAGGGTTTTTTGTGCTTGAGAGCTGATGCTTGGGGCTGCTACTGGCTCCTGCAGCTGTGAGCTGGCTGCCCATGGGTTTGCATGGTGGGAGTACAAAGAGCACTCATGTGATCAGGACTGCTGAGCTGCAGTAACTCAGCTCTGCCCTCCCTCTGACACCAGTCCAGGAGAGCTCCTGGAGCTCACAGAGCAGCTTAGGTCTCACTGCTCCCATGTGAGAGACAAGATGAGCAGACTCCCACACAGTCTCAGCAGATTAGACCTCAGTAACAACCTTCTCCTGAAGCTTTCTTCCCCTTTGGAGGTAGAACTGGATGTTGTGAGAAGACTGAAAAGGGTGTTCCCAGTCATGCTGCCACATGTCCTCCTCCATCTATGCAATGACTACAAGGCATGATGGTGTTTAACGCCCTCAGACTCCAGTGGGCAGGATACCCTGATGCCACTGTCTTGGTGAGCTTCAGCAGCCACAGCACCAGGGATCAGTAAAGAACAGGGCAGCAGTGTTGGTGTGTCAGACCCACACATTGGCCCCCAGAAGATTGCTAGATACACTGCTGAACAGCATTTCTGTGTCAGAAACCTCCTTAAGTGGAGATGAGGATTTTGAGGCTATAAAATGTTCCTGTTGCTGCTCTGTCAGAGCCTTCCCAAAAGATTTCTCAAAAAGAGACAGTTCTGGTCTGCATGATTGATTAAATAACACATTTCATGGCCACTGATGACTCCTAAAATGGAGCATAAAGCACAAAATTCACAAGCGGCATTTAAGTCTGAGGCATTCATCCACCTTAAGTGTCTCCATAAATAAGGTCCAGTTCTGAAGTCTGGTTTGGCAAACCTTCAGTAGAAAAGTAGGTATTCTACATGGTTTTAGGGACTGAATGATTTTTTGGCAATTTCCAGGCTCATGGTGTATTGAAGCATGATGCCATTTCTGCTTCATTGATGGCATCGCTGATCCACAAACAGCAGAAAATATTGAAAAAACTTAGGGGCTTTTTGGACTGTTTTTTAAATCTTAGTCTTGCTGGAGTCTTGTAGCCCATTTCCAAAGGAAGTACTGTGAATTGCTAGGATTGGTAGTTCAGGTTTAGGATGTGTATGGGTTCTTTTCTCTATTGTTTGAATGACTCTTGCGTCAGCTGCTTTGATTATCCAAGCTCCACAGACGGAAATTATTCTTGAATGGGTCTACAAACACAGCTAGGAAATGGACCTACTGTTGTGCTCGCAAATCATGACCATGGCATTGCATGGGGCAGAGGCTGCTCCACAGATGTGCCTCAGTCCCACCCTGTCCACAGCAAGAATGAGTGCCAAGTATTTTCTAAAGCAAGCATAATGTGATTTCATTAAGGATTGGAATGCACTTGAGCTGATAGACTATTCCAGTCTGAAATAAAACCTGACTTTCAATAATATTTTTTAGTTGCAATCAAACTGAAGAGTCTAATTCTATCTTGCTGGGATGGCTTCACACACACACACACACACACACACAGAGACACACACACACACAGACACACACACACACACTTTCTCCTTTTTTTTTTTTTTTTAATCATTCCATATAGCACACCCAAGCAGTACACAGCCTGCAGGACAGCTCCAGGCCTGTTCCACACGGATCAGTCTAAATGTTGCTACTGCCTTCATTAGGATGCAGTGGTGTGCTTACGTTCTGCTAATCATTCCTGAGATGTACTCACCTCCAGGTACACCATCCATGGCATCACCAAAGTAGCCACCAGCAGATCTGCCACTGCCAGGCTCACCACGAGGTAGTTGGTTGTGGTTTGCAAGGTGCGTTCCCTCAGCACAGCCAAGCAGACCAGCACATTCCCAAAGATGATGGCCAGAATCAAGATGCAGTAGCAGAGGGCATAGTAGGTGTGTGATTGGGGCAGCTCAGGCTCTGTGGTGCTGTTAGCCCCACAGGGAATGGGGTCTGTTGTGTTAGGATGGCTGCTGGCTCTGGTGAAGAGGGCCATGGGGCTGCCACTGCAAAGAGAAGGAAAGAGAGGACTGAAAATTAGAGCTCTGCAAAAATTATGGAGAACAGTACCCTCTTTGGGTACTGGTATGATTTTTATACTTTCCTTATGAATTCTCCTTCAAGCCGATCAGAGAGGTCTTTTTTTCTGCTCATATATGGGCAGTGCTTTGACTAAAGACTTGCTTGGCCTGTTCTGTTTTTCATTGATTCTAAGCCAAGGGAAGAATGCAAGATTTCATCTCCTGTGTGCATGTGAAAGGTGGATCTTAGTAATCAATACAGCAGTTTGGGAAGTGGGCAATGGTTTTCAGATGCACCAAAGTCACACCACAGTACAAGCCAGCTGGGCAAGTGTACAGCCTGAAAGGCAACAATTTGAAGTTATGAGGAAGACCCAACACAGTTACCCAAACATCCAAGGGCTTGGCCAAAATTTGGAACTCTTATATTTTCTTCTAGGAAGCATCCTCTTCCTTCTCTCATCAAAAACTGTCTTCAGTAACTTCACACACTTGAGTGCTTGGCAGCCTGGCAGAGCTTCTTGATCCCTGGCTGCCTGGCAGCAAGCACCACCTCCAGAATTCCTCCTTTCCTACAGCATGTCCCAAGCCCTGCTTGCCTTGTAAAGGGTTGACTGCTGGTGCTGTTTCCATTCCATCCTTACTGTGCTCTGTGTTTTCCATGCCTGGCCAGAAGATGTGCTTCCTGTGCAGAAAAGCAAACCAGCTTGATGTTTGGGATGAAATAATGGAAAGATGCTTGCAGGGTGCTCTGCATTTCTTTTTCTTACAATGGATTCAATGTTCTCAGTAACCTACCCTTCCTTGATTTAAGAGCAGGATATTTTTCCAGAAATATGAAAGCTGCTGTACCGAGGTTGTTCTATGACATTTAAGGGCTTGTATCTTTTTTTCCTTTGCTACTGCTCCTGTTGCTGAACTCATCATCAGTATGACAGGTATGAAAAGCAAGGACAAAACATTGCAATGCCAGTGGTATAAATATTACTCTGTTCCACCTCACCCCTAGAACAGCAGCATCTGTGATGCAGAGCTACTGCACAGCTATGCTCTTGGAAGATAAATGTGCAAGAGGTAGAAATTGCTCCAGCCCCTTGGGATATACTCATCCTTAAGATGGGTGCCACTCTCCCCTGATGCTTTGTAGCTGGGAGAGGACAAGGGTTGAACGAGATGGAAACTGAACTTCCCCGTGTCCTGTGGACACAGATCCCTCAGAACAGGGGTGAAACAATCTCTTATGGCTTGTGCTTGTTTCCTCCATCTTTCTTCTGCCTGACCCTGACAAAGAAGTTAAGCTTTCCACTGGATCATGAAGATCTTGTGTAGCATGAGTGCTGCTGCTGAATCCGGTTCTGTTCATGAAACAGCTGAGCTGCAGCCACCCAAAGACAGGATTCATTTTACTGTGTCCCTTGCACGGACACATTGCCCACTCTGGGAATTCTGTATTGTCTGGAGCCAGGAAAGGCTGGTTCTGTAGTGCTGGAAAAAGCAGCTGCCTAGGTGATAAGCAAGGCCAGAACAGGGAATGAGCAAAACATCACCCATAATATATATGTAACCAGAAGGCATAAGGCATCCCAATACACAGTTTGGCAGTGGGTTTCCTGTCTTGTCTTCTGTTTTTTATATCCATGAGCACTATTTTTGACTCTCATCCCAAAGTCAGTCTTCCCTACCAAGACCCCTCCCAGTCCTGCCAGGTCCCTCATCCCTGGACTGCCCTTCAACCCCTAGTCCTGCTCACTCTGCACCTGGCCAGAGTGCTGCCAGTCCAGGCACGTACCAGTGTACCAGGATACCCTCACAGAGGACAGAACACCCACCACCCTGGGTAACGGGGTGACAAACTGCCACGGGGACAAGGGTAGCAGCCGCAGGGAAGAGCAGAGGGAGGGGAAAGGGGGGAAAAGGGACACTCCTCTGCTTCGGAGGGGTCCGGGTGCCTGTCCCGGCCCGCATGACAGGTCCAGGAGCGGGGAAGGGTTCGGGGTCCGAGCGCAGGGTCCAGGTGTGGCGGCGGCTTTGGGTTGGCAGTCTGCGAACTGGGTTCCAGCTGCGGGCGCTGCTCCGCTGCCGCTGCTCCCGCACCCGAGGGGCAGCAGGAGCTGCGCCGCTCCCCGCGGTGCCCCCGGCCCTGGCTGCCGTGTGCCCCGGCCATGCCGCGGGGGACCGGGGGCGGCGGAAAACCGGGCAGGGAGGGAGGCGGGGGGCTGCGGGAAAAGGCACCGCCGGCACCGGGCGGCAGGGGAGCGGGAGGCAGCAATCAAGACTTACCCCCGGCCCGTCGGGCCGTGCCGCCGCCGCCGCCGAGCAGAGCTCAGTCCCGCTCCTGGCCCTCGGTCCCGCTGAGTCCCGGCCCGACCCGCTCCCTCCTGCCGCCTTCCCGGCGCGGAGCCGCGGGGCGGGACCGGGCTGGCCACCTCCTCCCGCCCGCCCCCTGCCCCGGGACCCCGCGGAACCCTCCTCGGGTGTCCGAGAGGTTGTCCTTCTGCTGAAGGGATGCAGCGGAAGGCGTCTGGGCGAATTTTGGCGCCGGGGTCCGCAGCAAGGGCGTGCTCTGATGAAGGATGGAGCTGGGAACCCGGGGCGCTGGGAGCCCGGGGTGCCGGTGCTGCGGCCGAGCGCGGGGAGATGCCTCGGCCGGGGCTGCTTGCCCAGCAGGCAGAAAGTTGTCTCTTTAAACCGAACAAACAAACAAACAAACAAAAAACAATGGGGAAAAAAATCATCAAAGCAGAGGTGGTTCTAAGAAGGGGGAGCTTTTAAAAAATACATGTATTTAAATGAACTACCCTAAACCTGAGATGAAGGAGTGGGGGTAAGCGCGGAGGAAGCTGGAAAGCAGAACTAATATTGGGAAGCATCCTTGTCCAGGGACCACCGCCAGAAGGCACAGCACGAGTGGCTAGGGCACGGCTACAAACCCTGCCACATCTCTGCGATGTGGCTTTCCTTGAGGTCTGAGATCAAGTCTCTGAGGCACAGTTCTCCTCAGACTGGGATACTGACTTCTCAGTCACTGGGATGCTAGTGATGCCAGTAGTTCTTCTCTCTCTGGAGGCTGGGTTGTGCCCACCCCCCACTCTGGCACAGCAAATGGGGCTTGCAGGGAGTTGTTAGGAGAGTGCAGGAAGCTCAGCAGCAGCAGGGCTGAGATTTCCCTTTGCTGCCCATGACTCGTGGCCCTAGCAGGAGGAGACAAAGTGCCCTTCCACTTTATGCACCCAAAGGTCAGGGTGGCCACAGGCTGGCTTGTATGTGGGCAAGGAGAAGAGGAGATCCCATGAAGAGCAGAGTTTCTCTACCTATTTTTAAGAATTTACTTCAGAAGTGTGCGTTGGAACTCAGGCTGCCCGGATCATCTCTCCTGCCTGCTGCTTTGCAGGTTAATCTCTTCGTGGGTGAGAGTGGTAGGAGGGAGAGGTGCTGTAGAAAGCTTTGGTACCCATCAGGTGCGAGGGGTGAGAGTACCATCTTTAGCCTGGCTGGGGATGCTGAAAGAGCCCCTACAGGATTTGATGGGACTAATCAGCACCACTGCCTTTAACCAAGGCTGTGAGTGCCCCATGGCAGCTCTGTGGATGGCACTGGAGGAGCGTGATGAGTCACTGCCCAGTCCCTACGGCGACACGTTCACACGTGTCCTGCTGGAGGATACAGCTGCCAGGATATGAGACCAAATGACCCGTGAAGGGCTCTCCAGCCCCTTCACTCCCTTGGGAGCCCCCAGACGGTGTGACATGGACTGCAGTCACCATGCTTACATGAGATTTGTACAGCCCAACTTCTGCTGTCATCTGAACCATACCACTCACTTCTGGGGAAATGCACCTGCTAACCATGCCTGGGGCAGCCAAGGAAGGGGGGAAACCCTCCCACCCATGTCCAGCAGAGCCTTTAGGCTGCAAGCTTGGAAAGAGTCCAACACACCTTGTTGGTTTGTGTGGCTGAAGCCGGAGGGGAAAGCGCGCACCGGGATGCTCATCCTGACTAGCGAGGGCTCTGTGAGCTGCAGGCTGGGTGTGGATGCTCAGGGAGCATGACTCCTCACAGGGAGGCTGGCAGAGAGAGGGAGGCATTTGAACTCCCTTTTAGCAGTTTTTAAATGCAGTTTGCTTGTGGGCAATTTCCATAGGACTGTGGCTGGCAAGGTGCTCACACTGGCTCTGGGGTGATGAGGCCACAAGGCACGGCAGCAACAGGCTTTGCTGCTGTCAGCTATTGAGTGTAGCAGCTAACCTCAGATCGATAAAGAGACACTGCCTGCCCCTCCTCGAAGATAAGGGAGATGCAGCAGGGGGAATGCACTGCTTTAACCACAAAATAACTGTTGTTTTGCTTCACATTTTTATCTTCCAGTGGTGAAACCTTTCCTTTTGCCTTGCCTTGTATGTCAGTGGATCCCCTGGTTGAGTCTCCCTTGTGAAACTTGTTTCTTGCTTTTAATTATTTTTCTCTCATTTCTTAATATTGCTCTGACTCCAGAAAAAAAAAAAAATGGATTCACAGAATCATAGACTGGTTTGGGTTGGAGAGACCTTAAAGCTCATCTAGTTCCAGTCTGGTCTTGAACACTTCCAGGGATGGGTCATTAACAGCCTTTCTGGGCAACCTGTTCCAGTTCCTTACCATCCTTACAATATCTTCCTAAAATCTAATCTAAACCTACCCTCTTTCAGTGTAAAGCCATTCTTCCTTGTCCTGCCACTATGTGTCCTTTTAAAATGTCTGTCTTCCTTGTAGGTCCCTTTAGGCAATGGGAAGGCTTCTATAGGGTGTTTATGGAAGCTTCTCTTGTCCAAATGTAATTCTCCAAAAATAATCTAGTTGTAAATATTCAGCTCTTTTGAAGCTCATTATCCTAAGTCCTCCCTCCCCACCTCCTTCCTTCACATCCCCTTGTCTGGTTTTCCCAAGACTGGAAGCTCTTTGGGGAAGGGACTTAATGACTTTCTTGTGTTTGCTTTGCAGCAGAGGTCTTGTGGAGCAAGATAATAATCCGTGTGATCATTTAATTTAGAATAGATTGCACGACACACAGAGGCAAGGCTGAATTGAAATTGCAGAAGCAATCTAGACTGTGATATTTGCAGTGGGTTTTATTAACAGCACAACTTCTTTAATATAATGGTTAGTGCAATGCCTCCCTCATAAAATCCTCTCTTTCTTCCTACCCCAAAATCGAGTGTGTGGTGTACATTTTCCTTTGTTAAACATTGGACATGGAATCACTGGAGCAAGGCAGAGAAACGGGTCAGTAGTAAGTTGTTAGAACCTCAAAATGGAAGAATATGCCAACAGATTTAATTGCTCACACTCCTTGTTCTCCAATTCCTTCGCAGGCTTTCTGCCCCATGTGCAGAAAGGGGAGATGTGCCATAGTTCCCAAACCTGGTTCTTTCCCAGCCTGTTTCTTTGCCCTCACCCCCAACACCAACTCCTTAGTCCTTCTTTTCAGTCCTATGTGTCCTCCAGCTCTTCAGTAAAAATTTCAAATAATTTGGGTAAATGCCAGTGTTTCCTCTTAACACTCCCCCTGCCTCCTTGCCCATCAGTCCTGATGTTCCCTCATGTCCATCAGTCCTGATGTTCCCTCATCCCTCCTTCAGCCTGTGCTCGTGTTTCTTTCTTCGGTTTCCAGACACAGTCTCAACATCCTGTCCAGTTCCCAAACCTGTTTGTCCTTCCCTACAACTGCTGGTTCCCAAGCTCCTCACTCTTCACTTTGCCATCTCTGGCTGGGCTGCTACGCCCTCCACTCCTGCAGCCTAAAAGATTGTTTGCTAATGGTATTTATTGTGCTTTTACACCACACTTGCTGTCTCTACAGCCAGTATTTGAGGTGCAGTGTCTAAAATGTGCCACTCAGTTGGAATAAATCTTCCATCCTGCTTCCTGCAAGCCAGGGTGCCCTCGTAACAGTATTGTTAAAATACTCAGTATCCATGGGGTTTTTCAACACCCCACTGCATAAAGCCTTAATCTGACCTCACAGCTGACCCTGCTTGGAGCAGGATGCTGGACTAGACACCTCCTGGGGACTTTTCCCAAGGTGACTTATCCTACACTGACATGAAAATAACCTTGCTTGATGGATGTGAATTAAACAGAAATTTTCTGGCTGGCACAACCTGCAAACTTCCAACAAAACTTTAATTCATACCCATGCCCTGTAGGCAGGAAATGCCTGCTTGGTCACGGTAGCTTTAATTTTTTTACAAAACTCACCTGTTTTCACAGTGGTGGCCAAAATGGAACTCAGTCAGCTTCAGGATTATCTATGCACAGCAGCTTGCAGAATCAGTACAGACTCCTTGGAGAAGCTACCACAGTTCATGTCAGATAAGAATCATGTGAGATTCAGATCCTGCTGATATTGATTCCCTTCTGCCCAGCCTTTACCTTCCCTGTCCCCTCTTCCAGTGGTATGGAAAAAGGGGGTGCATCCCAAACCTGCACAGCCCACAGAGATGTGAGCTTAGTCCACAGGAAATTTTTGCCATGCAAATCACATCTGCAATGGATTTTGTACAGCAAAACATTCTGACTCCAAGGGTGGGTGGTAGCATAATAACTCTCTCATCTGCTGGTTAGGGATTAGACTGGGACTTTCAGGTCTAAGTCCTCCTTCTGCTTTACCTCAGGCATAATCTGGTGTAGAGAAGCTCTCTCTATTTGGCAGGACTGTGACTTAAGGTACTGTATCCCATAAAGCAGGCTGATTGGATAAAGCCAGCATCCTGCCAAATTCCTCTCTAAAATTACTGTTTTGATCCTGTTTTGCTTTAATTAAATTTTGGTCATGTTAGAGCACAAGTTTTGCAGCGTGTCACTGGAAGGATGGGTCCTTCCACTGTTTTCTTCTGCATCAGTCTTGGAAATTGGTGCTGCTCATGAGGAGAGGAGATGGGGGTATGAAAGTGAGAAGGGTGACTTCTGCAGGGATGCCTGACAGAGGAAGGGCTGTGGAGGGGGCCAGAGGATCATACTGCCATACCTCACCTTGTGATGTCTCCCCACAATCTTCACACTACACCATGCACAAGGAGTCCTAGGAGCTCACCTGGGTGGAGCAGTTTCAGGAGATAAGAGAGGAAAAATATCTATGTGAGAAAAAGGGCATCAGTTTTCAAAAGTGTCATTATGCTTTTCAGAGAAACCCATTCATGTTTTCATGCCAAGAAGCTGTGGATCAGCAGGGCTGTCATTACCTCTGTCCCTCCTTCCTTCCCCCCTTTACTCCCCACCGCCTCACCTGGGGATCCTCAGCAAACAGGATCCCTCATTGGCAACAGTCTGCTGCAGCATCAGCTCTTTCTGTGGTGTCTGTGCCCTCTTCTTCCCCCCCTCCCACCTCTATCCTGAAGGGCCTTTGTGGTCTTGGCACCATCACTGATGGCTTTTGTTGTACATCTGGGATCCCTGCTCCAACCTGGCTGTCTGGATCAGGGGTGTTCTCACAGCTGGTGACAGGAGTACGCTCATCTCACAATAGCAGATATCTTTAATCCTATTTTTCTGTCTGAGGCAAGAGGCTGTGTGCACACTTGTGCATGCAGGTGAGTTGAAAGGGTTGTTTGTGGCTCCCTCCTGTCACTCACTGGCCTCTGGCCCAACATTCAACCAGAATTACCTCTCACTTTGTGTGGCATAGTGTTGTCACCCCACAGACTGTTCTCAACAGGCAGTGGCACTGGCCACCTCTCCTTTTCCAGCTGTGGTGTGACTGAGCAGCAGACATCTGTGTCTCTGGGTAGGATACTCACTGGGCAGATCCATAACTTCCTAAATGGACTCGTACAGTCCTAATTGTCTCTAACTGAGATGCCTGTATATCCCTCAACACACACCAAGCACTTAAGTCTCACTCAGGAGTGTTTCCTCTGCCAAATTTTGACTTTCTAGCCTGGAGGCATGACCCATGAGTAGTGCAAGAACAGTCCAGGAGATTTAGTTTCTATTTTAAGAAAGACAGCAAAAGTTTCCATTTCTACCTTTTTTTCCAGAAAATGTTGTTCCAGGAGCCTGGGCTGCTGCCTTCTGGTTTGTGTGGGGCTTGGAGAAGTGTCATCCTCTTCAGGTTTGTTGCTTCTCCCCCTGTCAGACTTGGGTTACTGGGCTCAAACTTCTTTCTGCAGTACAACTGAGATGGTTCAATTGCACGAGTCATGTTTCCTTCAAAGAGCAATGAAGCTAAAAACATCTCAACCATTTTTGCTTAAAAGCATTGGAATGCTGAGCTGAGGCAAGACCGACAAAATTATAGCCCCAACAGTGAGCCAAGAAATTAGGCTGCATTCTGGTACTCTTCATTATAGCTTTCAGAGGGACTTCAGCTGCTATATACTGAGACACCATGAAGTGGTATCAAGTGAAAATTGTTGGGGTGGGTGCAGCATTTATGCATTTTCTTAACTGTGTGAAATAAGTCTCTCTGCTTTCTGTCTGCCTTGAAGTCTTACCTCCTCCAGGCCTCCTCTTTCTCTCCTTCACCCCCTCAAGTACCTGCCCTGAGTTTTACTCGTCTACTTGCCTCAGTAGACTTTGCTTTGCCTATAGTTTCTTGTGAACTTTTACATGCCAACCTCTATTCTGGGCTGTCTGCTGGGACAGAAAATGTTGAGAATTGCTGCTGCCTCCCTGGTTTTCTCCCCTGAATCCCTGGAGCACACTAGAAGACAGGTAGCAGTGTATGGTGTTGCTCAGAGCAGCATCTTCCTGCCTCACTGCCATTTACATGCTGCTCAGGTTTTAAAACCTCACACTAAGTGTTTTTCTTGACGAAGCAAACAACAGCTTCATCAGAGTCATCTGCAGTGCACTCACAGTCGCACAAGTGTTATGCAGCTCCAGGCTAATTTATTTGTTTCTATTAAGCCAAGTCTCTGAAAGCCAGAAATCAGTAGTTCCTGTGTGCAGCTATTTTCATCTTTGGGGCTGTTTTCTCCCAGGACTTAGTTGTGGAGTGAGTACTGTGGGCTCCGGGCTGTGGTGCCGAGGTAGCTGGGCCACAACAGCTCCTTGGAGCCACAGAGTGGCTGGTGAAGGGGAGCAAAGGGGTTTTGTGAGGGAATGTTTCACCATGGAAAATGCCCAAAAGCCAAGAGCCCAGAGCATCTGGCTTGCTAGATCTGATGAACAAACAGATATTCTTTCAAACATCTGAAAGCCTGTAATTCTTTCACTTCCTCCTCCTGCAGCAACACTCACTGATTGTTTGCCCAGCACCACTGCAGAAGGTTCTTCTTCACTCCTTTTAATTATGCTGCACATAGCAACTTTCCATGCCAGTGGCCTGATTCCTGCTGAACATTTTCAGAGGTGTTAAACTGGAACTAGAACACAGGGGAACAAAATGGCTTAGTTGAAACCCTGCCCCTTAAAATTGAAATCTCTTGTGGTTTAGAGCTCATACTCAAAATTTGACAAGGAATTCCTGCAGGAGGAGCCCTCTCCTGCTCAGGCTTCGTCTGATGTGTCCCAACCCAGAGCTGAGGTTGAACATATAGGTAATAGCTCATGAGCAAGTTTGGGGACTGAGTGCTCTGACCAGCCCTGAGGGTCTGTGGGCCCTGCTGAGCTCCTGTGCAGTAGCAGGACAGATCACTTGGATTATTCCAGCATCCAGGAGAGGCAGCTGAGTTGAGCACCACCCTGAGCTGGGCACTGGGCATACCTGGAGTAAGAGGAACCTATTTCCCAGTACACAGGCAAGATCTACAGCATGGGATGACTGTAGCTGGAGTGTCAGAGACTGTGTTCCTGCTGGTGGCATGGGAGATGGGGGGCCCAGGAGGCTTTCACAGGGCACATGGGGTGATGGCACAGGGCACGGAGCAGTGGTGACAGCCCACAGGGATGTGGAATGTGAGGGGACAAGGTGTTGCTGCTCAGAGTGAGAACAGATGCACAGTGGCTCTGGAAATGTATTTGAAAAGAGATTTTCCATGTAGCAGGTGCTCTGTGGTGTTTGATAAAACCTCCTGTCTTCATCCCTCCCGCCAGCAGCAAGGCTGTCTTGTGTCCCACAGCACTGGATGGCCCTGGAGCAGCATCACCGCCTTCCCTCTTGGAGCAGCGCCTCTGCCTGGTCCTGGCGGTGGTGCAAAGCTGCAGCACATGGCTGCAAACCAGGACACTGGGAGGGGCTGAGCAGCCTGGCCCCACAGCCCATGGAAAGCCTGGGACAGTGTGATGGTGTGAGCAGCCTGGCCCCACAGCCCATGGAAAGCCTGGGACAGTGTGATGGTGTGAGCAGCCTGGCCCCACAGCCCATGGACATCTGGGCCCCACACGAGGGCTGTGCCCCCAGGAACAGCCTCTGCTGTATCCTGGCAGCTGCCCTAGAGCAAACCCCAGCCCTTTGGGTGGGAGCACAGTGAGCACTCCTGTGGCTCAGTGGGAGGGGCAACTCAGAAAATGCAGAATTACAGAAGAGGTTCCTAATCCTGCCCGTGACCAATGCCCAAGGAAAGAAAGAGGTATCCTGCACTGGTTTCCCTGTCTAACACAGCTGTGTACAGTCTTCTGACTCATATAAACACCATGTGTGTTTTTTTAAAAAAATCGATATCTAACTTCTTGGTAGCAATGATAACGGTGTGGCAGTGACTCACCCAGGATAATGATGGTGTTTAAAAAACAATCTTTGTCAGTGCTGAGTGGTTTCCCTATTAATTTCACTGTCTTCTTATGAGGGAAGATCAATGACATTGAATATCCTAGAAGAGAGGCTTTCTCAGGAATGGGCTCTGTATGCACAGCTCTCAAGAGGTCATCACTGGACTATGGTTAGGGGTCTTTTTTCACTGCTGTGTTGTGGTTCAACCCCAGCCTAAACTAAACCCCACACAGCCATTCGCTCTCTTCCTTTCAGTGGAATGGGGAAAAAATCAGACGAAAAACAGCAAGAGAACTCATGGGTAGAGATAAAGACAGTTTAACAGGTAAAGCAAATGCTGCATATGCAAGCAAAGCAAGACAAAGAATTAATTCACCACTTCCCATGGCCTGATAGGTGTTCCAGCAACCCCCAGGAAAACAGGGATCCATGATACGTTATGGGAAGGGAAGATGAACACCATGACTCCTAATGGCTCCCCTTCCTCCTTATTCCCCTGGCTTTATATGCTGAGCATGATGCAGTGTGGTCTGGAATTTCTCTGTGGTAAGGTGGGGACAGCTGTCCCAGCTGTGTCCCCTCTCAACCCACTCAATACAGGTACTGTGACAGGCAGGAAAGGCCTCAACTCTGTCTAAGAGCTGCTCAGCAATAATTTAAACATCCAGTGTTAGCAACACTGCTTCCAGCACAAATCCAAAATACAGTTCCAGACCAGTTACTGTGAAGAAAATTAATGGTATCCCAGTCAAAACCAGCACGTGCCGTAATGCACATTCCTGTGTGGGTCTGGCTACTCACAAACTTTCCCTCTGGCTGGTCTCTGGTGGACATAACCTCAGGGTTTTTTGGTGCTTTCAGAACCAGCCCCCTCAGTAACATGAAGGGCCTGAAGAGCGTTTCAGGTGCTGCTCATCCCATAGGCTTGTTCACTTGGCTTTTTCCGCCAGTCTGCAGATCAGCCAGCCCTCCCAGACAGTCATAAAATCATAGAATGGTTGGAAGGCACCTAAGGATCATTTAGTTCCCCAAGCTCAAGCCCCATGTCCAATTTCAATTCCTTATCTGGAGTGGGGTGATTACAGTTTCTCTCCAAAAGGCAGAAATAAGGAAAAAAAATTCTAGTTCTGTGTGTTTTTGCCTTTGGCATAGGAGAGACACAAAATGATGTTAATGCTTCTCAATGCCTGCCCCACTGCCTTGTGCTTATGTTACTGTTCCAAGCAAGATGTGGACTAGCTATAGTGTGTTTGCATTTATGGAATGAATGTGTTAGTCAAAGGAAGGAAACCTTTGGATATGCAGAAAAAAGCTTCAACATTGATTAACTATAAATATATCCCCAAAAGTCAGGCAAGACACCAAATGCAGTGAGAGAACTAGCTGTTTTTTCTAACCTTTTCTCTTTCAATGCAGAACATTAATCTTCTCAGTCCCTCATTAGAGGTGTCTGTGTCTGAGTTTGTTCCAGTGTGCCTTCTGGGAGGGGTCAGAGCTCCTTCACACCCGTGACACAGCTGTCCCACCATCGCTCTGCAGCTGTGCAGGAGACCTGGGGCATGGCTGGGCTGGGCTGGGGTGTCCTGCAGCCCAGCCTGGGACTGTCACACCAGGGCTCAGCAAGGTCCCTACTCTGTGCCAGAGTAGAAGCCTGGCTGTATCCTCAGTGCTTTGTTTCTTGGGTGGGTTTTTTTTCCTATTTTTTATTTTTCTCCACAATGGAAGTTTCACAGGAGCTGTTCCTTCAGTAAAACAAAAGGCTATGAAACTTCTAAATGTCCAGAGTTTATTGCAGCACTGTGCAAGACTGGTACAATTCTGGGAGGGGCTGGAGAGAACTAAACTGCTCTTACTCCTCCTGCTTGCCAGTTGCTCTTGTCTCGATGGGTCAGTGCTTGTCACTGTGGGCCAATCACAGGAATTAATCCCTTGCCTAAGCCTTCCTTGGGATACTAAATATTTTCATAGAAGTTATTGCTGTTTGTATGCTTCCCTACAGATTCTGAAAGTATATCAACATATTAGAGGGAAAGTTTAAATAATTTCAAACACTAAAAACATTTGAAGTAGAGGAAATACATGCTTTGGTGCATAGGAGTGAGGGGTGGTGTCCTGTCATTTGCTGACGTGGATTTGTAATGACAGAAAAGGGGAGATATTACTTTAGAGAATTCACCATGAACTTTTAGAAACCACAGGAGATGTAGTTGATGAAGATAAAAAATATATATTAGGTTCAGGAGAGGCTCCTCCAAAGGGGAAAAATGGGATTAAACTACCATGCAGCAGCTGCTGACCCATTCCTGTTACAGTCAGGAAGAGGTGGTGGTGCTTTGGTCCTGTCTGGGATGGGGCTGGATGTGAGGCTGGACTTTGCCACACCAGTTGGCTCAAGATGAAGCTTGCCCCACACCAGTTGGCTCAAGATGAAGCTTGCCCCATGAACTCATTGCACTTTGCTGCTCCCTGTTGGTTTTTTTGCTGGAAGAGAAAGTTGCTGGCTTTCACCAGACCTCCAACCAGCACATACATCGAGCGGGCAGCTGGGGAATTAAAGCTCTCATCAAATGAAGATCACTCCCAGAGGTGGCCAGATAGGTCTATAGCTGTTTTTGGTTCAAGAGCAGGTGCAAAAAGAGAGGTGCTTCTTGGTGTCCTTTCCCAAAGAGTCCTCTTCAAAGCATACTCACCCATATATTTTAGAGGAATGCTTTCAAGAGAAGGCCTCACAGGCTCCATGGCTTATCAACCATGCATGTAGCAGACAAATGTGTGCTTGCCACCCTTGAGTCCCTGCAGACATCCCAACTCCAGACACCCAAGAGAAAGAAGGTGCAGAGGGCACCAAGAAGAGCAGCAGCTCTGCAGTACCACCATCAGTGCCAGGAACTTAGGTGGATGCTAGCACCTAAATTTCTTTGGTGTTTATTCAAACATCACCCCAGGCTGGTGCAGGATGGCTTCCTAACATTTTTCTGTCTCACATATAATTGCAGACTAATGGGCTTGTTAAAATACTTGGGCTTATGATCTGATTTTCTCCTAAGCAGTTATTTATACATTTTATTAATGGTTACTAATTAAGCTGCTTGAATGAAGTCCTTTGGAGACTGTCCAGAGACATAAACCCAAATAAGCCTGGGCACTGTGATGAAACACAGTCACTAAAATATCTTCCCAAAAGCCAAGTAAACAGATTGAAAATGGACCTAAGAAAGGTCTGATGAAAAGGAGGGTGTGGAAAAATATATGGATTCAGGTAGGTGTCATCTAAAACCTAGGGGAAGCACAGAGAGGAAACAGGATTTAAATGCCTTAAAGTTCCTTTTATGCATGAGATCTAAAATCAGCAGCCTGTATTTATGGCCAGCTCAGGCTGCTAATGCAGTTCTGAGCCAAGGGGCACTTGGGACACCTCAGCCCTGAGCTCTCACACCACAGCTTGTGAAGGCCACGGAATGTCTTGGAAGCCAAAAGCTGCTCTGAAGTCAAGCTATTGACCTCAGTGTGCTGGATTGTAAATCCCCTTGGAGGCAAGGCTGTCTGGCTTTAAGAGGAGCTTGTGAAGGCAAGAGATAAAAAATTAAGAGCAGGAAAATAAAGAGCACGTGAAGTTTTGGTGCTCTGTTAAGCCTGGGGAAGTTGGTGGTGAGAGGTGTGAGCAGCACAAGCTGCATTTGCTGTCAGCATTGAACGAGGCCCTGTCATGGCTTTGCCCAAACTCCTGCCTGCAGCTTATTTGGCAGCATGAGGGGGTGAATACATCAGAGGAGATGCAGATTGGGAACTGGAGTGAAGAAAAAATATAATTTGACGGATGCTGGAGAACTCCCAGCTGGCAAGCCCATCCCCCAAGGCAGTGGTCACTCTCTGAAAGTTTGGAAAAGCTGCCTTTGGGCAGCCTGGAGCAAGTCGTTCCAGGCAGGACTCAAAGCACAGGCCTTGGGCAGGGCTGCCATAAGTGTTCAGGGCTCAGCTGTGGGACTGACGTAGCAGAGGCGTGCTAACAACTTTGCTTCTGTAAAGCTTGGAGGGAATTTCAAGACCCAAGAAAACACAAGCAGCTGCAAATTTTAGAGGTGCCTTGCCAGCTTGCTTAAGGCCAGGGCTTAGGCAAAGGCAAAGCAGCTGCTGCCCAAATCCCTGGGGCAGGCTGAGCTCCTGTGGGCTGCAGAGCTGCTCTCTGCTGGGAGCTGGGATGGGCATAGGGGTGCCACAATACCCAGAGCTTTGTGACATGGAATGGCGGGTCATAAATTTCAGTGGTTTCCTTATGGCTTATTTCCACCATGGGGGATACAGGAGGGGTTGTCTCCCTCCCTGTAACTAGTAAACTGGGGACCAGAAATGCATTTGCAGACAGATGCAGCTGACTGCAGGTCGGCGGCATGCTCGTTTATGCTTATTTCAGAGAACAGCTTTTAAAATAATGTCCTATATTCTCTCTGTGATAGCCATGTTTGCTGGAGTGGGAATTGTGAGAGCTATTGCTTGTTGCTTTCATGGCTTGGTGGCAGAGTGGCCTGGCTGTTCCTGCCAAGGGGGCTGTGCTGGTGTGTGACCAGCACCTCCGTGCATGCTGGTCCAGGTATGGTCCTAGGAGGGTGCTGGGTGATGATGATGGCTTTTCTGGGGTTCAGACAGGGAATGAGAAATCCTGGGGTTTGTCTGAAGTGCTGCCATTCATCTGCAGTGGGGACAAGTTTCTTTTATCACTCAGTCTGTCCCTTGATGCTACAGGCTCTCAAAATCATGCAAGAAAAAAAAAAAAGGAGGGTTGCACTGTTGTCTGGGGAAGTTTGGCTCCTGTTGTTTGTTTGTTTGTTTTCTTTCTTTCATTTGATTGCTTTGTTTTTAGTCTTTTCCAGACAGCTGGCTCTGCCTCATTCATCAGGCTAATTGATGATGGACAATGTGGCTATATGGAAAATAGAATTTGTCTGAATAGCAGGATTTTTCTTCGCTTGCTTATTTTAATGAGACAAGATGAGAGAGATGGGACTGTGGTCAGCCATGCTGTCAGTGCTGTTATCATGCATTTCTTCTGGCTTGGGCACAAAAGCCTGGCATGAAATCCCTGTGAAACAGCCAGGGAATTTAAAACTGGGGAAAGGCTCAGCCATGCTTTGGAGAGAGGTTCATCAGTGCTGTGCTACAAGGACAGTCCCTGGGTGAAAGAAGTGCTAAAATGTTGTTGCCTACAATTTTCTAATGGCACAAGTGGGCCATGTGAGCTGAATATTCTTCTCCACCCACGTTTGAGTCTGAAGCCCATAGTGGGGTGGATGTGGGTAAGGAGCCCCTTGTCTGCTGGTTTGTAAGGCACAGAGAGATTATTTGGTGCAGCTGAGTTTCTACAGATACTTTTAATTCCTTGGATTAATGATAGTTATGTCTTCCCTCCCTTCTTATATAATGGCTTGGTCTGCAGGATACATTGCACAGTGTTTGTATGAGAGCCGCAGAGTTGTCAGTGATGATGATGATGAGGAGGATAATGATCATTACTAAAGGAAGTACCTATGCCAATGCCTTGAAGCATAGTCAACCCCACAAGGAATGTGTCTGATCCTCAAAAAGACGTGCAGTGGGGGCACTGAGGGCAGTATTTGTTTGGTCTCTCCCCACACAGTTGTGTAAAAAGGCATCCTCCTGTGTCTCCCGAAGGAAATTGCATTTTTTGTTCCCTTGGTGAAACGAGATCTCGTTTTCCTACTGTGCTTCAGTCTTGGGTTTCAGTGCACAGACTCACCAGTGAATAGGTCAGCCAAGAAAATTGCAGAAAAGCAATGACAAGCAAGGTAAAAGCAGCTACATCCCACTTTCCGAAGGGGTTGGAGCTCAGCTCTGAGGAGCTGTGTAGATGTTTTGCCTCTTTTGAAACAGCTATGGTAGAGTCACAGATTCATCCCCATGGACCTGGCCTTGCAGCACTTCATAAATCTGTGTGGGCTTCAGAAATCAGTGTCACTGTCTGCAACTGTTCTGTGCCCCATGGGTATCCACTGGGAACATTAGAATTGCAGCCCACCTGAAAAAAACAAGCTATTTTAAATGAAATTGACTATAATTTAATTTAGTTTTTTTATTAGCACTTACAAAAAGTTGCGGGTTGGATAAAAATTACTTGAACTTTCCACATTTTCCTATGGGGATTATTCATCCTTGTTTTGGCACAAGGAGGCATTTCTAGTTCTGTGAGAATGTTGGCCCGAAGAAAATTTGAATTTCCTGTTCTTTTTTAAAAAAAAATTATGTTCCATTTTCCATACTTTGAGATACGCAAGTGTGAAGCATTAAATATGCATTCCTGAAAATGCTGATTTGGGAGTGGTGCCTGAGCATTGAGCCACAAATCTCCAGGTATGGATCTTGCATTTCTTTCTTAACATTGTTAACAGTTGTACATTAATAGGATTAATCTTTCTCTTGCGTGGGCAATTTAGCTACTGACTCTTGCAGTGAAGGAAAAAACCCCAAACCAGCCACTTAGAACTGACCTTGACCAAGCTCAGCCTCTGTGCCAGCTGCCGGTGCAGCTTCACCTCTCTGCTGGTGGGCTGGGAAAGGGTCTTGGCTTCTTACAGCGACTCTGGAGGGGGTTCTTTGTCATGGCCCCTGCCTTACCACATGGCAGGATGTGCAGCCCTTGCACGTCAGCACACTGAGCCATCCTTCCCTCCTGTTGTGTGTCTGGGCACACAGGCCTGCACGGAGCTGCCTGCATGTGCCTTGTGCTGTCCAACCATGGCTGGTGCCAGGCACACATGGGGAACTGAGGTTCCAAGAACGGAAGCTACCACTGCAAACTTCCACTGCCCAGTTCCATGGCTGCAAGGAGCTTGAGAGTTGGGGAAGGGCCTGCAAGGAGCAGTCTTGGGACCGTGTTTAGCTCAGGAAAGCAATTCTGCACTTTCTTTGACAGTCTTGCAGTCTGGAGAGGGAGTACATGCACTGCTGGTAGATTCAGGCTGCTATTTCATTCCAGCAGGAAAGGGAGAGCTCTGGCCATGGCCCAGCCCATCTGTGATTATTATAATCATTAAATAACTCAAGAAGACAGGGCTCACTAATATTTGCCACCTGCCTCTGACTGAATGAAGAGCATGGTGAGGTGAAGAGACCATGGCTCTTACCGTGCTGGGGGACAGCTGGTGTGCACCCAGCACCCCAGGCTGGGCCAAGGAACCAGCCCAGACCCTGGCTGAATACACCCAAGCCATGGCTGCTCTCCCTGGGGTGGCACCTTTCCATCTCAGCTCTTGGCAGGCAGCTAGAGCATAGTCCTGCCAGCAGGCTCTTGGTTGAGTATTTCAAACTAAAACAAATGTCTCCTGGCCAGAAGTTTCTGACCTTAGCAACTCTGAAGGAGGGTATTGAACCCATCCTAATGTTGTGCTTCTGTGTTCAGCTGCATATTCAGATACAATCTGGGGTGTGAGGCCCAAGTCCCCAAGAGGACTGAGCTGAGGCCATGACTCAGGGTCCCCTGGGGAAACATCTCTGTGACAGTAGAAATGAATGTCTGCATGTGCACACACATAAGTGTCCATGTGAGATGTCCTACATCCTTCTAAGTGTTTACTGAGGACATGCAGTGGCTCCCCAGAAGCCTATTTTCCCAGTTTTTCCCAGCTACTACAGGTGTGATTCTGAGGAGTGGCTCATGCCAGGATTCTCATTTTAGACTTATCTTGTGAGTCTAAGTGTGCTGAAATGTCCTACAGCTGCATCAATCCTGTCCCACAGAGAAGCCACAGGGGAGCAGCAACCTCTCCCCCACAGACCAAATGTGAGGGTACAGTCTGGGAGACTTTATTTCTTCCTTGAGTGCTGACAGGTTTCCTGCAGGAGCTTCTCTGTTGGAGCCTGGAATTATGAGAAATATTTCTTTGCATGCTTAAGAAGATTTTAAGATCTCTGACAAACAGTGGTTTTAACCTTTGTTCATGGAAAAAGGACTTTTAGGCTCTGGAATGAAGCAGAGCTTTCAAGAATGTGTATTAGATAGTAGAATAGTGTGTAGTTTTATCACAGGGTAAGAATTTTAGATATATGGGGGTTTAGGATGGTAAGCAGGTGATGACAAGATGGAGGAACTGCATGACTTTTGGGTTTCTTCTCCTTCTTTGCCTCCACGTTCTGCAGAGAAGTGGTGTATTATGGTTGGTCTAGAATAGAGTCTAACTTTCTAACATGGATAACAGTTATTGGAGAAGTATTATAAATACTGATTACATGGATTGTAGTATAAATGTCCACGCTACCCTGAGGGTGGGAGTATTTGGAATTTGGTATTCAGGGATTCGAGATTTTGTGACTGACCTACAGTGAAGAACTCTGATGCTCAGGAACAGAATGTATTGATAAGAAATAATAAACTATGAAGAAAACATATGAAGAAAACTATGAAGATGAGACAGCGCGCAGCCTTTCCTTCAAGATCTCTGGCTGGGGAGGAAAAAACTCTGTTTGCATTCTTGAGGTCACAGGTAAACAGCCAGCAGAGACACACAAAAAACAGTTTTTATAAACTAAAGACTTCTCCCTCATCGACTGTGTGTGACACCACTAAAGAGCACTCCACCCTGTGGGGTTGGTATGGAGATACATCCCACATCACCTCTGTTCCATTTCCTTCTTACTCCTCTGCTGTGCTCCCATCCCAAACCTCTCCTGAGACAGTAAGGCCCTTGATGTGATCCTACCAGCCCATCTCCCAAACTCACTGAATCTCTGGTCAGTAGTGGGAACACTGCAACAAAAATGGACTGGTTTCATGAAGAGGGAGAAAGGTGAGAGGGGACAGCATGTGACCGTGAGATCAACCCTGTTCCTGGCAGGAGCTGTACCTGGGCCTCTCTGGCTCCTCCCAGGTCTGTCACAAACAAAGGTGACAGCGAAGTCTCTCAGCTAAGAGCTCAGGTAGGACCGAGCTCAGGTTCTTGCCATCTCAGCTCATGCAGGGTGGCCACTGCCAGGGACACACAGGGGACATGCCTGGGAAGGTTGTGACTTGTGATGCCTGTGGCCCAACAAACCTCAGTACCCAGAGCTGATTTCTGTGTGTTTGCCCTTGTGACTCGGAGGGAGGTGTGAGGAGTTAGACATGTGGTAACCTGGCATTTCTGCTAATGGGGGCTGACAAGCAGCATTTTTGACAACCATAAAACTGCATTTTAAGGCTAAAACTTCCCTTGTAGCTGCTCATGCAACTGTTTATTCAACATGGTTTCTCCCAGTAGTGAGGATCTAACACTCACTGGTCAGAGGAATGTTGGGATAGCTGTCCTCCATACACTATGGAAAACAAAGAAGATCATTGTTTTGCATGTTCTGCGTGCAGCAGGAAACAAAAAGCCAAATTTGGTCTGAATTTTCACAAGGAGAAAGAGCTAAGAGAGGGTACTGTGGTCTCCTCTCAGGGGTCTCACTCTGCTCCAAGCACAAAGCTGGTTATCCTGAAGTAAACCTAACTGTTTGCAGTATCTGACCTGGAAAAAAAACTAGGTGGTTTTCTGGACCCAACATGGTTTTGATTAAGTGGGAGCAGTGTTTGGGAACTGAGCAGGCACTCAGCTGCATTTTTAGTTCTGGTTTGTGCAACAGTACTAATTCTCAGCCTCAGCAGTCCAACCTTGGCAGTGTCTGTGCCCTGGCTTTCACATCACACATCACTTTTGCTGTAACTTATTTTTTTAATGCACTTGCTGCAATGATTGAGGAAAGAAAAATGTTGAAACTAGAAGACTGAGGACTAGTCGTTGTCAAGAAGTGGAAATCCAGGTCACAGGAGAACCCTTAAAGTGAGTGTGGATCCCACTGCTCCCAAGGAGCACACTGTTCCTTCAGGACCTGAACTGACTAGCAGAATACAGTCCTGGTATTGAGGGGGCTGGCAAGGGCTGAGCAAGTGGAATGACCTGCTTTCACAGACTTGTGCAGAGCTGCTAAAAATCAGAAGAATGGGAAGTCTCTACTATTATCTCTGAGCAGTATCTTGGACACCAGTATCCCAGGCTGTCAGGCACGTGGCCCCAACATCAACTCCTGTGGATGCTCAGCCTTGACGATGATCCCAACACGGCAATGTTGGTGGCTGACCCTGCAGGCAGGTGCCAGCAGGACTCCTGTGAGGCCCCATCAGAGCTAAGAGAGGGCCACAGGACACTTGCCATCCACCTCTCATGTTCTCCACAGACAAAGAAACACACAAAGACACCTGCCACGTTCTTTTGTCTTTTTTTTTTTTTTTTTAATTATTCCTTCATATTCAAACTTCACAAACAGTGTGAACTTGTACAATACCTCAGAAAGTGAAACTTACAAAAAAAGTGCTGGTAACATTAAAAAAAAAAAAAAACAAAAAAACAAACATCATTCTTAGCAACATCAATTACTCTTCCACACAAAACAGAAACCTTGTAAAATTTATTTCCGTATTTTTTTAAGGCGTAATACTTCCGTATAAAGTATATGCAAGAGATAAAACTTCACAGTATTCCAAAATGTCACAATAATAATAATAATAATATAGTATAATGAAGCGCTACAGTTAATTTTCTTTTTTTATTTTTTTTTCCTGTTTTAAATAACAAATACAAGTCACAGGTAAATATACGTGAGAAAAATACGAGGCTAATATTAAATGGCAGGTAAGGATACTCTCACTGTAAGAAAAAACTGGCAGGATGTGTGTATTTATTCTATATTTTAAAGCACTTGATAGAAAAGGCGTATGCAAGGTATTTTTTTTTTTTTTAACAATTTTCTATTTGCTTGTTTTTGATAACTGACATACCATTTACAGAGTATAATGAGAGAAAAAAAAGGAACTTAACCCCTCAAAACTTTCGACCTGCTCTTCACATCGTCACAATCTGTGTTTCTGGAGAGATGCCTGTACAGCTGTGGGGTGTGTGTGTGTGTGTGTGTGTGTGTGTGCACAGCGGGGCGTGCAGGGCTGTGCGGGTGGGTGGCTGTCTCATCACACGGGCAGACATCCACATCTGGCGCGGGGACCTCTGCCAGCTGTGGCCAAATCCTGAAGTCTCCACCTTGGCAGGACAATGCCCGAGGTCATCGTCACTGGCTGCCTGCACAAAGACTTTAGGATTTAGACCTGGGTGCAGTTTCCCATTCACTCGGCATCTACTGACTGCTGGGAATTCCTTTGGCCCCAAGAAGAAAACTTCCAAAATTTTTGCTTTTTACATCTGCACGCAAGAGCGTGTGCTCTCCCCTCCACACCACAGAGCACAAACCGGCCGAGAACTTTTTGTCTGTGTCCCAGCCAGCCGCAGGAGGAATGGGAGTGTGGATGGATGCACTCGGGGGTGCCCTGCAGCCTTCTGCAGCAGCCCTGCCCGTGCTCGCAGCAGCCACCTGACCCACGGGGAACAAAAAGACAGCAGATAGCATTAACACATCAGTAAGGTGCTCAAAGAAAAAAAGGCAGCTCCCACTCCTGGAATGGGAAGCCACATAAGGTGCTTCAAAAAGTTTTTTTTTTCTTTTTTTTTTTTTTTCTTTTTTTTTTTTTTGTTTTTCAGTTTCAGAGATTTTAAAAAAAGAACTGATTGAGCATGTGGTACGTGAGAGCAAGGCCGAGAGTTTTGAGATTTCTAACATCCTCCATAAATAAGCGCTTCCTCAGGGCAGGATGCATTTTTGTTTGCTTGCTTTGTTGTTTTTTTGTTATCTTTGTCGTAGATTAGTTTAGATGCAATTTATTTTCATATAAACCAAAAAAAAAAAAGTAACAAACCAACCCAATGTGTGAATTAGCATAAAAGTCTAACTTTTATTGGGCTGAGTTTTTTGTTTTTCTTTCTTTTTTTTTTTTGCCCATTCATTCATTTAGCACCGTTCCTTTTTATTCTGGTTACAACCCAATTCCTTCTGTAATTATTGAACGTACAGAAAGGACCAAGTAGTTGTTTTTATTTTTTGTGATCTGTTTCAAGAGCCCAACCATAATTCCTCTGCTGCTGCTGTGTTTGTGTAGCATCTGGTTTCATGAGCTTAAGGAGAAAGGTTAGTCTGCTGATATTTAAGGTTGACGTGTGTTTGTATGCATACACATTGTTCTATACATACACACTGCATGGAGTACATTGGAACTGGAGATAAAGTCAACTGGGTTCAAACACATATGCACTGTCTTCCCCTATGTATTTGAAACAGTCTGGAGCTTTGATTCGATTTCTTTTATTTTTTTTTAAAGTGCATTTAAAGCAAAATAACTGGCATTCACATACCCCATGGAAAACATGATTGCAGTGGAAAGCATGACCATGCTAAACTCCTTGGACTTGACAACACCAAAAGCAAATGGGGCAGTAACAGGCCTTGGTGTAGGCAGCTATTCTTGGGCAGCACCATTGGCAAGGAGGGAAGGCAGGAGGTGGTGGAAGGGGAATTGCTTTAGAGGTTGAATATTTAAACTGTTTTCAATTCTGACACAGCCGTGTCATTCCCAATACAGCTTCCTTTGTGATGATTAATGACTTCTGTCTTATGGATGTACCCATCTGACTCTCCCTAATTCTATCTTTTATCGTGTGTGTGTGTGTGTGTGTGTGTGTGTGTGTGTCCCAAGTGCCAGCATCTATTAGGAATAAGGCACTGTTAAAATTACAGTTTTACAAAAGATGCAAAATAATCCAACCCTAACAATCCCAACTGCCCATGCTGCTCTCCTCCCCCTCCTTCCCTTTTCTGGGGGGAAATATTGCATGTGATAAGAGGGTATTCTTATGTTCTCTAGATGTGTCAAAAGTAGGCTTCGGACAAATGTTTTAAGTCCATCAGCACCAAAGACGGGTAGGAATGCACCCTTTCTTTTGTATGTATGAGCACACATGCAGACTTGTTAATTGGGAGAGGGGGAATAATGACACCATTCCCATGCTGCTCCTCCCAGGCTTTAGAGCCGAGCTAAAAAATAAACTTCCAGTACCCCATCCACAATGTTTACATTTACTGGATCATTTATGGAAGCAATTGAGGGGTTTTTCATTCCACTACCCAGGCGCTACAGGTTTTACAGGTGGATTTCTGGAAGGGCAAGCTCCAGGAAAGCCTGCATGGAGCTTCCTGATCTGCAGGGAAACAGCACAGGTATGTGCCACGCTTGACTTTGACTGCCAGACAGACAGATACCTCTCAGGGGCTGCTTTGCACTGATTTTTACAATCAGAAAAGCTTCTCCAGCAAATTTGGCTCCTCTGTGGGGTCAGGGACACTGACTGTGCAGTGGACAAGCGTGCAGAGAAGCTGGGCAGCAGTTGGGTCCCAGTCTTTGCCCATGAGCAGCTGCGGATCGTGAGCCGTTTTTCCATTGTGCCAATGTGCTCTTTCCTCTCCATGGTTCTGACCTGGGAACAAGTGATGTCCCAGTAACTGGGTGGGATTCATTTGCCCTAAAAACACTGCAGTCAGCCCATCATCATGTGCATTTGCAGTGGCAGCTAGTATATCCTTCTCTTGCTAAAATGTCCATGAACTACCTTCCCTGTGCCAGGATCCCACTGACTCTTCTCACCTTTCACCAAAGGCTTGGGCTGCCTTATTAAGCAGAATATAGTAGAAAATGAGAAAAGCAAGCAGACAGTAGGGGTAATAGCAAAGAAAACGTGAGACCAGATGGTCCAGCATACAAGTTCTAGGCTGCTCACTTTAGCCACCATCATCCAAATGGACTGAGATTAAAGGAGTCTAAACTGCTATGGACTGGGTTTTTAGAAGTGACACAAACCTGGGAGGGAAATGAGTTGCTTTTTTTTTTTTTTTCTTTGAGTGGTTTAAGTCATCTTGATAAGGCCACAAACTGCATTTGTCTTGTCAATGTGACTGCTTGAAAACGGCATGAATTGAAATTGAGTGAGTGCTTCACAAAGCTGGGCTTGAAATGGGGGAGAAGAGCCAGCACATGCTCACTACGGCTGCACTGTAGGAGAGAGGAGTGTCTGAGGAGGTGGTGGTGGAGGGTGTCTCCTTGGGAAGACCTGCTACGTGTGGAAAGGGAAAGGAGTTCATAGTATCTCCCAGCTCCCCTTCCTCTCACCACCACCTTACTGTTTTGCTGGACATCTATACACAAGTAGCACTTCTAAAGAGCCTCCTCCTGTTGTCTCTCACATGTGTAAGTTGGGGAAGGGGAGGAGGCTGGTATAATTACAAAAGGGGAAAAAGAAGGCACATGATTTTACTCAGTCCTGACTGAACCCACATTTTGAAAGCAAGGGCAGTTTAGGTGGAGGGCAAAAAAGTGCTCAGTGGAGCGGGTGCTCACTGAGAAGAAATCTCAGGGCAAAGAAGTGGGAGAATAAAAAGGAAAGGCAGGAGAAATGAAGGCCACATTCAGCTTTCTGTCTGCTTGACAGTCTCAAGATTTGGCTGCATTATTGTCCAGGAAGGAAAAGAGTCTGGTTGGTCTCAAATGTAGCCCAGTTACATATCTCCAGTTTCTGTTATGGCTGTTGGTGTCTTCCTCTTTCCCTTTTCTCTAGTCCCATGAATAGAGCACTGCTTTAGTCTTTTAAGCCTGTTCTTGAAACATTGAGAACATGGCACACCTCTTTGGTCACCCTCAGCCTCTACTCCTCCTCAAATCCTGACCAGTGATCAAATTGAGTAGTGCTCCCTGCTGGTCACTCACACTGCAGGGGTGACCAAGAAGGCTTGATCAGCGATGGAAAATGCAAACTAACCACATGGTTTCAGTGGGGTTGGTGAATTGTTCACAAACGCCACTGGCAGGACGAGGGCAAACCAAGGGAGCTGTTGACTGAGAAACAGATGTCATTTACAGAGGTCATTATGAGCATCACGTCTCTCAGTCACTTTCCCCTTTTTCACTGCCTCGTTCAGGCACCATAAGTTTTTGTCCCCTCCAGTGACTGCAAGCCTTTCTCATTCCTGTGGTAGATGGGAGAAGGAGTAGAGCTGATGGTTTAGCTTTAGAATTCCAAAACACTGTTTCCTAATTTCCTCCTTCAGTCTCTGAGTCAAAAATGCATTCAGTTTCTCTCTCCCCCTCCTGCCATCCCCTCCAAATTTGCTCAGGAGATCATAAGGCAGAGTAATGAGAAGTAGGATCACCAACAGCTCTATGAAGACACAGGGTGGTAAAATGCTTCCCTACAAACTCACAGTCCAGTGTTTGTGACATTTCATAAATAACTTTTTTTTTTTTTTAAAAAGAATAACACAAGAACAATCCCTTTACTTACTCATCTGAAACAAAATAAACAGCAGTGGCTACAAACTTCTTCTTGTAACAATTACAAAAAAACTCCCAACAATACAATTCCCCAACTTTTAACACGCGCCTTGAATGTTTTTTTAATGTTAAACCTCAAAACTGCAGCATATCCTTAAGGGCAAACTTTTCAATTAATTTTTTCTTTCTTTTCTTTTTTTTTTTTTTAAATAATGTGTTCACCAAAAAGAAAAAAAAAATTCCACAAAACAGTCTTGTACCAAGAAAATGCATTCAAAAATAGAAAATACTACACAACAAAAATATGTACCCTTCCTTTCCAAAAGAGTCTTCACAAAAATGTAGAAAAATGCCAACCATTTTTTTTCCTTTCCTGAACACTTAACTTTCAACCTAGGGCACAATTATTTATTGACTTATAATGTCTGTTTTTGCATAAAATATGGAAGATAAAAACCAACTATCAGGACTGTGAAGTTACAAACAACACCTCATTATTCTCCCCACCCCACATTCCCTCCTTAGAAAACAAAACAGAGAAAGCCAATGTTTCAATAACTGATTGAAAGTCATCAGTTTAGGGAAACCCATCAGCTGATATGGGGATTCGAAGATGCTGGCATAACAGGAAAATCATCTGTCTTTTAAAATGTATGCTTTTTGCATTCATCTCAACATGAGTCTCTGCCCCGCTGCACTCAAATGACCAGGCACTATGGAGACAGGACACTGCTGGGCACAGAAAGATCCAGGAAGAATTTGGGGTCAGGAGCCCAGGGACCGCACGTGGGGGTGTGTGCGCGCACGTGGCGTTCCACTTGCAAAGAACTCTTTCCATTTTGAAAGACAGAGAGGATGTTTCCATATGCCTTAAAAGTGCAAGGGCCATTTCTGGATCATAGTAGTTAAATATGCAAAAGTTTTACTAGGCTTAATAGTCAAGTCCATTTTTCTGGCAAAGGCAAGCCAGAGATAGATCGCATCAGTTCACGGCTGGGAGTGGGTAACAGCTGAAAGCTGGTAGGCAAAAAGTGTCACACCAAGGTGCATCCAGAACTGATTTATTCAGTGGGAGAGTGTTTTGCCTACCTTGAACAATGTTCAAGGGATATTATGCGATTAACACAGCCAAAAGACCAACTGTCTTGACAGCAATAAAGTCTAGCAGTGGGGAGTTGGGTACTATGGGGAAGGCAGCTGTATCTTGCACGCATGTGGCTAAATCCATCCTCTGGGTACCTCCTTTGACTTCATTGCAATAACATCTGCTTGCACCAGGGATGAATTTGCCCCATGTGGTTCTGGATTTTATGCCTGTTGGCCATGTAGGAACCCAACCCTGTAGAACACTCTGCTAGAATACTCCAGATGGCAGAGCTAGGACCAAAAAGGCTTCTCTCTTCTTCTGTTTGAGATTGTTTTCTTTCTAGCATATCTTTTAAAGGATGCTTCCATAACAAGAAGGAAGAGGGGAGCTTTTTCTTAGCCTTTTCCACTGCGTGGCTGTGTGTTTTCCTTTTTTCAAATGGTAAAATGTGTTTGTGTTTACTTCCAGTGCATTTTTTTCTCAAAAATTCAAAACAAAAAGGAAACATTACTTTTCCCATCCTTCAAAAGGAAACAAAACCAAAACAGACCGATAAAGTACAATACAATAAAAATCAGGCATTATAAAAGACAACATGATGTGCAACAGCAATACCAAAGAAACAAAAATAAAAAATATATATATATATATATTAGGATACAGGTACGAATGAGCCAAGAAAGCTATCTAACCCCACTACTGGATGATTGGTAAGCATTGGTTAAGAAATATGTAAGGCTATTCTGAGATTTCTAACTTAACACAGTTAACCACTGCTTCTCTCACACCTTCACTTCCTAAATTTTTCACCTTTCACTCACTGGTCTTTTATGTCTTGAAACTGATTTTTTTTCTTTTTCATATTTTTTGGTCTACAGTAGAATTACATGTTAATAACAACAGCAAAACAAAACTCAGGCTTGTTGTGAGAGTAAGTTGGTGCCACATCCATGATGCAGAAGAAAGAAGACAGACAACAGAACAACTGCATTCAGTTTTTCACACACAAAGCATATTCGAGGGCAACAGCATAGCTGACCAAAACAAGTTTGGAGGGGCAAGCAGCAGCAGATGTAGGTTTTACAACTACACCACCAACCAGAGCCTGGTCTTTCACCTTTACCAATGTCCTTGAGGACAACAGTTGGTCAGTTGCCATGTGGCTTTGCCATTCCTGTCATCTAGAGCAACAGCTAACCATATCTACTTCACCGCTAGATGCACACTTGGTTTGATGGAAAACCAGAAGGAAAAGGCAAAAGGCTCCTAGCTGAGGTCAAGTGTATCACCCTGGCTGATGTGACAAATCCTCAGCCAGTGGGACACCAGGATCAGAGAGGGAATCTGGCTGGCAGGTCACTGGGGAGAAGTTTTGAAGTGAACTCAGACTGTCTAAGGTCATGTGACAGTTGCTCAGCCTCTTCCATTAGGGGAAAAGTGATGAACACTGACAGGTTACCCTGGGATCATTCCATTAGTATAAATTTTCTTAGTTCAGCAGGGATGAGAAAGCATACGTTCTCTGCTGCTTTTGAATTGCCTCTGTAAATGTCAGCACTGCCAGCCACCAGAAATGCATTCCCTACAAATTTGGCTATAGCTCTGTGACTGAAGTTCCATTGTGAATCTTGGCATTTTCTCTTTCTCTGGAACTTCTGAAACATAACTTCTTCCTCAAGGGTAAGCTCTGAAGTTACTATAATGCTGAAAATGTCACTAGCATTTTCTTGAACCATAACTGTGCCACAGTCCCAGCAAAAACTCAAGCTGATCCTCAGTAGTGCTTGTCAATTTTGAGGAAAGGAACATACAGAAACAAGAGGATCAAACAGTACAGGGAAGTTCTGTTTTGGATCTAGCCCACTGGCCAAAGGGATTTTCGTTCAGGAGAAAAGGTGCAACAATGAAGCAGGATGACAAATGGAGGAGAATTACAGAAGTTAGTGTTTCTCCATCTGGAGAAAAAATAGGTCATTAAGTTATGCGGCATCTCTACTCAGCAACATATGTTTTGGCTTCTTAAAATAAACCTCAAGTTATCCTTGGTTTCTCAGTCAAGCACTGTCTACATGGGGCTATAGTACCATGCTGAAAAAAGAAAAGAGTTTGTGCTATATTTAAATGTCATTCCAGTTAGACTAGTTTCAAACTGACCATGTGAAAAGGAACAACTTCCTTAAAAGCCATTGAAACTATACAATCACACTTATGCCCAGGAACTGGTGTGGTTGAGCACTGTAACTGAGTGGGAACATAAGCTGGAATTTGGCTTTTAAAAAATGGTTTAGTTCCTGTTTACATGGATTAGACAGTTCTGTTGAAACTTGAGTCAGCTGGAATCAGGTTTAAACAGGCTGAATTCAAACCCACATTTGGAGCATGGCTCAAAGCCCACTTCTTCAGGTTGCAGTACTTTTAAAAAACTAGTGCAAATGGCATCTTATCACAGCATTGCAAACATGCAGTGTTCCTCTCCTTGTCCAAATATGGTTGCCATCAGGTCACACCACAAGGGAGGAATATGCAGCAATCAGTCAGCCGGAACAGCTCAACCTACAGAAGTTCTTTATTTTACCACAGCAGGAAAGGCACTCTGGACACAGCAGGCTCAGTAAACCCTCAGCTTCACTTTTTTTTCTGGAGCAGTCCACTACTCCTCTTTGACAATGCAAATCCACTCTGACAGTAGCAATATATGCAGCTGCCTTAAACAAGGAAACAAAGAAAAACTCACCTAAGCAAAAAACAGGAGTATTGGCTCATTACATGAATTAACTTCATCAGACAGACTTAATTTCCTCCCATATCACTGCTCTGTAGCTGTCACTACTCTTATGGAAGCAAATGCCACTTTACAAAATAAAGGTGCTCTCCTGCCTCTGTGTTATGCTGGCTCTCAAATGAACTGTGCTTTTGTTGGGCATCCACTGACTCATTACTGGAAGTTGACCTTCCAGAGGTTTTCATCTTAGAGGGTTCCTGCAGATGGCAAAGAAACAGGCTGCATGTTCCACTGTCCCACTTGCTTTCAAGGGAAGGGTCATTCAGTAGTTAATCTAACAGTACATCAGGGTGTATCTTCAGTTCTTCTCTTCCAGTCCTTTCAAGCCAGGATGACTGGAATCTAACAGTGGAAATCTCAAAGCTCACCAGAACAACACATCCTTAACTCCAAAGTCTCTCTTGGTTCCAGAGAGAACTTGTTCCTTCCCACCCAACACCTGTCTCTTGCATACCACTCCTTCTCTAGTTCTTGACAGTTTTGTCAAATGAGGCAGCCCAAGAGACTGAGCAGCAGCAATCTGCTTTGCATTGTGCACTCTGTGGAAGGTCTGTGCTACCCATGTCTTGGTACTAATGAAGCCAAAACACCTTAGTTTCAAATCTAAGCTGAAATTCAGGGCATGAATAGATTTTTAGTCCCCCAATTACTCTAGCCTTTTCTTAGCAATTGGATAAGTATCTCCTCCTTTTTGTCCATGAAACCCTGTGGTACATTAGACAGGTGATTCCTACACTACAGGACCAAAGCAGAGGCACTCATGGTTTACATTCTTCTCCCAGTTCCTCTACAGAACATTTTTCAGGATCCTGTTTTACCATCTGGCTAAAGTGGCAATTATAGTCTTACTGAAGAGATTCAACACAAACTTTTGAGAGTTCATAGATCTCAAAGAGCTACAGCAGAGATGGACCTTGCTGCACATTGCTGCTGTTTTAGTTTTTCTCATAATATGCTTGTTACAAAATTAATGACCGAAGTACAGGCCAACATGCATCTTGACTGTAAAAATATTTTCCAACTTAGGATTCCATTTGGTTCCAGCTAAAAGCCTTCACAATGCTAGACTATCTGTTTAAGGAGAGAAATCAGAGAGAAGAACTTAAAATGCTAGACAGCACCTTTGCCTAAGCAGGAATATTTCTGTATGTACTGAGTTCCACACCATCCTTTTTTTGCCCAAACATCCCTCCTGCTTCCTCTACACCAAAGGCTTGACTGGAACACCTGTAATTGAGTGTTCAGGGTGACTGTTTATTGCACTGTTCCCATAACAGCCTCGGAAAGACGTGCTTTATTTCAGTGACCTTCCCCTTTCATAAAGTCTGCTTTGTGACTTCACTTCTTGAGCTGGGAGATCCTGCTTTTACTGAAGGGATGCTAATCATAGTCAAACCTCTGGAAGAGATTCTATCCAACAATGCAAGTTTTGACATTGAAACTGGGAATTTGTGTCTTTATGGTGAAGCCTTACACTGGTTTACACAATGAGCAGTCGTCTTAACTTTCTCACAGCTCCAAAGAACACTCTCTACTAAAAGGGGAGAAAATATCTGTAGCACCCAGAAACTTGTGATGCCTCTTCAGTTTCTATTATAGTGCTTTATTTATTTATTTTAACAGAAGGTATCCAATATGACACAGATGTCTCAGTGTCTGACTAGTTGCTCAAAATTAAGGTAATCCCACTTCTCTTTCAACCTGATAAGGTTTATGGTGCATCCTGTTTTCTGTGCCTATCCCTTTCTCTTCTCCCTTCCTGCTTAATTGGCCCCTTCCAATCCCACCACATGTAAATACATTTCAGTAGTGCAATGCAGTGCAGTGCAGTCATACTTAGTGCAAAAATAAAAAGCCTTATCCAGACCAAAAAAGCACAAACTCCCTCCCCACCCCACCCAGTCCCCAAGAAATCAGCTCTCAGTAAAAGTATATGAATGCCCCTAAACAAAGGGGGATTTGCAGTCTCCCAGCCACACTTTCACATGCCTTGTTTTCTCTTCTCCCAGTCAATGTGGAGATCTCATTAACAGATAGGACATTTATCAAAAACAAAGTCAAATGACAGAAATCAGAAAGGAGACAAGCCATTGTTTGGGGGCTGCAGAAAGAAGAGAGAACTAAATGGATACAGCAAAAAAAGGTCAGTAGTGGTTTTACACAGTCGTCTGATGAAAAATATTGTAAGGGTACACCTTGCAAAGGGCATGTGTGTGGATTAAAAAAACTAAACATTTTCCCTGTTCCAAATATACAGTCCCTATTTTAATAACAGTGCCCAAGCTAAGGTTCTGTAGTGCAATTGACTTTTCAAAGTGGCAGCTCTCTGTGGCTACCCTAAAACAACTGGACAGAATGACACTAACTTCAGTTTTCTCCTGCTCACGTAGGCACACAAGGGCATGAACAACTCCCCACTCCATCCTGAAAATACTTAGGGATGTATATATATAAAGTATTTTCACAGCCCATCTAGGGTTATGGTGGGAAACCCAGGAATTTTAATGACAGGCATATAAGCTCTTAGGTACCTCAAAATGGAAACTTAAAAGGAAAAAAAAAAACCAACTCACTAATTACAAAGGCAAGCAGGTTACTGAATCCCAATCAGATTATACCTCCCCTAGGCTATCTCTCTCTTTTAACAAAATAAGACATCTGCCAGAACTTGCCACTTGTTAAGATATCACTTGGGAAAACACAAAAGAGACTTTGGGGTGTTCACCAGTTTGGAGGTTATAACTGAAATTTGGACAGCGACAAGAGCCTTGATCAAACCCTTGTAAGTACTGGAAAGGAGTATGGGGAGCCACTAAAGCAGTGTAAGAGGCCATAACAGGGAAGGAGGAGCAAGAAAGGAAAATGTATGGAAAATGGAACACATCAGGACAATGCTGCTTCTGCAATACTAATCTCATTGTAATTGCTCAGTATATAGAGGAATACTGCATGCTGCTTCATTTGGGCTCAGGCACATGCTTCCTCTTACCTTCTGCCTCTTCCCTCACTCCCAGTCCCTTGTTGAAGATGGCAGCCCAGCCCAGAATGTAAACAAAAGCAAATACCAACAGATAAACCAAATTACAACCAAGATGCAATTTTCTCATTTTTCTTTCTCTTGCAAAGATGCTGTGTCCTTCCCTCCAGGCAGGTGTACTGTTTCATTCACATGCATAGAAAGAAGGAAAGAATGTAAGAGAAAGTATCTAAATAGGGGTGCAGGGATCCTAAATATCTACCTCTAAACCAGAAAAATACCAGGCTGCAAGGAATTTTGCTGTTTATCTTTTCCAATGAGCCTATAATGAAAAATTAAGAGCACATAATGGAATCATTAGGGATGGCAAAGGGACAGCATCTAAACCCACTGTCTCTGGGTGCAGAGGTACAGTGGTGCATCCCATGCCCAAGCATACACGAGACACAAAATGAATAATACTTTCCAGCTGTTTTGTAAAGTATACAATCTTCAATTTGGCCATTATAATCAGCAGCAATGCATTTTTTTGCTGTTCAGCTGCATGTACTTCAAGGGGGTCCTACCTTTTTGTTGAAATGCTGTTTACACTATCTATTCTCCTGTGCACCCAATGCAGTAGCACTTTTAAAAAGTCCACCAAAAAGTTTGATGTATAGTCTGAATTTGAAGTTATGTAATCAGATATTATAAAGAAAGAGTTTATTTTACTCCCATAAATATGTGACTACCGTAAGAGAAAAGGTATTGCCGGAGCAATTCTGGGTAAAGCAGCCAGAAACCTGGAATCAACTCCAAATATCCAATACCCAAATGCTTTTACAGTGTTCTGGGAATAGAAAAGTGACATGTCAAGGGTGTAAATTAGGGAAAAGGGATTGCTATGAATCATGTATCTACACTGCCGTTTGTGGCTCACTATTTCATTACTTAAGGTAAACATACAACCACCAATCAAAGCCAAAGAAAGACTCAAAGCTATTCAGGACTCTCTGAACAAAGCAAGTTCCAAGCCTCGTATAGAGGGAAGCAACTACCATGCTTTGTAGGACTTTTTTGAATTAAGTCTCCCAGCAAGAAGGAGAGATTATGTAATCACATAGCCCTTAACACAGGTAAAATCTGCCTGGTGGAGTGAAATCAAATCTTGAGTCAGTTTTATGAGGAGTAAAAACTTTGGGCAGAAACAGGCCAAATTTTGGGGAACGGTCCTGTGGCATCTTAAATAATGTATATGAAACTAATTTTTAGGACTATAGCTTTCTGTAGGACTACATATGCTTTCTCTGTCAGAGAAAATAGACTCAAGTCAACAAAAGGGCACGTGGTAGGTCCTGCCTGCAGAATTTGGCCTACAGAGTATTGGTCCAATCAGTGTTCAGGTTTAAGCATGGACCTCACTGATGTTGACAAGCAAAGTCATGCAGTACATCCTGCCTGAACTGAGCAGCCTTTTGTATTATGTTTGACAAACAAAAGCTCATTATGGGTAGAGTGAATGGGAAACCACCAACGCACCAATTTAACTCATTGTAACAATTTCTTTGAACCTGAACTTTGGAGCAAGGATCTAGGGAACTGGTTGTTCAGGATATATAAAATGGGAATAAATTCCAGATTTAAAGAACTCCTATGAGTTTCCCAGCAGTCCAAGCTACATCCTGGCATTAGGACAGAGGAAACAGGACACCCCGAAAGACAATGAAGCGTGTTGAAGATACTTGTGAAGAAGTAGTTCTGACTCCAATAAATGTAATGACACTTCTTTCACCAATAAATAGGAACTATAAATTGTTTACAAGTAATTAAAAAAAAAAAAAAAAAAAAAAAAAAAAAGCAGCAGCAGATACTGGAGATTCAGTCTTTTAGTCTTTTCCTCTAAGTGGCACAGGTGAAGAGCAAGTCCCTTGTATGGAGTTCAAGCATCTCCCTCTCCTGGGAGGCCCCCTGTCTTTGGTGCAAACATCCCCAAAGTGGGGGACTCCCCTCTTATTTAACCTTGCAGCAAAGAGCTTTAAAATCCCTTTCTGTCCCAGCACAGTAGCACAGAGCAACGTTCTCTGAGTACAAGGCTCTCCCTCTCGTGGTGACAGTGTTACCTACTTCAACTGTTGTGTTCCTCAAAAGCTGTACAAAACAGAAAAGAAGTGCAAAAAGGAGCTGAATATAAATGCTGCTGAACACAGAAACTTGAGACCATTGCTTGCATTAGCCCTGGAAGTCTACTTGGTCAACGAGGAGAAGAAAAATGAAAGTAATAATGAAAACCATATACTAGAATAAAGCTAATATCTGGGCAGAGTCTTTCCTTGATGTTTATATCATTCAAGGAAAGTTGCCAATGCAAGAATCTATAGAACTGTAAAATTGATATCACCTCTGGTTTTCTCTCGCCTTAGAAAAGCAGAAAATATGCACATATGAAACGAGTTTCTCAGAACGTCACAATTCTCAAGAGCAGTATTTCTTCAGAGAACGAAAAAGAAAGGATACATGTTCAAAAAAAGCAAGATTTCTGGAATCACAAATGACTGACTGTCTTTTATGTAGAAGCTATGTTAAAATAGTGTTCACCAGCTGATTATTTTGTTAGTTTCACTTTCCCTTAGGCAATTGTATCTGTACACACTGCATTCTAAAAGTACAATCTCTAGTGTGGATAATCTACCTGTTTGGTACCATCCTCTTTGTAAAACCACTTCTTAGCCTAAAAATATAAACTGTAAACTGTATAACATGCAAAATGAATTGAGGTGTTTAAAAAAGCATTAGGAAAAAATAAAAGGCAACAAAGAAATTAAATCAAGAAACACATTAAACTAGTATTTATGCTAAATGAATTACTGAACCTTACAAAGGATTAGCAGGGCAAGTGTGGAATGGGTATGCAGCCATTTAAATGATCTGGTATTCTCAGTCAAGTGAGAACACTCTCTACAAAAATATGTATGATTCAGCATTCAGTCAAAGGAAAAGGCAAAGAGCATGGTCAGAAAATGGGGACCACTGAATCAGCACTCTGTTGCAGCAGCTAACTAAAATTTGGGAAATGGCACCTGTTTGGCTTAATGGGACGAAGCCCATCCTTCATGTAATAATCTAGTTTTGTTACCTGTGTAACTAATATTGAGAGGATAGTCTCCTCCTTCCCTTACAAATGGGTATACACAGAGTAAAGAAAAGCCAGACTTAGAAATCACTGCTGGAAGACCATAACTTTTAAACTGCAAGTAGAAAGAAAAAGAATGTGGTAGTGGCCTCCACGTACGTGCAAATGGCAGATGACAGGAGACTGTTAGGAACGCCAGCACTTGATAATTCCCATTCTTGAAGTACTCATTTTTGTATCCCAAGCTGTGGCATAGGTAACTCTTTCCCTCTCTTCTTACTCCAAAATAACTTTATTGATTTGCAGTGACACAGATTTGCTCATTCTCAGTGAAAATAGTTTGTAACTGATGTGACCATCTCTCATTCCTTCCAGCCTTCACAGTTAGGAGAAATGAGACAAAATTCATACCTCCTCCACAACCCTCATCCACTTGATTTTGCACATTTTCATTTAGGAGTGATATGTTATCCACCAAAGGAATAAAGGTCAGCTGAATTAGATGTACCTGAATTAGAAAAGCAAACATATATTTCCATGCTCTCATAAGTTTGCACTCTTTGCAGTGCAAACTTATGCACTAATTTTGAACCAAGGCTTGCTGCCTGGGCCATCTGTTGCAAGGTGAGAATACAGAAAGGACACCCAAAGTCATGAGGCTTGGGTATCAATCAGCTGTTCCCGGGCTATTTGGATCTAGATGTTGACATATCCCTGGTGACATTTTTTCAGCAGTTCTGTGATGACAATTAAAGTCCAGTGGGACTGATCCAAAATTCAAAACCAACAGGAATGTACTATGAACATGGAAAAGTGAACATACACCTAGAAAAACTTAAGAACTGAAACTAAAACTTTCAGAAGTTGTTTTCATTTGAAAAAGTGGTGATCAAGTGGATAAGTAAAGATCCAACTGGAATATATTAATAGTCATGGATGAAGGTATTTCTTATTCAATTCCTGGCCACATTCTGTGTAACTATACAGAGAACAATGTTTCTTCTACCCCACCCTAGTGTAGAGGGCAATTTTAGGAAATCTTGAAAATTTAAAGAAAAAGGATTTGGAAGGAGTGAAAGACTACTTTCAGCATCTTTCTCCAAGGCTAGGAATGGAAGAGGAAAAGTCTGACATACACTTTTACAAATGAAATAACAGAACATCTTAGAAGAGAGCTGATAGATAACCTTATTTGTCTTGATTAATTGTTCTTCTGATATGAAAGGGTAGCGGGGATCAATGTCTAATTTTTTGTAGAGCCTAATACTGTTTTACCTTTTCTTTAAAAACATTACTTTTCTACATTTTACTACATAGAGATTTTTAAAAAGCCTGAAAAAAATGCTTGCGGAGACAATAAGGAAGCCAATAATATGAAAAAGCACAATAGAGCTGTAATAATTATTGGTAAATGCTTCAAATAGCTGCAGCAGTTGATTGGGTTGTGAATGATACATGTGAAAAATTATTTTTCTATGATCGTAGGCAGATGCAAAAGTTAAATGATTATACTATGTATATATATTGATATAGAATTGCTATATATATTGTGTACTGTATGTTCTAGCTTTCAGAAATACTGTATTGCAGTGTACTGTACTTAACTAAGCAGATCTAAATAGCAACTTGTCATTTTCCACAAAGTCACTAGTACTGTTAACAAAAACCAAAAAGTCTATTTTCTCCAGTAAAAGAAATACATACTGTTACAGTCACAGACATTTTGACTATAGAGAGACAATGTACATTTAACCAAAGGAAAACCCCAAACCAAAATAAAATCTCACCCGAAAATCAATCAGCCAAAACTGTTGCATTATTGTCATATTCAAAAGGGGAAGGGATATGCCACCAATCTAAGAAGAAGAATAATTACTCACATTTTTATGACTGAAAATGAAAGAAAAAAAAGGTATCCCACTAAATCTTTAATTATCCTTTCCAGAACAAAGAAAATCCCCTAGTCAGGCAAAAGACTTAAAAAATAAAATGCTGCTTTCAGGGCTAGCATGATACCAAAATAGGCAGCTGTAGTTAAACATATTCATCCCACTAACTAAATGGGTGCAAAATGAGTTCTAGAAATCCTGCAGATCTCATGAATTACATACTAAATACTCTTACTGACCAATTTCTTCTCATCCTGAACATCTACTGATCTTCTACACTAACCATGATCCTGAAAAGATTTTGGCAAAGATCAAGGGAGAGAACATTACTTGTTATTTGTTAGTGACTGCACATTTGGAATGGATTACTCAATCAACATGTTCCAGAATACGTGAGGTGGGGGAAGAGCTGTTTGACATGGTGCTTTGGAAACTAGAGACTCCAGATCTGGAATATTTTAGAGCCTATCAATATTTTGTGCTGCTAACTATTTAAAGGCTTGATAATTTTTTACTGTTCTTTTTAATGGAGCAAACAGGGAGGTAATTTTGCTTGGATCTTATTCCTTTGTCAGGTAAACATGTTGAAATTCAATGGAAATGAGTGAGTGAACTCAACAGTATTGTTCTAGGGCTGTCATCCTCTATGGATGCCTCTCTCTCCTAGTGAAGCCCGCTGAGATGGATTGATTTTATTTATTTTGTGGCTGAAAGACCACATAAGGCTCTGGGAGTCTTCCCTTCAGAATGGGCACTCTCAAAAACATCCTGGACCAAATTTGGGTGTCACATTTTCAGTGAGGGCAAACATCTAATTTGGGCAAACATCCAACTTGAGGATAAGCATCTGGCTAACAGAATGCTTTTTATGAATATATGTGTGCATATATAATGTATGAATAATGTACTTGCTTTTCATTAGAGTCCTGTTACCAATGCTCCACAGTTAATGCTGTAATCCTTGTTTCATCTGAAGCCTTCCCTGCATCTAAACCATGCATGTCCACACACTCAATTAGCAGCCTGTCTGCAAAGCCAGGAAAAGATAACTGGCTCTCCCTGCACATGTACACATCCACATGCACACTCAGACTTACAACTGCATGCACACACACACACACACACACATACACAGAGGCCATATAATTTGATTTTACTCAAAGATCCCATAGGTACCAACACCCTACGTGACAAATGAAAGTGAAGGACTAAATGGGAAAAATTAAAGTTTGGCAGTTGGGTGAATGTAATCCTATTTCTTGAATGTGATGATCCTCTCAAATAAAGTATATATTCAACATGAGGGCTGAACTTCTAGGGGGCTTTATATGGTTTAATGAAGAATATGGCAATATCCAGGTAGCAAAAAGAGAAGAAGCAAAGTGAAATAGAAAAGGTTGCTATTTAACATACAGATCTCAGAAAGGTATCTGTCCATTTTGTAGGAAAAAGATCTCAGAAAGATATCTGCCTGGTTTGTAGGAATAGGACAGGGCAGAATCAGACAGCTGAGCAAAATAATAAGCACCTAACTGAGCTCTGCATGTTCCTCAAGTGCCACTGTGACCTTGGCAAAAGTTACCCACAAGTCAACAGTAGGAAGACTGAACACTGTAGAAGCCTGCAGTTCTGTCTGGAAAATACCTAAAGCAAGCAATGCTTTGTTACACTGGTACCAGATTTTCCATCAGGATAGGCTTCAGTGGGGAACTCAAAAAAGCATATGGGGTACAGTAATACCTAAGCCCAGTGTGACAGAGAGCATTTATGAGGGATGCTTGGGGTGTGGCTGCACGGCTGTGAAGGAAATTTCACAGCTCAGAGAGGGCTCAAGTGCTAATAAAGTTTTCATGAGCAGTGAAAACAAGAATGTCCCTATGGGCTGAACTGAGTAGAAGTTCTCACGCGTGATGGCATATTGGTAGTTCTTTTGTTTGTGTAATGGTAGTGCTGCAGCAAAAGGATATTTTTAGAAGATGCTTTTCTTAAAAGGAATCACAGCTAAACTATTCAAAGGGGCTATATTTGTCTGCAGTGACATGCATGCAATCCCAAAAGTGCCAATACATGTTGCACTGAAAGAAATCCAGAACAGAATTTGTCCCTTGAAAGTAGCTTTTCACTGGATTTTCTCTCATGAATTTCACTGGCATTGGAGAGGCTGGAGTCAAACAACATAGCCTTACCCCCATGTTATTAATTTAATTTAGGAAGTGCATTTACCCTCCAGTGTTTGACAGGGAGCTGATGCCAACCAACCAATCAAAATTAGATTAGTTTGGAAGAGGAACAAACTTGGAGCTGTAACTGAATGTAAGAAACAGCATTAAAGCACCATCCAATATGAAGAGACCACTATGCCTCACTAATATTCCTTCTTCCCTACCCTTTCAAAGAGGAAAACATGACATATTTTGTAAGAAAATTGGCATTTTCAGCATCTTTGAGATGAAACTTTGTTACAGTTACCAAACAAGCACGCTTCTTACTGCTCAAGTGTATTTCTGTTTTAAAGCAATTGGACTTGATGCTGTAGTGTATTCAAGGCTGTAGTGTATCTACTTTCCAAGGATGCATCTTAATGTTACTTGCTTTTTGAAAAGTACTTGAGGACAAATGTGTAAATTGGGGTGTTAAAATACAGTTAACAAAGTATTTAGAAGGCTCCACAGACAGATCTGGAAAAAAAGGAGGTTGAAGGGGATCCCCACTGCTCTCTAAAATTACCTGAAAGGTTCTTCTCCCAGTTAACAAGTGACAGGATGAGAGGATATGGCCGGAAATTGTACCAGGGGAGGGTGAGATTAGATATTAGGAAAAATTAATTGACTAAAAGGGAGGCAAAATTTGAACAGGTTGCCCAGGGGAGTGGTGGAGTCACTGCTTCTGGGAGTGTTCAAAACACGTGGATGTGGCACTTGGGCACGTGGTTGAGTGGTGGGTTTAGCAGAGCTGGGTTAAAGACTAGACTAGATGATCTCAGAGGCCTTTCCCAACATTAACCATTCTATGGTTCTATCATTGGTTTGCTTACCTCAGTGCTACACTCCTTTTCCTATGGGAAACATGAAGAGTTTCTTTGGGCATGTGTGGCTGTGCACTAAAATCTCAGTTCACTGACTTTGGGAAAAGAAGTCAAGTGAAGTTTATGTAGGTCTGGCAGTGGAAATAATGATCATGTGTAACATAAAGAATTGTGTTATAGCATCAAGGTTCTGCTTGTCTTGAACTGGCCTCTTTTATTTTAAAAGCTGTTAATGAACAATTATAGGGGAAATTGGCATTTAAAAACCATGACTTACTTTTGTCCTGATATGACTGCTAGAATGATGTATAGAATATATCTGACTCCTTTTATTTTAAAATAAACCTAGAAATTATTTAATTGAGTTTCCAGTTGCAGCACAAATAGTGAATTGAAGCACATTACGGGTTCAATTTACTTTTTAATCCTACAGTACATCAGTAATCTCTGTTTCTCCTATACTTGGGTACTTGGGACTCTCTCTTAATGCCTGTGAGTCAATCACTACTGCAGAGGCTAAAATACGAAAAGATCAGCAACACTGCTAAATAGATAATGAAAAAATATTGACTAATATTTAACTTCACATTTTTTTTCACTAGAAACATGATTTTAACACTAAAATTATCTAACAGTATCCTGTTAGATATCCTCTCTAACTCAGATAAGATATTCGTCCAGATACTGGCACACCTACACAAGGAAATAATTTTTTTATTCACCAAAATTTTGCATTTGTCTAACTCTGCTCTTTTCACCTTAGGTACTGATCTATACCAGAGGGGGAGCAGAAATAACAACAATGAATGCATAACATTTTCTTTATCCTTAGAGATATAATTGATTAGTTATCAACACTGGGAATAATTAGACTGATATACACTAATACCTAGCACATCTTGTTTTTTCATTTACATATCTTCTTAGAAAAACAAAACAAAGATTCCCTCTTGTTTTGCCTTATAACAATAGGTCTAAGAGAGTTAAGTATGCTTCTTTTTCAAACAGGTTGTGTCCCTTGTGGACCAAATTTCTCTCTTTTATGCTAGAAATGGAATAACCCTTATTTTTGTTTTGCCAGTTTGAAGAATATGCACATACCTAAAACTCTCTCCATATTTCCCATCTAGGTGGTCTGTGAAAATAAGGGGGCTCCTTTGCTCTGGCTGATATTAATTGGATCACTGAGTAGCTTTAAAGGAAACTAGTTGAGCACTTACTACTTCTTGCATGACAAATAAAGTGAACAGCAGTGAGAACACTGATGTGGCATGGCCAGAATCAGCCCCTGTGGACATGTATCCACATATATCAGGCCACTTCCATACACTTGCCTGCCTTACTGGCCATGCTGCAGACACTTGGCATTTTCAGCACCTGCCCCTCTGCAAGGCCTTTCTACCTGCATTTGGTTTCTGTCAGCAGGACTGTCAAGTGCTGGGAAAGGTGTTCATTGCATTTACAATCTCAAAATTCCAGACTTTATGTATTATCTGTAGTTTCCCTCATGAGCCTTTTTACAGCAGAACTCTGATTGTTTAGGGGCCAGATGAAGACAAACCTTTTGGGAGGAGGCTCAAAACCTCTCAGGGCCAAATTCTCATCACTTTATACCTCCTTCATGAATTTTCACAGCCACTGCAAAAACAAATCAGGGAATGTGAAAAGCAGCTGTTTTGCTTCAGTTACCTGCTGACTCTTTACTATCACTATGTTTATTCCAATGGTTCAGAGGACCTGGATGCTGAAGTAAAAGGTTGATTATCAAGGCCTAGTTTTTCTTGGCGGAACAACCACCAGGTGCTAATTTGATATTGTCATAGAATTATGGAATGATTTGGGTTGTAAGGGTCTTTAGACATCACCTAATGACAACTCCCCTGCCATGTGCAGGGGACCTTCCACTGGACCATGTTACTCAGAGCCTCATCCAGCCTGATCCTGAACACCTGCAGCCCACACCTTCTCTGGGCAACCTGTTTCAGTATTTAACCACCCTTATTGTAAAGAATTTCTTCCTAATATCTAATCTAAACCTACACTCCATCAGCCTAAGGCCATTCCCCCCAGTCCTATCACTACATGTCCTTGTGAAAAGTCTCTCTCAGCCTTCTTGTCAGGTTCTGGATTGTCTATTGGCCCTTCTCTTTTCCAGCTGATGCTATTTTTTCCTTTTGAGTGGCAAGTAAATTTCAGCAGTGAGAGCTGGAGGATTTCCTTAGCATAGGACTGTCAGAAGGGTCATAGATCTAGGCATACTGAAGGTCTGATTATGTTTGAAATAGTTTGTGTGCTTCTGATTTTGGTCTGGACTCAACACTCTGCAAAGAGTATGTCTTGTACCTTCTCCCTATGGGACTTGTTTTCATTACTATGGGAGACAGGAGATGTTGGGATAATGCACACTAAAGGCAAGAAACTTGTTCCTCCACCATGTGAGTGATCCAGCATTAGTCAAATAGCTCAAGGTTGTCTGAATTCAATCAGTGGCATTGATAAGAAGTGGGGGGCTGATGGTATGTGGGTTATTACTCAACTCTCCTCTGGAGGAAAAATAATTCGAAAGAATGAAAATGGGTTCCACTTGGGCTCTCTGATCTTAGAGCAAAGGGAAGTCTCATTCACTTAGAATGCAAATTAAATGCCACTCTCTCCTATTACCTTACTGGGAACTTGAGCTGTTTATGAAGGTAACAGCATGGGCCAGAAGTGGACCTAGTAAGAGCATGATGGATGTTGAGAGAGTGTCCTCAGAACAGCTCCTGCAAAACACCTACACCTATTTCCCTTAAGAGAGACTGTTAACATGGGTTTTCTGAGAGGAGGGAGCAGACTGAAATGACATATTACAATTTGCAGACTGGTTGCTATGCTGCTAGGTTCCCATTATTTATGAGTTGTGCCTGCCAGTATCCTGCAAGAGATCCCTGCAGGAGAACCTTGCTAATGCACATGCCCCAGACACACACATGGACATGCTCAGGAGCTGTCCTCTCCTAGCTAATCAGCAGACACTGAGCTTGTGGTCCTGCATTCCTTGTGGATTCAACTTCCCAGAGAGAGGCAGACCTCATCAAAATGGGCAAGAAAGTTAAATTTTGGTTCTCTGATTTGTGATTTTATATAACACAAGAATAAGGGTGTTTCAATGAACAACAGAATAGACTTGAAAAGGAATCATTTCAACAATGTGGTAATTAACCTGAGGCACTCACTTCTACAGGACAGCATGGAGGCCACCTAAAAATTAGTAAGCTAGATATTTGAAGGACAATGAGAATATCTGCCACAATATAAAATTTTTATATAGAATAAAAAGGTAAAGCCATCAATTATTATAAATATATTATAATAATTATGTCTTTAGGTTATAGGCAAATACAAATTTTAATTGTATTTATATGTATTTAATATGCAGAAATAGCTAATGAGGACTACATAATAAAACTTCTCCCCTAGGCTTATTGCTTTGTAATAATCCAACACAGGTCTTTCATCTTCATTGAAATCATCTCTAACTTGCCACATGGCAGAGATGCAATACTGGGTGAGATGGACCACGGGGGAGATCTGCTCTGGCCAGTCCTACATTTCCAATTCAATTCACCAGCCTCAGCAGCAGTAAGAGAAGGCACTTCTCATTCACTCTAAGGCTTCCTTTATTGCACTTCTGCCTTGCAGAGAGGCCTTGACTTGTAAGCTTATGTTCTATTTAATGTCCTTTTCCATTACCAAAGCAATATAAAAAGAGCTTTAGGGAAAGTGAGAATCAAGCTCAAGGAATGCAGGATATTGCATGCTTCAACAAAAGGATGTGTGCTACAGTCTGTTTTTCTCATCTGTATCATTTTATCAGGTGTTTTGAAGGAAGCCTTTCAAGCATACTGAGATAGATTTGCTCAAAAATTGTCAGCAGCAGTTTCCAGATCACTGTGACTGCTATTCTTTCTGCAAAGGCATATTGTAGCAATATATGAAGTTTGAATATACCTGTAACATTCAAATATTATAGTTGCTTCCAAGTAGCAAATAAGTATTTCAAAGATGGAAGAATTGCCAAAGAGAATCTAACATTTTAAAAGATAAAGGGGACTGTGTTTGAGCTTCTAAATTCAGAGTGACCTGACAAGCACTTTCAGCTACATTTGCAGTCATGCTGCAAGTTGCTCCACGTTTTACAAGATCAAGTCTGTAAGTCCAACAAAATCAGTTTATATTACAGGTGAAGATCTAGGCCTTAAATTATTTGACAAGTGTTTTAGAATTCAATCTAATATGCCTTAGCTTTACTTTAAGAACTATGTTTATTTTTTTAAATTGTCATCATTCATTCACTCATTCATTCACTCATTCACTCATTCATTCATTCACAACTAATCTCTAATTCACTTCAAATTTATTAGCTCTTATAAAAATTTACATTTCAAAGATAATGCTTCGATTTAGGGAAGGATGAAAACTGAAGGATTAAAATTTGGATAGCATTTGGATTTTGGTGGATGTAGACCCTGATTCTTATTTCCTGTTAACTGGCATATCTCTTCTGGTATCAGAACTATATTCCAGAATATGCTACATCTTGACTACAGTACACCAGGTTTACAATGGCAATTAAACAGCTTTTCCCCAGACCTCAGATGACAAATGAGCAGCTACATATTTGTAAGCTGGGTAAAATTCTTCACTAGTTCCTCATATGGGAGAATATTCTGTGATACTAAAGATCTCACAAAAAACCCTCCTTTCCCCAGAGAAAAACCTTCATTCCTTTTGTCTAGGTTCACCTTCCTCAATTTCTTCTGCACCCTAGTCTCCAGAACTTTTATTTTCTGTATTGATTTAGTGTGTCTAAATGGCAGATATCTGTTCTCCCTCTCTGTGTCTTGGGCTTTATCTTTTCATATCTTGATTTACATACCAGCATTTCTTCTACCAGTGTGGTTACTTGAACAGTATTTATGTTAACTATCTTGTGCTGCTTCTCCAGCCCCTTGAACTACCCAAACAAGCTGGTAACAAAGAAAGATGTTACCATATAAAAGATTAAATTGCTCTGGCACTCACCTCAAAGTCTCTCTATGCTGCATATTACAGCCAAGAATCTGGGCTTCAGCATTTAGGATCTGCTGAACAATACCTTGCAGGGTAAAAAAAGATTCTGAGACTGAACCACCTGTCAGGTTTTTTTTTCCCCAAATAAATGTTAATGGAACAGGCATAGAACAGCATGAAGTTACCTGTACTGAATCACAGATATCTGATAGAGAAGCTGCAGGTGTAAAGAACATGCAAAATTGCATATGGAGATCTACCAAGTCAATACTCAGAAAGTTGTCCAGCATAAAAGAATGTCTCATGTGAAATGCTCAGTGTTCATAAGCAAAAAGTTCTGTAAACTTAAGAAAGCTTAATTTAAATATAGACACAAGTAAAAGCTAAACTAGCAATTTTTCTTTTTTTTCTTTTTGCATATTTTTGTTAGGTGCTTCTTCTCTGCCTAAAATATGAAGTCCAGAGTGCAGTTGGTCTAAGTCCTCACATGGATTTTAAGCAAGACAAAGATAGTGTCAAACACCGATCCAACTGAACTAAGGACCCAAGTACTTTGGGAGTTGGCTTTGGGGGAAGAATTCTTACACAGATACACAGAAGACAACTAGGGAGAACACCAGTCCAAACACAATAAAACAAAATACAAAACACCAACATATATATGCAGATCAGGAATCAATCTTTCACACTGATCCTACATTCCTTTCATAGCTTTGTCTATGCAGAGAATGCGGGATGTGGCCCTTCAGTCAGATTTTTTGCAAATGAAGGGAAGATTATTTGCAATGGTAACGTTTTAAGTTGTTTTGGCATCAGCACAAATTATCGGGGGCAGGATCAGATTCCCACACAAATATGGAAGCTCTCTAGCGAGCAAGGCAGGGATGAGAGAACAATACAGCAGATTAATTCTTGTCCAGTGACCAAAAAGAAGGGAAATCCTAGTTATTACACACTTCCAAAACTTTCATTACTTTTTCAAAGAAGAAAGACTACAGTTTATATCATCCCCAAAACCAAGGGAACATTGCTAGAAAAATCTCTTTCTCAAAAGGAAACGTCCTTCAGCAGAAATGAATTCTGAGATGGAACCAAAAAAGAAACAACAGAAGCTTGGTAAGAGCCAAAAAGAGAACCATGTAATTCAAAAAGACAAAGTAGCAGTTCAAATGATACTGCAGGATGCACAAACACTAGTAGATAATCTCACAGATGACTTCACAGAGCCCCTCATCGACCCAGGTAATTCTTGATTCCATTAGAAAACAGAGAGAATAATACTAGAAAAGAAAATTAAGAAAACATCCTTCCTCTTTTTTAAAATAAAAATCAAGATCATCTCCCCTCCCCCCCTCTATCTGGAAGCAGGTTAGCTAACCTTAACAGTCTCAATTTAAAATAAAATATATATTTTTATATATATTCATATATATAATAAAAGAGAAGATATTAGTGGCAGTGTATGCAAAACAAAAATGAAAACAAAGAAAAATTACTTTTAACAATCTCACTTTTTTTGTTTTTTTACACAAATACTGTTGTAAATATATTAAAAAAATCGGCATTCTATCTGGTAAACGTCACTTTTGCCCCTCTATAAAATTTTGAATTAAAAAAGTTCCAACAACTCTTTTTGTTTAATTATTATTCCCCTCCCCTCCCACCCTCTATTCCTCTTTCTTCCACAAGAATAAATCCTGATGCAACTTTTTTTTTTTTTTTGCAAAGATTGTGGGAACTAACCCTTCTCTTGTACCTAGATCCATAGGTTGCAACCTCTGATATCTTTGATTTTCCTCTGTGTTTCTCTTTGCCTTCTGTGAAAGTCCCTCTTGATTGTGCTGAGGCCCTGTGCTCAGCGAAGACACTGAATAAATTACAAAAAAGCCACCGTTGCTCGTTGTCTGAATCTTCTTGGTTTCTGCTATAAGGTGGTGGTGGTGGTACGAGAAAAGCAGCGGGGAAGGGTGCGCCAGACAGCGTGGGATGGAGCAGAATCCAGGTGAGGAACCTCTGATTCTTTTTCCTCACCCTGCAGAGACTCCACACTATCCAAGCCACACTGCCTCGCATTCCCCTCAGCCCTTTTTGTGTGTTTGTGGATGCATGTGTGTGTGAGAAAGCAGACACGTGGTGGAAACCAGCAGGGCCTTGTTTCCTCTGGTTGCTGCTCAACCAGAAGCAAAATATTCCACAGTTCTAACTGGATACTGTGAAGTCCAAAAGCGGTCAGCAATGTGAATCGTGTCCATTGAAACACTGCAAGCGGTGTACTTATAATGACAGTAGGCCTTGTAGATTTGTAATATATTTTGTTTTGTTTCTTTATTTGTAGTGCTCTTCACAAGTGAGAAAAAAGATTTTTTTTTTTTTATTATTTTTCTGTCTGTTTTTTAAATTTTTTTTTGTGTTTTTTTTTTTTTTTTTTTTTTTTGTTGTTTGCTTTTTGTAGTAAAGAAGGGTTGTATTTAGAGGCCAGTAGCTAGAGATCCAACCAGTGGAGCTCATGAAGCACTACCTGGCCTTAAGGCCACCATCCGAGGGAGGTTGGGAAAATTATTATTCACCCAGCCTCCGGAAATGTAATGTACCAGCAGGCAAAAAACAGTTCTTCATGTAGTACAAAAAACAACAAAACGAAATGAACCCAAAAAAAAAAAGGAGGAAAATAAAGGTAAAAATGAAACAAAAATAATTTCTTAAATTCTAGTGCCATAGCTTTTTTTGTTGTTTCTATTTTTGTTGTTCATAACAAAGAGAGAGAGAGAGATTCTACTTATCCGTCTGACACATGCATCCTCATGTGGTCGTTGAAATGCTCGATTTGGTCAAACTTAGCTGGACAGACAGAGCAGACGTACGTGGTCCCCTCCGTGCAGGCCACCACGCCGGCGGGGACAGCCCTCGCGCCGGTGCCGGTGGCTCCAGGCGTGCCGTTGGTGGCACTGTGCAGAGCCACATGCCTCTCCAGCAGGGTCTTGTGGGAGAACTTCTTCTTGCAGATGTAGCACTCGTAGGACTTCTCCCCACGGTGGAGACGCATGTGCACATTAAGGGAGCTCTTCTGGGTGAAGCGCTTGTTGCAGATACTGCACTGGTAGGCCCTCACGCCAGTGTGTGTCACCATGTGTTTGATTAGGTAATCCTTTAGAGAGAAGGAGCGCCAACAGATGCTGCATTGGTGTGGTTTCTCACCTGGCCGTTACCAATGAGACAGAGAGACAGAGAGAAACAGACAGAAAAAAAAAAAAAAAAAATCATAAAATTAAACCAGTTCGGCAGAACTCTTTGCAATGAACTAACGGTAAGTCTCATGGGGGTCTTTGGAGAGTTGCTCTGGCTAACAAACTGTTAAGTCTGTTAATCAATGTGTTTTGACACACAACATTTTTTGCAACCAGAGGTTTCAAAATACCTTACAAAGGGGGGGTGTAGGAATTTCCTATCCACATACAATAAAAAGGAGCTCAGGTGATTTCTTCAAGTTCATATAGGTAGGCACCGACAAAGATAGGACTAGAGTTAAAAAGTCCTGGCATCTATGCCCAGTTTCAATGGTACAGCCTCTCCTGTCTGCGCTCCTATCTTGCTCCTCATGCTCATTTTTAGACAGGAAGGTCTCAGCCATGCTACTTCACCTTTCAGTGCTTCCATTTCCTTACTGTCATGCAATAAAAAAAGGGACAAATCAGTGGTTTACCAGACAGCTGACCTGGGCCAGACTCATTTCAGTCAGATTGCTTTCAATTTCTCAGGAGAGGGGTGATATTTCTCAAGAGATTGTCAGATGAATCCAACACTTTATAAGAGGTTTACATTTGTTCCTCCCTTTTCTGGTCGAATGTCATACTGAAGCATGTACAAGAAGTACTGGAAAAGGGAACCTCAGGACACAGAATTGCCTAGGCCAGCCAGCACCATGCAAGGGCAACCTAGCAGGTAAAATTCCTGCGTAAGATACAGGAAACTTGAATGATTTGGCTGTCAGTTAAATAAAGCACCTTATGAGGTACACTAGAGATATAAAACACTTATGTAATCTTCCACATTGCCTTTTGTGCCCAGGACTGTTGTGAAACTTATTACGAAAACTGGTATAAGTGAACTCTGATCATGTTCAGACAAACCAGTGACTACAAGGACAAACTGGGAAAAATTCTTAGCTGAGCACATACACTGTTTTGTTCAGACTACTCTTAAATCCTCCTCATGCTCAGACTTCTGAAAGACAAGGCATGGTCTCATGTTTCATGGTATCAAGAGCAATGTTTTCATGATATGCTGCTGCACTGGTAATGTAGCTAACAAATAATACCCTGAATGCCCCATCCAAAAGCAACTTTTAATTTGCTTTGTGAATCACTAGCGGTATATTTCACATGTGGAATTCATCATGCCCAAAGCTGTCAAGGATAGAGATGGTACCAGAGCTCTGTAAGAATCAAAATGCTCCTCTATTTCACTGATTGAGAAAATTATTTTTCTGTGGTTATTTTGCAATTTCCTCACTTTTTTTTTTTCTCCACAGACATCTTGCTTCCTTCTTTTTACAATCTGTTTGGCACTGTTTTTAAATCCTGAAGAGTCAATCTTCAGGGACCAAGACATGCCTGTGGTAATATATAATTCACTCATTGTATAGTGAGATTACCATATGCTACTTATACTCAATTTTAAGAGGAGATAATTAAAATGGATTAGATGTGAGAGACCTACTTTTTTATCTCCCCAAGTCTCCGTTTCTTTTTATTTCACGGTTTGCATGTATGATGGTGACATCAATGAATGACATCCACTTGCTGCTCTTCCTTGCACTCATGAGGAGTTTGTCCCTACTTGGTGAAAGACACTTGCTCAAAGCACAGAGTTCTTACTTTGCTGATGGCTTTGCCACACACAGTGCTGTGCTGTGTGTAGCCAGGCCAATATGCCTGACACGTGATGTGGAAAATGATAGAGTGTCAGTTAGAGTAACATCTGATTAACTTACAAGAGACTGATTGTATTTACAGAGCTCATTTTTGCCTTGGGCAATAGATGACCCAGAGTTTGTAATAAGTTGGTCTTCTCCACTCTAGACCCTGTTAAGATTGTGCTATAAAAACACCTTAATTTTTGCCTGCTTATGTTTCTAAGATATACTGGCTTGTGCCTTTTTAATCTCAGCATTAAAGCCTTCCTGGGATTTCTCCTCTCCAAAGAATTGCTAAACTTTAGGTTTTCTTTTTTGTATGCAAATTTTTGTGCTTCCTAAGTGAGCACTGAAGATCCTTCATTCCCGTGATTCTTCATTTTTAAGTCAAAGAAAACTTGGCTCAGTGAATTAAATGTGCATGTTTTTCATTTTGCTTCTTTATTTTGTATTTGGATGGTATTAGACAGCAACATGGGACAATTAGAATAATAGAATCATAGCATATCTTAAGTGGGAAGGGGGAAGAAGCCCCAGCATCAGCACCTGGCCATGGTCCCCTTTTCCAGCCCCTGTGCTCCTGGTGATGAAGGCTCTGTGGCTCTTTGAACCCTAACCATAACAGATGCTTGGTGCTAACACTGAGGTCATGGAATCACAGAATCCTAAGTTGGAAGGGACTCCCAAGGATCATCAAAGCCCACCTCCTGGTCCAGCACAGCACCACCCCAAGAATCACACCATGAACCCAAGTTCATTGTCCAAGAGCTTCTCAAACTCTGCCACGTTTGGTGCTGTGACCACTTCCCTGGGGAACCTGTTCCAGTGCCCTACAACCCCAACCAAAGGGGGAAGAACCTTTTCCTAATACCTAATGTAAATCTACCCTGAGACAGGTTCATGCTGTACTCTTGTGTCCTATCACTAGACAAGAGGGAAGAGGTCAGTTCCTGCCCCAGCACTTACCCTCAGGAGGAAGCTGTAACTGCAATGAGGTCTCCCCTCTTATCTCTTGTAGGCTGAACAAGCTAAGTGACCTCAGCCACTCCTCAAATGACTTCCCCTCATCCTTAATCATCAGATTAAAAAGGTGTGTAGGCAACGATGTTGGTGCACTGCTGTGATCCCCGTGGCTTGTCTTTTGCAGCCTTCAATCCAGTACTAATCACAGTGTGATATATGGGAAAAGGCAATGGTGCCTTATAAAGTGCAGACATTGCATACACTCTAGCACTGCATTTCCACAATATTGTGGGATATATTAAAGTGAGTCTACATGGAACATGGAAAAATAGCAATCTCTAATACATCTGCACCCATGTGAAAGAAGAAAAGGAGGTTGGTTTCTGTTGCATGGAAAGCTACATCAGACTGAAGTTTTCAGAATCATAAAAACATACAGAGATATAAAGACCTTTAAGTTGCTGAATTCTGGTTTATGATTAGACTCTTCCATGACTTTTCTTGTGAGCCCCACAAACAGAAAGATTAATTCAAACATTTGCATCTCCCAAACCTCTCAGTTTTTCTGTGGATCTTTTCCAGAGCCACTTTGCCTGGCTTCTTTTAACAGGACTAAGGAAAAGTCACCCTGACAGTGGGAACAGCTGTCTTTATATTTTTGTAATGATTCTGTCCAGCACTAGACAAGGTACCAGACAGACTTTCTCTGAGGCTACATATAAAGATTATTTTCAGGAGGGTTTTATGAAGCCTAGCTCTCTGTTGGTTAAGGTGAAATTGTTCTCCCAGGAGCCAGTTAGCTCCTAAATGAATTTTAAAATGATTTATCTACCTAAATCTTTCCTTGCCACCAGAGCTCATTTTTTAGGGCATTCTCAGACCCACAAAAATAAAATATTAATTAATGATTCAAGATGCCTATCAATTTCCTCGGTTGCTATTACTTGTAGTAGTTAAGAATGTTATAGATCAGGTCTTCCAGTGCTATTTTTGATCTGACTCCAAAACTAAAGTGCAGTGGCGGGGAAAATAAAGTACGTAATCTCAGTGAAGTTATTTGCAAAAAGTCTTTTTTAGCTTTTAGAACAAGAATGCAAGCAGATATTTTTGACTGTCTTTTGAAGGGGATATTTTTCTGAATACCAACACTACCTAGGTAGCATTTTAGCCACTCATCCACAACAGAAAGATGGAGAACATAAACAGACACAATGGCAATCTTGGGATTTAGGACTCTTGATCCTTGCGATTATACATTTTGTACCAGTTCTGAGAGGTTGATCTTTTTGTACATATTCATGTTTGCCATAGATGCCTAGGGGAGTTTTTCAGTTAAGCGATAAATATAGGTACATTGAAGTAAAAAGTTTACATATATACATGGAATTGAAAACTACTGCATCCAACAGAAAGGCATGACTTTTGGAAAAATACAAAAAAAACTGTAGAAAACTACATTCCTCCCATACTTTGGGCAATTTTTCCAGGTTCTCCTCCATGTATCACAAACCCAGCATTTATTTTAAGATCTGATGTTAACAAAGACACTGCTTGGTGAAAGAAATATTTACTCTTTCTCTAAACTAGAATTTCTCTAGTCTTTCTCAACAGCAGAAAGAGCCAAGAGCTAAAGCAAGCAAAACAGTCCTGAACCCATGATTAACTCTTCCATGTCAAATACATACATATCCTTGCTTTGAAGTCTCATAAAGCTAGAAAAGGCAGTTTTGGCTCAGTGGCGTATATAATCTCAATAGACCACAACCATGTACTAAAGCAGCTGCAGTTTTAAACAGAAAGGTGCTGATGTGTTCCATTGTGTTCCACATATATTCTATACATGTTTTCTCACCAAACCCTATGTTTCTGACTTACCAAGAGACAAGGGATTACAGCAATCAGCTTCAGTGAAGTACAGAAAGACTTTTTGATAAAACTCCAGATTTACTGTTTTATAGTAGTATGTGAGATCTAGAAAATATGTATCAGTGTGTGTAACATCTGGGCCTGGATGAATTTGCCCTAACCTCACCACTACTTGAGCTTAATCCCCCCATAGCTGTAAAACCTACAAGGGGTTGCCCTTTCTTAGTAGATAGAGTTTTCCTTATGACCTTTAGTTTCCTCTCTTCCACTTAATGTTGACTGGTCAATTTGTAGAGTACAATGAATGCTCACCATTTCCTTGGATGGATGCAAGACACATTTTACTCCAAGTGAAATGAGCTTGTTCCTGCACCATGCACAGTTAGACCCCTATTTGGGACCTCTATGTTTCTGCAGGGACTCTACTTCAGTGCAGTAAGACCAGGGAGTGTTCAGTGACACCAGCTCCTGGATAAGCCCTCCCTCCTGTTTGTGCTGGTGCCTGGCAGGTTGGCTGACAGAATCTAAGTCCATGGCTGTGAAGAACTTTCTGTGGCTCCGTATACAAGCCAAAGGGAAGTACTCTTACCTGTGTGTACAAACATGTGCTTGACGTAGTTCTGTTTGGCGGTGAAAGTCTTGTTACAGAGAGTGCACTCGTAAGGCTTTTTTTCGCCTTGCCCACCCGCTGTGCTGTGGCCCGCAGACGGGGCCAAGGGCTGTGGGGCTGGCAGCTGGGCAGTAAAGGTTGACAGGCCGGGCTGGGACACTGTCACAAACTGTGTCTGTTGGCCAGCTAAAGGCTGGGGCAGGCTGAAGAGAAAAGGCTTAGGGCCACTGCCAGCAGACTGCGTGGTGAAAAGGGCAGGCAGGTAGGTGTTGCCAGCTGTGCCAATGACCTGAGTGTTGCTGGTCAGAGTCAGTGGCATCCTCAGATTGCTGGTGAGGGTTTCTGTCTGGCGTAAGTAGATCTGTGTGGTTGGCAATGGTTGGGCAACAGATGTGTTGACAGAAGGCTGCAAAGCCCCCTTTTCGGTGCTGTTATTGACTGTGAGCACTTTGCTGTCCATTTCAACGTCATTGCTTCTCTCTGGTGAGGAAGAGTTGGCATCTACATGTTGCTGCTGCTGCTGTGGCTGAGTGCCATCAGCAGGGACATCATTTTGATCTGCTTGAGAAGGTTCTTGCTGCCCGTCCCGGCCCAGACCAGCCATAAACTGCTGCTCCATGGCATCAGGCTCAGTGCCAATGGAGGAACTGACACCCGAGTCAAAACTCTCCCCTTTGGGCTCACTCTCAGTGCCTTCTGCTTGGTCAGTGTCCTCAGTGCATTCCTCAGACTCATTGCGCTCCAGGATCTGCACCCTCTGTTGGCCGTAGTAGTCATAGTCATCCTCCATCTCCTGTTTAATATGGATGTTGCCCATCAGGGTTTGAATTCGGACAGGGCGGGGTTGCTTCCGGCAGTGTGTGGTCTCTGGAGTGGTGGAGAGGTACCGCTCCATCTGCTGTGACCGTTCATGGATCCGGGTAATCCAGCTGGGGTCTTCTATGTGATGGTCCCTGGGGAGGCCCAGGGCTGTCTCATGGTGGCTGACCACAGCGCCACTGTAAAAGGAGCGCTCCCCACTGCCATTTTGCATGGAACAGGCATAGAGTGCTGAATAGATCCTGTCCACACTGTGCTGTGAATGGCTCTGCAGGTAGCCAGACTCTGTGTCAGTGCTCTGCCCCGAGGTGCCTGATTCAGGGGTTCCCCTGGGTGTCTCCTGGCCAGAATCCTGAATGACTGGGTAGACGTCTCCCACATTTTGTGAGACAATCCTTGTGCACTCATCAATCACAGTCTTGATCTGCAGGATGCTGGCAGCCGTGAGGATTTGGAGGGCCTCTGACTGTGAGACCCGCAGCACCCCGCTGTACATGAAGTCAATGAGCTTTTGCACAGACTGGACCGACACCACTGAGGGGATCTCGATGTCACTGTAGCCCAGCAGCAGCTTGTCCTGGAAGAAGGGGCTGCCAGCTGCCAGCACGCAGCGGTGGGCGCGCAGCATGCTCCCGTGGATGCGGACCGTCACGTCACAGAAGTGGCCACGGTTGCGCTGCTCGTTGAGGGTCTCGAGCACAGAATTGCTGAAGTTGTGAAGGTTGATGCTATGAATGCGCTCTGTCATCCCCTTGCAACTGATGTTACCTGGAGCAAAGCGGGTGACAAAAGCAAACACAAAAAAAAGGAACAGAATGAGTCTTGTCCTCTGCAGGGCCACAGTGAGAGCGCTGGCAAAGGTAATTTCCCACTGCGTAAACAAAACTGACTGCACTGGAAAAACCACACCCAGAGGCATCAGTAAGAACACATCATTTGTGAAAGGCTACAAGTAAACTTCACTGCTCATTTCCAGAAGCTCAAGTACTGAATTTTTGGACAAAACCAAATGAAGACAGGTGTAGCTGGACCTGAACTGCAATCGTACTCCTGGGTCTTGGACTTCCTATCAGTTTATCTGGCTTTAAAAAGCTTAGAGCCAGCCAATTGTAAACACCAAGCACATGGATTAAAGCTGGATTTTAAGCTCTGGATTGGACCTATGCCAGAAGAGATCAGAATCTGTAATGACCCTAAGTTGGTAATGCAAAGAGTATATATGAAAATATGATTTCAATCTAGATTGGTATTTTAAGAAATTTAGATCCTGTGTTTCACAGTACAGTTACTTGTATCAAAAAACTGGCAGTCACTTTGTAAAATCCAAATCTGGTTCAAGATTTAGGCTGTAAATGTTCCTAAAATCCCACGCAGAGTTTTGTCTGGGGTTGTGGTTTAGAACATTTGCTACCCAATAGTGACAAACAGTTCTCTGAAAAAACCCAAAGCAAAAAGTTAACATGAGCTGTCCCCTTCATTTTTAGCATATCCCAAGTTCTGACTTGCACCAGAATGCCATCATATAAAAACAAATGTTCTCCTGCTGTTATTTACTTGACAGAAACTGGAAAATTACAGACATTTACTCCAAGGAAGATTTTGTCTTAGTTGGCTGAATAGTCTAAATAGAGAACAGTTTAGAAAAGCATCTAAACAATTTGGATATAGAGCCAACATAATCTTTAAAATTTACAAGTGACTAAAAAGAAATTTCTTAATCTCCCAATTTACTGTTCCCTATCTTCATCTTGCTTGCTTTGGTTTCAATGCCTTCCCATTTCCTTTTCTGTTCTTTACCAAATTTTCATCTCTTTAGATTTCGACAGACAGGAACTATGGTTTCACCTTTAAATTATGAAGAATCAGCTGCCCCTTGAATGGTATTAATTATAATAACTATTAATAATTCTTTTCTTTAAGCATTTGTAGTACATGCGTCACCCTGCTTTCGAGAAAATTAGACAAAGTAATGCTAAATCACCACTACTATTACAGGCATTTTGTCTTGAATATTCCCACCAAAGATCTAACCACTCTTGCCACAATAACAATAATGTGTGAGCATCCAAAAATAGAAGTTGGTAAGTGCGAGTAAATTAAACTAGCTTGTTGTCACTGCCTAACAAATGTACAGAGCAAATAAATAGCATTGAAAGCAGTTGAAAGGCATGCCTTTTAGCCCAGCAATGTCTCTCTGCTCCACCCCAAGGAGTGCTTTATATCTCATCCACAGGCAGTACCACACTATTCACTGCAATTTGCAGTGGATGCAATTTGGCATCCTCTCTGCTCTGCATTCTTCTTCCCATTTATTCACTACCAACGTCTCAAGCACCCTCTGTTCTGTTGGTTCAGAGAAACCACCTTGTACACAGGTGGTTATTTTTATTCTCTGAAGTAGCTGATGACTAAAGGGAAGCACAAAGGTCAGGAACTGGAAATCACAATGGGGCCAAGCTGTCTGAAGAAGTCTCATGCTAATAGATGTAAACCAACCTCTACCAGAAGACTACTAATTTCCATGTTTGATTAGCATGCTGAGGGGATGCTCACATAGAAGAAACAAGGAGGAAATCACTACCACCATGATGGAGGTTGTGAAATACATCTGTCTTGGTCATAAGCTTAGCCAGGAAACCTGAACTTCTTTCTCTGATGGGACTGACCCTAGGACTAGAAAAACATCTTAGAAACTGGGGGACTTTCCTTCAAGGGCATTGCAACTATTATTACACAAAATAACACACAGAAGAGATTATTTCCTCCTCCTTCCTGATAGAGTAATTCTCCAGAGGCCTCCAGATGCTTCCCTGTCAAACATATCAGATCATACAAGAATCCAGAATGTATTTACACGCTAAGTCAGAATCCTTGGCAAAAGCTGTGTGCCAGTGGGGCAACAGAAGGGTGGAAAATTATTGATAAATGGTAACACCTCTTTTCAAGACTTACTATAGGCCATAGCAAGTGACTGTACAGCTACCCATTTATCTCCATCTATCTTTGAATAGTATCAGTGACTACCTGGTTTGCTTCTAGGACTCACTTTCACAGAAGCTCACCTTTATGTTTGGCTTTGTCAAATGAGGTATTTGATAGTAAGAAAAAATATGCAGCAGTCTAACCCAGTAACCCAAAAATCCTACCTTGAACATGCCCAATGTGCAATATTCTGCACACACCAAAAATGCAACTGGCAGGTCACTTGATTTGAGAAAAGAAACCTACTTTGTTACTATGCTCCTTGGCAGATAAAATTAATTTTGTGAGCAGAACTCTGAAAAATGCATCCTTAGGACAACTTCTTTCCAAAAAGGTGTCACATGTATCATGAGACTGGATGACTACCTGGGAAAGTGAATTCTGCCACTTACCCACAAATCATGTACAGAAAGGAAGAAAGGCAAAGGTCATCAATAAGTTTCAACTGCCCTTCTCAGGTCCTGGCTGTGGGAACTAAGACTTCTGTTGCCACAGTGTATTTGGTCCTTAGCTAACAGGATGAAAACAGGCAGTTGAAGTTGATCCTGGCTACAAAAAATAAGTTTGTATGCATTTGTAAGAGTGATGTGAATAGCTCTCCTACAGGAACTGATCTAGGATGCTATTTGTGCTGTAGAAGGTGGTCTGAAAGCCAACTGACCCATTTCATAAATGGCATGATTTTCTGTTGCTATTAGTTTTCCCTTAAAAAGATCCTCTCTTTGTTGGAACATCTACCACTTCAGCTGGGAAGCAACTGAAATTTATTCCTTGAGGATAAAATAAGAAGGGTGGTTGGAAGAGATACACAATAAATGGTAAAAAAAAAAACTTATCAAGATTTTGAGGATGATTTTTATAGGCAACCTTCCTTGACATTATTCAACACTGTAAACTACATCCATCCAAAGTCCAGGCAATCAAATAATTTGCATAAGTGTCAGAAACACTTCTACACAAGCCACAACAGTAGAAAGAGCGGTTTTGACAAAACTAAATTCCAGAGACTGGATTGTAGCAAAACCTGCTGTCCAAGGCAGATCCTTTCCCTCTTTGCAGAAATCCGTGTTCAGATCCAAGTTTTGTGGTTGATCTCTACTTTATGCTGCTCTGAGCTGAAAGTCCAAAGGTGATGTTGCCCACAAAACACGGACTTGCCAATGCAGGTTTGATTCTAAGTAAATGCCACATTCTGACAAAGGCTCCTAGAGCCTTGGACAAGCCAGAAAGCGTGTCAGCTCCTCACAAGGCCCAGCTGCACACAGGCACACTCACCTACTCGTCACTGCACAGAATGCCCAGCTCAGGAAAAAGACTCCTGTCTAGGGCTCTTCTCAGGCCTGCCACTCTTTTAAACTCGAGACAGTGGGAAACTTTCTGTGAAATTCAAGTGGTCTTTGTTAAGTACTCCCTTTTTTTTTCTGTCCAGTAAACATGATGTAGAGATCCCAATGGACTTATTCTGAGAAACTCCTGTAAAATGGTTTTGTCCCCTTTCTGTGAAGCAAGTTCTGATTGGAGGGGTATTCACAAACCATATAGGAAAGAATGGGTGTGAAAATGCAAAGGCCATTCTTACCCAGATGGGCAATGAATAGGCATTTGCCAGTTTAAAAAAAAAAAAAAAAAAGGGAGAAAAAAAAGAAAGGAAAAAAGCCCAGACAACTGCACAGATTATGCACATTTGAAATCCTCCTGGGATACAATTTGAAGCTGGCATGGCATAAAGGTGAAACATATTACTGTGCAACTTTGAAAAAAGCTTCATTTGCCCGTATGCAAATGTACCGATTAAACTGTCAGGCTATTCACAGAAACATGCATGGAATTCATCCTCAACTAGTAAGAAGGAGCACAACGTGGATGGGAAAGGAAAAAAACTTTTGTTGTGTAATACATGACTGAATGCTTAGATTAGTGTTTCCCTGAATCTCATCCACCCCTCCTGCTGACTTTTATGCTATGGGCATTCAAAAGAAAGTAGGTTTTACCATGACAATAACAATGACAAGCTCTCCAAGTACAGTACCAAAGTGGAAGGCAATGGCAGAAGGAAACAGCAGGCAGTGGACTCCTGGAAGATGCTATAGAAAACGTGGAAGTGCAGCAATGAGGTGCATCAAGCATGGCTTGAGGCAGTTTTCTATTAGCCAGAGTTACCACACATAGACCTACATAAAGCTAGAAAGTTATGGCTCAAAGTGGTGATTTTTTTTTTTTTTTTTGTGTTTGTCAAAACCATAAAATATTACCCCCAGAAAACACATGATGTAGCAGAACCAAAAGATGTACAGAATATTGAACACTGCAGGCCATACACAAATGGCTACACTTGAAAACAGGTTTTGCAAGGTTTTTTTCTGTATAGCCACTAGATGTCCCTTTCTGCAAAGCCAATTGCTGAAAAGTCCTAATGCTCATAACTGAGGGATATCAGAGAATTTGATTTTCTCTAGTGTCTTTTAAAATCATGGTATCTCAAAGATCATTGCACTGTAATGACTACCATTTCTAGAAACACAGTGGTGATGAACCCATCACAGTTACTGCAACTCAGCGCCTCAGCACAGCATTCACCTGAAACAAAATTACCTAGAATACTGGAATCCAAGCTTTTTTTGAAACTTACTGTGTGCTCTTTCACGGGAATGACTAGCAGATTGAAACCCAAATGCTGTGTCTTGCTTCCATACTTAGGGGGAATAGGGAATAATTGTTCTACATCCTTGAGAACTGGTGGGCTTGCTGAGACAGTCATAGATTTCGTTTTTGCCTCAATCTTCTGCAGGAGGATTTAGAAAATTGTCTGGCAAAACATCTCACTGATCTCTCTCTTGGACAATATCAACTAGCTTGGTACTTTTTGCCTAGTTTATCTTTCTGACAACCTCCCAAGCCTTGCATTGAGAATAATGCACACTTTGAGAGACGGTGGAAAAGTTGGAGACATTGTATCTCATACAGAATATGGTCTCTTTATGTTCTTATTATCAAAATGACAAAGTGTTTCCATAGTTGGGAGAACACCCTGGACTAGGACAAAGATGTAGAAAGGAGGCTTGGTAAGCGGTCCTCCCGCCTCTGGAACTGCTTTTCTGTGCATCAGTAATCAAGCCACAACAAACCTAACAACCTGCTGCTGCTAGAGACAAGCAGTGTCATCTAGTCCTTACTGTCTGCCACGTGTCGTTTTGGAAATCTTTAGTCCTTGGTCTCCACACCTGCTGTTGGATGGCCTCCTGTTTGTATCAAATGGATGCATTATGTTCTTCAGACAGTCATCTAGTCTACTATTTTTCCTCATGTGGGAATAATTTACGTACACTATCTCTTCAGAAATTTGTCAGCCATGTTTGCAAGAACAGCACTGTGGATTTCCCCTCCCTCCCCAGATAGACAGTCTTTAATCTTTCTAGAAAGAGAGATTCCTTAGTATTTAACTTTGAAACTGATTATTCACCCCCTTCCCCTAACAGGCAGGGAGACCTAGTGACCATTTTCCTCTTTACAGCACTCCCTCATACACTAGAAGATGCCTCACTTTTCTTCTTTAGACCTGTCTTTTGTAGAAAATACAAAATCAGGTCTCCAAATCATCCTTATTGGTTATAGGTATTCTCCTCCTTCTTATCTTCTTCCATCTTCTCTCCAGCTTGTCTTTCTTTCACTTAAAATACAGCCCAAACATAGAAAAAGTAGCAGAGGGAGGTGAATGAAGGAGTTGCCTATATAGCATTGTCTATGATACTCTTTAAAGACCTTACAGAATAAATAACCTCAAGCCAAGAAAGCCTTGTTATCAAAACAGATGTTCCTTAAGAAAGATGTATGTGAGTAAAGAATCCTTATGTTGGAATGAAGATCTCAACTCTTTCATAAACACAACAGTTCAGTCAAAATACAGCATGTGCATTACAACACGTGAAAGCTACTACAGCCCCACAATTTCCATAGGAAGTTCTCATTTCCATACCTTAGTGTCTTGTATTCCAAACATTGCACCACAACTCTGGGTGCTTTCTTCAACTTCTATGACCTGATTCATCCCAATTGATAAAGCTTTATTTTCTGTTGTTACCAGGTTAGTTACTATAAAACTGGATTAACAGAGCAAAAATTCCTATCTAGTGTTTCCATGCACAACATTAGTCCTGCATCAGCTTCCAACTCTCTGGGACCAATTTAGTGGAGTAACATTTCTTCCACTCAAGGAAGTGACCAGAATTCAAAAACCTGGCAATGTGTGACTCTCAGTCCATCTCAAAGATGCCACAGAAAGCAATTCAGCCATGCCTGCTCAGACTGATTCCTCTGAATATTTGGCCTCATTCTAAACAGGGGCCTGCAGGAAGAAAAGCTTCTCTGGAGTTTCAGGAACATAGAAGAACATTTGTATCCTCAGCAGGAGATCTGACCAGGAGTAGCCCTTGCTTTCTGTTGCTTTAAGGGTTTGCTGGAGTTTTCACCCAATCATCTGCTTGAACATCTTGAAAATCAGTATCTCCTTCTATAATATCTATCCAAAACAAACACCAGATGACACTACACAAATTGCCCTAACCCTACCAGATTGTTGTTAGAATCAAAATATGTAGCAGTCTACATTTAACAGGAAGCACTGTATTTTTACCAGCACATCTATTAATGTGTCAGTAATACATTCTATGGAAGAAAGAATCGCTGAGTTCTGAAAGCTGTCAAACTTCTCTGAATTTTGTAGCTAATAACTACATTTGTTTGAAAGTCAGAAATGCATGCACACACAAACACAACCTTATTCTCCAAGAAGAAAACACACCAAGGAGATAGCAAATAAGAAAGGGTTTGCTTAAACATTTTTTTCAGAAGACTTTTTCTGCAGACTACAGAATGCTCAGCAAATCTCCTATGGATGATTTATTCAGCTAATTGCCCTGTCCATTTTAGCATTTACCAAATGATGAGATACCCATTTTATGTAAAACTTAAGACTTAAACCGTAGGTGTTCTATACATAAAATGGCTTCTATACCCAGTGGATATAAATCCCCTGTGTCAGGCACAAAAGCTTCTATTTCAGCCTCCAAGCCTGGGGGGCAGGCAGAGAGTTACCTTCCTGTGCTTTGCCTGACACACCTCAGGAGGTGTCCATCAGCACTAATCCTGTTTGCTCTGAAAACCACAGGAGGCAACGTCTGTGCCTCAGTTTGCTCCACACCTATAGCAGGGACTGCCAGCCTCAAGGAATTGTAATAGATTGTTTTGCATCCTTGGGTAAAGAATACTGCAGAAACACTAGGCATTAATTCCACAAGTCCCTTCAAATTTTATTCTCCAAGCTTACCAAAAACTTAGCTTTCTTCTCAAAGTACTCTAGTGCCTTAATTGTTCCATTCCTCTTTAGGATCAGAATCCTACTTACAACTGAAAAACACCAGGTAAAAACTGGCTCCAAATAATAGCAGTGTAGTGACCAAAGTCAGTGTTACAGCACGTTCAGCTATTTTTAAGTTAGAGAAGTATTACATTTTGAGCCAGGATATTTACTTTTCCCACTTTCAATCCAATTTGTATACTTTCTATTTTAGAAATTCCGAAGATATTTTGAAGAGTGCATAGGCAAAAGCCATTTTTTATTCCCAGGCACAAATTTGGGCTCCAGTCAATATACCTCCACATTAAAGAGTGGCACACATGGATACACTGATTATCTCAGTTCCTCTCTCAGACCTTGTCTGCAGACTATCTACAGCCATGCCATTGTATCTCCATAGCAAAGGAATGAACTCCATTGATGGGGGATACTTCTGTGAGTATCTACACTATCTCCAAGCAATATGCATGACATTACAGAAGAAGCCCTGGAGCTGTCATCACAGCTGCATTAACAGTGATTTCAACAGTCAGTGGCCATATCATTTCAAGGGGGTTAATTCCCTGTGCCACAGTCAGTTGTAATCTATTTATGCTAGTGAAATACAAGTTTGCCAAATAGCATTTTAATGCACTTCTTTAAAATGTAAAGGGCGAAAACTTCCCAACTGCCCTCTTAAAACAGGAAAACAGAGAGAACAATGTCTCCACATGATGGCACCATTTCCTAGGAAGAGAAACGACATTGTGCGCATCCCTTCTTCAGCAGGGAACATGTTCATGTTCTACGTGAAATCTGTTTCCACCACACTCTCTTGCTCCCAGAGAGCTCATGAACGATCCTGCCAAGCCCCATCATGGTCCAACTGTTTTAACTGGATATAACTTTAAGGCAGTTTGGCTCTTTAAAAATCTAGGTGCACCTATTGCTCGTTTCCTTCCCAGTGCCAAGTGCTGTTACTTGGAGTGCATGTTGCACTGATGGACCCACAGCAAGAGAGCCACCGAACAGGGAATGGGGGAGATGGGCCAGCAATGCTGGTGTGAGCACTCCCTACCCAAAAAAAGATTAGGGGGATGCTTCTTGGGGAGAAGAAAAAAAAAAAGAAGCCCAAAAATTCTTGGAAAACATAGGCAAACAAGGTGATTTGTTTTGCTATTCTATGATCCTGATTAAAAGATTATTCTAGTCCTTAAGAATACCTCCACCTGCTTTAAAGGCTTTTGTTTAAATCCTAATTGTGTATTTCAGACTGAATCCCCATGAGGAAAGTGGATAAGGATTGCTTTGATTGTCTTGCTGTGGGAGACTGTACAAACTTATATCCTCTCTCAGAAACCTTGCTTAGGGAGGGGAAGGGCCTGGGGTTGGAGGTGGGAGCTGTGTCTGGAGCAGGAATGAATTAGAAGGCTAATAGGTGCAAATATATTAAAACATGTCTCCGAAAGAGACAATTGCTATTCCACAAACTCCTTCATGTTCGCCCTGCACTGTTAGGTGTTCTCCCAGGCAGAAAGACAAGGAGAGAAAGCTTATCAACCTGACTGTGGTTAAATACAGTAAGCCTGAAAGCTTGTGGGCTTTGGTTAAAAGAAAAATATAGATTAAAACCTCTTAAGGTAATTACCTGTTAAGAACATTTCCATTCAAGTTAGAATCCTGTACAGGGAGCACTTGTAGCAGTCTGTTAGGGAATGGGTGCAGTCAGTTATGGCTGAGTTTTGTGGGAGAGCCTGTGGAAGAGCACTGCTTATTTCTTCCATGATACCAGAGAAAAGCCTTTCAGTGTAGGAGATTTTGGTCTGGTCACAGAACTATGGTTGATTGGTGAAACAAGGGGTGGATGAAAAATTGTAAATGCCAGTCCTCAGAGCTGAGAAAAGATTCTTTTATCTTGTCCAGTGCCTCTGTCTCAGCCCTGAGTAGAGGGAAGCTATCACATGAAAATGCTAGATTTTATTCAGTTATTTTTTCCATTTGTCTTTTTTATCTACTAGTGAAAGGCTAATTGTAAACTAGTACAACTGGGTGCTTTGGTGAATATTTAAACTTAGAAATATCGTGAGACACATATTCATACTGTTTTGGACTGTGGTTTCTTTATTTTGAGTTGATGGGACGTGTGTTCAGGCCTGCTTATAATTCAGATTTAAATATCAGTGGGAAACAGAACACACTCATGTCTACAATACTGAAGGCCACAGGAAATGTTTCTGTCCTCAGTGAAACCTCTGCAATCTCTGTGAACAGACTTATTTCCAAAATCACCTACTTAGCTTTGATAGGAATAGAAATGTATGGCAGACCACTTTAATAAATCAAGGCAATAAGCAAGAACACAGCATTCCTGGGTGGCTTGATACCATCAGATGGAACTCTAGCATTAAATGTACATTGTCAGTTCCAATGCTTCCCCCCACTCCCTGGGGAAAAGGCCCTGGAATTACATGTATACACAGGCATCCAGACACCAACAGGTGATACTAATGCAGTGCATGGGAGTTATTTCTCAGGTCTGCCTTCAGGCACATTCTACCTCTGCTCATCCAAAAACACTAGAGATAGCATCTGGGAGTTTTACTATTGAATACAAGGAATATGCCCTGTTTTGAAGTGTAGCTAGGATCAAAGCACAAGGTATTCTTGTTAAAACTGACATGGTTGCCCACACAGGCATGAAACTAGGAGAAGTCCCCTTCTCTGTTTTTATTTCCCGTATCATACCCCTTTTCACACAAAAATTGCTACTTTGTGGGTTTCTTCCTCTATCTGTGTAACATCAATAAATTACACGTTATCACTCCTATCATCTAGTTATAAAGAGCCTTTCAAGATTTTTAATAGATGCACAATATTGCTACACTTACATTTCCACTGGTTAAGAACGCAAAAATAGCTGCTGTGAGATTACTCTTAATTTATACTACTTCCCTCTCGTGGGCTTTCAAGAAGAAGCGTTTCACCACATGTCACAGATGGATACAGAGTATGTACTGCACATCCCAGCCCAGCAGAGATCCTTTCAGTGTTTAACACAACAAAGCTGGGATGAGTAGGGGTTCTAGGATTTGTTTATCTCTTTTTCATAGGTGCAGTTAATTCCTCAAGGAGATATTTGTGCTGACAGATTCTTGAATTCGCACTGTACTCTATTTCCTGAGGGGTAAGTACATAAGGCTGGATCTTATGATATTTTAGCCTTGTGAATGACTCCACAGACAATGAAAGCAGCCATAGAAAATATGAATGAAGAGATGGCACAATGGCATCACCTCCAGAAACAACAGCACTTGGTGTCCTTGGGAATTCAAATGCACAGTGCCAGCCAGAACATGCTGCTGTGGTCTCCATGCACCAGGATGCCAGGCAAACAGCCTGATGCAAATGAAGTCTAGTGACATTCTGATGGCTTACAACTGACTCTAACCCATGGAGTAGATCAAACACCACATTTCTTGTGAACATGATTTTACCCTGCAATGCCTCCTAGCACACTTTATAACACTGTTAGGTTAGTAGCTGGTATTAAAAAATCCTTTGGTTTTACGTTTCAGGTTCTCTCCCACTACCATGTTAAGGCTTCAGTTCAAAGAAAAGGTTCAAATGAAAGAGCTCCCTTTGTTCGGTTGTTCCATGGAGAACAACTGAAGTTGCAGTGGAGAACAATGCAAGAATTGTTCTGGTTTTCTCTAATTTGAATACTGGTTTGGCCATACCTTTTTCTAAAGTTACTGAGGGGGATCACAGCACAAAGATTACATGGCAACTCTACTGCAGGTAAACAAAGAAGAAGAAAGTGACTGTGGAAGCTCAGAGGAAAAGAGCAAAATGCTCCAATGCTAAACAGATGACAGTGGTGAAAAGGAGCAGGAGGTGACCAAGTATGTTTTTACACCTGTAAATTTGGAGTTGTGTAGCTGTGAGAAACCAGGACACTACTAAACCAGTCAATGCTTCTCCATGCATGGAAGGTGTCTCCCTACAGCACTAAGGGGACTGACTGTGAGAGATGCAAGCACTGAGCTGCACAGCATTTTAACAACCCACATAAGGACAAAAGGAGATGGAGCTGCAGCTGCTTCAGTTCCCTTCAAGCAAGAGTCACCTGTCAAACACCGAAGTATTTCTCTGAAGACTGTATTAGGGAAATGGCACATTTGGTTTGGTCTTCTCACCCAATTAAGATAGAGGAGATGACAGCAGTAGCATGTATGGTTAAGACATGAAATAACAATGATTGGCATGATTATGTTTGACATCCTTCAAGCAGATCGCAAAGTGACAGTTTTGGTATGTGCAACTTTGAGAAGAACAACTATTGAAAGGAAAAAAAGAAGAGGAAGTTAGTCAGAAAGGGTCTGAAAGGAAAAGATAAGGAAGTAAAATCTGTAAGAACAGCAGGGAGGTGGCCTTAATAATACTTTAATAGAGTCCATATGCATATCCAAGGACAACAAAAGAAAAATGAGGAAGTAGAAAATGCTACAATGGTTAAATAACAAGGTATGAGAGTTCATTAAAGCTGAAAATTTATTCTTCCAAACATGGAAATCATGCCCAAGTGACATTAATAGAACTGAGCATAAACTGTAGCAGACTAGATGTAAAACAAAGATTAGGTAGGGCAAAGAGGAAATTTAAAGAAAAACTCACTAAAAGCATAAAGACAAATACTGTAATAAAACATTATTTAAACATATCAGAGAAAGTTAACAGAACAATGACTAGTATCTATGAAAAGCTGCAGACTATGTAGATTGATGGATTAGATAGGCAAGTACTAGTGTCAGTGTGTTAACAACACTACTATCTATGAAAGCAGTAAAGGTAAGCAAGGAGGTTACAGAAATCCTACTGTGGAACTGGCATTATTGGTTCATTTTCAAGATAGAGTATGATGGAAGAAGGTAAGCCAGCTCAAGGGGAGAAGAGGAAAGCACTGCTCTGGAGACTTATTAAAAAAACTTCAAACTGACCCCCCCCCAAACAAAACAAAACAAAACAAAACAAAACAAAACAAAACAAAACAAA
>CM031857.1:22176666-22220711 GCA_018697195.1 Certhia americana
AAACAAAACAAAACAAAACAAAACAAAACAAAACAAAACAAAACAAAACAAAACAAAACAAAAACCAAAACCAACAAAACAAAAAACGATCCAACAAACAAAATCCCAAATATTGAAAAAATGTACTAGAACATCTTGATACATTGAACAGTGATAGATATTTGTACATATTCATTGGTCCCTCATTTCATGAGTGAAGCAGCTGAAATATATACAAAAGAAGGATTTACTGAAGACTGTAAACATAAAGAACAGTAATTAGAATCTTGGAGGGGGCTGACTGTGAAGACACGACCAAGAAAACTCAGAAACAGACTGCAGACATCTTAATGGACAGTTAGATTGTGTCTCGCTGGCTGCAGCGTGACTTACAAAGAGAAACGCTACAGCATTACAGTCACCTCAAGAATGGAAGCTATGGAACTGTAAAGAGCAGTAAGTCTTAACCTTTTCCCTGGTATTTAGAAAGGATAGATAGAAATAGCTTCAAGATGTCCCCTGAAATCATGGGGGTTAGGAGCCTGCATGGCAGTTTTAAACCGAAGTTGATACTATGCATGTTATCGTTGACAGTTCTCTAAATGGAGAGCAGTAAGAAAAGCACTGAACACCACAACCTAACACCAGGACAGTATTACAGGGGCATCAAATAACAGAACCAACATTTAGGATAATTAGACAAATTTTCAAAGGCATCTATGTGCTACTAATATAAGCGATTTATGCATCAGTGAAAGTTGGGCTCCACAGTTGCTTCTGAAAACATGCTTACTGACTTTGTAACTGAAGTACCATATGCTATTAGTCATTTCTCAAGAGACAAAAAGCCCGAGAGACCAACCTGACAAAACTCACTTAGTACACTGATTAGAACACAGAGACCAGCTCCTACCACTAGTTCAACATTTTTCACTGCCAGTTCTTCAGTCTATTGTGATGGCTTTTTCAAGAGGCAGGGTGAGCTCAGCTTACAGTTTTGCATACCTGTACTTGTACCTACTTTTGTCTCGACAATTCAAGCAACACATATCTGCTTCTATGAAAACACAAGTTATTCCTGACTGATATTTCTTTGATAATTTTACAAACAAAAATACAAGTGCATGGGACATAGCAATCACTTACACCTACTAAAAAGAGAAACAGTTACTAAACAAAATTTCAAATGTTTTGCAGGATGAAAGTATAATTAAGTGTTGTGACATCAGTATTTGAGAACTATGGATATCCTTGCTTTCAGTTTAGCTTTCCACAAAAAAGGCCTGTATCATTATTATTATATCATCTAAAATAGATTTCTAAACATACATCATTTCTTAGGTCACCAAAAACAACCTAAAAATATTCAGCATTAGCTAAGACATGCCATACATAGATTAGCAAAAATACAGCTGAAATGACTATTGCCATACTGCCTGACCCTCTAAACAAGGAAGCTGGTAGAATCAGGGTGCCCCTCTTGTCTTCACTGAGAGTGAAGACTATTTGAAAGCTCCAGAGCAGTTCCTAGGGAATCACAGCTACAAATTTCCAGGGAGAGGGGGAAAATCATCAGGGCATGTAATCATTCTCTTCCTGCCACAGAACCTCGAAGAGAAACACAGGAAACCTAAAAGGTAAAGATGAGGCCAAACCACCTTCAGATCTACCCAGCCTCTCTACCAGCCCCAGGCAATCAAACTGGCAGATTCATGGGAAGGGAATGGTGGGTCCCTCCAGCTGCTCAAGAAAATGAAACCCCAGAGTTTCCATATTCACCCTCAATGCTCTGTGGAGTTCAGGAATCTTGTGAGGTTCCCAGTCTGTCTTACCCTGTCACGCTGGAAGGCTAAGAAGCTACAAAAACCAGCACTTAGAAGGAAAAAAAAGCAAATAATCTGCTTCAAAGTTCTCATCCTGTGAAAGCTGAAAAACACTGGAATTGGTCCAAGTCAGCCATGGTACTTGAACGTGTAGGGGCAAAGAGTTCAGATGTGGTCTATCACTGACAGTGTTTATGAAGTGCTTCCTATTTAATGCAAAAAAATTCCCTGGTCCCTTGCTAAAAACATAACTTTAGAAAGTCCTCCCTTATTTCGACAACCTGCCAACGATTGTTTAACAGACTTTAAAAAAAATATTCATGCCTCACTTTTCTTCGCAACTCATTCCTTACCAGAATTTCAGGTCTCTGCAATAATTCTCTCTAAAAGCAGAATGCTCTCTCTAAGAGCAAGAATGCATTCTAAAATCATAAATACTGCTTCAGAAGTTTTTCCAGTGATTGTCCAACCTGCCTCTCAGTCCCATGGAAACTCTTTGCAAAGATGTTGCTTTTGTCTTGTCTGGAACAAATTCCTTCACAGATGGACCATCCAAAGTCTAAGAATAACTCTTTTAACTATCAATAGAGACAAAGAGATTCAGTTGCACTGTTCCCGTGGGATTCCTTTGAGTTTGGACACATCTGTTAAGATGCATACATCAGAGCCTGAATGAAGTTTTTGTCTGATTGTATCTTTGAGAACTCGTGAAAGTTTCTGCCAAAATGATCTTATCTCTTGGCACTTGCAAAACATATACAGTTATAGATGCTTTCTGAAAGGCTCCTGAAATAAGTGACCTATGCAGACCAAACCAGTTTAAATACAGCCAGGTCCTGATGACCTCCTTCCTCTCAGCAAAATCTTTAGAAACTTTACCTGAGGCTGCTCAGCCTTTTCTCATGCACTTTATGCATTCCTTATCCATAAGCAAAGGTGAAAAAATGCAAATAGCACAGATCTCATTGCTTTTTTTTTAACCTTTCCAGAACCTGTGCTCATCCTTGCACAAGCACCTTCCTTCTAGGGAAGCAGATAGATCTGTTTGTGACAGCTGAGTAGTTAGAGGTATAGCTCAGCTGGAGTTCTATCAGCTCACTCTATCACTTAATTCCAAATTCATTCGAAGTGGTGTTTTTTATCTGCCAAACTGAGGCATCCATGAAAACAGTTACCTCAGGAAGCACCTCTTCCTCTAACTTGTTGCTCCAATTGTATTGCATGAGTCAGCATTTCCCAAGACTAAAAGAGATGGGACTGGACACAGTGCATCCTGTGTTCTGGATTTAGCTTCAAGGATTCATCTGTGCTGGAAATACAGCGTTCAAACCCAGAACACTAAGACTACAAACTTGAGGAACAATGCAATTTCATTTGGAATAAGAGGCACCAGAAGCAGCATGTAGAACATACTATGCTACAGAATGAAACCATAAATTAGGTTGTGCATCATATATGACTTTACCCAGGTTTTTTCTGCAAAGTAAGACTGGCACTCAAACTATTGCTTTAGGCTTTCTTCACCTCTGCCTTTTACAGCTGGGGAGCAGATGGCTATCATAGAGCTTTTATTTCCTATGCTTGGAAAAAAAAAAATTCATTTGAATCATTCCAAAAGCACCCTGATATTTTAAAGTAGATTGGCTTCTGAACATTTTTCGTAATAATAAATATGTGGTGTTGTTTTCTGCCAAGCACTAGTGACTGTGCATAAAAATGGTCAGTGAAGATTTCAAACTGATTTGAATAGGTGGTCCATAAAATCCATACTTTTTTTTTTCCCCAGATACATGAACGAGGCCTTATGAAACCATCTGTACAACTGAGCATTTTTCTAAGAATTGATATACCCTACCATGCTGACTCTTTCTGGATGTTTCTGGTATTTTCAGAGAAAATTCTTCCCAAACTTCCTGTCTAACCCTAGTTTTAAAGTATTTTTTGTACTATTTGCCATCCACTAGAAAGCTTCATTCTCCCCAGCAGAATGAAGAATATCCTTTGAAAATTAAGTATCTGCCCACCTGTGGGGGTACAGGCAATAGGATGGTCTGGGCAAGGGAAGAGAGGCAATATTGTGCTGTCTAAAGGTACAGGGAAGGACAGAAAGCCTTGCTGGCCCAAAGAAGAAAAGTGTCACCACAGGTCCAAAAGTTGAGAGGAATAAATATGTGACAATGTAGTTCTGAGAGGAGGGAAAGAGAAGGACAAAGAAAAAGATTCTAGAGCGAGGGGAAAGAATCAATCCAAAAGGCAGGGCACATCAGAGGTATGGAGAATGCATTTGTAACTGCAGGGAAAGCCATTTTTAATGTTGGGAGCCACAAAACTCAGTCTTTCGTGTCCATGAACATATTCCAGCACTAAGGATTGAGGCAATATTAAAAAAGAATACCACAAAAGATGGTAGAAAGCTACAGTAAATATGCAGTAAACATTCATCATGCCTAGTTTTAGTTCATGTGGGTTCTTGCTGTTTTGCAAGGGCATGCCAAACACTAATCATATGCATTCCATCCCTAACAAAAACAGCCTGATAAAGGGCATAACCCATCATAAATAAGTGTGAGATTTTCCATTGGTTTTGAAGTACAGGGAATCAGTTAACAGAGATCAATACCACAAGAGGTCTTACCATTTCCTGAATTTTTGCAGGACTCTAGCTACATTTTGGGAACTAAATTTCAACAATTCACAAGATAGGACAATGTCAATGCTGAAATTGCTATTAACCCAATTATCTGAAAAAAATCCCCCACACTTTCAGTGTGAAAGGAGCATCTAACCTGGGCTGGTAGTTCATTCTTATTTATAGGATAATACAATTATTTAGGTGGTAAAAGGCCTTTGACATCATCTGGAAGGTGACTTGGGGACATTAAAAACTTAGGGGTCTAAAAGACACTGCACACAGAACAGGTAGAGCATGAACAGCTGCAGGCTCCTCTTTCTTCTCTGCCCTCTGCCAATATTCCTCACCCTGAACTTGGCCACCTCAGAAAGCAAAAGCAGGAGTTCATTCTCCAAGTTCCCCACAATCCCTGCTGGCCTCTGTCCTAAGGTTGCTTTCATGGGTTTCCATTTGTACTGTCAAAAAAATCAGTGTGAAGTTTCAAATCCCATTTACTAATGAACTCTTTCATCTTTGTGAATGGGATAAAGGGACTCTTTGTTTGAAAATAAGGATTATTTTTTTTCTTGTTCTGCTCATTTTTGCATCTTTTCACAAGCTTTTTGTTTTCAGAAAACATTACAAGACAAAACTGCACCCCAGTTTTAACAAAGAGCCTGACATCTCCAATTTGAAGAGAATTCTTGTATATACTAAATTGCATGCTGCCTGCTGTTCAATTGTTTCACACCTCTTTCTTCTCCCCAAATCACCAGGTGAGATTTAGGAAAGTCTTCCCAATGTTTACCAGCTCTATTAAAATCAAGATCTCTAGCAGAAGCTCATAATGAATAAAGTCAGAAGCCAACAGGAATGAATTGCAGCTAAAGTGATTTTGATAGTGATGATCCCTATAACCCAACTGCTTCCAAGCTTGGCCCTGAGGCAGGATTTTTAAATTAAAAAAAGAAAAGGATACACATACTTTTTAATCTGATTTTTTATTGTCATGCCCTGATTTTTTTATAAGCTTTTGCAAAGTCTGGTTGGCTTCCAAGCATTTGAAACTTGGTGTCATCATCCTTCTCCTTTCCCCACCCCACTCTTGTAAATTTTACAACATCCTAAACCACTGCAGAAGAGGTAAACTATATATTCTAAAACTAGTGAGTGATGAGATTCACATTATACTACACATTCTTGCCCAAGAGACTTCCAGGCAAGGACCTCTGTGAAATGACAGTGTTTTGAACAGCTGGTGAGGTAAGCTGACTTTCCAAAATCCATTTTAAATAATTCCCTCCCTTATTTTTGTATTTTTTGGCAAAATGGTGAAGAACATTTTCTAAAGGGCAGTTAACCCATGCTGAGTAATATGAAAATGAATGCCCTCAAAACAAGGGCCTTAAAGCTGGTACAACCACACAGGTCTACAAAGATTTTCCAGACTCTTACAGACTGATCCTCTCCACAAAACACTTCCCTTTCTCTGTGGAAACTTTACAATCCTGGGCTGCAGAGCCTGGCCACTTGTTTTCAGCACAGGCTGAAACCCCCCAGTCAGGAGATGTGGTTGGGTAATGAGAAGCATGTGACTACCTGGAGAGGAGCAACAATTCTAGTTGGACAGGGACATGCTTGAAGGGTCTTCCCTTTTTAATTTGCAATTAGCAGCAAGCTGACCTAACAACTTGCTCTCAGCTTCCTCTGGCTGATTGCATTATCACAACCTTAACACAAAAAGGTTCTGCTTTAGATGTAATTCCCAAAGAAGGGAAAAGGTGAGCCCTGAGGTGGTCCTGCTTATGACATTATGGGAAGAGCATCCAACTGGAAAACCTGGTGCACAGTAGGGGAGGTGTTTTCCAAGAACCCCAGCAGCATGTTGGTGTACTCACAATCAGATGACCCTGTGTGTGCGTGCAGGTTTGTTGGTGAATGTGGAGAGTGGATGAGGGCCGGGCTCAGAGAAGGAACAGCTTCAAGGTTCAGGCAGGGAAGGCCTGGCTTGGCGCTGCATGCACCCGTCTGAGTAATCTCATTCTCCTCAGACGCCTTCTGGTTTTCAGCTGTCTTGGGTTTCTTCCTGAAAATAAACAAAGAGACCTTTGAAGGGGCTGACTGCATATTTGGGAAAAGGCATTTTTAGAATCTGTTAAAGATAACTTTCTTCCCCCACCACCACCCCCCTCTTGCCTCTCTTTTCCCTTACAGGGAAGGAGGCAGAGAAGACTTTCCTCCATACTTCTTGTTTGGAAACAAGCTGCTCCTTGTTTTGACTCTGATGCAATGGCCCTGAGACTGAGTTACAGCAAATAGGCCAAGCACGAAGCTCCTTATTCTGCCCCTACTGATGACATGTAAAATGAAACTCGTCCCAGTAGTTTAGACAGTCAGAACGCCATTTGACAAATATTAACTGAGACTGTAGCATTCTGAATAGAGAGAGTTATACAGAAATATAATAGAATTGTCTGAAAAGCAAACAAATATGCAAGTTTCCAGTTCAGAATGAATCAGTGCAGAGACTTGCTTTGTAGGGAAAAATACTGAGGCAATTTTGAGATGCAGGGGTCAACTAAGTAAAGCATTAAGGCTTGGAACCTGAATCAAATGTCTATGAGCACTGTGCACACAAGCTCTCAACACCTTCCTCCATCCAGGACCTCCACAGAATTAAGCCTCAGTGGTACATCAAGCAGGTAGTCACTGTTAAAAATGAGGAGCTTGACTCAGCCAATATATCAAGCAGTAATTCAATTTATTAATTAATATGGGAAAAAATGAGCAAAACAGTGCTGGGTACAGTGGTGGGAGTTTTCCCCTACAACTGCACACCGATTGCTGAGACCTGCTGGTATTTTTATGTATATCCATAAGCTTTCTCAGCAATTTCTAATTCCAGTTTTTACGTCACAATTCTATACTTTAGGATGTAAATCAATGATAGTGATAACTGGTTTCTTTACAATTTCTGTACTTCATTGTGATCCATTCCTCCCAGAATGTACATCCAGGATGTGTATCCCTGATGGTGGCGTCCAGCTTCCCTTTTTGAAACCATTAGTCAGTGAGTTGATGTCCATCTTCCTTTCTCAGGCCGTTCTTTCACCGTTTTGTTAGGAATTTGAGATAGGCTCACTTTTGTTCAAACCTTTTACGCATTCTAAAGCTACGGTTTTAAAAATCCTTAATACAAAGCAATATTCTAAAATTGTAATTCAAAAGTTCTTATTACAAAACAGCTTAAGGCTTAATTACAAGCAGAAAGTTCTTGTCAAAAAGCAACATCTAAAGTTATAATTCAAATATTCTTACTACAAAGCAACTTAAAATCTATAGTAGTTAATTGCGAACAAAGGAATAGTTCAAAGGCCTTCTTCCATGCTTTGCTTTCCATGTTTATTATAACTCATCTTTATAACTGTCCCATGGCTGTGTTGTACACATTTCACAATTACAATTACACAGGTTGCCTTTATTTACCTGACACAAAACATAACTTTGCATTTCACAAAACGAATCAGTGCAGAGACTTGCTTTGTAGGGAAAAACACTGAGGCAATTTTGAGTTGCAGAGGTCATCTAAGTAAAGCATTAAGGCTTGGAACCCGAATCAAACGTCTATGAGCACTGTGCACACTATCTCTCCATCCAGGACCTCCGCGGAACTAAGGCTCAGTGGTACATCAAGCAGGTAGTCACCACCTTTAGTTTCAGGGCTGGGCAAGGCGAGGCACCGGGCAGGTTTTGACACTCACACAGCGGGCGCTCCCGAGAACAGGGCAGAGAGCCCCGTCCCGCTGTCCCCGCTCAGTGCTCCCCGAGCCCGGGAGCTCCAGCCCCCGGAGAGGACAGCGCTGCCCGGCCCAGGATGCGGCTGGGACACCGGCAAACATCGGCTGCTGCCGCCGCGGGCCGGGGCAGAACCGTGCTCACGCTCGCAGGACAGCAACAGGAGCCGGGCAGGCTGGAGCCACCCTGGTGGAACCCGAGCCGACCCCCGAGCAGTGCCGGGGCACCCCGGGAGCACGTCCTGCCTCCCGCCTGCCGGCCGAGCCCTTCCCACTCTCCTCATGGAGGGCCAGGGCGGGAGCCCCTTCTCCCCGAGCGCCTTTGCCCTCCTGCGTCCCGCCCGGGACGGGCTTTGAGGGCTGCGCCGGCCTGTCCATTCTGAACGCGATCATAGAGCGCGGAGAGCGCCGTTCCCGCGGGGGTGAGGCGGTGCAGAGCGGGCCGGCCGCTTACATAAAGGCCTTATATAAGGGCGGCACGCCCGGCCGGGGGCAGGGCCCGACCCGCCGCCATTGCCTGCGGCCGCCGCCGAGAGGCAGCACCCGCACGGCCCGCCTCGGCCCGCGGAGCACAGCGGGGAAGAAAAACTGCAATTAGAATAAAAAATATAAGTTAAGCGGGCCAGAAAGAAAGAATACAAGTCCTTTCCCCAGCCTTCCTCCCTCAAAGCTCCCCCCAGGAGGTGGTGGGGCGCGGTGGGGCCGCCTTGGACCGGCCGAGGGTCGGCAGGAGGAGCCCGGTGCGGCTGGCCGGGGCTTGGGGAGCTGAGCTCTGCGGGTGAAACACGGCCAGCCAGGGGAGGGGGGGAATCACACTGATAACCCCGCATCTTCCGGCAGCCCTGGTGCGTTTTGGATTACCGGGACTACAGTCCCCACGGCAGGAGATGCCTAGATGGTACTGCTGCTGTAAACTATAGCTTGTACGTGGGCACGGGTATTTTGAAGTACTTGGACTGCGTCTGTGTTGTCTGTAACAGTCCGCGTGGATCTTTGGCACGATCCAAACGAACTCCGGCACACCTTCACACACACCTCATTTCCAGATGCCGGGACACTGCCATGTGCAGCCAGTGTGCGCTGGAGACTGCAGGAAATCTGCATAGACCAGTGGGGTTGTACAGCATTGCTACCCAAGCAGTTTGCAGGGAGCACACCTTTTTGGCCAGGGAGCAAAGTACGTCGGCTTGAATTCAGGATGCACAGGGTAATGAAGGTCCTTGTACCTGGGAGCTGAACTGCTGTATTTAAGGCCTGTTTTCAGCCCAGTTAGCCCAAGTTACATGCTTGGAATACAGCCTCTGACTCCAGGTCTATCCACACACAAAGCTGCCCACCCTGGGCAGGAGACTGCTGTTATTTGCAGAGTGGGGGCTTAGTCTGAGTAAACAAGACTTGTCTACTAGCACAGCCATAGTTCTGTTGTTAAACCAAGCACTGACTGATGTTTCATCCTGCGGCTGATCCTGCTTATGCCTCCCAGGCCTTCAAAACTCATTAGAGGGACAGGTTAAAAAACACTATAGCAACAGGTAGTGACATAAAGGAGGCTATGCAAAGCATCCCCTGCTTCTTCCTATCCAAACCCATATATTTTCTACTTCACTCCTAAGGCTGACATTGTGTTATCAAGATGCTCTCATGTCACCACCTTTCTACATTGTAGACCTGCAGCTTGGTGACTTTTGCTCGGTAGGATGGTAATAATATAGCAGTGGTGCTGACTGGCACTGGAGATGACACCTCTCCACAGCAGTTCATTTCTCTCCCTGTTCAGACATGGGCTGCATGTCACTACCACCTGAAAGGAATGCAGGCTTCCACAAGAGGGAAGCTAAGGAATCAGCAAAGTCAGCTAAGGTTCTAAAGAAAGCTTTTCAGCAAAGAAAAATCCTGGGGACACTGTGATCAAAACTACCTATGAAGAAACCCAAAGTTCTCCAGTCTACAATGTCCAACTACTGCTGACAGCAAAGGCAAAGTCACAGCAATCCTGCTGTTATTGTAGTACATTGCTATTCTTCTGCTCTACATTATCACCTATACAGAAAACTCCTATTACCATGATCTTCACCTATATATTCTAATTAAATATTCTTACATTCTCTTACATAGTCTACTTCTATTGCTATCTTATTGCTGTAAGTCTTCACAGGGAGAGTTGTTAAGTACTCAATCAGGTTGTGGCATCTCCATCCTTGGAGATTTTCGAAACTTAATTGAACAAGGCCCTGAATAACCTAATCCAGCTTGGAAGTCAGCTCCGCTCTGAGCAGGGAATTGGACTAGAGACCTCCAGAGGACCCTTCCAACCTAATTTTTTTTCTGATTGCACACTACTTCTATGAACACTTCCATCAGCAAGCTCTCTAATATATCTCCATGTTCCAGAAGGTAAAAATGGCATGCTAAATTTGGAAAACTGTGAATTGTTACAGCTGTGTCAAAACCCCTGAAAGAACAAGGGTAGGAGCAAGAATGAAACAAGTAATAAATATTGTTTGTGGAACCTTCCCAAATTACACCAGTTTATGTCCCATATCTGGACTTCATTGATTGGCAATCCTATGTGATTATTTCAATAGTAAGGGTCAGTCTACCTTGCTGCTTTAGTTCTTATGATTACATTCTTCTTTGCATACTAATCTTGGAAAAGAGCTGTTTGCTATTTACTTGTTAGTAAGGGTAATAATTGCCATGTTTGGAATGCAGAAGACTTGGGAATGTGTTCTTGGAGCAAGGGGCTCCATTCTGATCTTGGGTTATCTCCTTCTCCTCACATACCTGTGGTGCATTACAAGTTCTTTCCAATACTGAACTCATTCCTAATGCTTTCAGAGGGCCATCATCATCCTTGCACCTTGTGAAGAATGGCAGAAGGGCAATACAGCAGAGATGGCACTTTTGTAGATGGACTTGATGCATAGAATCCCAGAAGCTGGGAACAGAAAAGATACTGACTTTTAGAGTCCACAGGAACCCTGCCAAATTTGTATTTGCTACTAATTTATAAGAGATTTATCCAGTTTATTTTTAAACATCCTACCTACTCTATCACTTTAAATTTTGTATCCTATGTCCATGTAATTTCCTTTTGTTGATACTCACTTTCAGCATTCCCTTACATTTATTGTGTTATTTTTCATTAGGATAATTTCCACCACTTAAAATATATTACCTTCTTTCTTCATTGTATACTCTCCAGTAACTATCAGTAGGCTAACTGCCTCCACTGTCATCCCTGAACCGAACTGTGTGTATCAGCACTTGCCAGCTCATGTGTAAAGCAGAATGTACAATCACTGCCATCATTTTATTTCTGTTTTCTGTCAGCATCCTCATCGCACTGAGGCATTTGCTCCTTTCTATGTACCTTAACACTGCACTATCATAGAACAAGATCTCAAATGGTGGGCAGCTCACAATGATGCAGCGGCTGCAATGATCTGGGCACTGGCTGGAAACTAGAATTGGCTTATTTCTGTTTCATTTGAAGGCAGAATGGGTAGTATTTTGGATGTCCTAACCTCAAAGCTATCTAGAAACTAATTACTACCTCTGAGCTTTGGAATGCCTTTAAAACCCCTGCCACACTTCCCCTTTCTTGATGCCACTCTTGCATACAACTTTCTCTCCCTCAACCCTCCACCTGCTCTCCACAGTTGATTTCTTTGCATGTACCTCCCTTGCAACCATTACTTGAGTTTGGAATGAATTTCCCCTGGATGAGTTAACACGTTCTCACAGCGGGGCCAGCAAACCAGGTCCCTGTCAAAAATAGACAGTGTATGTTGTACTTCACACGCAGCAGCTATAACTAATGCTTGAGCCTTCCCTTACAAGGGGAATAGCTCTCTGTCCTGCAGAGACATCAGGTTAGCACTGAACAAATTAGCTCAGGTATAGGAACCAGTGTAGCTGTGCAGAGCCCACAGTAGCATCCTGGCTCTCAGGGGAAGCTATGATAATGTGACTGCATGAGAATAATACTACATAATGAACAATAATGAGGCAGTTTTCAGCCTCTGAATACAGGGAGGGCTGGGTCACCAACCAGACCTTTGTTCGTCGCATATTAAACAGCACAGAGGGAACATGCCACAGGGTTGCTGATGTTGTTCTAAGTGCTGCTGCTGGCTGAGTCTGCCCACCCATGTTCCAGGCATTATTTTGCCTCTTCACAGCTATGGCATCACCTTATAGTAAGTGCCCTCAGGTCAGAGATGCCTGCAGTGTCCAAGCACTGCACTTAACTCACTGGTGCATAGTTAGTTTGTAACCTTAGTAATTCACAGAGACTGTATATAATTGAAAAAAAGCCAAAACCTACCCAAAAAACAAAAAACCAAAACCTCCAGCTTTTTAGATCCTAAAAATAAGAGTGTGAAAATAGTTCACGTCTGATTTTAAGCAGTAATTTTCCTGAGTGTTCTGCTGCACATTCTTCCTCTGCCTGTGTGCGACTAACACAGCTCCTGATATCAGTGCTTATCACTGCCAGTGTTGTGTCTCTTCCAGACATGACATTGACAATACATATTTAGAAACTGACAAAGTAAAGAGAGAGAGATGAGTACAATCACTGAATATAAAAAACAGGCCTGAAAGAACAACAAAAACCCACTGAAATCTGCCCAGAGACCTCACCCCAAAATTCAGAGCACACTGAATGCCAGAGCTGAGGGTGAAGCTTCCCAAGATAAGCTCACTCTAAACCACCTGAGCCATCACAGTTTTTCTGCCAGAACTGTTGCTTCAGTAGTTAAAAGTCCTGCACAGGCTGACTGCCTGAATATTCACACAGCTTCTCTGATGATTTTGCAGCCACATTGATCTTCATGCTGTTGCAGCTACATGACTGGCAGTTTGTTTAAAATCTCTGATTGCAAGTTTGTGTCATACAATGGAAAACACAAACTCCTGAAAACATCGCCATAAAATGTAATATGGAAGAGAAATCCCAGCAGAACACTGCAAAGCAAGAATGGGAGGCACGGAGAACTGACAAGAGAGACCCAATGTTCTAGTGCAATAAAAGCCTGGAAAATTTAATCAACACAGAAAAGTAAAATAAACTCCAAAATCCCTTACAGGAGACTGATTAACATAATTAAATTAAACTCAGAGATTAAGTTAAAGTAAGATTGAAATTTGCTGGGTTCTTTTCAGGCCTGAAGTAGGGTTTATATGGCCCAAAATTTGTCCATTTTTTCCATCTAAACCACAAGTGTCATGAGAGTTGGGTCCTCACTACAGAGCTTGCCTGACTTGTAATATCAGAGCATCTCAGCTACACTAACTCTGTGACGACACCGACAATTACTGAGAATTGATTAAAAGAATTCAAAACTCTTATATTTACAGGGCAAAAGTACAAATATCAGAAAAGTGGTCATTTCAGAGCATAATAAAACCACAATGCAAAGTCAGAATTCTCTCAGGCAACTTTACCTATGTAATTCAGCCAAATCTACCAAATCATAATGGCCTTAAATCATAAATGTCTCAAGGCCTAGAAAGAACAGTGTAAACCTTTGAGAAGTTGCAGTAGATTCCATCTGTATTGCCTGAAACACCAACAAGAGGAAAGGTGTCTCATTAAAAAGTAATAAGAATAAAACCCAAGATAAACACTGCAAAGACAAACATGGATGAAACCAACTAGAACAGCACGAACTAGAGCAATAAGTAGGGAGAACCTGCCAGACTAAAAGATACAGGCAGATCAAACCAGCCATTGCTGAACTATGCTGTGAGGCTATGACTTAAATATTTAACAGGTTTTTTACTGACATACTTTTTGCCCACATATTTCCTTGCAAATTTCAAAAGCAAAACTTAGTTTACCCTCATCAGTAAGGCTCACAGGTGCTCCAGTTTGTTTTTTGTTTTTGTAAGATGTCTTTTTTTTGCTGAACAAGAAGTCTTTTATAAGAGATAAAATATACTTACAGTGGTTTCCAAATGGTATCACTCTTCAGGTAAATTACTCCAAGCCTTGGACCTAGTGCAGACGTTCATTGGGGCAGGGAACAGAGAGAGGCTGTGTCTGTACCAGGAAGAATCAAAAGGAAAGGTCAGGAGGAAATAATAATTATTTACTGAGAGCAAGAAAACTTGCTACAACTCTAACTGGCATTCTGTGCTGTGAGTACAGCTGGCTGCAGCCTGGTAGTGCTGAATTCCCGCTTCAATCCCTCCAGCCCTGGCTGAAAATGACCACAGAGTCAGTCCCCAGTTACCCCAGTCTGCCCATGCAGTGTAATCCAGTGAAGCAAGGAGGAGAGGGAGGATTAGCCACCAAAGTGCTATCAGCGGGATTCCTTCGGAGAAGGCGCTCACTCCAATGGCATGAGCACGGAGCACTGATGGAGAGCTAGCACAAACTTGGCACTCAAGTGCATCTCATCAGAACAACAAGGCCAGTCCTGTTCTGAGCAGCAACAAACACTTCCCCAGGACTGAAAGGCAGGAAAAGGAAGGAAAAAAAATCCTCCTTCGGGTCTTTTGCTGTCTTTACACGACAAACAGCATGGCTCATATCAAAGCAGAACCCCCACTTTTCTCTCATCAGCTACCTGGGCTACTGCAGTGACACCAGGGAAGTAACTTACTGCCAGCCTTGTAGGAAAGGTTCAGCTCAGCAGCAATTTTATCTCTGAAATCATCTGATCTAAAGAGACAGTTAGAACCAATGGACTGATATGGAAAGGGATCCACAGAAAAAGCTCAGCTCTAATATTTATTAGGTGGTGATTTCACCATCCAGATCTAAGCTTTTGGGAGTATTTCCATTTTTGGGGGACTTGAATCCCTCTCTAGACTAAGAGAACTCCTCCTTTGCTAGCTTCTTATTATCCTTTGGTGGGTATGTTGGGAGTATGTCTGAAATTGATGTCAGGGACAGAATTAAATCCTGCTCACTTCACTTATGCAAAGAACTCTTGAGATATCAGCATATCCCATTCTGTCCGCAGTAAAGCCACTGGTGCTGCTTCCATGAAAAAATGATCTTGCCTACTCTGAGCAGACCAGAAAAGGAAATCTTTGTTTTATCAAAGAAATCAAGATGAATGCAAAATGGTAAGAGATGTAACTGTTATTTCACAGGTAGCTAATGTCACTGTGCAAGTCGGAATTCATGTCTGAAAATGCAACACAAAAAAACTTCACTGTTTGTGCATCAGGAACACTCCAATGAGCACCAACAGACACAATGAAGGATTTTAGATGACACTGTAATAATGTACTTCACAAAATATACATTCAGTTTTATGTTCAATTCACACATTTTGTAATGATGATGTTTCTTATAGTGACTGGGATATATGCTAAATTCTGATTTCAACAGGCTACATGAAACCTGGCAGCTACATTTTACAGGGGCTCAAGCAAACATTTGCTTTGATTCCAGTTTTTTTAGGTTCTCCCCTCTTGGAGTCTGCTTTGAATTGCAAATTAAGTAAATTCAAACACACACAGAGAATCTACAACTTAGCCTGAACCTCTTGAGTTTCACCAGGGCTTGGGAGAGGAGCCACATGCATCAGGTTGGTTCAAAAGAATTACACGAAATAGTGACACTTTTGACCAGAACCAAGGATTGAATTTTGAAAGTGCAGTAACGCCCAAGGATTCTGTAAATTTAAGTACTTTTTAACACTCAGCTTGGCTTACTTTCCAGCTCTTCTTCCCACCTCCATATATGTCCCACCTGTTCTGTTAAGACTGACCTTGCTTCTTATATCCACTTTGCACACATCAGTCTGTCTTTTATCTGGCTATTGCTCACCTTTTTAAGGCATAAATCCCACTTAAAGACTGCCTACTACTTCAGATAACATGCAGAAAAAATCACAGGATTGGGTCTTTAGTCTTTACTTCAGCAGAACTCCTGCTCACTTCACTCCTAATTTCACACAAGAGAAGCCTAAGAACTGCATGTACTAATCCTGCATATTTTGTCACCTCTCTTTTTGTGTCATTATTGCTCTTCCAATCTCTGGGATCCCAATCCAAGTGGCTCTCTCTTGTAGCACTGCCTAGCACTCAATCTGGCTTCACATCAAGGGTCAGGCAGACAAGTTGTTAGAGATGGGCTGTTGGAAATCTACAAAATCTGGGCTCAAAAATCTCTGTGAAAGGCAATACTTAAAATATCTTAATTTTTATCCATGTTTTTTGCTGTGGCCTGGGAAGATATCTCTCTTTCCTCCAGTGTGATGAGCATAAATCACTGAGATCCTGAGCAGTTGTTAGGCACTTTTTAAGTACATAAAATCAAAAAAGCTGATGGTACTTCTTAAGAGACTGAGATTACAACAGAGAATGAAATACCCCAAATTTTTGTAAAAGACTTAATTTAACTTTGGAAAAATTAGAGGAAAAGGATCTTTAACCATAAGAAGATTGGGCAAAAAGAGAGACAAGCAGGACAACAGAGGAATGGGACGTGTGACATTGGGTTAAGTAACTTCTCCCCTGTCTACCTGGGCTCTTCTATCCAGAAAAGGAAAGCATTATATTTCTGTTCCGTGGGGTAATGTGCACTTAATTAAGATTTTGGAGGATAAATTTTCTGCATGAATGCATTCCAGAAATGCAGACTTTATTACTTAAATATTCCCACTAATGATAGTAACTTGGGCATTTTATATATGCTCACTTCTATTCCAACTTGCTCTTTCCAAGTTTTATCTGGTAATTTAGAGGGTGTGAGGAACATTAATTGTATCAGTGTTTTTATTAAGGAAGGTCCGTTTTATGAGAGTAATGATGTCCTACAGGTTGTGATTTAAGATGTACACTTTAGGCCAGTTTTATACTGACTTCAGTGCAATTGCAGTGGGCATAAAGTCAGGAGAAAATGTGGTGCTTTACATAATAATGCTGATGATTAATGGGCTTCTGGACCATAACTCTATATTCTGAGGCACTGATCCTCCTTTTCCCTCCTGAAATTTGTGTCTTGACCCTTTCATCTCTTGTTAGCTACCTTTCCAGGGCTGTTCATTAATCAGCACCATTGATCTGACGTGGTCTGTCATATTGTATTACCTAAAACACACAGAAGCAAGCATTGGCCTGACTCTGCTCTTTACACAACACACCATCATATTTCCTTTACAGATGACTTAAATATTATAAACATCAATTTACTGCTGTTGCTTGGTCCTGAAACTGGCTTTTTCTAGATTAGTTCCCTGCAGGATATTTCTGTCTCTCCCCCAGATGTACTTCTGTCTGCTCAGAGACACCATCAAACACATTCAGTATTCCCTGCTTAGGGGCTTAGGGGCACTCCTATGTCTGACCAGCAAGGAACAATTAGCAAAATAGCTCCTTCTCTTTGCTTGAGACACAGTATCACAATCTTCTGTTACTTTTTTTTAGCGATTCCTCATCAGGGAGACTCAAGTTTTTAGGTAATTGCTATTTATTTTATTCCTGCAATAGTCTTTTCCCTGATATCATCAGAGTGCTTCCTTCTGCCTTTCCTCTGATCCCTAGTAATGAAAAAATTAAAAGATGAGCTTCTTGTGAGCTTATTTCTGATTATTCTTATTTGCTGTGCTAGAACAGTGCTGTCTATCATGAGGCAATGGAAAGTAACTTGCTAGTGCCTCGAAAGTTAGCATGTCTGATCTTAATTCCACATATTGTACAGCTCTCTTGAGTCAGTTGGGTTGAGATTTAATTGATGCTTTCACAGTCACGATACATTTTCAGACTGGGCTGTTTAGGCTAAATTCAATTATTTTTGGTCACTTTTTCTCTCTGCGTTTTGGATTAAATTCTTAAGGAGGAGATGAGGATCATCTCCTTTAGCCATCAATAAACACGATTCAAGAATCAACTTTCTGCATGAAGGGGGTTATTCCAGATACATTTTACTGTTTGACTGTAAGGAGAAATTACATTGTCTGACTAGGACTGACTGTGGCATTTACATTGTATGAACAAGATTAGGCCATTTGCTACCTATAGGTAGATATCCAACCCCAGTGTCTTAGAGATCAAGACAGACTGAGATATAAAAGCCACCATTTCAGCAGAGGCCAGAACTTGTTCCAAAAAAATGACAAAAATTTAGCAATACAGGACATTATGAGTTATGAGGAAGCCATAAACATGGATTTTTCACAGTAGTCAAGGCTTCATTTCCAAGAGGAAATGGCTCATTTCTGTATTCTACTGGGCCACTATCAGTATGGCCTAAAAATCAGAAATTAATTTGTTAATGGATTAGACATTTACAGAAAGACTGTTTAAAGAGGCTGGACTGCTCTAGCCTGGTAAAGGCCAATTTCCCACAAGGATGTGTTTGCAATAGCACTTGAAGAAAAAAAATCTCTCCCTGAAGTCCCAGAGGTACTTACTGAAATCCAGAATAGCAATGTAGTTTGTAGGAAAGTCTACATTTTGTTCCCTCTTTTTTGTCTCACAGGCCCTCTATTACTTGTCTGCATCTGGTTTTTCCCCTTCTTTCAGTGTCTTTTATCTGATACTATAGAATTTCACTGCTCTTAAGCTGCAATCCTTAAGTTTGATTTTGGCACTTGGAATAGGCATTTTTGAGGTCTCACTTTTGTTGATTCTTCTGACATTTCTTTCTATTTGCAAGCATTACTCTCAGTGTAGCAGCTAACCATGCCTAAGAGTTCAGGTCAAAAAGGATGACTCTTCTCCTTCTGCCTTTCCTTTCCACTTTCCAAGCCGAATCCCCTCCTACCTGGGGCAGTGGTACAAGGCCTCAGCTCAGAACATTTTCTCTCCTTTAAGATCTAGCTCTGAGTGCTGCCTACTTTCCACTAATGAAGAAGATCTCATCATGCTCAGTGTGTTGGGTGTGTAAATTCCACACCTTGCAGGTGTGGCATGTGCACAAGCAGAACGTGCACAAGCAGAACGTGCACCGCTCTCTTGGCTGCTCCTTGCAGGGGGTGGAGCAGGATAAAACCATGCTTGGCAATGTTAAGCAACTGTTTAGACTTTGCACACCTGATTTGAAAAGAGGGTAACTGCTACTTGGAAGAGGAAACTAAATGTCAGTAGTTGGTAGGCCTAATCAGAGCAGGAACAGGTCGCCAAAGGCCCTAATGTAACATTCACCTAGTGGTTAAAATGAATACAAAAATCTGTGATGCCAGACTGAACAATGGCAGTGTGTCAGACCACTTGTCACATGTGGTAACAAGAAGAAACAGTATTGTACACATACATAGATATATACATATAAGTAAACATATATTTATGTATGTATGCATGTAGAGTTATATACATAATTGTTATTTTAAAATTATCTTATTCTGACAAAACAATGCTGGGTATAAAACACAGAATTCTGTGTATTCCTACTACAGAGCCTCCACAGTTGTACCTGAATGCTGAGTGAAATCACATAATTTTCAAAGCAGTTCATTAAAGTGGGGTGTGACTGAGGCAAACAGATAAAGTCCTAATTTTATTGATGTTGGTGTGGAATATGGAGTAAATCATCTCGGCTCAGTGGAACTGCACCGACATAACCTTTCCCGGGAACAGACTGATTTGTGGGTAGTGCTTGTATACTGGGAGCGTTGTTGAATCTTGAGTGATACTTTTCTACAGATACTCAGTATTAATAGAAGCATTTTGAGGGTATAAACAGCCTCAAGCATTTATGTGCTGATGCTGTAGGTTACAAGGCATCAGCATGATGGCATGAAACTCAAAGGGTTTGTGGAAGGGGAACAAGTAAGAGGTTCAGGTTCTGAAGCCGTGAACACTCAAGATGGCCAGTGCAATCAGAATATTGTCTTGTTAACAAGAAGGCAGCACTCGGACAAAATGACACTGCCTTGCTACCTTAAACAAGATTCTCACAAAACTAAAGGTTTAGTTGTGCGGCAATTAATACCAATGTTTCTGAAACTGAAATATGAATTGCCATCACTGCAATCACCAGAGACGAAGAAAATGTGTAGAAATTAAATTGTTACAGTAATATATCCGCCTAAGCTACTGCTTTGGCTAGATGAGCCAGATTAGCTCATGACAGATGAGCTTCATGAACATTTCATTGCCAAGGAACCCTGTCAAAATATTGGTGATTTCTCCGAATCTGTTCAACATCATGGAGATGTCAAATGAAATCTGAAAGGACATTATTTTTCAGGAAGAACAAAAACAATGAAAGCATATGAAGAAAATGAGCTGAGTTTCATCCTCCTCCCCTACATATTGCTTTGGTTTCATTAAATGCTGTCCTTGCAAATACTTTGGCATAAACTCTGAAACCCTTTAGTCCCATAGATGCTGGTGAATTGCAGAAAGTACTGAATGTCTTGAAGGAATAGATCTCTCAGTGTCAGTAACCAGGTTTTCAAACAGACAATGTATTTTCACCAAAGTGCAGGCCTGTGCAATCTCAGCACATAACAATTTAATCAAGATTTATACCATTGACACTGGTTCTTCCATACCCCCATCCCTCCTGATCACAACAGTACAGCACTTGATGCATCAATGTCTGGCCACCAAGCTTGTGGCTCTTATGCTGAAAGATGATCTCAATCACAAGTAGGAAGTACCCTCTCAATGAATATGGAACATGATACAAAATGGTAAGCGATAAAAGTAATTAAATACTGTTTTTTTCATGGTTTGTTGCTTGCGGAAACTATGAGATACTGTTTACATTAATTAAAGGTAGAATTCCATGTAGGACAGTGGAATAAATTTCAGCTATAAATTTCAATAGATTTGATCCATTTGTCACAGGACTATCCTCTTCAAGGCAAACTAAGAGATAAAAGTTTTACTGATACATCTGGTTTTCTCAAGAACTAAGAGCCAGGTTATCAAACAGATAAACTGAAAAACTGAACACCCTCCTTCCCCCCAAAAAAACCCTCAGCATCTTCTTGATAGAATTCCTTCTTCTGCCTGAGCTTTCATTATTTGACTTGTTTTATAAGGAGATGAAAATGCTTGCATGATTTTTTATCTGCCTTTACTAGAGGAACATTTATATTAAAAATCACATTTGCATGGATTCTGAGGGCAAAGTCTGAGACAAGGAATTTTTTCCTTTAGTTTTACCATTAACATTTTTGCCATTACTGCCCGAATGCTGAGCTAAACAACTGTGTTACTGTCAGTTAGGAAAAAATTAAAATTAAATTTTTTCTTTTTTTTTAAAGTTGTTTTGGATGACTGTCTCCATCTCTGAAGATTTCCCTTGCCAGTCATTCATTAAAGAGTCGGTAACCAACACAGTGAAAAGACTAGGTAAAAAGCACCAGGAACGTGTTTTCCCATACCATTCTTCCTGTGTGTTTGCTGCCTCTGGCCTCAAACTGTACAAATGAAAGCTTGTTTGATTTATGTCAAAAACTATATATAAAATATCACACGGGATCCACAGAGAAACCGAGTCACTCTGGGCTTTAGTTTCATTATCCATTGAGGAATATCTGACTGCAGCCTTGGAGTACGTAGAACTGATCAAAGCGCTTGCTTCCTCACAAGCAAAGAGAAAACCACTGTAGATTTCCTGTTTTATGCTTCAGTGCCAAAACACAATGAAAAAAGTTCTAGATGAGCATGTGAATTATTCTAAAACATTGTTCAATCAAATCTGATGGTTATGCACATTTGTGAAACTCATCATTTGATATGTCAAGTCACTGACAGCCGTGTGTCCTGAGGTGTGATGTATATTTGTGATAATTATTTGCTTTTAAAAGTTATGTATCATCTGCATCAAACCAGGATTTTTCTTAAGTGTGCCTGAAATGTAGAGATGTCAGTGCCAGCTGCGTTACTCAGATCTGGGTTTTGAACACCCTGTGCCAGGAAAACACAGAGTCAGGATATGACTACAATGCCATTTTTAAGTTATTTTTCACTATTTTCTTAAAACTGTATGTTGTGTGGCTGATGGAGAATGATTACTAACATTAATAGTAGCTGAAGTGATTTCTGTGCAGTAAATGCAGCATGATGCATTAAGGAAAATAACATAGCAATAATTGTTATTCTTACTGCAGTATTAGCAAATTATACTCTTGGGATTTATTGTAATTCAGTATTCAGCTCTCTTCTGTGGCTCTTAGAGGCCTCTTCTCTGGTCATTTTATAACTTTTTTGAATGAAACTGAAGGCAGTTGGCTCTCTTGTTGGATAAGTTCTGCTAACGTAGGAGGGCTGTCTCCTGAGTGCTAAAAAGACCATTTGCAAATCTTCAGCATCTTCCTTGACAGCAGAAGTTACTATGCAGAATGGTTTAGATAGTGCTGAAATGAAATCTTACAGGAGATTCACAATCTTCCAAGAGGAGGCATGGTAGGGAATGGCGGTAACTTGAGGGGACCTGATAGCAACTTCCCCACCTCTTATTTTTGGAAAGTGACACTGTAAATAAGCACCCCACCAGTGTCTGAACTCAACATTTTTTCTTATCAGGAAAGAAATTCTGTGAGGAGGTGATTTGAGTTTTTGAGTGTAGACAATCTGGCAGCTACCTTACTTCTGCTATTTTGTGACAGAAAATCTTATAAGAAAAAGGCCCAGATGAACAAAATTATCAGGATACTTGCAGATACTCTGATTTCTGCTGTGACCGGCAAGAAGTACCATAGGAGATGGATCAGGAATCTTAGCTGTTGGGGAGCTTAGAGCTATTCTAGTTCAATCAGATTTCACAATTTGCTCTAATGAAGAGCGCTGGCAGAAGTTCAAAGCTACTCCAGGTCTCGACTCTCCCTCCACATTACTATAAAAATGTCTGTAGAAGTGTTAACTGCAGAGGAGCCAAAAGTTGTTTTGGTTCCAGTCTTTCCCAGCAGGAGTAACTGAGAAAATAGAGTAGGAGTGCTAGTTCTGCTCACAGCTCCCTCAGCCTCCTGCAGAACACCAGAGACATTGCTGGGAACATGGCAAAGTGTGCCCAGTGCTGTCACCCCTCACAGCTCCTGCAGCCTCAACCACGCCCTGCAAACACCACCAGCACAGAGGCACCGGCTCAGTAACTCCAGAACTCTTTGGAATTAGCATCAGCCTCTGCAGCTGATAACCTGAAGTCTGTTTGAAAGCAGAAGGTATCAGGAGGACGGCTGTGTTCAGCCAGCATTGATTTCTTCAGCCTTTTGTCTGTGTCTGCTTTCTGTCTCGTTTGGAGGTGGCTACTGTTACTACAAGTAGCATGAATCACATCTCTGTTAAAAAACAGAGCTCCAATTGTCTTACATAACCCCTGGTAACTGCATGTCTAATAATAGCAAGCCATTCCCAGGTAGGGATTCTGTGTCCCAGACCCAGACACATCCACATGCATGCACACACACATATTCCTATTACTTTCTGCACCTTGTTTCTAGGAAGGAGTGAGCTTTTCACATGCAGTATGACAGTCCTGAGTTGCAGGACATGGCAACTATTATTTTAAAATTCCATTGCCTTGAGAAGCCAGTCTGGTATGTGCAATTTGCTTCTCAGCCCAAGCAGCAAGAAGTGAAAAAAAAAAACAACCAACAGCTCTGGTTTTGAGTGAACATTGAATAGTGAAGGCTATGGTTGGATCCTGTCTTGAAAACTTCAGTCTTTCTAGGAGTTAACTCTCCTTCTGCCTCTTAGAGAAGGTTAGCATTTTAATAAAGTAATTCTCATAGTTCTGACAAACCCTGGTTTTTACACCTCTCAGTTTCCCGCTTGGAAAGGTGAATGACAATATGCAACTCCCTCATTACTGCAAGGCTAATAAATAGTGCTGCATATCAATGATAAGATCTTCAGATGAAACTTCTCTATAGATTGAAAATCTTATTCTCTTTGTAATCCATGCGTGGTCTACAGAAGGAAGGAGTTTCTGAAGATTACTCTGGTGTCACAAAATTCTGAACTTTCATTCAGTAGGAGGTCATCCTTGCATGACTACCTTCAACTAAATCATACAACTGAGCACTGTCCAGACACTTCTTGAACTCTGACGGGATTGATGTCAGGACCACTTCCCTTGGGAGTCTGTTTGCAAATGGAGTGGTTCTAGACTATTTCAAAAGGTTTGCCAAAGAAACCAGTTCCTTCTGACCTCTCTTATTATCAATCACCATTTCTGGGCATCTAAACTTGAGTTATATGCTATTACCAACGTAAGAGCCAGATTTCAGTCATCCCAAACCTCTGTATTCTCTCATTTTAAGAGATGTCTCAGAGCCAAGGATTTGGAAAATCAGTTTCACTTCTGAATTTGTTCACAGTTTAGATTCATCTTTTCACACAGTGTGAATAGAACACATGTGTGAAGGAACAGCTAAAAACTTAGGTGGTGACATAATAAAATATGGTCTCCTTCAGCTTTTATTTCTAAATCTATTATCTTTCTTAGCTAAGATAATCTTTCATGAAAGTTTGTTAAGAGTACTTGAAAGCATCAAAACTTATTGGATCAGATGTTCAGAGTCTGGTTCTATGCCTACCTCTAACCAAGGCATGCCACACTGCATGCCAGGCAGTATCTTTGGAGAAATCCTACTTTCTGTCTTTTCTGGATTTATGGACAGCAACCAACAATTTGGTATTGTTATTATGGGATCAAGTGTCTAACTTCTTATGAATCCCTGGATCTACAAATCACCTTATAGTAAAGTCAGACCTGAACTAAACCTAGACTGTGTTCGAGCTCACAAAGAAACTGGTCTGGCCAACAATTTCAGACCGACTTTCATGAATGCCCTCCCACTAAGTTAGTCTACAATACTCATATGATCTCCCACAGATTTCTGTGGGTGCAACAGGGAGAAAAATTGGACTGATACTTTTATTTGTTATCAAATAAAAGTCTACAGTTCAGCAGCAATAAGACTGCAGTGAAAAGTCCAAAGACCCAAGCAACTGAAAGAAACCCAAATCAAACCAGAAACCTACTGAGTTGTAAACTGTAGTTTATCAGTATCATGCAGTCATGAGCTGACTGTGTTACTGCCCTAGGGTAAGAAGTTCTTGCCTTCTCTGTAGGAAGTCAAATTAATTTGCCTTCACTATCTAGTAATCCCTTTGTCAAGCAGTAAGAAATTCAGATATTGGCCCCTCTGTGTTACAATGTATTCTTTGGAAAGTTGAAAGAGAGAAATGAATGAATACCACAGAACATGCATGAGTTGCTGAACTTGCAGCATTCTTCCTAGAAGAGCAGTATTAATATTTTAATTGCTGATTATAATGCCATGTCCCAGATTCCAGCTAAGCACCTGAGAACAAAATGGATCTTGTGCAGTCAGGCTATTTTTATTAAGACTGAAACTCCTGTAGGAAACAATTTAACTGGTGACCCAGTAAAGGGTTAAACAAAAGTTAGATGCAAGTTTCCAAAGCCATCTGAACTGGCTTCAAGAAGACATGAAACATCTATGCATCTGGAAAATGGAAAGTTGCAATTGACTTTTCTGTACCATCTGCTCTCAAGAACATTTTATGCTTGGGAGTTGCATAAGCAATGAAAAAAAAGCACACAAACAACTTCCTGTGCCATGTTTTTGGTCACTTGTAATGACGCATTACAAAGCAAACCAGCTAAATATGCACAACTGTGCCTCACTCCAGATGACAACATGTATTATATAAGAGCAATGCCTGACAGAAAGACACTTATTTCAAGATATCACAACACAAAGAGCACTCAAGGGGAAATATTCACTACATGTGAGAGTTGGGGGCAAGAGCCAGAGAGAGTTTTGCCTCCATCTCAAAAGGCCAAGAGTGGTACAGAAAAATCAAAAAGTAGACATTTTTTAGTTTACAAAGTAAGATGATGGAACTTGTTGCACCTCCTTCTGTAAAGGGGAGTTTAACTTGTAATGAATGTAAGCTTTTTGCTGTTATTTAATGTCACTTTAATTTTAGATTCAAAATTATTCTTATCCCAAAAGCTTTCAAAAATATAATTTGTTTATTCTCGCTTTGTTTGTCTGTTGGGAAGCCACGGCCTGATTTAATCTTGTATTGTGGCATAAATAAAACAATATCCCCAGGAATTAAGAGCAGTTTAACCAGAATAAAAATATCTACCTCTCCAAATGAGTCTCAAGCCTTTAAAACTGTGCATGTATGTATGTGTTGGCCTTTCTCTTTCCAATGACTGCACTAATGGAATTGGATGGAGACATGGGGAAATCCCAGTTCCTGTGCAAATGCAGGGAACTGCTGAAGAGGGGTTGTAGTCTTGACTGAAGCAGGGTGTGCAGCTAAAGGAGGTAGTTTGCCTCCACTTGGGGGTGTTTCTGAAACTGAAGTCAAGATGAGTTTCCTCACAAATGAACAGACTCAGCTCAGTCATCAGTGTAGCTCTGACCTGGTTTGGGCACGGGCACATGATCACATTACTGTTAAATTAGCAGGAGTTTGTGTTGCTGCAAGAGAGCAGACGATACCTAATCTAGCCTGAAGTCACAGTGGCGCAGACAGGTGACACCTGATCTGACATCCAGCCTGCCACATAAAGATAATCCATTTGTTCTGAAAACATCCAAATCAGTGTGTGAATTTATCCTAGATCAACGTTTTCTGTTGCACAGCTACAGTGGTTTTGATATGGTTTTATGACCAAGATCCACTATGCAGTCAACTTGCAGCTTCAGAAACTGATTTTGCATGGAAAAGAACAACTGTGTCATTCTAAATCTGGGAGTAAATGTGGGGATGCAAACAGCTCCAGGGGAGACAAAATCCCCCACCTGGAAGCACATTGTCTTTGTAAAGTCTAGACATGGAAGAATAAAGGGGTTCACTTCCAAATCAGTATCTATTGTCTTCCATGAGCCAAAAGGACTTAGACCACCAAATTTTCTTCCTACTTTCAAAATACAGTGGTTTTCTTGTTAATACAGGGTTTTCCTAGATAATGAACCCTGTAGTCTAGAATCTGCAAGATTAGATAATTCTCAGGAGACAAGTCTGTATCCAAGAAAATATCTCAGCCTGTGGCAACAAATTCTCAGGTTAATGAAAACTGTTTTAAGATCTCAGCTGAATTAAGGAGGTACACAGTTCATACAGGTCACCTCTGCATGGGAGGGAACATCAATATGTTTTCTGTATCTACAGTTCATTAACAGCAAAACCTGGTTCATGTCCTCTTTACTACAGCATTCTTCCTTTCCTGCCTAGCCCCCTTCCTGACTCTAATGCCTTACACCTCCATCCATCAGAAGGACAACATATAAAATTTTGTTCATAATTACACTGGCAAATCTCCTCTGGTTTTCATAGAAGTTACATCCTCATAAATGAGAGCAGAATTTGGCCCTCTGTCTTTTTAAAAGGAAGACTAACGATCAAATAATTTTCTCACATCTCTGTTTGCACTTTCACAGTCTGGTTACATTGATTTGTGTCTCATAAGTAGACATTTCCTTTGTTGGTTACAAATCAATGTTATAGACCTAGCCTGCCTGCACGTTTTTCCCTTCCCTCTTACAGTGAGAAAAACAAAGTGCAGCTTCAATTCCTCTTGCTTTATAAATGTGAACTTCCTTGATGAAGCATGAGAGAAAAGCAAATAAAATTCCAGCTCTCCCTCAAAAAACAGGAAACGTCTGTGCTTGAATTTCTAATTACCAAGATGCTTTATGGTATGATAAACACCTTTATCATTCCAGTCCTGCCACTGCTTTGTTAACCTAACTATAATCCTCTCCTTCAGATATCACAAGACTTCCCAGGGCAGCCCACTGTGATATCACAGACAGCTATGACTTCATGGCATGAGTAAGGAAAAAAGAGGCAAAGGTTTTGGTCTGCAGAAGGACTGAGCTGCCACACAAATCTCCAGGAAATGACGGAAAAGAAAAGGGTTTGCAATTGGTGCCTGAGAGGCAATGAGGTTTTTGATTGCAGTGTGAAAATACAACAGTGAAGATAGATGGGTATTTCACTGCAAATGGATACACGTGATAATAGAAAAGGAGTAGTAAGGAACAGAGCCATCAATCATACCAAGTAAAAGAAGGTATAGGTGTAAATGGGGAACATATCAGTTTGATTTTCCTTTATTAAAAGAGAAAAAATAAATTTAAAAAAGAAGAGTCAAAGCAGCCTTTACTCAATCTCATCAATTTTAATGCTGTGAAGAAGTTTAGTAAGTGACAGTTCCACCAATTTGATGGACAACTCACGACTGCAAAAATGAAAATAGAAATTGTTTAGAGCTGGCAATAATAATAATAATAATAATAATAATAATAATAATAATAATAATAATAATAATAATAATAATGTAAGATCAAAAAGTAAAACAAAAATGTTATAAATATGAACATGGTTGCGACCACCATCAAAGAACATCCTCACAAGTCAAAAGGGAATTCTATTTATTTTAAAGAACTGCATTAGGAATCAGGAAATCTGGGTCCTACTTACACCTCTTCTGGGGAATCTATGCTTGGCTTTGAGAAAGATATTTCAGTCCTCTGTGTTTCAGCTTCTCTGTAAGAATGAAAATAATAGATCACCTTCCCATGAATCTTAATTCATGGGTGTTGAGCAAACACTAAGGTTTTTATGTAGAAACTATTAAATGGCAGGAAAGACAAGAAAGGAATGTGAAGATTTGGGGAACATTTGAAAAAAAAATTCCACAACTCAACCTCCTCTTCAAATCACAGGAAGGGAACAAATAAGGTCCTTTTTTGAATTTTATTTCCAAAGAAAGGGTAAACTTTCCAATCAAATGGGCACACGAGTTGCCCCTGCAAACACAATCATATAAATGGTGAGAGGGAGCCCTGGATGGCAGCAGCCTTGCAATGTGGTGTACATGTGCCCATTCTCTGTGAGATAACACCACACTGCTGGCCTAATGGGAAGAGAAGTTATGACTCCTTGGAGAGTTGTCTATTCACACAGACTCTTGACACAGCAGTTCAGGCAAGAAACCACATCGCTCTAAGACTTTGGGGACCAACCATTTGGTCTCTCTGTTCCACAAATCCACAGCCTTAGGCACCTATTTTGCTTGTGTTTAAAATAGGCCTGGATTCCTAAAAATTTTGAGTTTTGTAATAGTAGATATGGTGGAATAGGCTTTGATGGAGTAAACCCGGTGTTAGAAAGAAAGAAAGATGCAAAATAAGTACACTAAAATGAAGAGAACTATAAAACCCCCTAGTTATTCTGATTTGATATACCTTTGATACGACTTTGATACAATTTTTGAAAAGTTTTTTACTTAGACATAAATAACAAACAGAAAATACCAAGATGCCACGAGTCAGGCCCACAGAATTGAATCTGTTCATCAATGTCTGTTGCAAATTCTGTTTCTAATAAGAGTCAAGAAAGAATTCAAGAAACAGAACTTGCCAAATCAATTCACTGATTAGGAATATATCTACCAAAATCCCTAAGCAGTGAGGTGTTACCAGCCCAAAAGGACTAACACAACCATGTTCAGCTGTAGGACAGAGAAAACTCAATATGCATTTCAACACAAATATATTTATAGCAGCTTGTTTAAAGCTCATGGTGCCTTTCACTGTATTCTACATATTTTTCTTATCTTGCACTATCAAAGTTAGCAGATAGTGGTAGAGGTATGCATCTTTTTCTTATCTTATCCTGAGCAGGCTTCACTAGCAAGGACATAAATTCTGTCTTTTCAAGCTACAATTAGCACAGAGGTCAGGACACTACAGTGAGCACAAAAATCACAAGTAGTGCTTCTACCCAGGGGGTTCCAGAGCTAAACAGGAACCTAAAGCATCTGGGCATATGAAAATGCCAAAGCTTTTTTTTTATATCTGCATATATGCATGTCAAGAGTAAATATTTAAGGAATGAGCAACATGGTAACAAAAAAACACCCCATGTTTGTAAGCATAAGAGGGATCAAAATATGCAACTGACAGGTGGACAAAGTAGGTTTACCTGGTGGAGAGCATTGGAGAGAAATAAAATCTTGCCTTTTACATTTCATGCATTTTAAGAAGCTGCTCAGATTATTTGTTTACTTTAACTTGACATCCATTTTTTTAACAGGAAGTGCCAAAGCAAAATTTGCACTGTAATACAAACACTTTCAAAAATTCCAGAGTATCTCAACATGGCATTTCTCTTTGGTTCTTTCTATATATTTGTATAGATAAAAATCAAAAGTGAAATATTTAGGCTCAAGTCACCCAAAGACTGGGAAGTGCCCACACTAAGTGTGCATGTTACTTTAAAACCTAGTCTCATGAAGATTTATTACTGGCATGAAATTTTTCAAAGAAGTCTTGGATAGGTTTAGCTAGCTAAAGGTGAGTGCCAGTATTTCCTACACGTTTGAGGCAAGTAGCCTCAAAAATCCTGGCCCCACAGGATTGGCTCCAAAAGCAGGTGGAGCTGAACTGTTAACTGAAGTATTTGAAACACACCAGCCCTGAGAGGATTATATTGAGCTTTGTGACAGCTACATGAGGACAAAGAGGGAGGACAGAGGCTGAAGGAGTCTGAATGGAAATGAACAATTCAGATCAATGGAACAGGCCTGGAGGCTTCTAAAGAGAATCCTTTCAAGAACCACAGACAATGGCCACAGTCTAGACTGAACACACAGAAAAAAGTCAAGACAAATCATCACCATTAAAAGCTAAGTAATCACATCACATAACAGCAAGATACAGCAATAGTCTCTCTGTCTCTGCTCTGAGGTGAAAGCACCTGGAATGTGACATTTGTTTCTGGGCACCTCCTCATCAGAGTGACTGGAGACAGTTCAGAGAAGAGCCTCATAAGCAACCATGGTGGTGGAAAGACTGAACTATTAGGGAAAGAAATTAAGAGCTACATCTGCAATAGCCTGGTAACATGCCAGTGACTATCAGATGAGGGCAGAGGCATAACTGAAAGGTGTGAATGACAGAAAAAATTAAAAAAAAAAAAAAAAAAAAAAAAAAAGAGGGTGGCTAATAATATGAAGGTATATGAATGAAATTAAGACCAGTAACCTGAAGCTGAAACTTCAATGAGTGAAATATTATAAGCCTGAAAAGTAGTTTCCTTAGGGAAGGAACTGAAGTTTGACAAACTGACCTAGACAAAACACTAGACATGCAATACATACATCCTTCATTGGCCCTGGGGGCGTGGGCTGAGCAGGTCTTGATTGTTTTTCCAGTATGATGAAGATGACTCCAAGGATGTTTTTCTGGTCTAAAAAACCATCCATAGAAATACGGAAACCCATGAAACACACTTTGGAAGCTTAGAAGATAATCAACCAGAAGGGGACTTAATTCACATTTATTGGATAAGGCTGTGAATTTGGCAGAGATGTATATGAAGAAAGAAGTAAAACAGCAAGGAAAAACCTACCAGGTTGAGGAAATGGCTTTTAGCATCAGGTTTCCAAAGAGGGATATCCACATAGTGTGGATAATCCATTGCACAAAAAGAGAGCATTATATATGGATCAGGCAACAAGATGTGAGAATGGAGTTGGGGAAATGACTTTAAAGCATATGTTACATCCTGAATCACGACTTGTCTAGTCTATGGAAAGGTTAAATGCTTGTGTCACAAATCCAGAAACCTGAGTGTGCAAAAAGGGAGCTTGTCTCTCTCTAGAAAGTATCCTAAGAAAGTAAACAACAGAGTGAGTCTTGCACTCTTCCATACTATTGAACCATGGATATGCGCCTATAAAAGAAAAAACCAGCACTCCACCTACCTGAGTAGTGAAACATTGCAAAAAGGCTGCATGTACACACAAAAGGTATGACAGAGACATGCAGGGGGTGGCAGTGAAGGGAGTGCAAGAGTCAGGACACAGTGAGATGAAACGTTGTCACTTCCTATCCATAACCTCCCCAGCAGCAAGGAGGGCAGACAGGAAAACCACCAGCTCAACCTGAGACATCGAAGTTACTACATAAAAGAAGCCAGATCCTGACTGATTTTAGCCTGCACTGGAAATAATCCTTTGTTTTTTTAACTGGAAAATAAAGACCTTATGAATGCGAAACAAGGGGAATGTAAAGACAGAGAAATAAACTTATTGACAGTTTCCAGCAAGAAGAACAAAGTCTGTCCTTACAGCAGTTATGTTATCAAAAAGAAAGTTAAGTTAGTGGTAGCTTCATTTGAGTGGTGTCTGGTTTTATATTTTTTGGAAGCAAGGGAAAAAAAGACAACCGTCTTTGAACTAGAGACACTAAGTGATTTAAGTCCCCTCTGGCCTCATATAGGAGGGGCTACTGCAGATTTTATCCTGCCATGTAGTTCTGCCAAGGCAGCATCTTCCTGACACTGCAGCATCTTCCTGACACTTCTCTCAGCCTGAGGTCTTATGAGTTCAACACTGCTGACTGTTGGTTCCTTCCACGGTGTGAAGGGAGAACATCTCACAAAGTTTCAGGTGACACTATACAAAGATCATCCTGGCTTCTGAGTTATACTACTAACCTTCCTCACTGGTCAAGACATCCAGAAAACTTTCCCCTTGCTCTACCTTCAGGGGCCCAACTCCAAATTCAGCATTAAGATACATCTGTGAAGAAGTTTAGCTGGTTGTACCAGCAATGGTGCTTCCTCCACAAAATGGTAAGCATAAATGCAATACTGATTACATTGCAAATCACGCCCCAAAGCTGGAGGTCTACTGAAATAGTGATTTCAGAAGCAATATCAGATGAAGTATTCCCATTACTCCCCAGGCCATCACAAAAAATTACTTCCAAAAAATTACTCCCATTACTGTGCAAAATGTAATGATTTAAAGAAAGTTTGGTGGTCTCTGTAGCTTGACTCTACAAACATCTGTGCTGAGTGGGAGAGTTGTGCAATATGTTGTCAAATCTGAGCAGCCAAAGAGGGAAATTTATTCAACTGGTTTGGTCTCTGAATTTCATGTATTGACCAACCACAGCCTGTACTCTTTATTAGCTTTCTGCAGGTCCCTTCTAACTAATGGTAACCTGTCCATCTGCAGAGCAGATGGTTCTTTTAAAGAACAGAAAGATATATATAAAAATATAGGTTCTTTTAAAGAACAGAAAGAATTCTTGCTGAGCCTGACACAAGCCCACTATGTGTCTGCCTAGTGCTGAGGAGTCTTGTGACAAAAGTGGCTGCAGGTTGGGTGTTTATTTTCCAGCTGATGTGCATGGATAACCTGACCTCTACACTTACAAGATTCATGTAATAATTCATGGCTTACCCCAGCTTCCACAGGGCCAGCATCCTAAAGCCCCATGTAGGTCACAGAGGACCTTCCAAGCAGCTGACAGACACCTCTAACACCCATTCTGGCTAGGAAAACACTTAAATATGATGAAGAAATACAATGTTGTTCACTCCCCCAAGTGCAAGCTAATTTTAGAGTTTATCCTGTGAGTCCTTATGGAAGGGATGTTTTAATTTCCTTCAGCATGTCCAAACCAGCACTCCTACCCCTATGTGTACTGCTGATATGACTGACAGCTGAGAGCTTTTCTAAACACCAAGCATAACATTGCAGTCACTATTGACTCCAAGTGCCTTAAGTGGTGTGATTTTTATCACTTTGACAATACTTATGACAACTTTCTTTAAGTGTAAAGGGATTGTTAAAATTTACTAAGATTTATAAAGTAAGCTTACCTAGAAGTTTCATGTGTGTATGCAAATGTTGCCCAAAATCATGTACAAAGAACAGTCTGACTTTGCCTCATACCAACATTAAAAAAAGGCCTCTCAGCTCACAGAAACAATCTTATCCCTCTTCTCCTCAGTTTACAACATACCCTTCCACAAAAGCCTGGGAAAATAAATGGGGCTCTTCCCCCAGTAAAACAATATTGGACTTTTCCTAAGGAAGGGTGCACCACAGTAACCAGTGAGACAAGGCATGGAAGAGAATCAATGGCAGAGCTAATCAGGCTCAGTCAGCTGTTAAGAAAGCAACCAAAGCCCATAGAAGCCCCTCAAAAGTCAAAAAGTATCTCCAAGACTATGCCTGAGAATGACCTAGAAGTCAGTGTCATCCAGAGCGTACTAAAATATTAAATTCTATTCAAGCAAGCACTTGCTCTGTATATGAGCTGAAGTTTTCAAACCATCCCCCACAGAGATAATCATAGTAGTATCCACAATAAGAAAGATCTTGTTACAATACCTCCCAAATACTAATGCAAACAACACCATGCTTCTATATTCAGAAAGCATCTGCATTTCTGACAAGTCTAAGATTTCTGAGACCAGAGCAATAAAAGACAGTCAAATGCAAGCAGATCCTAATTTCAAAATACAGCTATCTTGACATCCAAAAGGTGCAAATATTTTTTTTTTTTTTTCTCAGAATGTATTAGAAACCTAATCTCTATTTTATGTTTGACTCAGCTCCTGCTAAAATAAGAGATGCTGGTGGACCCAAATTGGAAACCTAGGACAGTTAAAAAAAATGTTAGCCCTTACTGGGTTTGGCTGGATATTATACATAAAAATGATTTTTCAGACAGAAGCAATGAGCATGGCTCTGCTCAACACAAACTATGGTCCTGCCAGAACAGTCCCTTCACCAGAGATCTGCAGACCCTCCCCTGCATACCTGACAGTCTGCATACTGGCAGTGTAGGTGCACCTACTGCTGGTGCAACGGATGTTAAAGTGGGCAGACCTGACTCCCAGAGCAGAGGGATTAATGGGGCATTAACGTCAAGGCTCCAGTAGTCATGGCCATTTAAATGCCACCAGCTTTAAGTAAGTTATCCAAATCTCGAGTTTACTGTATGAGCCACTAGCACTTAATTATAGAATATGTGGGGCCAAAACTTGCCCCAGGGTATGCATGAAGTCATCTCAATGATGCTAATGGAAATCCATGTGCTATATAAAAAAAGGAAAAATAGAAAAGCAACTGGTTCTGAATAGGGCTAATTTAAATATTGTCTTTTAGGGAACATACTTTTATTATTTAAATTTACAAAAACTAATCATATGACAGTTGCCAAGATTTATCAGCTGGGCTTCAGTTTACTTTCCCACCAAATCGCTTAAAGAAAAGCTTGGTTTTAAAGCCTAGCAGCTTGAATTAATGTTCTGTTAAATCTGATACATTTTGTCCATGGTTCTTTATTGACCCTTGTACTTTTTTTGACACCCTTGTGATGCACCTTTTCCCAACCAAAGTGCATTTCATGGTCTAGGGGTGGTTTCTTACTGTGGGAAGAGTATTTTCACCTCCTCTTCACCTCCCAGAGCAGTATTTCAGGGCTCATCAAGAGTTGTGCCATTAAACCTAAAGCATGCTCATGGCTCCTCTCACATTGCAGCAAACAGGTCTGTCAGACTTCAAAACTACTGAGCAGCAGCAGGTAAACACAGCTTTTGTTTTAGCAGCTCAGTTACAGCTAAGTGAGCATCTGCCCTGGCTGTACACAATAAACCTTCTATTTCAGAAGAGCATAATTGTCATTGTATTCCCTTGGCCTTTGAAACTTCAAGCAGGAGGCTTCATCCTGAGGGGCCACTGCAATCTTTAGAATATTAAAACCCCCATATTCTTCACCACTTATTCTAACATGCAAATATAGATACCTGGGTAAAATGAAAGGAAGATATCATACTATGGAAAGCCTCAAATGATCACTTGGCTTAGCATTCATCTTCAAGAGGCAAAGCCATACAAGTTCAGTATTGTTACATGTTACATGGTGGTACTTGTTATGTGCAACATACTGAGTAAAACTCTTTAGAGTCACTTTAAAGATTTTTCTATTCCTGTTAACAGGTTAGGAGCTCTAGAGAAGTGTCATATCAGATGCCTCTTTTCAGTTCTAATGAAGCTTTCTGCTAAGTGGAAGCTGAGCTGACTCCATTTGCCACTTCTCTTGTAAGAATTTCACTTGTGGAAGTTATGGGCATGTTTTCTTATATGCAGCCCTTCTCTTCCCCCAGAAAAGACTTTTATATCACAATTTCTTCAAGAAGTGCATCAGAACTTCCTTCTGGTTTAAGTCTCAAGGAATGGCATAGATGAAACTTTGAAAGCAGATCTGTGGTGAAATTCAGGACAGTAACACAGCATGTATGTGTTCAGAACAGTCTTTCCATGGTATGAAGACTGTAAAGTAATTGGCAACTCATCCAAAACCTTAGAATGAGGCAATTTCATCTATGTACAGTTATCTATAGCATGAAGGGAACAAACAAATATGTACTTTTGAGAAAAAATACCAACCTCTTGCTACACACTGACATGGCATAGTAAATGCATAAGAGTTTAATGAAGTGTTTGGGGCCCATGCTAGCTTTGATTTGTAGGGCTCTAAGTCATGCAGCTCATGCTAATGTTACTGTTTACTGCTATGAAAACAGAGAAGAATTTTTAAGACCAGCTTGTTGTGTTACACTCACAACCCTCATTTTATTTTAATGCAAATTGTGTGTTTAACCCTCTTTTGGAGGTTTCAAAGATCCTATTATCTCTATATTTTTGGCACAGAATCTCATGAGAGGATGCAGTATAAATTATACCCATCCATACCATTCTGGTTTTTCCTCTTCCACACTCTCCTTTCTGCCTGCCCCTTTATCTGCCTCTTTGCATCTCTTTTTACTCATTTCTAGTCAGTTCCTTACTGACTTGTTCTCCACTTTCATATATATAGCTTGTAAAACTCTGTACATGTATCTTTTTCTTCTACTTACCTCTCCTGGGACCATCAATGGCCCTATGCCATCAAAGTACCTGGGCTTTAATTTGTGCGTTTACCTTTGTCTTGCACTTAGGTGAATAAGTGTCTTTGTCTGACACCCTCACCTTTCATTAACTCTGGTTTCCTATCATCTGGAGTTCCCACCACTCCAGAAAAGGTGGGAGGGGGAATGAAGTACTTGTGGAGGCAGTGCTGGCTGTCACAGACTGATTGGCAATGAGCACGGTGCCTCCAAGTGCCGAGATGCTGCAGTTTGTGGAGTGAAGTGAGACCTTGGTGCCCAGTACACCCTCCTTGATTGAACAGACATTTTGAGTGCGGTTGCCGATCACTGTGAGCCCAGTGACTCCCTGCATTCTCCTCACTTCCTTCTCCCAAGCTGTCAGACTGGCAAGGCTCAGGAGAAATCACAGGTTTCCTAATTGCATTTGTGCCTGCACAGAGAGAAAACTTAAATACAGGCTGGTCAGATCTGTACAGATGATGGAGAATGTTTCGCTCCATTCTGTACTAGTGTGGGCTCTTCAATTTGTGCCTGGCAGCTTCCTTGTTCCTGAGGACAGAAAGATAAACTGTGGTTTTCTATGGATGGGGAATATGACAAAGCAAAAGGAGAGAAAAAGAAATTCATTACATTTATCTGTGCAAACATTTTCTCAAATGATTCCTGCAATTTCACATATTGAGCTCCCTCCGTGAGCACATCTATCCTAGATGGCTGTGTCTTGGATTTACAGAAAAAGCTTGTTCCTATATCTACTCAGTCGGATTGGAGCCCTTTATTGGTGCTGATCAGTCTATTCAGACTCTTCTGACTGTTCCTTGCTCAGAGTCAAGACATCATGCACTGTTTTCAGTGGTTATTTAAGTATCAAGTGGGCTCTGGTAGCTAGGTAATCCAAGCACAGCAGCAGCTAGTCTGGACCGTGACTCTGACTCAAAAGTGGTCAAGTTTTCCTTTGACTGCACAGGATAGGCTCATTTTTAAGAGGTCATTTTCTAGTCAAACCAAAGACAAAAACTGACTGAATCAAGATGGCCCAGTGACTCCTGGGAATTCCAGTGCCTTTAGTGATGGAAGAGAAAGCGGGAGCCACAGTTAGTCCTTGCCCCAGGTTAAGGGTGGCCCTATGGGCAGCCATAGTTTATTTGGCTCAGTGGCTCATGATTACTGAAATAACAAGAAGCTTTCTTCTATTTTATTGCAAAGTCTCACGGGAGGCTTCATTTGCATACAGTGACTCAGAGAGCTGCCTGCTGAGCTGCACGTACTGGATGTCTGTCTGGAACAAGTCAGAGTAATCTGTCCTCTTGTTTACAGCAGCCTATTTATAACAGCACAGAGATGACCCATGGATACAACAAGTCTACCCTCTAAACACCCAGAAAAGGGCTTTTCACACTCATCACAAAGCCCCAAATACTATAGCTCCCTCAACTCCTCCTTCCAGGGATGACAATCTCCAAGGGCTACAGGGAGCACAGTGGATTAGAGCAGGTTTGGATGAAATACAGGAGCAAGGACTTTTGTTGCATCATGATCTCAGTAAGAATCCATCTGCTTCAAGATGATACAAGGTCCAAAGGAGGGAGGACAGACCTGTGGACTATGGTATCCACTGTTACTGTTTTCCCCAGAAATAAATTGTTCACAGCCACTCCAAGGTGATCTGTGGCTTTCATGATTTTTGTTTAATGACTTCCAATGCTCAAAACTCCTAGAATGAAATCTATAAAGTCACCACCTTTCTCAGTCAGATAATTTCAGCTCTTAACAAGACCAAGTTTCAGAAAGCACTATATGTCATATATGTAAAAGAAATAGCCCTGTAATGAATCATATACGTGTATTCTAAATCAATTTTTTGCAGAAGTAATTTGAATGTCCTACATTAGCATCTCCTGCTGGCTAAGGCTTCCCCCTAAGAATTAGATAAACAATTCTCCAACCCATGCACCTTCAAACAACTGCTTCTTCCCAGACAAAGAAACACATTTTTCCTGTTACAGATATAATATTCTTTGTTAGAACCACAGAAACCTAAGGTCCAATTTATCCAAAACTGTCTCATGTGCAATTTCTATTTCGCATTAGAAGAAGGTCAATGTCACTGCTTTGGAAAAGAGAGCAGGTTTCTTAATCAGACATGCCATGCTTATTTTTGACCCTGTTACTAGACTGAAATTAGTGACTATATGAATGTATCTCACATATTTAACATGTATAACATATATGTCTGCACACACACCCACCAAACATCAACAGTTATACATATTCATGCATGCATATGTGTAAGTGACTATTTAATTTTTGCATATATATATTTACAGGCATATTTGTATACATGTTTACATACACTCACATATGCAATTTGTAAGCATTTGACAGTCATTGAGTACTCCATGAGCTTTGGGATATCTCTTTTGTGATATCTGAAAAATTTGGTTAAAGATGAAGGGATAAGGTCAATTACTCCTGTATTTACAGAAGAGAAACCCACTAGGCCCAAAGCTTACCTAAAGCACTTTTCTGTTTATATATATAAAAATATAAATATAAATATAAATATAAATATAAATATATATACACATATATACTCCATTAAAGGACTCCAAAATTTCTCCCTGCACCCTTTTTTATGTGGGCTGAGCAGCACCACTTGGAAATGGAAAGTATGAGTATCCCAAGCTCATATCAGCAAACTATCTGTATTTTATCCTGAGTATGTCTGTCATTCGTACCACAGCACTCTCCCTAAGCAGCAGGTAGTGATTCTTCTGCCTCTGCTCACAAGTTTCTCCTCCAGTACAATGTAAAGTACAATGTCTACTATCTCAAGTTTTTTAATGCTTACAGAGAAAACAACATCTTCTCCTGCTCCCTAATTAATTTTTCTTTTTTTCTTTCCTTATTTCTGTCTTACCAATAGCACAGGCCATAAGCTAAAATGGTCCAGAGTTCCTTAAAGGCAATTTTGATTCCTGGAGCAATGACAAAACAAGGTGTGATTTTTGCAATTCATGATGAAAAGAAATAAAAGAATTCTGTATTGAAGCAATACAATTCCTTTGATTTTCAATGAGGATATGCAAAACGGGGTTAAAGGTGGCTTGTAAGGTCCTCAGAGATCAGCAATGCTATTTATAGCAATGCTATGTACAGAAAAGCCATATATGCAATTATTCAATTATTCTGACATATGTTTACAGCTGTTCCCTATCTCCAAGGCTGGTCAGGAAGGATTAGTAGAGTTGACTGTATGACTGATTCAGAATGGAAAAATGTACCCACTTTTTATTTTTGGTAGCCTAGTCTTTATTTTTCAAATGATGTTTTTGTTCAGTTGCATGAGCTGAGCAGTCTGGATAAATGGTATATATCCCTTTGGCAATATATGAAGGATTCTTTTTTTACCATTTGTTATTTATACCATGAGTCTGGTCATCTAAGTCATATGCTTCCTGTTTTTAACTGAATGACAAACTTTTCAAGCAGGAGGACAGATTCCAAATGATGCATAAGTACTCATAACCACAAAAATCTTCACCTGAACATTTTGAAAATGTTCATTAGGAGACAAATATGGCAGAATAAAATAGAATCTGGACAAGTATGCACAGATGCCATTTTGTGGTGTCTTGCCAGGCCTAAGATTAAAGACTCAAAATATAAATAGGTGAAATAAGGAACTCTTATTATTTTTGCAAATGGTTTTACTTCACAAAGAATTGCATGCCATGACTTAGAGAGTGAAATAAGGTAGGATTAAGGTTTTCTGACACTAATATGGCAAGACTTACATTACTAATTGATCAGAGACCTTACTTTCCAGGAAAATTTCCCTAAATTTAAAGATGTTGTACCAGGTGTCAAACATTTTCTAGCAACATCACAGCAGTGAGAACAGAAGCCTTCCAACTAATCACTCAGTGTAACCTGTGGCTGCATTTTGTTGTTTTCTGGCAATCCCACTTCAGGTCCTTGAGCCATCTCCATCCAGAAGGAGTGGGAGAGAAGTGGAGATTGGCTGAAAGCAATATACAGCTCTCTCTTCCCAGAGAAAAGACATCTATAGTAGTATGTGACAGTAGTGTCAGCAGGGAAATACATCTTGGAGTGCAGGGAGTTTAAATGATTATTCCTTGGCCTTGTAAGAAGCAGCCTTTGGGCCCATTTGTGCTACGCTCTCTGAGCACTTCAAAGAGCTGTTTTCCCCCAAAGACCCCAGCAGGATGAAAAAGAGCAGCTCATGGGGAAAACACTGCCCAGAGTGGGTATGGGAGGGGTGGGCGGAGGCAGCTGGCTCTGGTGCTTTGGACAGAGGAGTCAGGAGGGTTTCTGCTGAGAGGAAGGAACACCGCTTCATCCATCATAAATGAAACCTGTTTCTTTCTAGTTATGTAGAGTGGTCAGACCATTTCCTTGTGCCACTAATGCATTGACAGGTATTCCCAACAGCAGCTGTCTTAGACACTACCGCTTGGAAGGAAAATTAGGGAGAAAAATACAAACCATAAAGTCCAACTAGTCAACAATGATTTCTTCTGATTATGAGCAGTGCTGAGATCATATGCTACTGGCATCAGTGGAGTTTTGCTTGTGGCTCAATATCCATTAGATTCCAACTGTCTATTGTATGTTCAATGCATTCTGATATGAGTCAAATCCTTTGAAAACTATGCCTGAGATTTGGAGGAAAGCTGGACATCACCATACACCTTATCAGCATTCTCTTACGATGGAAGAGCATTTTGTACAGCCAAATCTACATTCCACGGCTTACAAGTTACGTCTTGCTCGTGATGTGCACTGTCAATATTTCTTCTCTAGATACTTATGTGACCCATACAGCTGAAGCATCCTCTTCACCTTCACGAAGACCTTTTTTGAGACATGACCTTCAAAATATTTGTCTCATAAAATTCTTGTAGGTTACTGAAGTGCAGACATACCTAACTTCCAGGCTAGAAACTAAGGCTTGGAGATGATGTTACTTGTCAGGCTCACAGAAGAAAGTAATAAGCAGAAATCTGAAAATTTTGTATTTTTGAATTTTGAAATTTTGAAATTTTTCAAATTTCATTTCAAATTTCATTTCAAATTTCAAATTGAATGAATTGAAAATTTTGAAAATAAAGCACTGGCTTTCCAATTCCAAACCAGTGATTTAACTCTTGGAATAATTTCACTGTCCACTTTGTGGTTTAAGATCCTGAAGACCCTTTTCTTCCTGCCCTCCCACATAATTAAATTGGACCTTGAAGCTTTTCCATTTCTCATTAGATTTTGTCCTAAACAAATACTTTGCTTTGAATACTACTTTTTTTCCTCCCAGTCACTTCCATTATTTCTGTTCTGCCTTTGCTTTTCCTTTTGCATCCACTTGTTGTAACTGAGATCAATAGAAGCTGCTGTGTTAGAAGTCCCAGGAGCCAGAAAAAACACACACAGGATTTTTAAACTTTTGACCCTATCTTCTCCCTTTGCTTAAAACTTCATGCACCATGCAATGCATGTCTAGTTTCTCTGTAGGCAACATAGACTATAGTTAGTTATGGCAGCATTTTCTGTGACTGTTAAGGGGAAATGCACACTGCTTCCTATTGAATTGTGTATTTCTGATTTCCTTCTGAATGCTTAGAGGGCACAGGATATTTATTGAGTCTTTCATAAAACTGAACTCTTTATCTACATCAAGATTCAATTTCACAGACCAGTTTGGAGCATGGTTATTCCCAGTTCTGTCTCCTTTTCTCTCTTCTCTGCCATTCAGTCTTCAAGAGGTCTCACTAGGTTGTGTTTTCCCCTCTGCTCTACTGTCTTCTTCTTGGTGGCAGACTGTCTCACACAGCTGAGATCACTCTGACCCCACAACAAAGCATTCTTGTTTGCCAGCAGCAAGAGTAGACTGGGAACATCTCAGTCAGGTGTTATAAAATGTTAAGTGTGTCTGGCAGCCACAAACTTCATGACAGCCCTAGCAAAGGCCTTATACAAAAAGCCTCCTGATGCAAGAACCTAGACTTCCCATATTTCTTTACAACTTCAAGTACAATCCTACAGCCAAATTCATAGCAAGTGAAAAGTAGGCTGAAGGCTCTTTTCCTGATGGAAAGAAATTGTGATTGTTTGCTACTTTCAATACCATGCACACTGTGCCTTGGCATTTGGAGACATCCTTAAGCATGGTTTTCTTGGTTTTTATTGTTTATATGTTCTGCCCCAATGCTATTTCAGTGTATATTTTAATGAGTGAATTTATTATATAGCTCACTGCACAAAAATTTCAGTTACATTATTAAAAACTCCCTAGTACTGATTTTTGGATCAGATATTTCCTGCATGTATTTTGAATCCACTGTTGGTTATTGAGTAGCTTTTCTCTTTTTTTTTTTTTTTTTCTTTTTTTTTTCTTTTGGTCCTGTCTGGAAATAAACCCTAATATAGGTCTGCCCTCAGAACTACTACCTTTTTTAACTCCCCTGTATCCCAGACTACAGCATAGACCTCTCTTAAACCCAGTGAGACAAGATAAGCCTTTTCTGCCTGGCAGCATTTCAGAGACATTAAGTGTAAGAGAGAAGGTAAGTAATTCACCATGCCTCCCCATTTCTGTAATGGGGGAGGACATCTTGATACATTTACAATACTCCTCTGGGGATATTTCATCAGTTATGCCTAACTCTAATGGACAAGAATTGATTTGAACTTTCTACTTAGCACAGAGCTGTAAACAGTTTCATTCCAGGTTGCAGCAATGAACTAGTGTTTTGTAAAATTGAGAGAAATTTGGAAAACTTCTGTGTCGATCTGTTAAGTAAGCTAGCAGTGAATGATCCAGGGTTTAATAAATTATCTTTTCAAATTTTTAAAAACAGAAAGAGCAATTACTAACCTAGATTATACATTTTTTCATTCTAACATTTCTACTCCATTTTTTGTCAGGGTACTGGCATTTGAGCTATCTCGTTTACTTTCAGTTGAGATTTGTCAAGTCAGGATACAGTTTGGAAGGTATTTTTATTGTTCTATTTAATGTCAGATGCTTATTTCTGTAGTTTTCACATCAAAAAGTCCAGAAAAGTCTTTATCCTGTTGTATTAATATCTGTTAGTGTCTAAAGTCTATCTATCTATCTATCTATCTATCTATCTATCTATCTATCTATCTATCTATCTATCTATC
>CM031857.1:22220721-22239203 GCA_018697195.1 Certhia americana
ATCTATCTATCTATCTATCTATCTATCTATCTATCTATCTATCTATCAAAAGATAGTGTACAAAGCTACTGGGGAATTCCCCCCATTGTCAAGTTTTCTGTTGGTGGTACCTTAGGCAGTTTTAATCCTGGGCATGAAAGCAAAATTCCATCATTTAAAAAAATTGGCATATACAGTATTATATCTTTGCCAAGGTTTGCAAAGTGAAAATACAGAGTTCTTCATAGCTCTTCTAGGGAGCAAATAAGCAGCTCCTGTTATCACATGCTGTATTTTAAATGCCTGTTGTATTAGAGATTATCTAGAAAGGTTGCAGATGGGGCAAATGATCACATCAGTAATCCATATTTTAAGGTCCCTATTTCAACATACTGATCATCATGGTGAGCAATGAAAACATTTTGTAAGGTGTTAACAATTCTTTACAGATAACACAAATAGTCACAAAAACAGATGAGCAAAGGAGATATGTTTTATATTACTTCTAAAGTTGGAAATCAGGCAAGCATAAGCAAGAAAGGACAAAACAATGACCTTCCCACTCAGCCTTTTGTTCCTCTTAACTAAAGATGTCATTCTGCAAGACTGTTTCTCTGCTGTTCCTTTGCACTGAAGACAGGGAAAACTGCCTTTTTTTTTGTGGATCATCATCTGGAACTAGTGCTGGAACAAGACACTAGCCCTGAAAGCTGTGCTGTGGGGCCACAGAATTGCCTCTAACACAGGCAGGGCAGAAGATGTCAGGTTTCAAAATCAAGCAGCACTAGCTGCCACCACCATCTGACATTTGAATGGGATCCCAACCTATTTCCAGCTGGTATGAACACTGAGAGCCTAATCCTCACAAGATTTTCTGATTTTGGTGCTCTCACTGACATCAGTGAAACTGGCCTTTTGTTAACAATTTTTCTAGTTTCTAGCAAGAGATGACTTGGAGATAAATTGAAACAAAATGGCAAAAGGCAAGACTGTCACCAGACTACTGTAACTTTGATACTGATTGGAATAAATAATGAAAACCAGCCTATGCGCCTTCAGGAAGTTGAGAACCACCGTACTGGATGTGCAACTTCTATATCTCTGGCATTTTAAGAGAGAAAAGCTTTTAATTTCCTGTTGGTGCCACGTTTGAGCAGAGATTTTGGCAATCATCCAGCACAAAATTTAAGGAGTTAGCAGCAAAACCTAGGTGCAAGACTGAATTTTACTCCCTGCTTTGTATTGGTGCTACAAACACAGCAATAGGGAAACTGGACTACTGCTGTTAAGAGATGGTGCTCTTGTATTCAGTTTTCAAATAACTGATTAATTTGGGTATTTCCATATTATAAGGGTCAGGTGAGCTGTGTTGAATGCCAATATGTTTCTGCTTATTACTTTGGTGCTTTTGTTCTCTTATAATTTTTTTTATAGTTCAGTTTAATTTGATTTTATAACAAGAGGCACAGCTGTATTTTAAGTGTTTTGTAATGAGTTGCTCTAAGAGACACATTTCTTGACCCACTACCTCAATTTAGAATCTTTCTTGAGACAAATTTGCAATTTGGGAATGGCAGAAGATGAAGAGAGAGAGGTGCTAGCACAAAGGATTTCATCCGAACACTTCTCATTCCAGCACATTTCAGGGAGAAACTGCTAAAAGGAACTGGCTCTTCTAATACACTCCTTATCGTAAAACCACAAAGACAGACTGGAATGAATTTTTAACTTCTGTAGTGATAACATTTGCCCCATCTCTTCTATCCTCATGGATATCCTGGGAAATGGATCCTGGATGCAATACACAACATTGGCTGCCAATTACTGCTTCACAGACCAGCACCAAGCTGGTAGCGGGAAGCGACAGAACCTCCTGGCATTTACTGCTTCAAAAGGTGCCCATCCGCAGAGATGGCACCTGGGACCAGAGGGATGGGCTGTTCAGCGCAGGAGGCATTAGGCATTGAGGCACTCGGGCATGGACAGATTCTTCCAGCCAAGTGGAAAGAGTCATTAAAGACTAACCAGCCTACTACAAGTTGTTTATGGTTTTAACTATAATGGTAAACAATTCATAAACTACCGAAACGAGGTTTGCCAAATTAATTCATAAGACAACTGCTTGGTCTTTCAAAGTAATTGAGCAATTTTTGAATCTCCTTGTTTCTCTAGCTAACTTTCAGAACAGATTGTGTTATTTGGTTTGTTTGGATTTTTTTTTTTTTTTTTTTTTTTTTTTGAGGAGCACCAACACTACTCATCCCAGTTCCCTGCATGCTCTAGGATTCATACACAACATGATCCTAGACAGTATGCCACTACATGCTTTGTGGAAGTTGTCTACAAAGGCTCTTATTTGGCTGAAAAACATAAAGGTCTTCAATACAAACAATGATGACAAACAAAAAGAAATTCTTTACAATTCCTCAGTATTCCTGTCATTATATCATTCTTCTTTTCTTTTAATAATGTCCCCATCTATTCCCCCTCAAACTCAAGTTAAAGCACAGAACCTCTTCTTTTTATGGATTTGATCTTTGCTTTTCCAACCACTGTGGCACCCTTTTCTCTGTAACTTTTATATGAGATTTGTAAAGCTTTCTTATGGATCTCCTTGCCCTGGGTTTGTGCTTAGTGAAAAGTGCTTTTTCGACTTTAACAACCTCTTCCAGTTTTGCCCATTTAGGCAAATTCCCCTTCCTGCTTTCCTTCTTGCACTTTGCAATACCATGTCTCTAGTGTCAAGAAGTCCTTGTGAGCCTTTCAGTTTTGTCACCTGAATTTTATGGTCCTTCTCCTATTATCTTTCTTTCCTTCCTTTCTTTTCTTTAAGCCAAAGTAAAATAGGCTACCATTATGATTCTGTTCTGGTATTCAGCAACATCAGAAGTGTTCTTGAAGCAATTCTTAAACACTGCAGTGTGGCTTGGGCCAAAGAGCAGTTCTTTAAAGGCATATGATAAATGAAAACACTCTCCATAATAAATGCTATTTGCACAACCACTTGACTTCTTCCTTCCAGCCATTCACTAATGAAAACAATAATATTTCTAATTTAACAAAATAAATAAATAAATATGGGTGCAACTTCTAGTTTCTGGCAATATTTTCATTTTTACTAAATCATATTAAAGGAATGTACTGAAATGCACTGTGATGAATTCATTTTCATGAAAACATGGATGAGGACAATGAATCTGGTAAGAGAAGATGCCAGCATCTTTATACATGACATCCTTGAAAACCTATCTCTTCTCATTCTATATCAGATACAAATTCGGCATTGAAGTGGCTTAACCCAAGGTGCTATAAGCTTTGGAATTCAAACTAGATTACTGCCTTTTCAAATAATACTTAGATACAAAAAATCTTACATATGGTTCCTGATCATGGACTCCAATATAACACTGCTAAAGAGGGTTTAATTTTTTATTGCTCACCCCTTCAAACCCTTCCCCAAGAGGCAGCCCACACATATGATCCTGATATTTTTCACTCATGATTCTGGATACATGCAACAATTGTCTGGGAAATATTGCAAGGTCCCTTTACACAGGGTGAGTTGGGTAAAGACTCAAAATAAGTGGTGCCAATCCCTTATCCATCTGGTTTATGACTGTTCCAGATGGAAGGAAGCTATTAGAACACCACTCTTAACTCCCAGCAAAGGCGGAATATAGTCTCCAAATTAATGATTTACCATATGAGCGACCTAAGCTTCGTCAGAAGGCCAAGAAAGTATTTGGCCCACTCAAAAATGTTCAGATCCATCTTGAAACAGAAAAGACCAGATTAACAGCTCCTGAAATTTAGTAGCAAAAGAAGCTGGGACATCTTGACAATGGCTGACAAAAGCAGGACAGAAGTCAGCTCTTCCACTCTTACGCAAACTAAAAATGCAGCTCTTCAACATATTGTAGGACAACCATCCTCTCCTGTGGCACAGTTTCCAATTCAATAATGCAGGTGCAGTCTCTGACATCCAGCTTTTCTGGAAATGAGAAAAGCTTCCAAAATGAATTACTTTCCTTTTCATTCAACCCAATGTTGTGCAACTCGTGTGGACAAGCAATGCAACCACAAAGCGAGGGAAGCAGTTGCTGGGGGGGTGATCAGGGGACCCCCAAGCTGCTGGGGCAGCTGAATGGCAGGGCAGGGCTCAGCACACAAAGGGACGGATGAACAGGAGGAACCCAAAGCTTCGAGTGACACCTAAAGGCAGCTGGAATAATAGAGACCTTTAAAGAGGTCTTTGAAAGTGGAATGTGGAGCCAGGATAGCAGGGGTACAGAAAAAGCATTGCTGAGGATTTTTCTCTTCGTTAAGTGAAGTAAAATACAGCCCTCGCTCATTATGGAGGCAGGCAGCCTCGCCAGGCTGATACATCTCATCAGCCTATTAATAAAGCTCTGCTCGAATCCAGTTTCACAAGGCAACCCATCAGAGTCTGTGCTTCCAACGCCTGCTACAGACACAGGGCTATGGAAAATCTCACCCTCCAGAGAGACCTGAGTGAGGCAGTCTTTTTCATTAATACCAAGTCTGCACAATGAATCAACAACAGATTCAATAAGGCCAGGAAGAGCAAAAATAGAGCTTCTGACCAAATAAAAGACATGTAATGAGATCAGAGTGAATTTAATGGGAACCTCTATTCCACTGAATAGGCAAGGTCCCAGACATCCTCCTTCCTGGGTCTCAGGAGCTAAGCCAATAGACTTCAAGTTGCATCATTAAGTTCAAAATCAGACGAACTGTAATTGAAATAAAAGTCTTATTTTTGGCTTGTTGATCAAAATGGAGCTCAGATGTGCCTGAGGGCACGATTTTCATCAGGACCTCAATGCAATCCTTGATTTCCCAAGCACTGCACCTGCAATGAATCATGGGCTCAACTAGTAGCATATTAATACCCAGTTACCTGGTGTGCAGGTGAAAATAGAAAATGCAATATTTAAATGCTTTAAAAGCACCTGCCATTTATAATGAACACAATTCTTTCCAGGCACAAAATTGCATCTTAACACACATATGCCATTACTGAAAATCATGCCCAGTGATTTTGAAATACTATATTCACATTTGTGCCTACATCCTGATAGCCTTTCATTTCCCCTCCCTCCAATAATTAGTCTAAAAGACCCTCTTCCTGACTAAGGAAGTTAGTAGAGTCTCCATGTAGTGCTCATAGCAGATCCCTGAACCTTGTGGGAGAGTATCACAAAGCACACATCAACTGAGAGCCAAGCAATGATCCTATACTGCAACTCACTGTCAAAGACCACTAGTTAAAAACAGCATGTGGGCCCTCCTTTAATATGTGATACAGCAGGTGATGGAGGACTGAGAAAAATGAAAAATCTCGTTCTCATGGGTGAAGGGACAGCCTGTCATCTGTCCAATTTTCCCCACACATGAGTAGGTAATAAATACCAATTAGCATCCATTGTCCTAATGTCTTGAAGCTTGGCCTCCAACTTGGTGTCACACACAGATTCAGCAAATCCTGTGGGGTATTGTGGTACCTAGGCAGAAGAGAAGGCAATTTGGGAGCTTGGAGATCTGGGGCAGACAAATGAAAGAAATAAATGGCTTCTACGTTTCGCTTGTTTCCTGCAGAAGAAAGCATCTGCATCAAAATGAGTTTAAACATAAGGGAATACATTCTCAATGTGTTGCACAGGGATTTAGCCACATGACTCCCATTGATGTTTATGGGAAATGAGTGGCTAAATCCCCATGTAATAGGTTGAAATTTTAGCCCAAGGAGACTGACTGTGGAGGAACTCATCAAGGTCTCTGCTTACAAAAATTGTAGCATATCAACCATCCTCAAATACCATCTCTTTTTACTGGTATATAATCAAGTGGACCCCTTGAAAGGGACCAGTGAAATTAACTGTAAAAGGTTACTGAGAAACCTATAAAACAGCTCTACTAGCGAGTGCATGAACATGATCTGTGGATGCAAGGGCATGTCAGAGGGTGACTTTTGTGTTGATCATGTCACTTTTTACAAGCTAATACTCTCCTGGAAGACAGCAAGGGGTTATTGAATAATTTAATGCTTCAGACTTCAGCAACAAAAGGTATCTAGCAGCATGGACATCTTGCTACAAAATGCACCAAGAAGAGCTCCTAACCCTAGTTAATCTCAGTAGGTTGCAAGAAAACAAGGAAGATGCTAAATCCCTTTGGCTTTTCTCCTGCCTTAAGGAGGATGGAGATAAGCATCAGATTAAAGTGAGAGAATCTCTTCTGTCTCCCAATTACACAGATACAGACCTACCGCAAGCCAGAAAATTTTCAGTAGCCAAAATTTACAACCAAATTGGCTATATGAATATCAGATTAGAGGTTTAGCCAGGAAATACATGTCTAATTCTTTCCTCAACAGCATGACAGCTAGTGCTCAGGGTAAATTAGCAAGGGACTAGCCTATTTCTGACTAAAATACAACGTCTGGGTAAGAGTGCTGTGTGAGACCTGCATCCTTTCTGCAGCAATGCCAATGGAATTCTGCAGACATTTCCCCTCCCTGCCCTCCTGTCTGCCCCCATCCAACAGGATTTTATGGATGTAGCATGGATAAAAATGAAATGTTTTAATGTAGCAGACCAATAGATTTTATTCCATCATCCAATTGCAAGTTTAAAGAAAAACTAGTTCAAGTACAGTTATTATAGGAAGCAGCTTCTTCACAGATGTGCAGCCAGCAAAATGATTGTTGCATATCTTTGATTTTTTTATATAGTCCCTGAAAAACCCCTTCCTAGAGAGGCAAGTATTCATGATTATTACACAGACTTGAGAAATCTCTGAAGGTTGTGATTACAGCAATAGACTTTTTTTTTTTTTCAATAATTATAAGCCATCAGTCAGTGTCATTCCATGAAGTTTGAGCAACATATACCTATTCTTCTCTGGCCATCACACTACAATTTCAAAAGATAAACTGAATTCCACTGTGTGTTTTAACTCTGAAATACTCTATATGTGAAAATTAATCTGGCAGGCTCTTCTGAAATCACAGGCTTCTGAGATGAGCAAATGGGTACAGTTTTCTTTTAACTGTTTTTTGAACCCCATGTGTTGAGAGAAAACAACAGAATGGAAATTGCTCATCAAAATGTTAACTTGTGGCACGGCAGAGCCCCAAGCAGGTGTGTGGCATGCCGTTCCCTCCGCTGACATGCCTACCACATGGCACCCAGTTCTGCCACCTCCGTCCCTTCCCTCTGGAATTCCTCCTCCTGCAAGCGCTGAAATGCGGCTTGACTCCGAGTGGCACAGAAGCAATGTGACCTTTCAGGAAGCAGGAGCTTTGGGAAAACCTTCATTTAGGATAATCTGTCACGGAATAATCCTTTGGATTATTGGTGGCCACGGTTCTTCCAGCCCAAACATAACTGTCTCAGCTAATGCGCTTGCTGTTAGGAGCACAGCTCGTCAGGAAAAGAATATGATCTCACTAATTTAAGGGTAACAGCAAGGATGCTGACCTACCACAAATAGCTGAATTTTTCAAATTAACAAACAGTTCAACAGACAATACAAAATATAAATAAAGAAAGGATAAAGTGTTGCAGAGCACACTTCGTTCATTTATTTTGACAGCTCCTCAGGTTTAAATTGTGAAAATACTTTGCAGTGTACAAGTAAATGTGCTGTGATGAACTTCATAAAAATAATGAAGGCTTCATTGTCTCAGAATGCATGTCTATCCCTATAGCTTGTATCTGGAACTGAAAGCTAACGGAGAAATTACTGTACAAAGGTGGCTTTTTCTGAGAAATTATGGGACCAGAAATGTTCTTTTTGACTTATTCTTCATTCTTCACAGTGTTGTGTATATTTCAACATTACAGACCTCAAGAAGACAAAAGCTATTCTGTGTCCCCTGGATTCTTTAGGTCAATGCTAAACCTTGGGGAATGCTCACTCAGATTTCCCAAAAATCTCTAATGAAGAACACAATATTGTGTTCTGGTCTCTGGTATCCACCCCATTTGCCTTGTGTAGAGTCTTGCCAGACTTTCACAATCTGATATGTTAAATTTCAGATACTTGCTTACAATCAGGTTTTGGATAAAGAGATGGATTTGAAATAAAACTCCCTATGGGCCTAGAATAAAATTTCGCTTGCTCCAGAATTCCACATTCTAAACATATTAACCAGAATTTTAGAAGTCGCTTTTGAAATATAAGCTTAAGGGTATAAAGCGTTTATCTTCCCACTCTATTTTCACCCCTCTTAAAATGCAAGAAAATGTTCCATTTTTCTAAGGCATAAAGACAATGTAGCTCCATAAACTAAAGAGCAGTACTCTTCATCCAGCCACATCCTTGTCTTTCTCTTCCACAAAATACAACGGAAGCATAGCATACTTTATTAATGTTATTTGAAAAGATGCTATAAAACCTATACTATGTGAGTAGTTGTCTCAGGGCTTAAACTATCCAGGAAGTTTAAGAAAATCCTGATAATGTCAACAGGCTGCAAGAAGTCTGTGGGCTACAGCAGCCCTTCTTTGGTGGCTCTGGTATATTTGCTGAATTCATGTTTTCTCTTAGAAAAATCAGTATGAACAACTACTGTTTCAGGTGGCAAAGAAGAGTTACCACTCCAAAGCACATGTGTGGCACTCTTTCTAAATCTTCAAGAGGGGAAAAAAAAAAAAAAGAAAAAAAAAAAAAAAAAAAAAAAAAAAGAAAAAAAAAATTGAGCAAAAATCCTCACAGATTCTGCCCCTAAATAAATATGAACTCTCAACTGTTTCAGCCACTGGGTTCCAGCAGCTGCTGTTTATTCCTTTCACCCACGGAGTGAGAGCTGAAGAATAAAAGCAAAGAGACAGAGTTTTGTGAGTGAAATGGTTTGAGTCAAAGAATTACACTGAATGTAAATAGACTAGAGATGAAGAGAAGAGTTGGTATGGAGACCTTATGCTGATAGCAGGTTTATTTACCATAGTACAGGGCTGACTGAACAGGCAGCTGTCAGGGGAAGCATTCATTGATGAGACTGGGCTGGAGAACGTTAGAGGGCCTGATCCAAATTTACTAGGAAAAGCATTCCTAGTAAATATAATATATATCCTAGTAAATAAAATATAATGGAGAAGGGACCATTGTTATAATATTTCTTGCAGAGTTAGAGTAGTTTGCTACTCAGATGTGACAGTATTAAGCGGTGAAAAAGGGGCAGTTCTTGGTACATGGACAGCACTGATAGGATTTTCAGGTTTGCCGTTTTCCTGTGGCCAGAGAGGCAAGTAACTCAGAGACATAGCTTGATTTCAGCCATGGGATGGCAAAGGGAAAACCAAGTCATAGCTCTGTACATACTCAGTTGCTCCACTGGCAGCCTCAGCCTTTCCTTTCTTCTCAGGATGGAATTTTTTATGATAGCTCTGAGCTTTGACTTCATTTTTAGTGGCTGAATTTGTGTCCAAATGCCTCTTTGCTGCCTGCTTAGACTAGGTGGGGGGTATTGCCCTAGAGGATCATGCTGTTTGAGGACAATAAACAGCTCTAAAAATTCATTACTTTCTTTAACCCTCACCTTCTCATTATCATTTTGCAGTGATAAATACAAAGTCCAGATAAGCAGAGAAAATAGAAGATGTGAAATACCCATGACAAAATACAGCAGCATTAAAATGACACTTCCTCTGCTTTTACTTGGAAGAGTAGTTAGCTGACATGATAGAAATCATAAAACTGAAGAGCAAAAATATTTTCAGCAAAAAAAAAGTGATTTGATAAGTTTTAAAGATTATTCATAGCGTGTATTTCACTGGAGAACTGATGTCCCCAGGACTTGTTGGGATACATACTGTGTGGCTTTCAGGATGGGTACCAACATCCTGCTGTCAGCTGAGCTGCCTTAGGAGCCATATGATGCCCCGTGGTCTAACAGCAGGGTATGCAGTGCAGATAAACCATTCCTAAATTTGGTGGGCATGACCTTCTCAGGGCAAAGCTCACTCACACCCACAGCATTATCTAAGACAAAGCTCAAGAGTCTTCCCTATGACTTTTTAAAGAGAGATGTGTCCTTAGAGAAAATGTTGGGATAAAAATGTTTAAGTATTATTCAGTACGTTCCTGAAATTTTCCAGTGCTGCTCTTATTCAGGATTAAGTTCTACTTTATTGTGTTGTACCAACAAACAAACAAATCCAACCCCAAGGCGTTTAGTCTAAATCCACTGGATTTTTATTGCACTACTGCTTAAGTGGGAACAGACCTCAAATGCTGCTACTCCTTTTCTGAAGGCAGAAGACCGTAGCACTTGAGCTCAGAAGCTTGACCATTAATTGTTTGTATTACAGAGCCTATGACATACTTAAGTAGCTGAGCACAACAATAAACACAATAGCCAGTTCATTAAATCATTCTTTGTTAAGACTTTCCAAAGCTTTGGGCTTAAGCCTCTTAAAATTGAAATCATTATGCTATTTTTTTTAAACAAATGAGCAAACATAACTCACATAAAAAGGGGAAAACACAACAGAGTCTTTGATGTATGCATCATCACTGTGATGTCTTACTGAGATTAAACTATATGTCTAACACTGCTAAGAGGTTTCAACAGCTCTTTCCAAGGAGAAACTGAAATCAGGAAGGGCTATAAAGTGCTGCTGTTGCTGTCACCTCTCCTGCAACAGCTTTCCTTGGCCTGTCACATCATGAGAGAGGCTATCAATAAACTTTGTAGAGTGGTGTTTGTGGTCCCTCTTGTGTCTGTAAGTTCCTGTCAAAATCCTGACTTGTTGACGCACTCTGACAGGCTCTGAGGATGACTAGAAATGACAAAAGGTGGAAGCAGGAACCGAGGTTTTCTGCCTTGGGCGAGTTTGTTCTCTTAACACCATGTACTAATATTCCAGCTTAGAAAAACAGCTAAACTATTCACAGCCGTGAGGCATTAGGCAGACATTTTACACAAGGCCATTTAGATATGGATAAAATACCTTAATAAAATGCTACTGTGATGGGTGCACCAAGTTATGCTCCTTTTCAAATAAAACCATAAACCTTACCCTTTCTTTTGCTACACAGTTCTGGCTGCCTAGAGGCTTGTTCCTTCTCTCTGTGCCAACATACAGCCACACTGCAAAAGAATTCTGCTTTTCTTTCTCCGTATAACAATCCTACACCTGTACTCACATCATATTCCACGGGCAGAATCTCTGCCTTTTCTGTCCTGTAAACACTGTTAGTATGTGAAATCACATGCTATTTGCATGAGAACGAATTCTAAGGAAAGCAGAGATATGCAGACCTAAGCAAAGACTTGAAATCACCATCTTTTTCCCTACTGTTGCTTCTATCTGCTTTTTCTCTTCCCTCACTTGTCATGGTTATGACCTTTGTTGTTAGGAGCACATCAGACTAAGGTCCAGCCTCTGATGGGTGCCGAGTGCTCCCTGGTTTTGATGGGTTACTCAAAGCTTCTAGGGCCCAGTTTCCTTCCCACAGGTATCCCTGAGCAGTTTAGGGTTGGGGAGTGTGTTGCTTACAGGCTTGAGAAGTGACATGTTCCTCTCTGGGAACAATAAATACAGACAATAATGGGTGTGTTGAATGTCCTACTCTATCAGACCACTTAATTGCTTTTTCACATTTTTCATCATTTCTTACAATTATTGCTAATATAAATTTCAAGACAGAGCTTACTCTGATATGGAAGTTACAGAATCACAGCCAAGGATTCTTTCTCTGTTACATACCAGCTTCCAAGGCAGCTCTTCCTGACAAGAGTAGGGTGAAGAAAAAAGGTGGGAGGGGGAGAAGGAGGCAAAGCCTGGATTCTTTTTGCCCATGTAAGAAACCCCAGGCTGAGCACAGGGCTGAAAACTCCCTGCCTAGGACAGTTGTGGCTTCAGATCTAAGACTAGACTCTCCTTTCTGTGCAGACACAAAGCACTTACAGCTTTAAAATACATGTATAAATGAATTGAGAGTTAAAAACTACTAGAGAATACTCCACGGGATTATCTGTACTATCAAGACAGGAAAACTTTGCAGATGCTACTGTCTCTCTAGAGGAATAAATGCTTGCATTTTAATATTCTCAGCAGCTGGTTCTTGTTGAATGCCATCAGGATGATTCAGCCACCCACCAGGAACACCAGTAGCAAGTGCACACACAGACAAATCTGCAAAACTTTCTGCTCCTGATGCCACTGTTGTTACTTCAGCAGAGTCTGATCTGTATTAGGTATTCTCCATTACTACCAGTAGCAGGTTTAACTTCACCCCAGGACGGTGAAAGAAAAACAACTAGCCCCTGGGGCTGCCCTAATCAATCCAGCTGTCTGCTTCCTGTCAGTAGTGCTTCCCACAATCCACATCATTAGCAGCTTACTCTGTGGTTACCTCACTCACTTTCAGCCTAGCCACAAGTAACATATGCCCTGTGAGCTCAAAGTGATGGCCCAGGCAGTCTGATGTCCTTCCCCCTACCACAGTCAACATCTGATCAAAGGGATGTCACCTTATAACACACTTGGTTCCTGCATGAGACTCAACTGCAATAGATTACTTCCTCACCCCTGCTGATGAGCAATTTATGTCTAAAAATACAAGGTCTGCTATCTCTCCCCATTAAAAAAAAAAAAAAAAAAATCAACCTCAGTGACGTTCTGTCTGTGGTCTGTGGACCACTTCCAGGTGTTTTATGGAGGTGCATCTGTCTAGCAGCAATAATGAGGCATTTACTTTTCCTCAAGTGGCAATGCTTCCTGACAGTTGTTGACTGGGTCAGATCACTCAAGGCTTCCTCTAATCCTACTGGGACAAATTTCTGCCTCACTTTTGTCTGGCACTTCTTGGAAGTAGAGTAGACTTTGATGCCAATCTGCAAAATCCTACCTGGAGAGGCAAAACACCAGAGAAGACAGAACTAAACAGCACAGTCACTCTTGCAGACTGGTGGACCCATGACTATAGATCCTGCAGTAGGGAAAGAGTCTTTCAGTGGTAATTCATGTGATGACTGACAGCCAGAGAGTGAAAATAAACAGCTCAAATGCAAAATGGTGGGAATGTAACAGAACAGCTGCATCCATCTGGTCAATAACACCCGCTTATTTTCCCCTCCTTAATACTATTGCCATTTCACTAGGCCTAATAGGAAAGATGCTAGAGGTGGACAACAATGCCATATCAACATCTATTCTAAAATTTTGAGGTTTAATTCCATCATTACAGAGCATCCTAATTTCAGCATTATTCAATGTTGTGAAAGAAAATAATACTTTGAACATGGAGATAAATGTTAGCACTGACCAAATCAGTGGTGTTGGCCTTCTGACAGGAATGACCTCAAATACTGGAGCCATACATACAGATAACTCCTCAAATAGTCTGTCAGAAAAATGTAAGAAATTTAGGTTTATCACCTGTGCCAAGTTATCCTGACATGTAAAACAAGCCAAAATAGATAAGTCAGAAATTGTGCATTGGGTAAGTGACAGAAACACTATGAACACAAATGTTCTCGTGTCAGATCCCTGATGTACCCATACAGCTTGTGACACCTACTGCTGACTGCAGTGATATTTATACTGGTTAGAAGAGATGCTATCATATTCCTTACTTGCTTTACAAAGAGTATCTTCAAGAATTTGTATCATTTCCAGAATCCAGAGTTGCCCCTACCATGATCTCAACTTAAATCAACGAAGTTATGGAACCACCAATTGCTCTCTCTAATGAGTGAACAGTTAAGTGCCATTCAGAGTCAGCCAGGAGTGTGCATGAATATGGAAGAGAGAGACAGGAGGGCAGCAGAAACTGAGAGAATAATCTTTCATACCAAATTAAAAACAAAACAAAAAAAAGAAATGAAAATTTTAACTGCATGCCCAGTTTCCTGGTATTTCATCTCATGTAAAAAACAGGAATTAAAATTCACAGAAAGCAAAATCACTTAAAAATGGGGATTTAATTTAATTAAACAATAAAAAACAGTGTTTTTTTTCTCCTTTGCGAAAGAATGATAGGAAGGAAAAAAAGAACATTTAAATTTCTTTTACTTTTCTTTTTTTTTTTTCCCCAATCAATATTGAGGGTTTTTTGACCAGTTCTTCCAGTAAGCTATCTCATTGGTGCAATGTGGCAACAAGGATCTGTAACCGATTGTGGTTTCAGGGCTGAGAATGCATTGGATTGTCTTCTCTGTTATTTTAGCCCCAAAGTATATTTTAAATAGCCTTAAAGAGAATGAAAATTCTTCTCATACCAGCTAAAGGGAGAAATGGCCTTAGAAAGGACTTTCATGTTTCTAATGGTTTTTGGTTTTGTGTCCTTTTGACTACTTTTTTCTTTGCTTGCACAGATGCAATAGGATAGCCTTTTTTAAAAAGAATTTGGAATATGATACTCAGTAATCCATCCACCAACAAGAATATCCAGATATGTGTTTCTTGCAAGCAGTGAGTATTATGGCGTTTCCTTCCATGCACTTTGTTCACATCAGAGATAAGTCAGCCACACAAAACCAGTTTGAAGGGATGGCTTTTTTTTTCCTTTTTAAAATCTTTCAAAAAGCATGTAATTGTCCTAAAAGTGAGTCTGAGTGATCCAGACTGGCCTCATTTCAGTGCTTGGCCTACAATGGCAACTTTGAAATTATCATTTCTCTCTAGTTTGTGGGATTGGTTAGGACCAGTCATGTATTTTCACAAACAAACCAATGTCCTCCAGAAAAATATTTTTTCTTAATAAAAACTAACCAGACTTTTACCTTGGCCAGAGTATTTTATCAAGTTTTAAGAGGAAAACACTAATATATCTTCCAAGCATGAAACCCTCACTACACTCTCATGCTCAGTAAAAAAATGAGGATTACCTGAGCTATTTCACAGGTGAAGAAGGACAGGAGAGAAATGCTACAATATTTGAAGATGCAAAAACTCTCCATACTGAACTGTGTGAAATCCAGAGGCAACCTTGCCAATAGCACCTAATTATCCTGTAAGCATTTCACAGGGCCTGCTGATGCCATCCTCCCAGCTGCCCCTGAGACAGGAACCCACCAGCTGGTTTTAGAGTTGGTTGGAGTAATTTGAAGCCAGGGGCTAAGTGATCTGCTCCAGGTTGCACCACGAGTGGGCAGCAGGTGAGGAACGGGACCATTTTCGACATCCCAGCCACCAGAGCAAAGGGAGGTGTTGCTCTGAAGAGGGCTGGAAGAGAAACAACTGGAAGAAACTAACAGTACACTTACCGTAATAAAGTTTTTACCCTATTCTTTGTTCCTTTGTTGGTAGGGAAAAAAAAAAAAAAAGAAGCAAAAGCTATGTGTGTCAGAAGAGCTTTCTCTCGCTTAATTAGGCCTCCTATTCGTTATGCCCTGAACATTGGAGTTTTAATCCTGAGCACAGAGAGGTCTTGGGCAGAAAATTTGGCCAGTCTCTTTCACAAAGTTTGAATGTGTTCAGACCTTTCAAAACTGTACCAACCCCTCTCTAACCTTCAGATTAAGTAGTGCATTTTCAATGCCATAATGAGCTAAACCCGCTGGCCTCCTGTGAGATGGGAAAGTACCCGCTACTTGAGAAGCCCTAATCCAAGGTGAATTATTGCTACTTTTTGTTACATTCTTAACATACTCTGATATTGCACCATTTGTTTTGACCTTATTGACCACTGCAGACAAAATTTGTTTCTTTTTCCTATCTTTAATAAGTTTACTATGCTTCTCTTTTCACATTATTTTCTGTGTCTATTCTTAAGACCTTTCCTCTTTTGTTTCCATCTCTTTCCCTCTTTATAACTAAATATTTGACATTAACCACATATTTCTTTCACTTCTGCTTTATATATTCAAGTAGAAAAAGAAACCCACTCTCTATCATACTGTTTCTCTTCTCTATTCACCCCCTTCTTCTGCCACCAGTAACTCCTCACCTCTCACTTCAAATCCCATTACTTACCTCCCCATTTCCTCCAACTCTATTCTGTGTGTCAAAAATTTACCACCAGTTAGCCAGACTAGTGAAGTTTATTAATCCAAGCATGGGGAGAAGATTTCTGACAGTAGAGGGCTCCTTAATACATCAGACAAAGGCATAGCTCAAGTTAAGTCAAATTCAGACTCAAAACAAATAGAACAGACTTTAAAATCTTCAGAATAATTGTCTTAAATATGTGTCATTCCTGATGACCACCATATCCCGATTACTTAAAGACTTTAGAATTAGCCGTTTTTCTGAAAGATACATTCTAGCTCAGCAGAACAAAAGTGCTTTCAGAAATTCAGTAGGATTTATCTAGTAAAAGTAAATAGTTAGGACTTTTGGAAATGCCCTTCCTGCTTGACCATCTTCAGAGATGAAAAGGCATCAGTGTCCAGACCATTTCAGATTCTTCTTGGCAGCGTTCCTGTTGTTCCACCTGCTAGCAGATACTGGATAGGACAGGACTGTAATTGGGACAATTCTTTCCCTCTTCAGCTACAAGTCTATTTCTCCCTGTTTGCAGGGGTAACCCTTTCTCAAGACTTGACCTCACAGCTTCTTTAAAAATGGTGACTGCAAGGATCTAAATGGACGTATTCCCCTAGCAGCCACCTGTATGCTGAGAGAAACAGGGCAACTTCTGCTTTTCAAAAGCCTTTTCTCATTTTACAACTCCATTGTAAAATGAGGGAAAAAAAAAAAAGCCCAGCTCCTGCTCAGGGCTTTTCCAGACTGCCTCCAGTACACCTGCCTAGCTCTCCTTGGTTCACTGCGGTCCCCAGAAGCATCACTAAGAGCCCAAGATGAATGCATTTTTCCAACTACATGTTCAAATGACCATAGCAGCCACAGAGCAGTTAGGCACAAGACACATAAAGTTATCAATGACTCAATTTACATTAAATTACCATTTGGATATTTATGTTCTTAATCATATCTATGAGAATATACAGTCGTGTCTTAACTGAAGTACAACTGACAGATATGGAACCAGTCAGCATTGAATACATGGATTTTTCAAGGTCTGTTTAAATTCAGTCTAAACTGTGGGTTTATGGCATTGCAAAAATTTACTGAAAAAACACGAGTTAATATTTGTCCAGTTCTTTCACATGAGAAGCGCTGTTACTGTTGTCAAAAAGTCTAGTGTGGGCTTAAGTAGCTGTGAGAATGCAAAACAGTTTAAAATTTGAATAGCTTTCGTAACTAATAGCAAGTAGGCAATATAACAGATGGCGACTCATATGAAAGATAAACCACATCTTAATAACAATAACTTACATTGAGAGGGGTAGTGTTTCCTGGTGCTTAGAGCATGAGACTGAGAACCAGGATTCCCAAGTTATTCTCCTGGCTCTGCCATTGATTTGCTGTGTGCATTTAGAAAAGTCACTCAAACATTTCTGTGCCTCAGTTTCCTCATCTGCAGAATAGAAATAGTTCAGATATCACCAGACCATTGAGGGGAAAAGACCCAAGCTGTCAGATTTTAAAATAAGAATTTTAGACAAGAGAAGGTATGGAAGAGAGGTGTTGCCTGTTGTCATTGTTGAGTCAGTCATTGATCAAATTGCAAAGTGGTTACTTTGAGCTGAGCTAATACAGCCATCCCAAGAGTGGGAGGTGGCAGCTGCTTAACTGTGCTCCACACCCTTATGGTGTGGTTCAGGTCTGGAACTGAATATTGCCCTGCACAACTGACACTTCAGAGGGAATTCAAGGAGGCCAAACACAATTGCCTTCACTGAAATTTAGCCAGGACATTATGCAATCTTTAGCAGCAGTCTGAATCTCTATTTCTATATCTCAGATAAAAAGGAGCACCTAGAACTCTCCAGGTTTCTGTCATCATTACTTGGCACATTACCTCAGTTTGATCAGAAACAAGATTGCTTCTCACTCTCTGACTTTGCTTAGTGCAGTTCTACAGAGTTTCACAAAGGTTCTCCAAAGCAAGCACCAGAAAAGTCTTACAGCGTCTGACATCAGCATAATACAAAATAAATAGGCTGAAAATCAGTGCTCCCCTTAATTTTCTACTATATATGTTCTTTAGATGTTGTGGTTATTTTTGTTGTTTATGAGGGATGGAAATTTTAACTGTACAATTAGTAGAGACTACTTAGAGACTACTTTTTGCCATGCTTGTCAGACAGAGATGACTTTGCTCAGAATTTAATGAAAATGGAAGTTAAAGAATTGGATCAGTATGTTAAAATTGATGACAGAGACGAAGGTTCCTTGTAGGGTACATCCTGGTGCTTCAGCAGTGTGCAGGCAATGGCACAAACTAAAACCTAAAACTAACTTGGTGGCTTCTCTCATTAGCAGGGATGTCTGCCTCAGATTCACCCTGCTTAGCACTCTCCAGCTGTACAAGGTTATTGTGGCACTGATAATTTTCTGTGGCTTACAGAAATTGTGGGAATATTATTTCAACAAGAAAAAAAAGGGATTATCTATCCTTCCTATCTATCCATCCATCTATCTATCTATCTATCTATCTATCTATCTATCTATCTATCTATC
>CM031857.1:22239213-22340498 GCA_018697195.1 Certhia americana
ATCTATCTATCTATCTATCTATCTATCTATCTATCTATCTATCTATCTATCTATCTATCTATCTATCTATCTATAACAGTTGATCTCACTGGAGAAGACTCTGGAATCTTCATTACAAAGAGCTTCACTGCTATGTCCTGAGTCTCTAGCCAAAGAAATTATCACTAAACCCTTTTCTCCGTGAGGATGGAACAAAATTTATTTCTCATGCTGGCTTGATGGGATATGTAGTTGAGATTAACAGGTCAAAGAGTTTTGGGAGTTCTATTCAGAGGACTGCCTGAAGAATATTCTATGTAACTAACTTAACTGCTCTCCAGATGGTCAAAACTGAAAAGGCCATCTGAGCAAAAATCAAGTTCTGGAAAGTGCCATGAGAAATTTTAGCCAGAGGATGTGGACTCTGCTTGTGCTGGCTTCAGTGGAAACAGACTCACTCTAAATATTAATTTTTTTTTTTTTTTAAACCCTTAATTTCTTACAAATAAATGTCTGGAAATTCCATGTTGTTATTTTCAAAAGTGATGAGCTCAAATCACAAAATCTGGATCAGGATGCCTAGCAGTGCCAAAAGTTCAGGAGAGTTTGGACCAAGAAGGCTGGCTCAGGCAAGTGTTGAGTGTTTTCCCAGGATTTTTTGAAGGCCAAGACAAGGGTTTCAAAGAGGAGAGAGGCATGTGCAACATGGCAGAGTTACAAAAAAACAACGCTTGGAATTTCCTGGGTTTTGCGAGATTAAAATTGTAAGTCTAATTAGTTTAAGGAAATTAGCTCTTTATAATTTTCATTTTGTATTGAAGAAGTAAGAAAAATTAAAAATAGAATGAGAATGGAAAAATTAATGGGTTTCAGTAATTAGTTAATCAGAAAATGCTCCTGTCTTAGTGTGGCTGCCCAACACATTAAAAGAGAAAAAAGAGAAGAAAAGTAACCATGACTTTCCTCATACTTTCCAAAACAATATAAGCTTCACCTCTGAGCTTGGAACAACCACTTGACATTTCAACTCAGCTCATTTTTTTAGCGGTACGCCACTGAAATTGGTGTTTAGGTTGAAAACCATCTTACCATAACATCAATACAGACATAGAATAAATACATATATCCTGGCAAAAATAAACCAGAATTTGTTGTTCCTACTGGCCACATCACATTTACATGACTTGCATGCACTAATGAAATGTTAAATGGAAGGGAAACCTCTTCTGAGAGCAGACCTTTTCACCAAGTGCTGAACTGGGGATCTCTGACATCTGAAAGCAGCAGGACAACTTATTATGCTGTAGGAAAACACATTTCTCTTGACAGTGGTGATCCAGTCTGAGGCCTCACAAGCCACACACTGGTACACTAAAGAGACATGTGTTAGACAAGCTGTTTTGTCCCTTGGCTATCACCCTCCCGAGCGCTGAACAGATCTGGATTGGGCTGGCTTAGAAAAAAAGTCAGATGAAAGCAGTGAAGTTAAGCCAAGTCAAAACACAACTTTGGTGCAATTCCACCAAGTCCGAGTTACGCTAACAAAACTTCAGCAGTGGCGAGCCGGTCCCTCTCTGCCCAGCCCAGAGCACCACTTTCAGGCATTAGCTGCAGCACTTGGCTTTCATCTCTCTGCACCTCTTTGCTATATTTATTTTGTGAGGTAGCTAAATACGCCTTTTATAATTATTTGAGCGCCTAACATCTTTGAAATGAAAGAATCTACACTGCAGAGATGACGTTGAAGAAGTCTGAAGAGCATATTGAGGTTTTTTTTTTCCTATAAATAAAGATGCTGAGCAACAAACCATTGAAATGGCCAAAAACTTGAAAGAAGTCTTTTAATTCCCACTTACATTGCTCTCAAACTTCAGCCTTATCGTGGAGCTGTTTACTGATTGTCAACTCAACTAAATTCATGGACGGCTACCGGAATGAGCTGACAAATAAATACAATACCCACAGCTAGAACTGCTCAGAGCACTGGAGCATGCCTAGAGTACCAGGGAACATCATGTACCGTGCATGCAGAGCACACAATTCTTAAACATTCGTAACACTTACTCCAAACCCAGATTTCTTCCAACAAAGTCTGTAATTGCTTCCTCAGGAGTATGAACGTGCCTGAGCATGAAACGTTAAAGTAAAGCTGGTTTTAGGTTGGTCAAGGAAGAGAGAAAAGGCAAGAAGACTGAAAATGTTGTCTCTGGTCAAAGAGTCTCTTACTCCTCATTGGGACAACCAGCAAAAACTAAATAAAAAGAAATGTTGTGCTGTTGAGAGCGAAGCAGACGCTGGTATTTATCTGGAGGAACTGAAGGCATATACAAATAAAGTTTCAGACTGCAGGAGTCATCTCAGCTCCGCTCTACCACCTTCACTACAGTGAGTACAGCCTGCAGGCTCCAGAGGGATGCTGTGCTGTGCAAGCACACACTCTGGGGTTTTTGGTTTCCAACGCTGATTGAAGGGGACCACCCTAAATCCTGATCTTTTAACTCTGTTTTTCATTACCTTTTCCCAGGAAAACCTGCACTGACTTCAGTGGGAAGGTGTCTTAAAAGAGAAGTAAGAAACACCCCAGCTACCAGGGCAACCTCAATTTACACACCTAGAGTACAGCTGAAATTCAGTTGTTTCTGGATTCTTAACAAAAAAGCCTCTGATCTGTATATGCCTCACTTACAACATTGCTTTTGTACACTGGCCTAAGTATACACTGGAAAGGAAAAGCTAAAACTTACAGTTCTTCAGCTGTGTTAATAAGAATATCAGCCCAAAATGTATAGAAATCACACACCAAAATCTGTCCATACTTTCCCCCGGAGCGTGGCAATCGGCCCGCACACAGTCACTGCTGAACAGCACAACTTGGTAGGAGGACTGGCTGGCCAAAGCACCTACCTCTGACAGAAAGTATCAGTAACTCCTTTGTGTCTCTACAGTGCAAACAGGATTTCAGCTTTGCTGATCTTACTGAATTCGGACAAACGAAACACCAAGTTCCATAAAAACACCGCAATAATTACAGAGGGAGAAAAGTTGTGGAAAAAGCTCATTTACTGGTTTGTTTGACAAAGTATATTACGATTCAGGTTGCAAAAAACTGAAGGCAATGAATAAAATGCCAAACACTTTAAATTCCTCCAATAAAACTTAGATCTCCTCCCTTTAAAACCTCTCATTCTGTAGTATTTTAAAGATTTTCCTCCCCCTCCCCCTTTAAAAATCAATTCTTAACAATTCTCAACAGAATCCTTAGTTCACAAAGAGAAATTAAAACATTGCATAGGAAAGTATCAAAACAAAACATTACCTCTCTTTTGGAAAGACAGACCTTTTTCCTTGCAACGATTTAGTAAATCTGATTTCAATTCAGTGTTTCTGTTGACGTGACTTAGCATTTTCAGACAAAAAAGTTTTGGAGCGGTGTTTGTCTAAATAATGCAATACTAAAGAGCACAAACGGGGAAAAATATCATCTCCCTTAACCAAAAACGTGACTCAGTATTGGAAATGCTGCTGCCATAAGGCTACTTTGCTACACACCTCCAATTGTTAGCTGCTGTCTGGCTCCCCCCATCCTATTATTAGGCACCAGAGTTCTAGTGCAGGAAACTTTTATGGGCGGCGTACACAAAGCGTGTCTAATTTCTAACTCGCACTTCATCCTCTCTTCCTTCAGCACAACGTTTCATTTTCTTACAGCCTTAACTTCCCCCGTTTGCTCACCTAAATGCAGAAAAGCCCAGCATAGGGATCGCTGCATGACAGCTTTTCAAACTGGGGGTGGAGAAGGTGCCCAAATGAAATAAATGAATAAACAGAGGGAAGTTTATGAAAGTGAAAGGAACGTCACGGAGAGGCAGGAGCGGCAGCAGGCAGCTCTATACTCCTCCTTAGACTGATACAGGTGTATCCCAACTTCACCCACTCAGACAGAAGAGACAGAGAAACATGTATGGATGTATATGGACACACCGAGAAGTGCCAGAATGGCACAGGAAGCAGCAAAAGAGAGAAATAAAGCCGAAAGGTGTTATTTATTTTTACAACTCGACAATGAACTTAAATTTTGGCAGAGGATTAAAAGCAGCACCAGGAAATGATTACGGTTTTTTGGGGTTTATTTTTTTGTTGTTTTTGTTTTTGTTTTTTTTTTTTTTCCTTTCTATAAAGCTTCAGCACAAAAACAGAGATTATAAAGGGGATACGCTCACATGGGCACACATAAAATAGGGGGGAACTAAGGAGAAGGAAATGAAAGGAAAAGAAAACAAACAGCCTCCTAACAGGCCCATACTGCTAACGGGAGTCCAAATAAAGAGTCATATGATATCTGATAGTGCAGGACACGTCGCCAGGAGCTGGAGCGGATTGCCTGCAGGAAGAAAGAGCCAGTGTGTTACTGCTCAAAGAGCTTTTCTTTCCCCCTTTTTTAAAATTTTTTTTCCCCTCTCTCTCTTTTCTCCTGTACTGTGAATGTGTTACTCTCAGGTCAGGTCCACGGAGTCCCCAAAAGACAGCTATCGTCTTTCTCCCTACTTCTGGATGCAGTGACAGCCACTGGAAGATGCCTTCTAGTTGAGATTGAGGGGGCTAAATCTAGGTTTCAGCTTATATCTAGGTTTCTCTCTTTATATCACCATCTCCAGGGTTGCAGATACAAAACACTAACAAAAGATATGCTAGATGTAAAAAAAAAAAAAAAAGAGAGGATGGAGAGGTCGGGTGGGGGGAGAAGAAAAAATATTCATGCAGAAAAACCCGAAACTGCTTATCCTATGGAAAACTTCAAAGGCCAAGTCCTATTTCTGCTCTCTTTTGCTTACTTTTCCTGTGAATTTTTTTTTTTTCTTTTTTGGAGAGAGCAAGAGAGAAAAGTCACAGAAAATATTCAGACCATGGAAAACATCAGGAGTTGGGAAAACTCATTGGAGGAAAGAGCAAAGCAAGGATTTTGAGTGAAAGAAAGGCATTTGTAATTTGCCAAAAGTTTTTCTATTTGTTATGGTGGTCCATCCGTCTCAACCCAAACTGGGGGGCCTGCTAAGTACTTTTAGCCTGGCACCACTATTGCTGCTGCCCGTGGAAAGGCAGAACACCTGGGCTACCTGCAGCAAAGAAACCTGTATTTGGAGCAGGGGACTTCGGCCCGTAATGAGTCCCCAACTTCTGCTGGGAGAGCTGTGCCCACTGCAGCTTGGGAGAGGAAAGAGTCCCAGATAATGAAGCTGTAGGGGTGCAAGCCCCCAGTCTGGATACTGGTATGAAAACAAAACTGTGTTTTAACTTGTGGTTTCACTTGTCATGGACAGTTTCCCTGCAGTTCTGCAAGGGACGGGCTGTATCCTGCAGGATGTTTTGCCACTGTAGGGTACTGGGATTTCTAAAGCGGTGCAAGCAGAGCCCAAGGATGGATTTTTTTTCACCCTCTCATCATATGAGGAGATGTAAATGGACTAATTCCCCGTGTACACTTACACAATGCATAGGTGTTGCTTAAAAAGTGTTACAACATATATGTGATACCTACGAAGCTGTAACAGACTACCTCTTCTGAGGAAAGCCTGCAGCATGAAAATAAAAATTAAGGTATTGTAGTAGTAGTGCAGCCAGAAACAGTCATCGTAACTCTGCAATAATTTTATCTAGCTTTTTGTATTGTGAGCTGATGGTTTTTAGGGGGGATATAACATATAGTTTCCTCTCTTGATTTCTGTGCCTCTGCTATATGATGCTGGTCTTAGATTGGCAATTTGTCAAAGCCAGGAAAATACAAATCAATATAGGAAGGAAGGCAGAATTTGGCTAAAGAAAGCACTTCCTTAATCTACTGAATTTGCAACAGTATATATTCTCAAACATCCTATCCACTGCTCAGGAGATACTGTAGAGAAGATATCCTGTGTGCTACACACTATATGCAATAAAATTCAAATCAAGCATCTCCTTAAACGTGATGTGCTATTCCCTTCTATATTACATGTGCCTTTTTCACATGCAAATAGACAAAGAGAGTATATGTAAGAAATACATTCAGAAGAATAAAAAATCTACAGTACAAGAAAGTCTGACCTAAAACCCTCAATCTGGGGCTCGATTGAAGAACTAAACTCAGAAGGTGAAATGGAGCCATTTAAAAGAAGGTCCCACCGAACAGGAGGAACAAGCAAACAAACAAATAAACAAAAAAAATCCCTGAGCTCCGACTAATCATTTGAGCTGCCAATGAGAGGTGACTTTTAGACAGATGGTCAGGGAAAAGCTAGGTCCGTGGACACAGACGTTAGTGCCCCATCTGTATTTTAGGATCCTAGCTTCAACAAGCCATTACCAACTTTTTTTCTAAGTGACAGAAAGTGAAAAATTTCTGTTCCCACTAATTTGCTTCTTTTTTACCGAAACCACCCCACTTCCCTCTTTTTTTTCTCCCCCAGTAAAAATTTGTTGGTTGATTTTTTAAGTAAACAGAAACTCTTCGCAGTATAACTTTTATGCCAAAAAAAAAAAAAAAAAAAAAAAAAAAAAAAAAAAAAAAAAAAAAAAGCTAGGTAAGTTGGCAAAACAGCAATTGGAATTGAAAGAGAGAGTTAAAAAAAGGGAGAAAAGAATGACATACCAAACTCACTTCTTCTTGTCCCCTTTCCATTCCTGTTCTTATTAATTCCAAATTATAATTTGGAGGTAAGGGAACTGCATTTCCTTTCAATCTATTTTGTTGCTGCCACACATTCTGTGCTTTGCTTCTCTCTCTTTCTTTTTAGGAGGGGGAAAAAAAATCCCTAATAAAAATAGAAAAACATATCTCAGGCGTTAAGCTCGCTCTCCCCCTTCCTTTGTAAAGAACTCTTTGTTCTCTAGTGAAAATGCTGAAAAAAATCCCCGGGCTCCCTGAAACAAGTGCAAAACACTTAGAGGCTTTTGGGCTGGCGAGGAGCCAGAAACCCTCCCGCTGTCTGGTTAGGAAGAGAGGAAAGAGAGAGAGAGGAGAGAGAGGGAAAAAATTGGAGCTTCCTTTAATAGACATAGGAAGCAGGTCTTTTTTTTTTTTTTTTCCCCCCCCCTTTTTTTTTTTTTTTTTTCTCCTTTTTTTCAAATCTGGCGGTCAAGCGTTAAGTAACTCCCTGTCTAAATCCACCTGCTGGAAATGAACTTGGGTAACCCCCCCCAGGGGTGCACAAAGAGGAGACACAGTAACACACTCCCGGCTCTTCTCCCACCCGCCCCCTCCCCGCTGCCCTGCTTCCATTCTCCCTGCTCCCAGCACACAAATGCCCACAGCTCGCACTCCCCCTGCCACCACCAACCAACGTACCAAAATAAACGCTCGCTCCATCTACTTAAAGAGCAGAGACGGCTGGGGGGGGAAGGGAAGAAAAAAAAAAAAAACAAAAAACAAAAAAAAAAAAAAAGGGGGGGGGGGGGGAGAAGCGCTTTTTTCCATCTCGGTTGCGACAGTGATAAGGGGTAGGGAACATCTCATACCTGGTGTGAATGCTAATCAGCCAGGAGTTCTCCTTTTTTCCCAAGACAGGGAACTGTTTCCTTCCAAATTTATTAGAACCTCCTCCACTGCCTCTTTGAAAAACCTTCTTTGTCACCCTCTTCCCAAGTCCTGATACTTCTTTTAAAAAAAAAAAAAAAATGGCTTCGGAGCTCCTTCTATTCTTGATATTGATTCTCTCTCTCTCTCTCTCTCTCTCTCTCTTTCTCCCTCTCTCTTTCTCTCCCCCCCCACCCCTCCTCCTTTCTCCTGTCTCTGTCTCTTCTGAGTGGTCTATTGATAAGTCCCTAGAGGCACTGGGTCAGCCTGCCCGTAGGAAACCAGACACAATGCACAAATCTCCGAGTGCCATTCTGCCATCAGCAAGCAGACCACGTTTAGGAGAGAGGAAAAAAAAAACACACACACACACACACACAGACACACACAGACACACACACAGTAGAGCAAAAGACAGAGAGAGAGAGAGAGAGAGGGAGAGAGAGGGAGAGAGAGGGAGAGAGAGGGAGAGAGAGGGAGAGTGTGAGAAAAAGACTGATTGGAACAGGAGGGAGGGAGGGAGGGAGGGAGCGAGAGAGCGAGGGAGAGAGAGCGACACTGCCAGTCAGGTTAATCATCCCTACTTTAATTAGCTGTTCGGCTTAGACATAAAACAATTGAATTTGAATGATCTGTCAGTGGGCTCGGCTGAACCAAAGGGGAAATGCGAATATTACAAAAAAGACTGTTGGTGTATTCAGATAAGCTCCCAGGGAAAATCCTCGAAAGGATAACTATTAAAACTTACCACCAAACAAAAAGTAAGATTCAAATGGTGTTATACAGAGGCCATCTCCAAAAAGCTGGGAGATCCCTTCCCTCTCTTTTTTACACATCACTGCAGATTTTTGCCGAAATAAACACCTGCACCTTCCCACAGTCTTGAAAGACTACCTGTCCTGCAGGGTGGGGAAGGGAGTGCAGGTTTGCCTGCTACCTTGGCTCGCTTAAAGCAACACCGTGCTGCCCTTCAGTTGGGTTTTCCTGATGGATCACTGGAATGTTATGATTCTGGAACTACACAAGCTCCGGGAGCACATCCTTGCCATGCATGTCTGCACAAACACAGACAAATCGAGCACCAGCAGGGTACAGACGGAGATGTTGTGAAAAGGTAGTGCTGGGTATTGGGCTAAGACAAGTCTCAGGCACCACGGAGGTGAAGAAATTTTCCCCTCAAATAGGCGGCAAAGTAATCTATTTCTTCTACCCTGGGCTGCAAAATGAAGTACAGTTCAAATGGATGGTTCCTGGTGATACCCAGCGCAGTGGCAGCACTGTGTAGCAGGCAAGGCAGAGATTTATGACACTTGTGCAAAGTCTGCTTCTAAAAAGGTGTGGGTCAGTTGGCCTCTGTCCCTGAGAAGGAAGGCAGCAGATAACACCCTGCTCTGAGAGGGAGCTGTCAGCATGTTCAGCATGCTGTTTAGCCCCTGGACATCACACCCCTGCCCTGCCAGAACTTTCCTTTGTCAGATGCAAGGAACCTGCTTTGGGTTTCAGGACACTGAATGTCCCCTCATCAGAGGCTCAGATGTCCCCTCCTGAGCAAACAGTACCAAGGGAGGTGTTTGAATTCATTGCACCAGGCAGGTATATTCTCTGTGTTCTAAATACATTTTCTGTATTTTGTACAAGGCTGCAGCTACAACAGCAAATCCATAATTCCTGATCAGCTCTGTGAACATCTGCTGTATATAAACTTTTAAATGGGCATGACTAACCTGCCAGTGCCACTCAAAAGCATGGCAAGGAAGTAGAGAAGGGACTCACATTGCAGCTGACTGCTGGCCTTTCAGAGGGAGTGCTGGGATTCTCCCCTCACTCTGTATTTTGGGTACAATGCTTAAGGAAGAAAGAGACAAAAGACAGAAGTTCTATCAACGTCTCTATATTAATTTCATCATTTTTGGACATAGGTCTCCAGGCAAATCTGGCACCAACTTTTATGTATTTTGCTTTTAATGGAGAGCTGATGGGAGATGTAACTATTATTTATTCCTTCTATCAATTTCTGCTATGGGAAAAGGTGGGTTCCTGCCCATTTTCACCTTTTAAAATGTTACATGCTGTCTGGCTGTGTCCCATCTGCCTACCAGCCCAATGGGGGCCCATTGACTCAGCACAGTTTACAGAAGACCGAAGTGGTCACTCGGAGAGGGATGTATTGCAGAAGCAATCAGGATATTTGGCTTAATGAGGTTATTTAGGTGTTCTCTCCTCAGCCTCCCCAAAATATGAATTTTTCATGTTTGGAATATTATGGAAGGAAAGAAGTCCCGAAGAACAGAAAAGGAGATTTCAGAGAAATACAGTACCATCAAAAGCCTCAACTTCTTTTCAGATGAGATTTTGCAGAGCACAGTGACACAGACAAGTCTCTTCCCTGGGTCAGTACCAAAGTAATAATCCAAGAGAGTGGAAAATAGCTCTGGGCGACATTTCTAATAAAATATGCAGAGGACTTGACCACCTTATGCAGGGATTCAGTGAAGAAACAGTGTGCAGTCATGTAATTACAAGCTGTGGTAATGGTACACGGGGCTCCCTAAAGTTGCACAGACAACATTAGCTGTGGCATTTCCTAACTTTTAAGTGTTTGACTTAGTAACATTAACATTACAGTAACGCATTTTTAATATAATTTCTCAGGGTTTTCTTTAAAAGTCAACTTGGGAGCTGTTCCATGTTGCTGCCGAGGCTGGGGTGGGTTAGCACCTGTGGAGCTGTAATACAGGACTCCACCACTTCAGCCGGCAGCGCCAGCAGCAGCTCGACTAAAACGGCGCTGGAAGACTGTGAGGACACTTCGTTCAGTGATTTGACAGTGTCTTCCTGACAAAGAAATTGCTGGGACAGGAGCCCTAAGTTGACCTTCAAGGAGGAGAGTGAAGCACACTGCCATGGGAAGAGACTCTTTGGGCCTTGGTTCCCCAAACCTGCACCTCTTTTGTTGCTGTTGGATTCGCTTCCATTCCGTTGACTCCACGGACTGCTGCTCCTCCTGTTTTGTAGCTTACTTTCTCTCATGATATTTCTCCCTCCCTACACTCCTCCTTGTCACAGTTTGTTCCTCATCCCATTGCCCTAAAAGAGGCAGTTCCTCAAATACCTCCTCCCCTTTGCTCCATCCCAGGCATGAATATACCCTGAGCACAGGGGAAAGCAAACTGCTTAGCATGGTAAATTAGGCCACGTGGTGTTTCAGGCTCCCTTAACTAGACCACTCCTTGCAAGACTGTTTAAAACTAACTCGGGTATCATAATTTGCAATCCACAGTGTAGACATATCAAAATGTCCTTGTTCTCATTTCCACTGCTTGCTGCCATAGCAACCCCTGGTCAAAAGGAAATTTCCATTGATATCAGAAGGAGCAGCATTTCACCCAGGTGAGTTTTTACTATGTGGCACATATTTTATTAGCATGTGTTCCTGATATGGAGATCCCCAAATCTCCTACAGCGTCTAATGTAGAAAACACTACTGTTAACTCCTGCTCTCAGCTGGTCCCCTTCTACTGGAAGCTACAGAAGTCAAGGACCTCCTGCTTTCTACTTGAATATCATCCAAAAGCTGACTTGTAGTCCCAATAAATGCAAAAGGCCCAGAGGAGCTCCAGAAAATGTACATCACCTTCCCCTCCTGAGATTTTTATCACAGAGTTTAACTCAGATACATGATGATGATCTCTAGCTTTGCAGGGTACCCTCTTGCCTGCTCTTCCTTCATATAAATTATTGCGTGTATCAGGGAGATTTAGCCAAAGAAGTGATAATTGAAACCTCAGGCTGTCTGATCAATTGAATGAAGTTTGCTTGTTTGCTATGGAAAAGGCAATCATTGCTGCAACAAGCTTTCAGATTCATGTGTATGACACCCTCTCCATATGTTGCTACAGAATTGGAAGAGGTCTTTATGAGAACTGTACCTGGATTTGCCATCGGCAGAAGGCAGGACTTACAAAAGGAAAAGCCACCAGAACTACGCCTCACTTTCTAACTTCTACATGCATCACTTAACACCAGCCAAAAGCAGGACATGGAAATGGCAGAGTACTTACTCTTTTAATGTATATAAAGTATTCTGCAAAGCCACTTGTAGCACTCAGTACGGCTGACAAGAGCTGACATTAATGGAAAATCAACAGATCTGGGTGGCACAGAGAGGAACTTGGTTCCTTTGCAAAGAAGGAGCTCTGCCTATTTGAAAAAATGGAATTTAACTATGTAATCTCAGGATGAGTTGTATAAATATATTCCCCTAGATTTATTGGCTTGTCTTCATAAACAGCTGTGAGTCTGTGCTTTTTGTTCAGAGATGTAAACCAGCACAGCATGTTGGAGAGGGTGAATACATGGCTATTACTCAGTACGTAAGAAATTAGAGAAAGAGACTGGGAAGTCCACTTGTTACAGAAATTAACTCCTTGCTTATCTTTTGGGAAAGCATCCTTCCTAACTTGCACCACTGTGCTGAGTAGGTACCTTTGCATGCTAAAGGGAGAAAGATACCTTGCCTTGCATCTAGGTCGTTTCTGTCATATATGCCATTTGATTTTCTGGGGCAAAACAAACAAGCTTGTTCCTTACTGCACTGATAACCAGAATCAACCCTCCCCACTCCTCACTTCCCCTCTCCCTCCTCCTGCCTCAACTATATCAAATGTCCAAGATTGCTTCCTAAAGCACCTTTTACCTACAATGTGCAGATCCCAGTTCCCAAGGCAATTTCTTTCAGAGATTTGACAATAAGGAAATGCAAAGGGAAACATCAGAGGGTCTCCATATTTTTACTCTCTTAGACAATCCAACTATAATGGCTTATTTTGTGGAAGAGCCTTTATTTAAAGAAAAAAAAAAGAGAAAGTACTGTAAACTGGTCTATGACAGACATGTTTATTCTTTTGTTCTAGTGTATTACCACCACAGTAAGATGTGCTGAAAAGTAAGCCATACCCTCTTGGGCACCAGTGCAATCCCCTTGCCTTCACTGGAAAAGCAACAGTGCAACCTAGGGGAACTCCATAAAACATCTGGTTGAGAAGACACTAGAAGAGCAGGACTCCTGCTTTTCTCCCTCCTCAGCTGCATTGGGTCAAAAAGTAACATTTTGAAAGTGTGATTTTACAAAAAATTAATTAAATCTGTTCACTGTTTAAAAAGCAGATCAATGAGACATGATTTTTGGAGGTAACATATTTTTTGTACATTTATAAAGAAGTTTATTGTGAAGGCTCTCAAAGATATTTAAACACTTGAAAACATAAACTCTCTATCCTCTGTCATGATCCAACTATTGCTACCAATTGCGTCTCTGCTCAAAAATTAAAATTATTTAAACAGCATTGTGTGTTATATTCAGCCTATTCTGCTCTGTTCTATTGTATTTTATTCTATGATTTTTAAAAGAAGCGTAAGTATCTCAGGATGTCAGGAGGTTTAATTTTCTCTCATACCTTCATGGGTAGACAATTATAATTCTGATTTGAAGAACTTTAAAGCGGACGTCTGCCCCACTTCTGTTCTGAACGCTGACAGGAAACATGCTACATATCCCTCTTGCTAACTTTGCTGCTGTCACATAGTCACAAATCTTATTTCCTGCATTTGGAGGTGACAGGTATTGTGCCTCTGCTTCCAGCCTTTCTTATCTAAAGATGCCTTGTTTCAGGAGGCTTTTCCATAGGCTCAACGGTGAGGAAAAATTGTAATTATTCTCATATTCCTCATTCTAGACAAAACCTTTGTAATAACAACAACATTGCTTGCAGTCTGGGGAGCTGTACAGCCACAGCATGCCAAAAACATGAGATTGCCACCAAAATAACCCCACTGAGGCCTTTTGTTTTCTCTGTCTAACCATTAGTTTTGTCTCAGGGACAGCTGCAAAAGGGTCTTTATCTGCACATACCACTTCATCTCTTAAACCTGGACATAAATAGAGTGGGAAGCCAAAAACCCAGAGGAGGGTGTAGAGTTCCGACACTTTTCTGCAGCAGATATAATTGTTCATCACATTCTTCAGCTGGGTGAAGCCATGAGGGAAGAAGACAGATATAGGGTTGATTTCCAGCTCCACTCTCCCCAAAGACAGAGCTGCAGCTTGCACAGTGACTGGAACATGACCGGCTCAGGAAATGAAGAGTAGCACATCACTCATTTTTCCTGCCTGTTTGCTCCTAATTATCTTGCAATACATCTCACTGGTAGTTTTATCATACAGAAAGACAGAAGGTCCTTCTGGTTACAGCACATAATGACGACTTTTAAAATGGCTGGCTATTCATTCCTGGGAAAAGCTCAGTCTCTTTTTCCCTCCCTCAAGCTCACACTGCCTCTCCTTCTCGGGTTATTGTTTTGGTTTTGAATTTTTTTTTGGGAGGCAGGATGTCAATTCTCTGATAATGTATCCTGATTAAAGGAAAAGAAGGGCCAGCAGAGGTGGCTTTCCCTTTCTTTTGATGAGACTGTGGGCACACTGAAAGAAGTGTCAACAATCTCAATAATTTAATTTTGGCTAATACAACACCTCTTACAGGCTTGAGCTATGCAACTCCTTAGTACAAATCAACTGAACCACTTTTATACTTGTCTTCCAATATTTGTCTCCAACCTCAGAGAAACAGAGAATTGCTAGAGGGCAATGAACTCTCATTTTGCCATTGACATTTCTGCAATCCATCTCCCTCAGTTGGGAGACCCTTTCACAGATCCTGAACCTCACCAGCATAAGGAAGAATTAGTATAATTAAGAATTAGACACAGGGTCTCTAAAATGGGAATCATAACAATGACTAACGTCACAAGAGTGTTTTCAGAATTAATTCATGTAAGTAAAGCACTTACAAGACAAAAATGTAGGAGCTGCCACATCAGATTAGACCATTGCTCCATCTAGTAGAACATCCCATGTGCGACAAACAGCAGCAATTAATTCAGGGTAGCAGAACTGGGGTCCCCCCCTCCTTTGCAGTAACAGGGTTCAGTCTAAGAATAGTCAATGCTAGTCCTTAGTAACAGCATTATTTAATTACTTAGGTGAGATATTTAAGCCCCTACAACTCATTGTCACTAAACAAAGTGGTCTTGCAATGAAAGGAAGAAACCAGGCTCAGCAAGTTAGGTACAGTGGCTGCAGACCTGCACATTTGTTCTTATGCAGGATAGTTTCTGATCAAGAGTTTCTGCTTATCAGTGAAAGAACCTAAAATTATTCTAAAAAACTCAAGTTTCAGAAGAAGTTATTGAAAAAAGGACAGTAGGATACAAGCAATTCTAAAATTGGTATATAGAAAGAACATACATACATGCAATGGATGAACAAGCTGGTTTAAAAAGTAACCTCATCCTCACCGACTACTTTGAGCAGGATGAAGGTTGGACCCAGATGACTTAAAGAGGTTCTTTCTGATTTTTATTATTCCTGCATTCTGTGAATCCACAATTTTCCATGGCAGAACTCTGCCACTGAACATGAAGCAAATTGTGGTAAACTTAGTTTTCAAGGAAAATATCATCAGGGAAGTTTCTTGTGTTGAGGATAGAAACTCTAGTACAAAATGAAGAGGCTTGCTCCCATGCTCCCTCACCCACTGGAGGAGTCCTGGTCCTAATCTTTTAAAAGCTAGTTTCTTTATAAAAAAGTTTCATAAAGTTTCATTCTCATACACCAAAATTGCAAATATTTTCACTGTGGGACATTGCTGTTTTCTGGCAAGCACACCTATATGACTCTGCATTCTGCAAGGACCTCCAGACCTCACATCACTGCCAACATCTGCTGTGTCAAGGGCAATGACAATCTTTCTGTGATATTTCACTTAGATGGTTTGACAACTTTATTTTAATTCTTACAGATTTTTCACTTTATGAAACAGCCTTATCTAAAAAGTAAATGGATGGCTTCCGATGAGTTTGTCTTAATTAGGAGTCATATTTTAAAATTTAGTTTTACTTTTGTATTAATCATGCAGTGTTTAACAGAAACAATCTATACAATGCAAAGCCCTCCTGAAAGACAGAGCCACAATATGTTTCTGTGCATGATTCTATTCTATTCTATTCTATTCTATTCTATTCTATTCTATTCTATTCTATTCTATTCTATTCTATTCTATTCTGTTCTGTTCTGTTCTGTTCCGTTCCGTCCCATTCCATCCCATTCCATTCTACGCTATACTCTGCTTCTGGACAGTGTAATGAAAAACCCAACAAATTAGAAGATAATCTGTGTAAAACCCAAAATCTCCCATAACTGACCATAAATGAGTCTTACATTGCTGGGGCTGGATGAAGTATCATCAGTGCCAGATTATTACATAAGAATATGTTAGTAATGTAGCAGCAGTCTAGTCTTTTAAGATGTGAAAGAGCGTTATCTAACCTCTCTGCAAAGTTCAGGAAGAGGAGCCATATGTCCAAATAATCATTTTTTTGCTGGTGTTTAACATGTCAGTTTTTTCAAGGGGCCTATTTCAAGTTAAAAAAAAAGAAGGCGTGAAATGCATTTTGATTTTTTTTTTTCTTTTGGCAAAAGCAGCTCATTTTCAAGCTTGCAAGGAAACAAGAAAAACAAAATCAAATGTCAAGTAGATTTGCTCTTTGTTGTAATTAATACGCAAGCATTTGCTTGTAGATGGTCCTGAGCCGGAAAACAAGTGTTGCCAGTTGTGGTGCTATTAAAAGTAGTTCTCAGGGCTTTAAAGGGCCAAACGTCCAGGGAGTGAAAATCCCAGCTCCAACCAGTGGCTCTAGGCCAGTGTCCATCAGCTGAGGGTCTGACCACAAAGGAAGGACAGCACGAGGCCTGGTGGCTGAGGACAGAGGAAGTGCTATGTGCTTGCAGCACTGGACCTTACGTGTGATCAGACAACAAAGAAATGCAGGGCAGACTTCTTCAGAGCAGGAGGAGGGGAATGACTACCGGAAAATAAGGGAATTCCAAAGCCCCATGCTGCAGACTATATGCATGCTCAGTTTCTGGTCGAGGAAGCTATGTGAGATTTCTCTTTGAGTCAGAGCAATGTAGTGGATAAAAAGGCCCTGTCTAGCCAGGGGGATTTCCTGAGGCCATCACAGACCAGCTCCACACGTTGTTAAGAGGCTCATTTTCATGAGAGTTCTTGTTGCATTTGTATCGCTGGCTCCAGGCCCCAAGAGCTTCAAGTGCCACATCACAGTGCTACAAGCCCAGTGCTGAATGCTTGGCACACGACCAGGCATCTTCCCTTCCCTCTCTCTGTTCCCTCAAGTCAGCAGGTGGGGCTCCAGGGCTCCATCTTGTTTTGATTTGTGTGTGGAATTTTTTTCTTGAAGAAGAAGAAAATGAAGACAAAACTTCCCATTGAATATTTGCTATTCTCCTCTCCCCCATGTTGTTCCGTGGAGGTGTTTGGAGATAAGAGATAAAAAAACCTTTTTTTTTTTCTTCCTCATCAAAGGGGCTCGGTATTTTTCCTGAAACGGGATGCTGGAAACACTTCATCACTGAGGAATACTGGCCTGAGGTCTGCTCATCCTCACATCAGGATAAATCAGTAGCAATTCCAGTGAGGTCACCAGGAGTGCTCTGGCAGGCAGCTCCCCTTGCCGGATGCGGGGTCAGCCCTGATGAGCCAAACACTTCCACATGACCAGCCAGGCCCCCATCCCGTGCCAGGTCACAGAATGGGTGTAAATGGATGCAAGGCAAAGAAAACATAAACCTCTACCAACTTTCCCTGTGAAACAATCATAAAAGTGCTGGAACTCAGATGCTGGAGGGAGGAATTAGGGGACAAGCCAGCACCAGCAAAAAAACCTACCAACAAAAGTGTGTGATACTGGCCAGGATAAGAGAGAACCAGGGCAACACATATTATTTTGTTACTTACTTTCCCACACACTGATGTCCAATGTTTAATTCTCTCCTATCATTTAGGTCACTGCTGCATTTAGCCCTATGGGTTTGAACAATTAATTATTTTCAGCAATAGAACTATTCCATTTTCAAAACTGGTTTGAACAGTAGATTAGTTCTAGATTAAATAATTTAACTACAGATCAGTAGTAGGTGTTTGTTCTACATTAAGTTGGCATATCATTGAGCAGATATTACTTTTTAACGTTTCAATACACTTAATAATTTATAATACTACATCATAAACTGGATGAATAACCATCACATTGGAACACTACAGCCAACACCTCCAAATTTAATCTCTTTTCCAAAGAGCCTTGTTCAATCTTTTAAATGGTCAGCTACGTGGAGAAAGGAAGGAATGTAACCACAAAGACTAAGAAAAGAAAGTTGCTTAACTACGTGAGCATAAGCTCTCAGGTTGCTCGGCCTTAAACAAATGCTATGTCTAAGTTTCTCCACCTCTACGTGACAGAGGTAACTAATTAACTGACTGTTGTAAACACCATGCAGTTATTTATGAGATGCTTTTCAGCAAACAACTTGAGGCAGATATTTCGAACGACGTCTCAGAAAATCTCTTGAAATGACCCTTAAATTCAAAGAACTATGTGCTTAGGTATGCTGTTAAATCCAGATTCATCCCATGCCTCAGTTTCCCCTACAGCTAAGTGCTGAAAATATGACCTTCCTACTTCACAGAAATCTAGGGAAAGCTAAGTCATGAACAGTCCCTTAGTAACTGCAAATCCTTGGGCAGAAAGTCTTGGAGAATGCCTTAACATTAGATACGATGGATAATTGAGGCAGAAGAGGCCCAGAGCTCATACCATAAGAAGTTTTGGGGTTCATCATGTCAGAAGCAAAAAGATATGAAGTCAGTTTTGCACAGAGCAGCAGCATCTGGGAGCCATCAGGATGAGTTATGCTCCACTTTCAGGGGACAGAGAAGGGCTTTAGGCTGCTCCCTCCCATGCCATTTCTCATTCACAGTGAGAAGGGCAGGCTGCTTCTGCTCTTCTGTTCTGCTGGAAACAGGGGCATCACAGAGATACCTCCTTTCCAAAAAGAAAGGCAAGACTGAGAAGAAGAGGTTGGTGGAGAAGGGACGAAGGAAGGGCATATTTTCAGTTTTCATCATACTTCCAGAAGTGGCAAAATTACTTTCCAGAAAAGGAGAACACTGGAGATACATAAACTAAATGGGCTGCTCAAATGCCATATTTAAGTTCAAGCAATCCTATTATTAAAGGCCAGGAATGATCAGTCTGGGTTACAGAAGTGTGCAATTGGCCAGCTGCACTAAATATGGCCTTTACCTTCCTGCAGTGCTTAGGTGGAGACAAACCAAAATCAAGGCATTGGGGGTTAAGCTCTGAAAGAGAGCAGAGAAACTTGCCCTCCCTCTTATTATTGCTATGAGGTCTGAAAGGCTGCAGACAGAGGACTCATTCTTGGAGAAGCCACAGTGTACATTATGGAAGTAAACTGGAAGCACAGTTAAAGGTTAGCACGTCTTTTCCTCTCCACTTGTCATTGATATGGATGAAGCCCATTCTTACACTGGCAAAGGGAAAGAAAAGAAGAGTTAATGTCACCTTCCCTTCTCTAAATTCTCAGACTTGATGACTAACAGGCTACCATATTTCATTAAGAAAAAGGCCTGTTTTTTACTTAAAAGCCCCAAAAGTATACAGAGAAAGTAATTTTCAAGGTCAGAGGGTTGTTTTGACATTTAAGAAATACTAAAACAGAATTTGGCTTTTGAATTTGTAAACCAGAACTACTTCCTGACCTGAGAGACAATCTGCCAAACTTCTAGCTGACCCCAGGCTCTTCAGACTAAACTAGAATTATCAGATATATTGTGTTGCCTAGGTGCACACCTCTGATTTTAGTACTAAATTTTGATCAGCCTTAAAAAAACTCAGTTTCTGAGACCCTTTATAGCAGTAAAACTCAGCCCTTGTCACAGTAACTGAAGTGGCTTTCTTTAATAACCGCTCTGGTAAAGTTTTTGCTTACTACTGGAGAATTCAATTGCTTAATATACACTAATAAAAAAATATAAGGGAAATAGAAACATTTCAGCACACAGAAACCAAAAACCTCCTTTTATTTTACACCAAGCCTTTGATCCTCCTACCATCCTGTTGCAATACAAACCAATTTCATTTAATGTTACATCTGATGAGCCAGACTTCTGTGAGATTGCAAAACTCTGCTAAATCCCTGGGCAAACTGTAAATGGGCTGAGGGGAAGGTTCACAACTTCACAAATTGCATGTGCACACAGGTGAATCATGCAAACATAGGTAGCGCAACCTTGCTGTGCCAGCTCAACACAACTTTGTACATATATGGTATCAGAGGGTCATACTATTGCTGAAGATAAGCAAGAGATCTCATTGTTTCTCCTTGCAGCCTCTTCCTCATGTGTGCAAAGTGGGCTGTAAAAAAGCCATTTTATTTTAAATGGAGGGGCTGTACTTTCTGCTTTGCCTCTCACACCAAAACAGACAAACTAATTTTACTGTTTCAATTAGGCAAGATAAATTAAACTTTTAATTGTGTTTTCTCTCTACATTTTTTTCAGTGACCATCTGAAAACTTTCAGCCAAAACTCAAAGATGCAGTCCTGCAAAGGTTGCTGAGCTGAAGAACAAAAACCTGATGGAGTGGAGTGGGAGCAGAGAGAATGCTTTGCTGTTCCAAAAAGGACGCTGTGAAGTTTCTGTTGCTTCCTAAATGAAACCCAATGCTATTTAAATTATGCCAGTTTCTGTATGGAATATAATGGGAAATACTTTCTAACACTATTTACTAAATTTGTTTTTCCTACTTTAATCATAGTTGGTATGTAATTGTAATAAATCTTCTGTTTGTTGTTTTTTGTTTGGTTGTTTTTTTGGTAAGTTCTGTTTACAATATTTAGCAGGAAAGTCTGCAACGCTGTTATATCCAACTGACTTGGGCATTACAGGATGTAACTTTTTCTCTAGGAAAAGATTTATCTTCAACAGACTACCCAACTCGCTGGCTTCTGCCTTTTGGTAGTTCTCCTCTTTTCTCTATGCAGTCATCTCAACATATCATCCTCTAGCCAACAAATATTTAAAATTCATACAATCTAAAAGATGACTCAGAAAGCAAGAACTGATGAGTTCTGACAAAAAGATCTATGAACCTGGCACTTCCTGGTGCTTAGGATATTCACATACAAGAAGGAGAGAGATGCATAACAACACTGCTCAGCATTTGAATTTTTTTAGGTGTAAGACTCACAAAACATTTAAACACAATAATGGAGAAGTTTTGGATCAGATGATTATTTGTGAAGCTGAGGAAGTGATAGTGCTAGTAAAATGAGAAGATTGTCATTTCTTTCTAATGCCCAGTTAAAGGCTGGCTTAGGCTGTGATTCTGGTTTTGGCAGGAATACAAGGACAGCTTCTTGTGAGAACCACTGCAACACTAGACAGCTCAAAGTGGAAACGATCAAGGGAAAACAAAACTGAGACCCTTTGCAAGCAAAATGGTCAATATATAGGGCACACAGTCAAAACATTTGAAAAGCTGAGAAAAGACTGATGACACCTGCTTTTGCCGAGGGAATCTGTGGCGTTAGGTGCTCCTACCTGGCTAAGTTCTAGTTTTTCCTGACGTGAATTCATAGTCGAGGTGCAGAGATTAAATCTAACCAAATCTAGGGCTACTGCATATGTACCTGCAAAGATTGCAATGTCTCATGATTATCATTTCTCAAGGAGCTCAGATCAACTGTGTTGAAAAAATGAAATTAGGTCCTACTGAAAATATCAATACCAAATTCTTAATCTGAGGTTGCTACTGGAAATCTGCAAAATGCACAAGGCAGCACTGAATCTTTGCTCCCAGAATTGGGGATTCTGCCAAGTTAAAAAAGAGAAAGCTATAAAAGCCTGTTTAATTGGGAAAGTAAGACAATGACACCCTTAACATTGACAAGGAGTGGGCTTGTTAGGTTAGAAAAGGATCTCTACAAAACCTCTGCTAATATCCAAACTTCAAGAGGAATGGTATTCTGGTGAGCTGGGCCATGGCTGACACCATGAAGATGAAACTGAGGTGCAGCAACAGGACATCAAGTGATTTCCCCACCATTGGGAGGGATTTTAATAGCTGGGGTTAAAGTGAAGAATTCATATCTTGTCCCATTAGCAAACCACAAGCTTATATTGCTTTTACTACAAACAGATTTCCCTTCACTGTACTGTACTTTTCTTCTTGCTGACTGCTCAGTGTGACCATCCAAAAACACTCTATTTGTGTTATTTTTCACACACACCACCCTGAAAAAAAATTCAGTATTAAAGTAGAGCAGTTTCCTCCAATACAGTTCAACATCCAAACTAAGCAGCAGTAAAATCATTTTTATTCAGTGACTGAGATTTCAAACAGTAAAGTGATTGTTAGAGAGTTATAGACTGAACCATGCACTGAAAAAGACCCCAGAAGAAATTTCTGGTGACAGCTCTCTCACCTTGACAGTCCTTGAGAGCAGGGGGAGAAGGAGGAGTGTATGCACACTTGAAATGGGAGTGATACTTGAATGCAGTCAAGCTTCACGATCACAGTAACCAGAATTTGGCAGACTTTGCCTTTGGGAATGAAGTGTGGAGACAGAAAGAAGGGAGCTGGGTACCTGAGCCCAGCCCATGTGTGTGAGAGAGGCTGTTCACCTCCAAGCTGGGTGTGCCTGAAGCAGGAGTCAGAGGGAGAGAGAAGCCAGGAGCTCCCTGATGCCAAGTGCACTCCCACACTGCCAAGCTGAGCAATCCAAAGGCATGGGTGCTAAATGTGGTCTTCTCTCTCTGTGCAGACTCTGGCAAACCCTCTACCTTCTCTATGTCTTTGTTTTCCTGTTTGAATATGAGGTATTCCAATGAAATATAAATATTAATATTTGATTAGCGCTCAGCTACAAAGCTTAATTCCTTAAAGTCTAGTACGGATCTTTGAAATCCTTGAAAAACTATATAAATATGAATCCTTTTATTTTTATAGCATTACATTAACAACTGTACAGTGGAAGTTGATGAATTAAATAATCTCTGTCTATATTTGCTCATACTTTTGTGGAACTGTTACCTTTTCAGCTGCTATTTCTCATGCCTTGTCTCAATCCAGAAATGTCATTTTTGGTAAAGTTTTGCAAAAACCCATTCAGCTGCTTTTGAGTCATCCAACTATGTAAAAAACAGTTTCCAGCTGTTAAGTTTTCCATAAGCCTTTTTTTCTCAGACATGCTTGTATAATTATAACACAGCTTTGTTTTAAAACATCAAACTTGACACGTACATAGTCCTGAAAGGGAAGTAGCAGCACCGACATATTTGAAACCATTTGGTTTGGGAATAATAACGTTTTTACCATATTAAAATATCTTTATTTTCTAAAATATTCTTCCAGACGCCAAGCTACACTTTTCTAACTGTAGACAGCCAATAGTGTAAATGACCAGTAAAAAAAGAAAAAAAAAAAAAAAAGATAAAAGAAACCTTTTACTATTTATCTTCTACTATTCTTGCAATCTGTGACTAAGCTGTAGCAGGAAGACTAGGAGACAGTTTTAATTGCTGCATATTTGCATTTTTATATAGAATGGCATCAAATTGGACTGGAGGTGATTCCTCACATATTCTGTCTAGATAGAAATGAACTGACCTGATACCAAGCAGTGAGGAATCAGCCTTTTCACACAATCACAAACTGGGCAGGTTAGAAGTGGCCACAGGGGATCATCGGGTTCAATCTCTCTCCTCAAACAGGGTCATATCCGAGCACATGGCACAGAGTTGAGTCTAGATGGATTTGGAATATCACCAGTGATGGAGGCACTACAACCTCTCTGGGGAACCTGTTCCACTGCACAGTCACCTCCACAGTAAAGAAGTTGTTCCTCATGTTCAAGTTGAACTTCCTGTGCATCAGTTTCTGCCCTTTGCCTCTTGTCCCACTGCTTGGCACCACTGAGCAGAGCCTGGCTCCATTCCCCTGACACCCTCCCTTCAGACACTGACAGACATTGGTGAGATCTCCTCTCAGTCATTGCTTCCTGAGGCTGAACAGGCCCAGCTCCCTCAGCCTTTCCACATAAGAGGGATGCTCTAGTCCACTAATCATCGTTTGATCCCGCTTCATTTAATCTGGAATATTTTAGGTTCTGATGTCTTAGGGAAGCAAGTATTGGTTTTGGTTTTGAGACTATTAATGATGGCTGAAACAGCAGCCGTAGTCTGAGGGATTATTGGATTACATGGGTTTCACTCTCAGAACTGTTTTTTTTAATATGACAATATAAAGGCATATGCAGCTTTTGTGCCTTGCATGAACTACTGGCCTCAGCATGAACTCCTCTGTCAGACTGGAAGAATTCTTTCGAGAGATGAAAAAATAGTCACTGCATGTGTAGGTTTTTATATAGGTCTTAGCTGTGATGATTTGTATAGACAAGAGACTCCATAGTTGTTTCTTATTCAAAGTAAAGAGCAGTATCTCCTGCTCCTGCCTTTCCTGGGACATATCCTCTTACCATGCAGGTGTGAGTCCACAGAAACCACAAACGTCAGTGACATGACAGTGAATCTGAGGAGACAGCCTGACTCATCCGGAAGCAAAAGATACAACTCTGGCAAATATGTGTGTGTGTGCACACACTCTTCCCTACCTTACACTATTTTCACGTCTATCAGTACACCTATAAATCAGTTGTATGTTCACTACTTGGAGAGGTTTCCTGAATGTGTTTCAAACCACATCAAACATACAAGTGGAGCTCAACAAACACATGGCACTGGGATGCAGTTACAGGGAAAAAACCTCAAGCAGTTCCTCTCCTTTGTCCTGTGTTCCCTCTCTGCTGTCTGCCTTGGAAAGCCAAGAGATCAGTAAGAGACCCTATCCTAAGCAAGGGGCAGAAGCATGGTTGCTCTGGGACCCTTTACTCTAAATTTCCTGAGTTTAGGGAGATTAACACCGCAGCTGTGACATCCATTAGTGTTCCTTTTTGTGAATACAAAACATGGTCCAGGCAAGTGTATTGTTCCTAAAGGAAAAGATATACCATTGGGTAAATAGGTGTCTGCTCTAAGTTATGTCATTCAGTTTAAATCAATGCTACTGGATTTTGAAACCCACCAGTACGACAATGAAGTGAAAAGGCCACAGAAAAAGTCCAAACAAACTCCAAGTTATGCTGTACACTCTGCTATTCAGAGTTTCAATGTTGAGACAAAAGAATAGTAAGAGTTTGCCATTTGCTAATTGTTAATCAAGAAATCTGCCAGACACACTCTTTGAGGGCTCTGTCTGGACCAGGTAGATGCTGCAATACACAAAGAGCTTCACACATAGAGAAAGAAAGAGTGTTCATGGACAATGATGCAGCGTTCTTAATTAAGATTTTCATTACTGATACATACATTAAGGTTTTTCTAATGCAAGTGCCCAAGCACTCTAATGTGCAGGTAGATGTCTCTGATTCTATCTCTAGAAACTCTTTTGCACATCATTGCAAACATCCACCAGCCAAGGCTCAAAATCAGCCTACCTGCCCTTTGCTATAATGACAATGAAAAATAAAAAATGATGTTTTACTTGTCTGCCAGATGAGAACTTAGCTTTTTGCAGTCATGAGAATGAATAGGCTTCTGCAAGGCTTTACTACAGCGTATTGAAACTGATTCTGATCTCACTTACACCTGTTTGATGTTGATGTAACATCAGGAGCTTCAATAAACATGAGCGCAGCAAATGTTGAAGGAAAAAATAATGGAAAAGACATGTAGGCAAATGGAAAACGGGATGAAACAAAACATGGGTTTGCCAAAGGTAGTTTGTAGTAGGCTAACCTGATAACTTTCTTTGATAAGATAACTGATTATCCAGACAAAGGAAACACAGTAAATTTAATTTATCAGTAGAGCATTTGATACAATATCACAAGGGAAATTATGAGTTTAGATCAAGATTTGCAAAAGGAATAAAGTGAGCAACTGCTTACCTGAAGGGGACATTGAGGAATGGTGAAGAAAGGATTATTGGGCAAGGTGAAGGCTACATTTCCATAATTGTTTAGTTAAATAAAATAGCTTTTTCTATCTAATAAGATTTGGCTAGAACAGGTACCATTTCTTTAAAAGGCCCCTCAGATGGAGGGGGCATATATTAGGAAAAAGTGTGGGCATGTTTAACAGCTATAAAAGGATCAATCAATACCAATATATTGCTCATTAGCAATATTTAGTTCTCATTCACCTGTAATGTTCAAGTGTTATTTCTCTGTCTCAATTCTTTGGGAAGTTCAGAGATGCTACAACTCTCTCAGCAGTTTACTTGTACAGTTTAATTAAATACCTAGTTCAGTTTCATGCTTTTAAAATATTCTTATTCCCAGAACAGGATGCCCACTCTACAAAATCTTGATGAATGCCTCTGAATGCTGGACCCTGCCTCCCAAGAAAAAGCTGCTGGAGTAAGATGTGGAGAACTACTTGGTGATCAGACACACTTACAAAAGCATTGCTTGTCCCTGAACACACTGCGTGCTTTTCTAGATCCAGTCAGGTTAAGACACTTTGTAAATTCCTGCAATAGCAAAAACTGGGCTGCCCACTAGCTGAGTGACAATGTTGCACTGGCACAAGCCAGGATGGAAGGTGAAAACATTGCCACAGAAGTCACAGCATCAACGTGAGATTAAATTGCAGGCTCCACAATAAAAGATCTGCCAAACTATTTTCAACAAGTTGAGAAAAACCAGGATTTTTTTACATTCTTCCCTGAGGCATGTCTCAGTCTGCAGGTATTTGAATGACTAAAATTGCTACCTTTCCATTAAAGTTCACTAGAAGAGAAGCTGCATTTTTGTTTTAGCCTTCTGTGGCAGAATTTAAGTATTTAATGTCATGACTGGACCATGTTAAGCATCCACACTCACACAAGAAATTTGCCCTAAACCCCAAAACGTAAAAGATTTTTTAAATGCAAAAATTGAAAAACAGTGTCTGAAAACCTTCATTCTTCAGAGCTGGTTATATGCTGATCACACAAAGTAGTTCTCCTTCATAACCTTCAGTGCATATTGCAGAGCATCCAGAATGTTGCACATTATTTTTTGTCTTTTATGTAGAAGTGGATTTACTGCAAAAATTGAAAAGCAATTAATCTCTTTACAGACATCCAGGATAAGTGAACATGGACAAACATGAAATTTAAATACACACCCAGATCTAAATGTTGCAACTGATCCTGACTTTGGTGATTGGGTGAAGCATGAATACTTCTAAATTGCATGCTATTTGAAGTTGGGATTTCAATTTTGTCCTTGAAAATTCAAGCTGTTTAGAGTATGCATAAGAAGCTAAAACATTGGAAAACATCATTCAGGAAACTGATAGAGCTCTTCTATTAAATTTAAAACTCGGTACAATGGAACGGGAGATAGCAAGACCAATTCAGATTCAAGAGCATTTGCTTTCGGTGGTGCACAAAAATCTAGTATTTTGGACGTGCAAACACATGAAATGAAAATATTAGCTGGGGGGCTGAATTTGTGAACCATGTGCAACCATGTGATATTATCAAAATATGATGGAAAGCTTCAACAGTGAACAAGAACTTCAGAGGAAAGAATCACTATTTCTCAATACACTGTGATCTTTTATGTCTAAGAGTTCCCATTCCCACCAAGAACAGCCTTCATGAAACGAGGCCTGAAGACTACTCACATGTGTTTTGACATGTGTAATGGCTCACAAATGAGCTTCATTGAAGATGATTTGCTTCTTTTTTAAAGTGGGAGCAGCAGAGAGGAAGAGAAGATGGAGGACATCCTCCTACAAGCTCCTTTTCCATTGTGGTGTCTCACATGCAGGACATTCAGCATGAACATGGGCATGTGGGCAAGCATTTGGACCTCCCTGAGTAGTCATATCTTGGTGCCAGCTTCAATAGACAAATCTATGATGTCTTGATCAAAAGGTGACTTTTGGGAAACATCCCATTTCTGGATGTTGTGTTTTATAACAACCACTCCTCCAGCCCAACTTGTTCTTGGTACCATTTTTACCCTGTATCTGGTGTATACATTTGATGGAGGCAGACACACAACATGATGGCCAAAGCAGGGTGCATCAAAAAGGATTTCTGCACTAGGAGGAAGACTCACAATAAAGCTCAGAAAAGAAAAAGACATACAGCTGTAGAATAGCATTGTGATTGCCAAAGCTGGAAGATAATTTACCATAACTAGAAAGGGAATATTCTGAAAAACTCTGCCACACTCTGTAGCTGTTACCATTTTGCACAGTGATTTTGACCCAACACACTGGTCTGTCTTAATATTTTGATGGTTGGCGTTCAAACTGCTGTAGGAAATGCTGCTACTGCTTCAGAAAGGTGGTCTTTTCCATCCAAGTATATTAAATTATGCCAGTGTGGGGTAAAAGTGCATTGAAAAACTCCATTTTCTCTCTCCTTTTCTCTAGTTAAATCTAAAATATTATGCTCCTACAACTGTCTAGTTAAAGTCCATTTTTTTTCTGTTGTACTCTGTAATATTTTAAAAAAGCTAATACAATACATTATATTACTCAAAGTAAATGAAAAATAACTCAGAACAAAGAGATTACTAGTATGCATAATGGTGGAAAGGTGTGACATTTTCAGCTGTCATGCTGTCCAATCTTGAGTTCAATCTCATCCAGCACCAGTGGATATATTGTAGGTATTGCAATTAGAAGGCAGGTAGCACACATGCCTCTGTTGTAATCCACACATCAACTTCATCAACAGCAATATGCAGCCTTTATTACTTGCTAAACAATTTGAATGTCAACACATAAACTAATGCTTGAATGAAAAAACTGGGACCAAATTTTGCCCCTTTTTGTGAATCTGGCTACATCTTGTATTTTCTGGATATTTAGTTTACTTTTATGTCAGATGTTTTTAAAAAAACCTGTGAACTTTGACAGATTTGTTTTAAATAATGAGGTTTTTTTTTCCCATGCACATCTATTGCTTAAGTTTATTTGATGCCTACATCTTCAGATAAAGAATAAAGCTTAAGATTGTGGCACTGCTCAAGAACATTTTTCCCAAGGTGTACTCTCAGTTATAAAGTTTCATTTCTTTAAGTACACCAGAGCAGAATTTCAGCTCTGCTGCCATTTCGAGGCTGTTTCACCATTTCTCTCATTTGCCTCTACCCATGTTGTTTTCTTTTTTGGAACATTCCCTTCCTTCAGGAGACACAGAATAGCTGGGGAAAAAAATATTCCTTTCCTGACTCAGACTGCTGTTTAGGTGACCATTCCCTTCCTAAACCTCCTTATTTTCAGAAGCAGATCAACTGATTCTTCTGGATAATTTGCATGTCTATTTATTACATTAATTATGATAATTCTTGAAAAATGCTAACTCTTGAAAGCTGTTGTAAACATAAGGCTTATTACATGTAGACTTTTTTTTTGCATTTTGCAAATGTTCATTTCGGATTCATGAATAAGCTTGACCTGGAGGTTATTATCCTCTTCTCAAGCAAGAGAGAGCTTCTTAAGAAACCTGAGAAGAGAAAAGATGCCTCCTCCCTGTTCCTGATGTAGCAATCACTGTTGTTCTGCAAAACAACACCAATCACAGAACCAGATACAGGGATTCAGAGGGGCCTAATTAATTGCTATTTCATGATAATGGTTTAGAGTGGTAACAGACGACAGTTTGGTGGTGAACAAGTACCAAAGCAGGGACATACACATAGATATCAAAGATTATTTGAGCATCATCACGTCTCATGAAGTCAATAAGGACTCTTAGAAACTGGCTACCAGCAGGCTGGAATACTGCTGGGTGTCTTTTGACATCCAAATCACTGACCATATGATGGATGGTTCTCATAACTATGATGAGATCAGTAAGATGCCTCTCAGCTTCCCTTAGGTCATCATTACTTGACCAAATACATCTTCATGAGGCTAGGGAATAAATGGCGCTTTTTTGCACTTTTTTCCTTATTTTCTTTTTCCTTTTTTTTTTTTTCCCCCTTGTTTTTTAAACTAGGATGTCAAGTAACAAGAATTAGAATCCGCATTCAGTCTGATAGGAATGATGCAGGAGCTCAATACAACCTGCTTACACCAGAAATCTATTTACGCAAGATGGACAGATATCCATGGAATTAGGTTAGCATGTTCTGCAACTTCCTTGTAACTGGATGACTTTGGTGCCCTTCTGATTTGCACTTGCAAAAGCTAACAGCAGATAGCTTTTCAGTATTGCATGGGCTCCATCTGAACAGGTGGTGCTCTGGAAGTTAAAGAAGTGTCCTGCTGTAGCTGTTAATCCTGGGGTAGCTATCTCTCCTACTGTAAAACACCTTAGCAATGTCGATAGTGCTACAGGCTGGTTGGAAGAATTCTTCCATGAAAAGAATGATTTTGACAAAGAATACACATGTGTCTCTCAAAGTCCTGAGGACATTCAAGGGGAGCAGAGATTAACTGTTTTCCTGTTAAGTGGGAATATAGTTTGGGGGAGAGACCTATGAAATCCTTCCACCTCCAAAACCCTGATATCATGTAATTAGGCAGATGTGTGTGTAACATCTGGGAGAAGGATGTGGACTGAATCATCAGCAATTTGTGGGAAGGGATATGAAGAGAGCCCAGTGCTAGACACAAAGACAGAGGACAGAACAAATCAGTTACCTAGATTAGAAACGTGTTTGGCAGGTACCATTAACAGCCCCCAATGTAAAAATGTCCCATTTACACTTTTTCTGTTACCAAAAAGAACACAGGCTATCAATGGCCTGAAGGACCTGCCTTCCAGAGAGAAAGGGGAGAGCCAGTACAGAACAAGACATGCCTGAAATATAGTAGGGCTCCTATGGAGCTTGCTAATTTAGGAATGGAGGAGCACCAAGAAGTCCTTCTTGGCGGTGGAATAAGCCTGATTTCAAGAAGCAAGAGAGCATGTGATTCTAATCCTACATATCATGAAACAAAGGCAGACAGATGGAAAACAACATATGCATGGTCACACAGCAAAGCACTGTCGAAGAGGGATTTCAGCTTCAGATTTCCACATGCCTGCCTATCATGAAGCCAGCTCGCTGCTTGCACCTATCTGCCTTGCCCTGCAGAGGCAGAACAATGTTAAACTGGTGCCTTTGTGCAAATGTTGAAGGCACATGGCGTCTGCCACAGACATAGATGATTTTGCCACTGCTGAGGGAAGCGTTAACACAAGCGGTGTTAAAGCTTCCCCTCCCTGAGTATCATTAATGCTTTTTATTGATATTATGAAGTTCTGCAACAAAAGTAATAGGATTTGTCAGGGGCCGTTATAAACTGCCCCTGCTGGATAAATACATAATACATGATGGCAAAGGTCCGATGGGCCTTTAATCAATTGCCTTTCTGAGTCAAATAAATGTCACATTAGACATAAGCCATGTTGCATTCTGTGGGCGCCTCTGCTCCCCTCATCTCGCAGGCCTGACACCGCCACGGGCAGCTATGGACACGCATAGGCTCCTACTTATTTGCAGCAAATATATCAGAGCAAAAGTGGAGCAGCATGTTGTAAATTACAGATTTGGGACACCTTATAATGAAAGGCAAAGGAGAAGAGGAAGAAATATGGGGACACCATAGGCATGATAGGTCAGCTCAAATACGTCTCCTTGGGAGCTGGCATTGTCATACCACCTTTTGCAGCCTCTGCAGCAAATCTCATCTTTTTGCCCACAGGGTGGGGGGAGAAGGCACCATGTCATTTCTTTCTGCACTGCAAAAGTAGTGGATCAACTTTAAATCTTAAAGCCACATATTTTAGGTCTAGCACCAGGAAAAGAAAGCTCTGGAGTGGTTTCAGCAAGCACCTTGGAAAAATTATCAATGTTCATTTGCACTTCCGCACCCCTTTAGAGAAATTCCAACAATCTAAACACAACCTGAACACAAATTTACAGATTTGCAGGTTTAATTCCTCTCCCAAATATGAAAGAGCTATTTCTCTTACTGTGTTGTTTTTTTTTTTTTAAATTCCAGGCAGGACTTTAACAGTCATCTACTTTCTCTCTGAACAGGTAGGAGACATGAATTTAAATTGCAAAGTGGAGATCTGAAGTAACACAAAGTCCAGGTATATTTGGATGTGGAGTTCTAAACCTAAATTTAAAAGTCTTCATTATTGTTGGCATTCACTAAATAGCTTCAGCTTGGACATCCCAAAACAGTGGCTTAAAATGCTGGTGGACATTTGGAAAACTTTGGTCTGTCTTTACTTAACTATAGTAAATATTATGAAGTGGTAGTGCTATATTTCCCTTTATATTTCAACAAGAAGAGTCATTGTTTCAAAAGCACTAGATTTCACTGCCAATATGTATGAAGGAATCCCAGAAAAATGCGAGTTTTTGTTCCAAATGCGCAAAACCATCATGTGTCAGAACCTGACAAAATTAAAACTCAAATTATAACAAACAAACAGTCCCAAAGGCTCCAATCCTTATTCTCCCCAAAAAGGAAAAAACCCAAAACTTAAAGCATGAAAAAATTAATTCTTCCTGTTCTGGGTCTTGAAAACACAATTATCTGGATAAACACAGTATTTTCTTCAGTTAAAAAGGTCAGCGAATCACCAACCCACACAGCAGCAGCCAAACTCAAGTGAATGCGACTAGGTGAGAAAAGAACACTGCATAACACCTTCCAAAGAAATCGCTGACAGATTTTTAATCCTGATACTGTTGGATGTCAATAAGAATACAGCACATTTAACCTACTCAGATAAGAAGAGCATCTCAGGGAGCAGCCAGGACTGGGTAAGGAAGGGTCCCACACCACAGGGTCAAACTTCAGCAAGGACAGGTTGCAATGCTAGCTGACTGTTTTCTGTATTTGTTTTGCACTTGCACAGCAAGGAATACTCTATATTTAATTTTGAACTAAAAGACAACGGCATAATGCCCATCAGATTATGTATATCCCCACATATAAACAGAAATCTTCCATATTGTCATCCAGAAATGCACATATAAATTCCAGATCAATCAATCAATTAATCAATCAATCAATCAATCACACAATGTCACTGAAATAAAATCTGAGTTCCATAAGGTGACACTACATTAAAATCTTGGACTGCATTAGAATAAAAATTCAGTATGGAGTCCTGTGGCCATGGAAAGCAACAGAGGCCCTGGGCTGACTTTGATGGAACTTAAAGAAAAGGCACAACTTACATCAATGAAAAGTATAAAATGTTATGAATACTTACACAAGAGACAAGGAAAGGTTCCTCCAGAGAAAGGCCACAAACTGATTGTGAGTGATCTGGAAAGAAAAGAGGGAAAGAAAAAAGGAAATCATATTGTTAATAAACACACTAAATGATAGTATGTAATGTAACAATATAAAACAGGGATCAAGGAGACTTACAGATGGTGGCAATTCCCACAGGAGAGGAAAAACAATGTTTTAAATTCACAAACAACATAGATCTTGAAAGTTTTGAAACTACCCGACCCTAGAACTATGTAGCTGAGAAAACTGGTAACGGCTGAAGAGCTTTTCAGCCCTGGGATAATTCCAGGCCAGCAGAGACTAAATATCCTCTGGTGGCTGTTCAACAGTCTCCGTGAAATAGGCTTGTGGCTCCTATGGACAAATGCTCTTATCACAAAAAAAACTGCCAGATTTGAACGGCATCCTTCTTAGCAGTCATGCCAGATGATACAGGACTCTGAAACAGAACTCGGCTTCTTGATCCTGACCTTCACAAAAGAGGGGTTAGGCTTATTATTAGGGCTGAGAATGCTTACATTACAGCTGATAGCTGCACAGAAAAATTGTGTTGTCTTAGTTCCTTCTGTCAACACAGTATCTTTTGGACTTGATTGATTTGTTACCCTGAGACCCCTAAAAAAAAATGATTGCATGAAAGTCGAATGGCTAAAGGTTTGCAAACTTCTGGTAGACTACAGGTCTACTATGGGGTATCTAAGCTTTATTGCCAACATATTTATTTCCATATTTATTTCCAAAACATAATAACCTGGGATGAAGCAATAAACAAAATTAATCAAAGCCTGATGCTCTGAATTGTAACAAGAAGACACACTCCTGTTGGACACAGAAAACAAAGGCAGATGCTCCCCAAATGTTCAAAGCTACAAATCAGTCCTGCCTCCCCTTCCCTTTGCCAAGCTGAAAAAAATCTGGGTAGACAGGCCAGACAGTGCTCTCCAGAAGATTGTTATCAGGGGACCAGGAGCACAGTGGAAAACAACCATGGGATCCATGTGGTGTACTCCAGTACCTAAGACATGGCCCTCAACTTCTGCTTCCTGTCTAGTTACAGGGAGAGATTAGCTCTGCCATTCCTCAAAGCAATTAAAAAAACTCAGAGAAATATAAACCTGCATTAAGAGAGTGAAGGGAAAGAGAGGAGCTGTCACAGGAGAGAGAGAGAGAGGGGGAGAGAGAGAGAGAGAGAGAGAGAGAGAGAGAGAGGGAAGGCAGGCAGAAAATCTGTTCAGAGTAGTAGCTACTATTTATGGGAATTGGTGGGAATTGTGGTGCTGGTAAAGTAGAGCGTGAGAGAAAGCATGTGGATAAATCCAGTGCTTGGTTTGCAGGGGAGATGGAGGAAGTACAGCAAAGAGCAGAGAAAATCCTAAAAACTTCAGGGCAGGAAACAGGATGCTTATAGCATCTTTTGGACAGGCCACTCAGAGAGGTCCTTGTTAACAGCAAATTTCTCTTTCAAGGAGCTGACTGCTCCCACATGTAAGGAAGATTTGCATGAGACAGAAGATGGGATGGATTCTGCCCAGACTGAAAAGCTGAAATGACATAAAATGAAAGGAAGGGCAAGATCAAGTTGGTGGAGAGAAGGTCACTATCTTGCTTTCAAGAATCCATTATTCTAATGAACTGTAACAGGGAAGTTCTCCTGGTGGAGAAAAATCTCCTTTCCTAAGCACGTACCCCTTACTTTCCTCTTACATTTCTCCTGAAGACTTAACCTCTATTACCTTAACCTCTATTAGAGGACTCATCTGTAATAGATGATAGTGAAGTACTGTTAGGGGCTGGAAGTTGGGTAGTATTTCTTTCAGAGTTTTGGGCAGATGGGACAGTGAGCTGTGAACCAGGGAAGAACCTGAAACAAGAGGTCTGAGCCAAAGAACGTGTCTTGGAGTCCCAGAGTTTAAAATAAAAAAAAAAAAAAAAAAAAGTGGGAGGCATCCAGTATGGGAAAAAAAAAAAACACAGGATGGAAAATTTTAGGCTGAGGTTATCGTTTGGCTCTGTTATAAGCAACATAAAACAAGGTCTCTTAAGGGAAAGCATCAAGCAATTTTGACAAAATGGATGCCAAAGAATTCTACAAATTATGGCCTGAGATTCTGGAGGTGCTGAGTAATGACTTAACACCAACATTACCAACAAATTTGCTCTGAGAAGTGAACAAGATTGTCCTGCCTTATTAAAACTGTAGGGTAATTATAGACTGGCACAATATACTAGAAGCTGCAAAACTAGAATCCGGCAAAATCACCAGAACTGAAACACTGTACTTTTAAAAATTATTGCAATTGGTCTGGACACTTGATTACCGGTTTTGTTCGAAAGAAAATATATGAAAACAAAACTTTCCCTGTAAAGTACTGGAAAAATAAGATGTGTCTGAGGAAGCTATGATTCATTCCAGGTTAGATAACTGCAGAAGACGTATGCGGGAGAGAAATGGGCCAAATCCTGTTCTCACTGCCCTCTGCAATTATGCTGACTTAATTGAAACCATGAGCAGAACCTGAACCATTAAAATGCTGGGGTGAAACTTCTTATCATATGGCACTGTTGGTCACTAGAGACATTTAACCTAATTACATTAGATTAACACAGTAGATTTCTTCAAGATACATTATTACATAACTACGTAAGAAAATGATGTTGAAGAAAGCTGACCATTTTCCCCATGTCTCTATGTTATAAACAGAATAGTTACCTGTCTCTATTTATGTCATTTGTTTTCAACCCACTATGGCTCTGCTTGGTGGAATGGATAAATGGAATCCCCTGATCTTTTTTTTAATATTGAATTCTTACTGTTAATCAATCATTATTACTTGGAAGATGTTTTGGCCATTGGACAGAATAGCCAAGGGCTAATGTTAAACCTGCCCTTGCTTCATTGTGATAAGATTCTTCTCCTTTTCTCTTTCTTTGCTATGTGAATAAATTCCATTTGAATCACAAAGACTAAGTGACATGCAAGGTCTACATGTTAAGGCTATTTAGGAATCTAGTCCCCCCCGAGTTTAATGAGAATGAAGTTCTTAAACACTGAAGAATTTCTATTAATGGGAAGTTAAGATGGTAAAAAAACAGTGGTATGAGTTACATTATATAAGCAGATAATAGATTTATGAGGCTAACTACAATTTTCAAAAGTGATTGAAGCATTCATGTTGAACTCCATTGGAAGTCAATAAAGCTGTAAACCATGATGAAATATATACTTTTGTTACCTTAAGCATTGCTTCCTTTGAACAACACCAACATCTTAGGTGCCAAAGTCATTTCTGCAACTGGCATTCAGTTGCTTCTTACACTTTATTCACTAAGTGGCTTGAGTTAACCTGCTTCAAGTGCCGTCTTAGCCGTAAATTGGGACAGTGATTCTGTTCCATTTTTGCAAAGTGATTTAGGATCTCTCTGATGTAATGCACCACACACCAAGGTGAGCAATGTTAATCCTTTAGCCCCAGACTGGTAAGAAGCAGGCTTGAAGGACTGAAAACAAATTTAGATAATCTTAAAATGACTGTTCTTGCCTCACAGCATTTTCACCCTTTACTGATACAGAACCAGTGAGGGGCACAGCTTTATCATATGTAATATACTTGGTGAATTGGATCTAAGATCCAGAGTTTTGCCTCTCCCCCTCTTCTGGGTGCACTACACCTGCTCAGTATGAAAACTAAAATTTAATCCCAGTGGAAGATAAAGAAAACAATTTAATAGAGAATTCCTCAGTTCAGAGGGGGCCAAATGGAGCCAGTGTCATGCTGGGGGGAAAGAGCAGACTGGGCTGAAATTCAGTGGAGCCCTTTAAGTGATCTGAGGGGGCAAAGAGACTGTACTGCATCTCTGACACAGCAGAGACAGATTACAGCAAAATTAAATTGAGGATTTCAGTGGATATAATTGTTGTTTTTATATATTAATGAATAACAATAATACCTGATTCTAAACTGAATACCAGGTTTGACATTTAATCTGAGCGCTTATACCATCCATAAATGTTCATAAACGTCACACGACCCCTACCCTTTGATTGAATTACAATCTAGTATGCAATTTAGGAAACACGGATTAATCTACATAGATTTATATTTCTGCAGGTTACGCAGTTATTTATTGATTTATACCCTTTTCCCCTAAGTATCCTTTCCATTGAGAATCCAAGAACATACATGCAAATCTTTAATAGGAGAGCAGCTCAAAATCCGGTGACTAGCAGCAGATGGAAACTTGGTTCAGTGAAATCTATACTAATTATCATCTCCTTTTTGAAGTCACCTCTGCTAATGGCCAGCAAAATCTTAGCCTCTGTGATATCTTCTATTACCTTCACATTACTTGTTACTACAGCCAGCAATCACCTAACATGTTTCTTGGCAATGCTGTGCAATTAAATCGCCTTTCAATCAGCTTGCTGAGGAATCCAGAGATGGAAACTGCTTTAATATTAGGAGTTAATTACAAGAATGCAGAGGAAGGCAGTCAAATGTTATGTTAGCATACCAGAAATATGACAACACCTTAGCCACAGATGTCACGCCTGAGGTAAGGGGCCACATCAGGAAAAGCAATACGGCAAGGTGGAGAGGAAAATGACCTTCAAGTTCTCCCTTGGTTTTTTTCTCCCTGTGGTCATGCTACTTGAAGTGACCACCTCCTTTAGCAGTCAAAATATCTGGAATTTCAGTGACCTGTGTTAAAAGGCTTCACTGCACAATGGTGTCTGCTTGGGGTCTGATAATGACACCCGCTCAAGCAGTGTGTCACCACACAGACATGGTCCAAAAGGCACATCACAGAAAAAGCAGTTCAGCAGATCTTGACCCATGCACAGGTCCAATCCTGCTCCTTTTGAAATCAAGTAAGCTTTTGCAAAGGGCTAGCAGGGCACATTCCTTTTCTTCATCTGCATCTTCACCTCTGTGTGTCTACCAGAAGAGGAAGCTCCACAGCCCAGCCCTTGTCTTCATGGACTCCTCCATTCACACAAGGCTGAGAAGAAGGGCTGGCTACTCTGTTTAATAAGGCAGGAAATGAGCATCACTCAGTTGAGCTAGTGCTTGGATAGGGATGAACTGAGGAGATGGTTTTACATCTGATAGCTTATTGCAGGGAGGGAGAAAGTTCATATGGGAGAGGACACTGCAAATACAGCCTGAGAGCCAGTTATACAGCCATGTAAAACCCCTTAGTCTGCAACACTGGAGAATCAAAATAAAATGATCTTTAGGAAAGGACAAGAAGTTTTCTATGTACTTTAGAATTAACACGTCTGTATGCATTGCCACAAGTATATATATTTTCCTTATGTATCATGAAAAATTTGAAAAAAACCCTAGTCAACTACAGCTGCATATGTGCTTTTTAATGAAATAAACAGCCAAACTCTGGTTCTGTAAAGAATGCAGTGATGGCTTGACAACAATTTTGAATCAAAAATTATTGATATTATTTCCATCACTCATTTTCCAAAGACAGAATTTGTTTAGAAGCTATAGTCCACCAAAGAGAATAGAAAATGAAACTAACTGCTTGCTCTCTCAAATTTGAAGAGAGAATGCATTGAAGTCTACCTTAATACATACTGTAAAGGAATTATGACACAGCTCAAACTTACATTTTCTTTACTAGTGTATTTAATATCAGTAGTGTATTTAATATCATTGTTAAATTTGGGCTGTTAAGCGTAGCAAAAGGAGACTTATAAATTTTCTTTTGTAATTAAGAATGGTTAAAACTTTAGCCTTCTCTTTTTCACATTGGGAAATACGTACTGGGAAAAGTAGACTTTAAATGAGCATTACACATGCACACACACAAACATGCTTTTATAAACCAGAACACTTCGTGGGCCCACAACTAGAAAACACACCAAAAAAATCTTGATGGAATAGATTTTTCAGCACACTCTGCTTGCCAGGAAGGCTGGATAATATGTTTTGATAAGACAAAAGAAATTAATCCAATCCAAATTTGGACTTTCATGTATATGTAAGCTAATTCAAAAAGACATCAAGCTGACTCATTCCACAGGTAACTCAGCCCAAAATAAGTCCTAACAGCTGCTCTCAGTGAAAACAATGAGACATGAAATAAGAACAGTAATCTCTTGCATCTGCAAACTGAACTCTAATTAACATCCATTGGAGATCTCTTGCTCCCTAAGAAGAACTTCAGACAAGAAAAGCCTCTATACAAACCACCTCGAAGGAACACATCTTTAAAAGAAGAACAGGAGAGTTCTCTGGAAGCAACAGCACATTACTGCCTCAGCAGCAGTTGCTTTAAGGGGCTCAGGGTGAGGGCAAAGCTAGCAAAAAGTGAGGAAGAAAAAAGGTTAAATATATTCTTGTTTTATAATGTAAATGTAGCATTTTGAGCATGCACCTTGACTTAAAAGATGGCCTGGAATAGTATTACTTTTATCTTTTTGTAACTCTAAGCACTGACTACATCTTTGAGGGATTTGTTAAGTGAAACCAGGGCATTTTGTTGTCAGGTGCTCAGCCAACAAAAGGTGCTGGCTGAAGGAGGCTGCCCAGCACCACCTCCCAGAGCCGCAGCCCTGCCCTGTTCCTGCTGCCCACCACCACTCTAGACAAAAAAGGTCACTGCTAGGGGACTAATTCTGGGAACAGAATGCCTGGGAAAGGGCGGCCACTGCCCAAATAACTCCCAACACCTGCTTCTGACTGCTCAAGGGGGCTGTGCTGTAGGCCAGCTTCACTGCTCTGTTGGCAGCTGCTGTCTGCTCCTGTCTGTAGTCTTTCCCAGGCTCCTGATCCCCTTGTCCCTCACTGTGTGTGCTCCCATCAAGAGACCATGAAGGAGCAAAGATGGCACTGGAAAAATAATGGTTGCATTGAGACAGGGTAGTTCCCACCCAGCATACAGCCTGCTCCCTGCTCACTCTTGCCAAAGAGAGAAAAGAGAGTCAGCGGTTGACCACATGAGTTCTCTTTATGGTCCAGAAGCAACTGGGGCATTTCCACTTTATAAAATATTTTGTGTTGGTTTCTCTTGGCACTTAGAACTCAGCTTCAAAACCTTAAGCAGAAAAAAACCCAGAAACGGTATCTACCTAACTATACAAAGATATATACCTAAAGGCTCTGTCTGCCTTTCAGGATCAGACCTTCAAAATTCTGTCTTGGCTCTGGTTGTACCTGTAGGTGAATTTTCTGTTCTGAGGGAGTGTGGTTTAATTGGCAGCTCACAAGTTGGATCTGTTGTGTTACAGCGTAGCCACATCAAGTTATGCTCTCCTTATTGTAAGGTGGATAAGCAGTGAAGCATCTTTACTTCCCTTCTTTGAGGTTTGCAGTCCTAGTGTATGGTCCCTGCTCCCTACACCCTCTCAAGTACCTGTCCTGAATTCTGCAGTTCCAAAACTGGACTGCACAGCATGATAAAATACAATCAAATAATACTAAATTATTTAGGCAGATGACACTTGAGTAACCAAAATGTTAAACTGAGAAAGGAAGGTACTAGGAACTAAATGCATCTTTATTAATAATAGCAATTAGCAAAGTTACTATTAATAAGGAGATAATTGCTATAAAATCTAGTGATACATACAAATAGGCTACTAATGTGAGGAAGTGACCCTGAAAAATGAGTTTAAGTTACTGGTTGGGAGCTTTCTATTGCTAATTATTATTTGCTTTCTGGGTATTAATGTTCCTCAATCATGAACTGATAAATCCAGTGGTGTTGTGATCACTTCTCTAAATGGTGTCTTTGGATCATATGTGATCCCAAGAGCCATGACACTCCACTGAACATAATTTATTTCCACAGTGACATGTGCTGACTCTCCATAATATTTCTTTCATTTTAACATCTGACTAACATTCAATTTGGGACATAAGTACTCTGATATATCATTTTCCCCTGATGGCACTGCAGAGCAGAACTAAAGGGCAGTGGCTGAGTGTACGAATATTGCAATATCTGGAAAACATGTTGGGCTGGAGTGGGGAACACTGCTAAGCCTGAGCTTCAAGGGGACTGGAGGGCTGTGAAGAGATGTGGGATTCTGCATCATCCATGGCTGGCAGGGCACGAAGGGTATGAGCAAAGTTCTTTCAAGCCCCAGGCTGGGGTTACACTGGACTTCAAAAATCCAGCCTGCTCTCTTTGGTGAGAGCTGCATGGTTTAGGACTTGACTATGAGGGTGTTTATTGAATCAGGAGTAAAGTGGCAGCAAGATCATTATTGAAAAGTGGGAGCATGTCAGATCCATTGCCACAATCATCTGAAGAAACTGTCAGGATGTTTTCTTGACTGCCTATCTGTTGTGGCCCATATTTATTTCATTTAACTGGCTTATTGTCTAATGTTAATGGTTTGTTCTTATGTTCACCAATGTTTTCCCAAAGTCGGTTTATTCCTGACATTGTATCCTCCCCTAAGTTACCTTGTATGGTATTTCCCTACCTCTTGTTCCAGCTCCTTCCCTATAAATCACTGTTACCCTGCCCTTGTTCTGGCACCTTCCATGTCACTCCAACCCTGAACCAATCCTTTGAGTGTTCCTCCCCCTGGGTGTTCCTGGATGTTTCCTAAACCTTGACACCCCATTGGACCATGTGCCCTGCCCTCTGCTCCCACTTGCCCCTTTTAGCCCCAAAGAAATGCTATAACCCCTTCACTCTTCCCCTGCTGATCCCTCACTGGCTTGTGTTTGGTACCCACCCCTTGCTCTGGTGCTGTGTAAAATCCTGAGCACAACACTGCTCGGGGATCTTTGGTTCCTGACCCCTTCAATGTGAGTAAGCCTCCTGTTGGAACCTCAGAACTGAAGAGCCTTCTCCTTCTACTTCACCCACCCCCTGGCTGCAGTGACAGCCCTTCCACTGTAGAGCAAGTGGCTCTAAAGGTTCAGCTGTGGGCACAAACCCCACGCTGCAGTTGTTCCCAGCATTTGATGCAGTGCTGGGGTTCTTCCAGCTAGCCCAGGCTCCGGTGGGCTGCGTCAACTATCCATAAAGAAATCACAGCCTGACTCTCATGGAGACCTCTAGGAATATCTTAACCTGACAGATACCATAGGCAAGAGCAGAAAATCCTTGAAAAATAAGAGAGCATATGGCTCGTGCTCAGTTTTTTCAAGTTTGTACTGCTTCGAACATGAGCTGTGTTCTTCGGAGAGTACACAATACTTGGAACAAGACTAAAGGCATTACAGAAGGATTCCATTTGCCATTAAACCCCTGCAGACACACTGAAGTCACCAGGGTCATGCAGCTGTACCTCTGTATGTTAAGCCCTCGGCATCTACAAAAACAGGTTAAGTATGCGTTTCTTCCAAGTTTTCCAGAAGAGCTAACTGTTTTTTCCCACAGGGCCATAATCAATACTTTGGAATTATCTCTCACCTATTTCTTCTCACTTCATGCCTATTAAAATAAATCAAAACTACCTTATAAAGCTCTGCTAAGATGGCTTCTAGGAACAATACTCTCCATTTCATATTTGGCATGAGAACAGTGTATTCTGTAGCATGCTGTTACTTCTGTCATGTGTGCCCTGAAAACTGAGTTTCAGGGCAACCAAACTATTAACTGTTCTTTAATATGGGGATGAGTGGCTGAAGTGTCAAGAATGCCATCTCTTTCCACAGAATCTGATCCTTCTTACCATCAAATATGATGTTGTTTTACGAGGAACCTATTCTTAATTCTAACTCCCCTCTTGAATCCTTTTTATATCAGTTCAATAATTTCAATATGCCTCCCTACCTGACCCTCACCACCAAGGTGATGCTGCAGGGAGTTTAAGCTGTGCAACAGCAGAGCAGCTTAGATGGAATTTTTCACCAACTCTTCTAGCTTAACTAGAATATCCTTTGATAATATAGATAGAGGACAAGGCAGGGTAGTCAGTTGAATCAAATTATTACAGGATGTAATTGAAGGGAAAAGTCAGAGATAATATGAAAGAAGCTACACTGCAAGTACCTAGCACCTTCTCTAGTAAGACTTAGCTTAGAAGTGAGACTCTTGTTCCAGTCCTGAACTTCCTCTCCTGAACAACCAAAACATCTTGGGCTATCTCAGCCTGGTAATTTAATTTGCTGACCCAGTCAACAAGTAGAACTAACACTTATAACTGAATTGTGGTATATGTTTCATGAACGTCTGAATTATTTCTTGGATTTTTCCAAGCTTCCCAGTTTTCCCTAACACAGTGCAGCTTATCCATATCTATACAGCTTTCCTAGAGAGCAACTAATGAGTCTTAAAGTTGTGGAGTTCAATATACATAATCTCAGGAGCTTTATTTGTAAAAGCCCAAACAACCCCCCAATGAGCTGAACATCACCTTTTGCTTTAGAGGGGTAATTCTCCTTATTCCCAATATATGGAATGAAAAAAGGAAAGAAGAGAAAGCTAAACTGATCTTGAAGCTGATCAGTACTAAGGCAGAACTATGAAATGAACTCACTTTTTTTGATACCAAGTTTAGAACCTGTATCACATCAAATGAGAAGGAAAATCCTCACAGAAACCTGAAAAGACACCTGCATGCTCCTTTCTGTGAAGAAAATCCCTTTGATTGCTGAAGCCCAAACAAAACAGCAGACACCAAGATTTTACAAATTCTCTTCGTGGTGAGACGAGGTTTACGCTGCTCTTACCAGCTTTCCTGCAAAGCTAAGTGTCCATTTCACAAAGAAGAAACCAAAACCAAACACCTCCAAGAACTCATCCAAACTCAGTTTACACAGTTCACCGTGTCCATTGGGCCCAGAAATATAAACCCCCTGTTTAAGGGTTGGATTTGAATATAATCATTATACCATTTTCCCAGTTATCTAAAAATGCAACAGCTTACCATGACCAAATAGAGATTTAAAGGTGAGCCAGTTTAAGAAGCATTATAAGGAACTGGCTTTATAGTATAAGAACATGTCACTTGTATAGATGGAGCCTGTCTCATGAGTAACTGCAAAGTTATACTCAGGGTTAGTTTGGGAGATGGAAAGATTGGGATTCAAAGGGTACTGTGTAGCATGAGAGCAATGCTACTTTTCTTTTGCAACCCATTATTTTCATATGAACATGAATCAGAGAGCTAAACTATGCCAATTTCTTCATAGCTGACTTGTTACAGGATATTGTTTGAGTCTTCACTAATGACTCCTTGAGGTTGGATATTACTGTGATTAGGACTTGGGAGGATAGAGGTCTGAGACCTTTCAAAGGAAACATTTTGTTCAGAACTGTTACAAGAAAATAAAGTCAGCATTACAGTAACTTTAACAACCCAACCAGGATAATGGTTCCTGTAGACAGTGCTATTGCTATTTTAAATGAGGGAGATAAAGTTCATGTAAGATAGGAAGCTGAGATATACAGCTATTCAGTCTGGGGGATCAGAAATCTGTCAGCTTGAGAAATATGAATATCTGTGGAAATGCCCTGGACAAGGAGGAAGTGAAGTTATTAGCAGTCGGGGGAAAAAAAAAAAAAAAAAAAAAAAAAAAAAAAAAAAAAAAAAAAAAAAAGAAGAAGAAGAAAAGAAAAGAAAAATAAAGGGGGATCTAAAAATTTCCTTTTTGTATGTGGCACAGATAAATGCATTAATGAATCTGAGATGCTTCAATCCCCTTGGAAGCCTACTGAGATAGATTTTTGGTTTATGCTAAAGCAGGCTGTAGGCAATGCTATTCTGCACTACCAGTTATCCCAGGAAGCCTGGTGACTGTGCCCATCACCGAGGTTGGCATAAAATGTTCTACTGGCTTTACTGAGAGTGAAGTAAAGAAGTAGCTCTACACTATGTTCATTTTTAGCAAAGGCAGATAAAAAGCATTCCTTGAAGATAAGCACAGGTTTTGTGGGATCTGATTCCCCACCAGGCTACTATCTGCTTTAGCCACAAAATCTTAAGTTTCCTTATTGCCAAAAACTGATATTAAAAAAACTCACTTAGAAAGTATGCTGTGAGAGAATGCATTTTAAAATAAAGCATCCTTTTCTTTCATTATCAGGTCTATCATTTCTCAGCTCCAGCTTTAAACCCCAGCATCTAGCACTTGCCAGCATGGCAGGATCAGAACTACCAGTGTTTGTCCAGACCCCTTTAAAACACCCAATAGTGCAAGGTATCTGGCAGAGGTATCACCAGACTGTAGTGAACCTTCACTGGAGGATTTTGAATAAACCATCTATTTGAGAAAAACTAGAGAGTCTTGTTATTCAAAGCACCCAATTATTCCCCTTTCAGTGCAAGTGTAATAGTAAAAAATACTGAGAAATGTCTTATGTGTTTAGAGCTTTTTAATGCAAACATATCAACAGACTAATTTACACACTTTAAGAGCTAAAACTATGTCTCTATCCTAAAAGAACTTTAAAGGAAAGTTAAGGACTACACCACAGAGAGGACTTATTTACTAAGAGACCTACACAGAAAATGTCTGTATTCCCTCAAAATAGGTTTTCCTGGGGACAGGTCAGTGATAAGATATAACATGTAACCTGAGAGATGATCACTGTTTCCTAGCTTCAAAGAAGGGAAAACCATGTGAGCAAACAACCTCCCCCATGTGCACCACACAAACGTGATCACTGGAAAGGGTTTAATGGAATCAGCTTGTCAAAATGATGAAGCTGAAAAAGCTTCTACAGATTGTGTCCGTGACAAAAATTTTAGCATAATGTATACAGTGCAGAGTGGTTTTTGTCGTGGCAAAAAGGAAGGAATATCATTAATTTAGACACTAAGTGTAAGGTTCTGCTGAAAATCTCCATGGGATAAATTGCAGAAATACAGCCTTGACCAGACAAATGGAGCCAGGCAAGTCCCAATTCTTGTTAGAAGTTATCGAAAGTGCCATTGAGTTTTTAAAGTCTGTCATCTCTGGTAGATGATAAGAAAAGGGTTGGGCTGTTTTCTTCAGATCTCCAAGCATCTGGCTACAGTCTTGCTGGGGCATATACATGATTGGAATCGAAAATGAGCTCTTTTAAAAGTGCTTCTTAAAGGGACCCTATTCATACCCAGTACTTTCTCCCCAAATCTTTTATGGGAAAAAAGCTCATTACGGTCACACAGACAAATGCTGTATAATCTTTCACCCTGTCCACTAGCAACGTGTTCAATCCAATTTACAGCACTTCCCGCTATTCTACTTCTGGACTCCCCACACAGCTCTCCTAAATGCATACCCATCCTGACCCACTGCTCCCCACCTGCTGCTCTTTCAATTTCAGGCTTCCCTGGAGCACTGACTGCCATTCATGCCTAATAGCAAGGTGGAGCAACTTGATTATACAACTCTGAAAAGTGAAATTTCTGAGCCTTTTTTAGACACAGAAACACCATAATTAAGACACATATTACTGTATGTTGGAATGCTCTGGGTAGGGATGAGAATGGCCTTCACTTCAGGAAATGTCATTTTGTACCCGTGACAATATATATTCATTTGAAAAACAAAACTTTCTGATTGAAGTTCCTTTAAACTCCTTCTCAGCCTGCTGACAGATCTATCCTTTCTCTTTGCATCCATGTCAGCACTAAGGGAAGTAAGGGCTGGCAATTAGTAGAGAGAAATTTTCAAGGATTCATTTACCTGGCAAATTCATACCCTTATCTGCCTTTGGAAGGTCCACCTGTAGATTGCGATTTTTTTCAAATAAGACCTATTTTTTTATCTACCTTAGTAGATATTATTAGTGAGCAATGCTGCTCACTAATCACACACAATCTGCCTCAAGTACTTGATATTTGGAACAGGGGTGCATAGGTGGCATCAAGCAGTGCAATGGACCACGTCACACAACTGATGTACAGCATTGTTTTGCATCCTGACAGCATTAATGTTAAACCTTGTGAGCCCTCATACCATGTACTCAAGCTCATGCTTAAATTCAAATGAGTGAATGAAATGGGATTCAAAGATATAATTAAAATTCAACCTTTACTTCAGGACCCATTTAACAGAAATGGACTTATGCATGTGTTTAAATGGTCTGCTTTGTAAAGACATTTATTGAGCTGAAGTAAGACTTGGGAAGAAGGGACGAAGACATCATTGTGGGTTAGGTACACTCAGGATTAGAGAGAGAAAAAATGCTACTATAAAATTATAAAAGATGGTGTTTTCCTTTAGAAGACAAAAACATTTTTGATGTAATTCTAGATTTACTGATACTCTGTAGTTTCCTGGTTAGGGATGCGGTACGATTTTCTCTCACTGTTTTTCTTTAAGCGAGTCCATCACCACTTGGAGAAGGTCAAGTCAACTCCTGGGCTGATTCCTTCAGCTGCACAAGGGAGGTGAGAAATGTGCAAAAAAGCCATCTCTCACAACATTTACCACTTACAGGGTGAGTACGAAAGTGAGCTGATAGTTCCCTACCTGAAAGTGTATGAACATCTGATTTTTCAAGCCTGCCTGCTTGAATGTTTGGCCAAAGCAAACACACAAAGGGTGTGACTGGAGCCAGAGCAAACTCATTTAGAAAAGCAAGCGAATACTCCTGGACTTTTTGCCTGTGCATGCATTAATGTCCACACAGTTGTTTTATTAGGTAGAAGAGGGCCTTTCTGGTTGACACTGAAAACCAGAGCATCAGTCTCATCCCAAGGAAATATGCACATCTGCCAGCTTCCCTCATCTGTCAATATGCCTGTGCACAGGGTAGGAGCAGGGGTGAATCAGAAGGACTGAGCAGGACCAACAATAGGGCTTGCATCAAAGGTAGTATTTCCCTGTCTCTCTGAAATGCAGACATTCTACAAGCCTTTCTCCCTGAAGGAATTAGGATTAGACTTCAAAGCTGCAGAACAAAACAGAGTCATAGAGGCACACAATTATTGGACTAAGTCCATGGACAATGATACCAAGGGGTTTAACGTTCATGAGATCTTTTCAGGCTATTGTAGTATCCTTTCTGTTCTGAGAGCTCTCCTGCCAGAGAAAGCCTCCAAGCCCTCTGGTAGCCACTGCATTGGCTGGCATGACAGTGTTGTGTATCCCCAGCCTCACCGGTGGTATCCTATTCCCACTAGAAAGAGTCAGTATGCATCTTTCATGTTTCTTAATAAAGGAAAGGATTACAAGGTACTAAGAGAATCAGACTTAACCCCACCAGTTCCTCTTTCACCCCAATTCTCTTCTTCCAAGCTGCTCATTACATCAACTCTAAATTAATTTATCTTAGGTAAACAGTACAGAAATATTATAAACAGAATCAACTCCTCTTCAACTTGCAATACTTTTTTTTTTCTTTCACATTCTTTACAAACTGAAGTGGGAAAAAATAATATATGTATGTAATAGCAAATGTTCTCTCACTATTTTTCTTTTTTCTGGTTTTTAAACTGTTTTTATCTTATATAAACAGTGGTGATGGAACTATAAACACCATTATTCCACCTCCATGTTAATACTCTTATTATCTTGCATAAACAGAAGTGAACGAATATGTACATGACACCAATCAATCCTTAGAAAAAAAAAAAAAGGAGCGAGAAGTTTTTATCTTTTATAAACAGCGGAGGAAGAACTTAATGAATTCAAAATGTAGTTTTCCTGTTTATATTATTATGATCCGAAAGTAGAAACCAAATGATGTATATTCAACATCGTGCAAGCAGCCAGTTATGAAATATTTTCTGCTGACTTCAAGAGTAAACGCAGCACCAGTGAAATCTGCAGGTCCAAGGGGTCTGAAAACTGGTGATCTGATTGAACCACAGAGCAGGGAATGTGCTGCCCTCTCCTGTGATACTTTTCCAAAGTTCTTCAGCCCCTTCCTTGAAGGGCCACCCAAGATAAAACGGGATAGCTCAGTCTCTATGATGAAATCTTAGTACTTGGTCTTTCTGGTGAGATTGCCAGATATAGGGAGGTAATTAATACAGATGGGTTTTGTGTAATGTGGACACCTGCCACCAGAAACTGGGCTCAAACCCCTAAGTCATTTCACAGAGGCCACCCAACAGCTGTTCGACAGTAATGACTTTGGGGCATGATTGACCTAGGTCAGATTTAAACATGTAACTTCAAGCTGATAGGCTCCATATGTCAGTACTAATCCCCATAACCACCCACGCCTTCTGCTTTCTTATTTTTGTGTGTGCTTTTTTCTGTCTTGTCTTCTAAAGCCCATCTCTGAGCCTGAAAGATTCTTCCCTCTACCTCATACATCAGCCTTAACCAGGATGAAGTGTAGTTGCAAATTTTTCCCCTTTACCACAGTTTTCTGTAGTGAATCCTCCCTTCCTTTGCTTTAGTCATGCAGAGTCTACCTGTTTCTCGTCCTAAATTTTCAGCAATGGCAGCTGGGTTTCCCACAAAGGATGAGTAGAGGAGGTTGTTTTTTTCCTAGGGCCTGGCCATTTTCAAAGGGTTTGATTTTTTTGGGTTGATGATGCTCTCCTCTGCTGTTGGCCTTTGCAAAAGCAACATGCATTTTGTTTCAGCCATAAACACAAGCCGGGGTCTCCTCCTTCCTAGGTGCAACTGGCAGACCAGGTGGTCAGCCTTGAATTTCTTTCAAAAGCACTTACTCTGAGGTTCAAAACTGAACAAAACTTGTAACTTGTATCCTGCTTTCCCATCCCCAACAAAGCTGGGATCTGTGCACATGAAGACGAGGTCACTTGAAAAATCAGGAGCCAATTCTATTATGCAGATTTGAACAAGATGCATGGTCTGAACCACCTGCTAAAGGGCAAAAATCTCTTCTGTGGGTTACTGTATGTACTAAGAAGATCACAAAGAAAACTTCTGTAACTCTAAGTAAATACAAAATATTTGGGATATTTGGGCCAATCAGGAAAAGCAGATCCTCCCTGTTCTAGGAACCAGAAAAAAGTGTTTTTCTTGGTGTCAATCTGCTTTGTTGCACTTAAGACTGTGAAAAAAAAAAAAAATCCTTAAAATTATAATTGCTCAGATAATGCTGATGCACTTATCATGAATATAGAAACAGTATTGTTCCGCCTTGTTTCCTTCCTTTCTTTTCCTTTTATTCCACTTATTTTCTATATTTGTACATGCTCTGAGACCCACTTAGTGACCCTTCTGCTTGCTATTACAGAAGATTCCTGAGATCCACAGTTCCAGTTAGCAGGATCTATGTCTGAATATTCCCTCCTCACAGGCATGTTAAGTCTACATTTTGCAGCCTCTGTGTAAAAACGCTTTTTCAAGCACCAAATTAAACACACAGAGAGAAGTAAGGCCTTTCAGAGGAGGGTAGCCAGAAATAGGAGAAAAAACCCCATATTTCACCATTTGTTTTGAAAACACCAAAAATGATTAAAACATATTATAAATGAAACCAAACTAAGAAAAAAACATATCTTACCATATGAACAAATTCCCTGCCAAGTTCCATTTTTAAATCAAAGCCATTTTAGGCTCATATGTCGAAGAAGAGAGTCTTAAACTAACAAACTTATGTAATGGATTTTAAAAATCTGCACAGACGTGCTTAACTGAAATTGTCAAATCTGTTCGGACTACATGAGGAGAGAGGAGGAGGAAAGAAAGAGAAGGACGTAAAAAGGTTTGGGATTCATCTGTGAAACTGCCCCCAAGTTGAGGCTCCCTTTGAAGCTGGTTCCAGCTTTCAAGGAGCCAAGAATGATGACTCACTCCAATTTAGTTTCTCCCCCTGCCCCCTTGCAGCAGACTTCAACATTTGGGACAAATACAAATGGGCTTCCTTTACCTATAATAAAAATTATGAACTTACATTTAGATAGCAAAGGGAGAGAAAAGAGAAAGAGGTGAGTGCTTGAGAAGTAAAATAGAAATCCACAAAGATGCTCAAACAAGAAGTAACAAAGGTTAGGGAGCTTTTGAGGTTGGCAGAAAACTGTAAACCAGGACAGAGATGAATTGAGTGGTAAGCAAAACACTGTTAAATCACATGAACAGAAGAATGTGAATGACAATTAAATACTTGTATACCTAATCCATCTTTTGGATAGTTCTTTTCACCTACGAAATACCAGGTTTTGTCTTAATAAAGAGGCTATCATTGCATTCTTCTAGGCAAGTATAAGAAAATATAAATGGTAAGAGAAAAGCTCACTCAGCCTCTTTGTAGCAACTGAAAAGGCAAAACTGGAGTTCTCATCCTGTCACGCAAAGACTCCCTGTTTTAAACATCTTCTTTCCCCCTGAAAACAATCCTGATAATCCAACCCCATGCAACAACTTCCATGACCTTCCCTCTGTGAAGAATCGGAATGTGAAACCTCTCTTGTACCTGTCCCTTTGAAATTCTCCAAAGGCCAAGTGGAACACCCTCTGATGTACTCAGAGGTGCACCTGCTTCTCTCTTCATGCCAAATTTTGGGTGGCCAGGAAGGCCTGCTTACCATCTCTTGGACTGCCCAAGTGACCTTCCAAGTCTTCCTAAGAGTGGTTTGCATTCCTTCATCTGACATCTGCCAAGGTCAAGTATTAGCAGGCCTCTTTCCTTCCCCTTCAACAGATTCCCCAGCTAAATTTTGCTCCTTTAGGATTTCAGTGTTAGCAGTAACAACAAAATTACATCTGCATCGATGACTGCACAGCCTTGTTTCCCTGGCACGTTTCTGCACTTGCTTTCTGGTGTTCAGACAAAATTGTGTCTGGATCCAGGCTTAAAAAGCTCTTCAAAGCCCACAGCTCGTGAGGGGGTTCAGGGGCAGTGTCCTGATTTAAGCCTCTCTGTGTACTAATCTGACAAGAATGCTGTGAAGACCAAAGGGTAAAGAGTTATAATTGCTTAGTATCATAATCATAGGAGAGCAAAGAGAGTTCTGCTGCTTTTTAAAAATTAAAAATGTGTTCAAGTTCAAGAATGCTTCTCTATTAAATTTACACAGAAAAATAATCTCAGCTCATAATGATGAACAATGACTTAACAGGAAAAATAAATCATAGCCAGAAGGCAAGTCCCAGGATTGCGCAGTCACTAGAAGATATAAAATATATGAAAAGTTGCAATAGGGCCACAATAAAATATCCACATTTAGTTGTCTAAATCACTCTCTCTGTTAACTCCTGTACAACTCAGACATCTGCAGATGTTTCTTCCAGTCACACTTCTGCAACCACAAGGCCTAAGAAACACACTATCAGTGATGCATTCTCTAGTCCACCGCCTCCTGTGAAGAGCATGGGTGTAACCATGGGAGAATTCACCTGACTGGGATGAAGGAGTTCAGAAATCACCTCAGGAATGTTTCATAACCACGGGATTTGCAGACTGTTTATACAGGCACATGCAGCAGCACTCTTCTTTAGATTCCTTGTTTGGATTAAGGTCCCTTCATGTGAGGCACTAAAGATCTGGGTTCCAGGGAGCCTGTCTCTGCCAACAGCACAGAACCACTGCCATTTGCTGCCAAGTACATGCAAGGGACATGATGTTTTTGGGCTCATTTCCTCAAAAGAAAAGGCTGGACCAAGAGTTTCTTGGTAGGTTCCAACAGTAAGCGGCCATCAGCTCAGACTGAGCTGAGGAAGCTCTAATCTGAGTTTCAGCATTGTTTTGTGCCAATAGCTTTAACCTATGAATTACTAAGTAATATTAAGGTTGGATTTGATAGTCTTGGAGGCTTTTTCCAACCTTAATGATCCTCCCCAAAGGGAGGAGATGTACCAGGTGAGTCTGGCCACTGATCCTGACCAAACCTTTTAAACAGACTGGGAATCCCTAGGGCAAGTGGCAGTGAAACAAAATACCCATGCTAAATCAATCCATTCTCACGGTCTTCCACAGCAGGAAACCCATCCTTTGGTAAGTCATTATTTACTTCCCTAACCTATAAACACTGTGCTTCAGATTAAGCACCCCTGGGATTTGTTCAATACCAAAAAAGAAGATGGACATTTGAGCTATACTACACAAAAAATTATCAGCAAGACAAGAGACTGAAATATATCTTTGTTTACATTTCCAGTTGTATATTTGTATGAAATCCTCTATGTTGTGTAAGTAGAGGAGAAAGAGACCTTTTTTTTTAAAAGGTCTTAGATGACTGATTTCAGAAGGTCCTAATGCTCTTGGTTTTTACCAGCTTCCAAGAAAGTTGTGAGTGCTCAGCACCTTATCATAATGATATGGGAAGCATCATGCATATTCAGATCTTCAAAATTTTTGTAAAAAAAACCCCAAAAGACACTTTCATTTACAAAATGAAGTGAAAACAAACAAAAAATACAGCTCCCTCACCTTTTCTGCATGTGTAGTAGAAGTGCCTTTCTGGGTAGAAGACCAAGTCTGTGTTAGAAAAATGAGTAATTTCCAGCTGGGGCAATGTAAAAATTAAAAAAACCCCAACATAATTTGATCAAGGGAGTAGTATCTTTCCTTTCTCATATTGGTATTTGTTGCCAGATATGGGAAAGCTGTGACTCAAATCTGTAACTGCTTCTGAAAACATGATGGCTTGCAATAGAATGTGTGAGCCCTTATAACCACCTCTTTAAAAGAAGTAGAGAAGGAAGGATGGTCTAGGGGGACTAGTGAGGCTTTGAAGAATTATCACAAATTCCACCAGCCCTATGATGAATAGCTACTCCAGAGCATTAAGCCTGCCACAGCTACCTGCACAGCTACTGGCCTGATGTGATGAGCAACAGCAGAAAGAGAAGATCTTTTAAGCCCTCCATCCTGCAAACAACCTGCCAAACCCCAAACTCCCCACATTCCTGCACCCTAGAGAAAACCAAGATTATGCAAGATCTGTTTAGAACAAACTGCTAAGAAACAAGGCAGTATACCTGGGCAGTATTCTCTGAAATCAGGGTGACACAGAGTGAAATCCCAGGGCAAGTAAGTTTCTGTGAACACTTCTGACCAGTTGGAGGAGAACTTGGTTTTCCACAGGGCTGAGAAATCATGAAAAAGTATAGCAGGAGACAATTAAAATGCACCACCACACTACCGTGACGCTGTGTTCTTTTAATGGGCCCATTCCTTCAACAGATGTTTGAGCAGTGGGCAGCAGCCTGCTATAGCTCTACCCACAGAAAATGGACGTGTGCATTGTTCAGCTTTTGGAAAGTACTCTGTGGCCTTTTAGAATTGTGGTACAAATGCAAGCCATACCTGATCCCAACTCCCAGGAATGATTAAGAGCCAGTGCCAATATCAATTCCAATTCTGATTTAGAGCTCTTGTCAGTATAAATACAACTGTCCTTTTCTGTCGTGGGGAAGGGTGAACTGCCTTACAAAAAAATGCAAACCAGCCTGATCTTTTACCCAGAACACTGCTGAGTAACTAATCCTTTAACCATGCCAGTTTGGGAGGGAACAACACAGGCATTTTCTTCTGGGAAGTGTTGCATATTTAGACTCTGAATCTTCTTCAAACTTTAAAAATGCTGACGGAATTTCTGAGCTATTTATTGCTAAATACATATAATGAACTTTTGAAAAGACTTTGTTTAGACATACAATGCATTTTGCCTCACCTATGATGCTCAGGGACAAAAAATATCCTATTCAACACAGTTCTTAAGTAACTTATAGTCCATTTTTGAAAATATAAATATTCTAAGAAATTCCTACCATTTTGAGTACTTGGCTAAACTGAACTTCCTGAATTTAAGCTGAAAGAACTAGGACAAAGATGAAATGGACAGAAAACAGATGAAGAGTCCAGAGCTATCTTCAGAAAAGATGGTCCGATCAGTCAGCTTTGCCTTGGATTTCAAGAAGCCAGCATTAATGATGGGATATCATTCTCTGCTTTGATACTCACTCCATTGTATGATTTAGTAATTTTATGCCTCAGTTTTCTCCTGGCACTAGGGAATAAATTCAGCTGTAAAATAAACTGTTGGTTTAAAATGACAATATTTGACTGACACATGAAAAAGACCTGAATCCCTGCAACACAGTTCAAAGAATGTAGAAGACCCAAGTTCCATCAGCCCTAAGACAGTCAATATCTGAGATACTGAGAGCATTAGCATAAAGATCATGCTTCAAGTGAGCTTTCTTGCAACTTCTGTTCATATTTCTGAGAACCAGGAATCCTTTGGAAAAGGAAAACCAGTGAAAAGAAGGGCTTAAAAGGGTGCTTAAAGAAATCTTGTTTGCTGCAGCTCTCCTGCTGGCCACTGAAGTTTAAATGTTTCCAGCCAAACCTTTAAAAATACTTACACATTGTGGATGTCCTGAGGGCCTTTTGTCCTTTTTATATCTAATAGCAAGACAGATATACTGCAATAGGTACAGAACACCAGATCAGCATTCTTGCTGAGCAGATGGAGCACAGATGGAGGATGCACCTGACCTCAATGCTAGAGCAAAAAGAATTGGTATGACTTAGAATCAGTCCTAGGCATTGGGATGTCAAATGTTGCTGCCATCCAGCTCTCTATCCACCACTGCTACAATGCTGCCTGAAATGCACACAAAGCAGATTTTGAAGTGCTGTGGCTCAAAATTCAAGGTAATAAAGCAAATCATAAGCGCTTATGGTTTTCTAGAAAATGTTTGGTAATAAACTGGTACAGTTCAGGGGTTGTTGCTTCAAAAGAATGTCAGATGTTTGTGGAGTTTGTATAAAGCTTGGGCAGCTTGGGCAGCTAAGTTTGCTTTCCACACCAGTGCAAGCTGTCTGCACTCATGAGTCAAAATATACTTGGCTTTTCTGTCCTCTTGAAGTGAATCTCTCCCCTTTTAACCCTAGTGCCATAGCAGAAACTGTACAGCCAGAGAAATCTGGGCTTTCTTAAACCTCTCTCCTCCCTCCCCCTCCTGCAAATGGCCCCAGACTCTGGGCTCATTCTCTTACCTTTTCAGGTACTTGTATAGTCTACACATCTCCATTTTGGTAACAATTATTTTTAAAGGACTCTTTATAAATTAGAGAGATGTATGTACAGGTGGGAAATGGTGGCACAGAGAAACTAAGGCTAATGTTTGCAATGGTATTTTGATTCCTATTACCTAGGAATTCAAACCAACTTTATCCTCCACTTCATCTCCTAAGAAGAGTGGAAGCTCAATTACCTGAATGTCATGTAAAAACACTATATCTGGTCAGTAAAAGGCTCAGATTATGTAGGCATTTTTCATTGGAATAAACAGGCTATAAAGGAAACAACCGAACTTGAGATAAATGGAAATTATTCTGTGTCCTAAACCGAAACAAAAATTACTGAACTTGAAGCTTTAAGTGCTGCTTGGACTCCAATCTGCTTATTCTGAAGTGCAAGCACAGGCCTCAGTGTCATTTTCACTATCACTTTCTTGTTTTCCTCTCTCTGCACCACATACCATACGACGGAACATATCATGAAACTGAGTATCATCTGGGTGCATACAACTAGGACGACTTGAGATTTTTCCAATAGAACATATGGCCATTGGAAGATGCCGATTTATCAAAAGTGAGGCACTGAAAATACAACAATTTCAATGAAATTTTGTTTAGGGGGAAAAAAATGAATGATCTGCTACGATCAAGTCAATATTGCATCTCAATATTGCACCTTCTAGAAGGTTTTTTATTCAGATAGAATTGCACCATAGAAATTCAAAATAAAAGTAGAAGTCAGAACAAATGTAGGAAGTTTGTAATGGACTATCAATTAATTTTTTGGAGCAAAACCAGGGGCACTTATGCCAGAAAAGGAAGAAAACACACACCAACCCTCCCTCCCCCTTAACCAACCCACAGAATCCTACAGTGCTCTGAAAACCTGAAAATTAATTCTTTCTGTTCACCTCCCGTTCTGTGCACATGCTAAAAGAAACAAAAATGCGTTCAGCTTTGTTTTGAAAATAAGAGTGGGATACTTGGAGACAGGTCTGTGTTTCCTAAATGCTATGGAGCTGCAATGTTTCATCTTGGGAGTGGCAAGTGGAGGAAATAACAGGAAGGAAATACTGTGGCTTACAGGATCTGCTGCCTAAAGGCTAGATATATAAACTTAAGCACTGTCAGTGAAGTCTATTGAAGTCCAAGGGCCAAAACGGTTTCTGCAGTGGCATCAGTGTGTCTGTGGGCTGGGACAGCAAGGTCCCTTGCAGGAGGTGATAAATGGGCAGAGGTTGCACAGTCCCTCTGACCTTTTGCCTGACACTACAAGACTGGGTCTGCAAAAAAGTCTTGTCTGAAGGACGCAATCAGAGGGTGAGACTTTGCCTCCTGATGCAGATTTCAGTGAGGCCCAGGCTGTTGATGTGCTGCTGTGGGTCAGGGCCAGCTGTGTCTGTGCTTCCCAAAGCACCACCACTGAGCCCGTGGATCTGTGCAGAGTTAGCACAAGGATCAAGGTAAGTCTTCCAAGCATGGAAGCATGGCAAATCTCATACAGCAATATAACCTGAGGTTAAACTCCCCTAACTAACTCTCAAATCTCTGTCCTGGATAATGTGCTAAGCCTCCAGCTCTGCATTTGTCTAAGCAGTATGGCTCTTAGAGAAGAAACATTGCGTTCTGCTCTGACTCCACGGGGGACAGAACCACCATTCCCACAGCAATCAGAAAATGAGAGACATATGAGGACATAGTTCAGGCCTGAGAAAACCTTACCCTAATTGCTGATTACTAAAGTACCATAATGTGCTAGAGAAGAAAGGATTCCTGAGAACATCAGGACAGGACATTAGCAGATTAATATTAATCTCTAGAGTTCCAGATTCATTTCCTGTCCATGCTAATGTCCTTTTGATTAGTGCAGAAAACAATCACACAAAAAAGTTCAATTACAAACATGAGAAGAGACTTAAAATATTAACATTTTTGAAGCTTTCAACCAAATGTGTGTAATTAAATGAAAACCTAGGCTAATGCAATGTTAAAGATGAGATTTTAATTGTGGAAAGGTCATGGAGTTTAGTATCAAAGTTCATCAGTATATTTAATCATACTGGGCCAAATTCTGCTCTCAGTTACACTGGCATAAACTTACAATATCTTTACTTTTAGTAAGTAAAGGTTGCTATATTTTCATGCTATGTCAGTGTGCATAAACATTAGAACTTCCTCACAATCTATGCAACACACAAAGCATTACATGTGTACTAAAAGGCACACTGTAGACATGAGACAAAGCATAGTTGAATTTAATTATATTGTCTATGCAGAAGTTCAATGAAAAAAAAAGAGGAAGAAAAAAAGCACTGCCTTTTCAATTGCACAAGACTTTATCACTTGTCAAATTATTGCACATTGTCCAGGACAGCATGATGAAAAATTGTATCCCATGCCTGCAAGACAGCAGAAGTATATTCAGTGTACTGTTGCACAAGCAATATCTGAATCTTCACACTGAATTAGCATTATTGCACAACTAAAGACCTATATTCAAAAGACGGCCTCATTTTGTCTATCTACCCTTGCACTGTGCAATCAGACTTGCATGTGCAGTGCCAGCTATCCACCAGAACCACGAGGGACTGAGCTGTTGTTTTCCTGCAGAGAACAATGTGCTGAACTCCAAAAGCTTTTGCGCCCATAAACAGTCCTGTTTGTGAGCTCAGTGCAGCAAACCAGTGTGCTTGCCTGCACAAAACCCAGTGTGAACAAACCTTGCTTGAAACCCGCCTAAAAATCTGGTATAAAACGTCCTCATTCTCTTTTAAAAGACAACATCATTTTAAAACAGGAGAAAACAGAATAATAATGTACTTTATTGGAATAAGTAGGTCATCAAAAAATAAATGCGCCTACGTTTATTGGAACGTCTAGTCCTCATAAATGGCTTAATGGATTTTTTTCAACCTTACTGAAACATTATTCACCTCTGAGCTTAGAACAAGCTTGAGAAATTTCAGCCAAAAAGGTAATTGTTTCAGAAAGTTATAAACCACCAAAGATAGGGGGCTTGCAATAAAAGTGCTGTCTCAACCATAACTACAATAAATACAGCTAATGAATAAATGTGGTCTGGCAAGAACAAATAAAATATGAAAAGTCTAATGTGTCCTGCACAAAATGCAGGAAGGTAATTGAGTGAGTAAATGCCAAATGAAGGATGATCTTGTCTTCCAAAGAATTCATCTCAGTGCAAGATTAGGTGAAGGACCTCAGGACCCAAAAGCAACATAGCTACATTTTGAAGTAAGGAAAACCTCTCCTCATTTATTAACAGCAGTTGTCTCCAAATCTTGCAAGCAGTAATGACACATCAAAGATCACACATTAGAACTCCCTGCACTGGTTATGTCTAGCTGAAACACTGACAAGACCCTACCTTCTTTCTTTTCCACAGCTTCATGTGCTCAAACAGTACCAATCTGCACAAACACCCAGACACCCTTTCCAGATGCAGCTCCTTCTGTGGCAGCCCTCAAACCTAGCTCCTGTCTTAGTCATCTTGGGTATCTGCAGTATGATTATGTCATCGCATCCTTGTGCTCTAGAACTGTACAGACAGACAGGCTCAGGCACTGCTTTCCAACAACTTTATCATCTTATGACACGGTCACTAGTGCCTGTTTATACACATGCACTTGCAGTCTCAAAAATCCCATACAAAAGGTACAATTATTTTAAATTGGATTTCAACTTACACTGTAAACAACTGGAAGGTGTGCATTCCATCGTGCCATCTAGATACCACCAAAATTTTCCTTCAACAATACTTCTTGGAAAATATAGTGTAGAAATCTTGTGAGAAACACTAATCTTATATCACTTGGATTCAAGATATGCAGACAGAAAATGACAAGAAAAGCTTCAATATGACCATTGATTCTGCCTTGAAATCCAGCCACTTGCATACTTCAGCGTGACCTTTTTTGGTTCGGCTGTGGAATGTGGTACTTCAATTAAAACGTCGTTCTCCCTGTCCTAAGGCGTCATTTGAGGAGGATTTGGCAACTGAGAGAGGTGTTGTTTATTCCTCAGCTGCCTGGATGTTATAAACTTCTCCACCAAAATAAACTAACTAAATCAAACAAATTCCCAACTGTGATAAACTATAATAAGTTGCTCAACTTGTGAAATTGTGAGTGAAATAGAATTAGAACTCCATTTCACAGCTGATATTTATACCTTCCAGGTAGGGAAGTTAAGGGAGAATTCGAATGAGGAAAAGATGGTGGAGTGCTTGTATCATCTCAATCTTTACAAGAAAGATGCTGTTAAGGATGTTGGACCACCATTTCTTTAGGCAATCCTGCTGAACCTCCTATATTGCAGAAAAAGGAAAGTACATAACACTATAACCCACAATTGCCTTAACAGGTGTTGCACTAGCAAACAGTGCCACAGTTATTTAAATATTCAAGCTTTAGTTCAGTCAAGGTCTACCTCAAATCCTACATGCAAGCAGCCTTTTGCAAGTGTTTTACCAGCTATAATCCCACAAAATTCTCATTCTGGAATTCGGTCTGCCATATACTTTGTATAGAACACCACCTTTATCTCTGAAAAACGTGCATTGGGAGTTGTCAGAGAAATAAACTAACTCTGTCAAACAAAATCTAGGAAGAAATGTAATTCAATCCTTGCAATGTAAATGTACTTTTTCAATTAAAAGGTTCCCAAAACTTATTTCTTGCTATTTTTAGGAGTTCTGAATTGCCATTTATCTGATTTAAGGCACAGTGAACTTGGTGGGAATTTCTCTTTTAACCCTACATTTTTTATGTGGTCCTTCTGAAAAGTAAGAGTAAATAAAAAAAGCTATATATGAAATCATGGTATGTTATTTCATCTTTTAACTATTTCTTATAGCATGATATCTAAAGCACTTCCAAAACACTTTCAAAATTATGAAAACTCCCAAATTCTTGCAAAATTTGCAGGGAGTCAAGTGTGCTGAATTCCTCCTTATGTATCTGCAAGTATTCTATTGCTATTTGACAGTTACATTGCTGGAAAATCTCTGTATTTTTACTTCAGTCACTAGAGTAAGGGGATCTACGGCTTTGCAATTTTTAAATTCAGATTTGTCTCTGGGTTTTTTAGATATTTTGCAATTAAAAAACCCCAAAGAATGAGACCTGTTACAAGGAGTGACATTTCCATTTGATTTGGTTTAAAAAATTGTGTTTGAAACTTTAGAACATCAACACCCCTATAGAAACAGTTAACCACACTCATGGATAAAGCTCTTACATCACAACAAACAAAGGGCTGGGTATTTTGCAAGTATAACTTAGCATGTTTCAACTAAGATCTAAATAATCATACTGATTTTACAACATCTAAAAATGTGGCCAGACATTCTTTTGGCTAGTCGATATGCTATTTCAACAGCTTGGTGTTCTATCATTTCCTTCTTGCTCGATACTTAGAGCCATCTTTTCTCTATCAGTGTCACTAAATGTACCATTTGGAAGCACGTAATAGTCAAAACACAGCACAAAGGAGAGCTTTTCTCTCTGCCTGGACTGGTGACGTAGGTATCTTCTTCTGAGAGGCTGTTTATCAAGCCAAGCTATTCTGACTGTTGAATGGCTCAAGTTGACATTGCAGCTGATTTGTCTGCTCAGTATTTCAGTGTGAACGTGAAGCCCACAGCAAGCCTGCCATCCTTCAGATCCGTCTCATCCCTGCTCAGCAAGCACAGCACAATGACAACACTGTGGCTTTCAGTGCAATGCTCGTTGTGCAGGCTTTCTCTACCCTTCGCAAAGTTGGTTCAAATTTCGTATTTTTCTAGTTCCCTCTTATTTGTGTCCTCTTCTCAATACTTTCATGCCTCTTGGTACTTTGAAAGAAGAAGGCCATACCACATCCTCACATGCTTCATACAAGAGAAGCCTAGAGGGCACTCACAACTCGGATGGGCGAGCTGGCAAGCCCTGGAGGTGGCAAGAAGGATCTTTAGAGAAATTTTTATAATCAAACATAACAGCAGGGAGCGACCAGAATTTTAAAAGGCACCCAGTGCCAAAGGAACGACCCTAACCTGCTAATGTACTCTTGAAAGTACCTTCAGGCAATCAGTGACATCTTTAAACATCTAAATGCTTTTGATAATCTGGCATCCAACAATTAGATAGATCCCTCCATTGCAGAGTTCTTGGAGATGGGAAAAGTGACAACAGTATGCATGTGTTGCCAAATGCAACACACAAAACCCTGCTGTAAGGGCTGACATTTCTCTCTCATCCTGAATATCAAGGTATGATCCAGAGAGGCTACACTGTCCATCATGCAGCAATCCACTGTCTGGTTCTAGGTACCAGACCATCCCTGCATGCTACAGAAATAACTGCAATCTATTTCTTTTCTGTATGAAGTGAGGGTATTTGTGAAGCTCCAGACATTAATTGCCCAAGGCAAAATTTCCATTTACTTCACGGGTTCAGAAAGTATTGTTCGTTTACTTTAGTATTGTTCATTTGCTTTATTATAAGCATTTGTTCCAGTTTCAAAATACAGCAAATATAAGAATTAAGCAATATGCCTAGTCAGTCAGATGTCTGGGTGTCACCAAAAATCAGGATGGCAGACCATTTTGAATCCCTGTTTTACAGGCAAAATCACTGTTCAGGAAACTGTCTTCTTTAGCAAATGATGTTTGCAATTCAAAGGATCAAGCAAAAAAAAAAGAAAAAAAAAAAAAAAAAAAAAAAAAAGGAGCAAAGCCTAAAGCCTAAAAACAATGAGTAGTTTAGATAAGCAAATAGTTAAACCCAGTCAGACATCAGGGTTGTTCTCCAGTTAAATTTGATTTTGCTCTCTAAAAAAGAGCACCGGGCCCTTCTCTTACAGAGACCTAAATACCAGCTATTCCTGAAGCATTATGAGAGTGAAGGAAGGATTTGGGAGAGCTTTCTTCTCTGAACCTCTTTATTTATCTGACTGGGATCAGGTATAACACTGTCATCAGCACTTGCTCAGCTCAAAAGTCCTGGGTGCATCGTGCCCACTGGCATCTCCAGACTCCCAAGGGGGATGACTGTCTGTTGAAGAGCAGTGCCAGCCTCCTCCTATTCCCCCATTCCTGCTGGCACCCTGAGGCAAGCATCTGGGAGTGTACGCTGCCCCTCTCTGAAGCAGGTGCAAAGATTGGTAGTCAGCGTGTTTGCTCCCCATGAGCCTGCTGCAGGCAGACAGAAAAGCCTGGAAATCCCTCCAGTAACCCTCCTGGGGGAGAATGAGAATTTAGCCAAGTGCACTTAAGACCAAAATTGTTGCAGAAAGGAGACACATACACTTGTTAAAATCCGTCTGTAACGTTCCCTCCCATCCTCCCCTTACTGTGGACCGATCTGGATTTCTAAAGAGTATAATTATGTCTTGCACAATGATTATGAGCTTTGGGAGCTCTCAGAGAAAATTTCCTCACTGCACATGTGGCCATTGGCTGACATACCAAACACATATCACTCTATTTTTTTTTTTTTTTTTAAACTCTGCATTTTGCTGAGAGAAAGAGGCCAAATAAAAAGGATGGACACCCAAGCCCAGGACCAGGTTCTGTACTAACATGATGTGTCCTGAAAGCCAAAGGGAAGAGCCATTAGAATGGCTTTTGTTTCCAAACACTCCTGTTCTTCTGTCTCCCTTTCCACTACTAACAGCAGGACACCTAATCTATCTGTACATTACCAACAGACCCTGTACCAAGGATTATTGACAGATTCCTGATCTACCACACTTATTTAATGTTTTCCTTTAACAGCCATATGAAATAGATTCTGTCTTCCCTAAGGCAGATGCTTGAAATTCACTGTAAGCCCATGCAGTGACATCAAGGTTTACAATCATTGTCAAGCTACCTGGAAGCTTTAAAAAAACCCCACTGACTGACAAAATGCTAACAGCAAAAATTACTATAATACACTATCCTCTCTGAATGTATCACTGATGGGCTGGACATGAACTTTGTCAATGGGAGATGTCTTTGTACTGAGTACAATTAATGTTTTTATTAAAAAAATCTTTCCTGAATGAGAGAACACATTGTCCACTCATGTGAAAATGGCACCACTATTTATCATAAATGATACAGCCAGTCAAGAATAAAAGAAATTATTTCACCTGCAAGCTGTGAAAATTTCAAGGCATGTAAAGAATAGCAGCAGTCAGCTTGCACAGCTGAGGGTAATGGACATCATCTTTTTCCCATCCCAGTCACCATCTTTCCCATTTCCAAAGGGCTTCCAAAGATGAAAATGAACTTGACAATCATTCTGCAAGGCAAACTGATCCTGATTCTTCCAGTCACTTTGTAATTCACTGCAGATGGCAAGAGTGAGATGTTTACTGGCTGGCAGGTAATGAGCCTCGCTGTAGATAATAGTGATGGACGGGCAATCTCGCCTGCTGACAAGGAGGCAACTCTACATGGGCACATGGCATTCATCCATGACTTCATGGAAAAGGATAGCTGTCACAATGCACATAGGTTGTGAACTACCCTCCCCTGTTAATGTCAGCATGCAGCTACACGTAAACCTTTCCAGTTCACATTTAAGTAGCATGGAATTGATCCTGATTGTCCATGAAAGTAGAACACTCAGATTTGTGACCTAATGTTTACTCTTCTATAAGAAGAAACTTGATCTGTTTAAACATCTAGATATTCCCTCTTCCCAGGTAATGCCATTCATCACAGCTGTCAGTGCTTCTTTAAAAGAGAAATGACCCTCAGGCGTAGTATAAAACTGTGGAAGAACTACGCACACCTTTGCCAAAAGAACAAATAGCTCCTTTTTTTTTTTCACTGGGCTTGTATACACTTTGTGCAAGGCCTACACACACTGAATTACAAATCAGTATTTCCATTTCCCCACCCCCATATAAAGCAACTCGTATTAAGACCTACACACTGCCCTGTTTTTTTTTTAATCTCAGACATAAGGGTAGTGGATTTCGACAAGCTCAGCCATTTGATGAGATATACTTAAGCAGCTGGTTCCAAGGGAAAATCAGAATAATTCAGAAATGCAACAGAAGAAAACAGAAAAGCTCTAACTCTGTTTCTCCTCTCCTTGTAACTTTATGAATTAAAAATAAAATAAAATTTAAAAAAAATCAAAAAAACAATTAAAAAAACCCCTCAACCAAATACCACTGATGTCTTGTTTCACCAGAATGTATTCCTCCTGAAGAAAGTGGTTATGGCTAATATTCATAAAATATACATTTAAAAAATGCATTTGTTTACATACATACGTGCAAATATACACACATTTAAGCATGGATATTGTTATTCCACAGATAGAAACTTGGTCTGAGTTTTCCTTTTCTGAACTGAATATGCTTTCCCTCCTTCCCTGGTGAAATCTGATCATTTGTACTGTACCCGGGCTTCAAGACGTGATAAACGATCCCAGTGCTATGCAAGTTTCATCCAAAACCTGTCTCTTCATAGATTCACTCCACATATTCTTTCTACTTTAAAGACTCATGTGATCATCACTTTGATCCGTTCTCCCTCAGCTCTATTAGGGGCACCATCTCTTCAGGGCTTGCAGCTTATAAAAAGACCACCATATTTTGATATGCCTTTGATGTTGTCTTCCAAAGTATCTTTGATTTTTAAGTTCTGTTCAACTCTTTCACCATTAACCTTGATTTCACTTAGGAATTAATAGATCTATAGTTTTATTGGAAGGCTAATTTAGAAATTCTGTTTTTTCTGGTGCGATTTTTCCCCTCTTAGCTGGAAAGGTAGGTGAAACAGTACAAAGAAACTGACCAGTGCTTTAGAAAAACCCAAAGAAACTATAGATAATACCTTTCTTGAGTTTTGAGTTGTGCTTTTCGAGCAAGTCTCTTACTGAATCATTAAGCTGCCAGCAAATGAAGTGGTTCTGCAGGATGATAATGAGCCACAGAGACACTCCACACAGCCACTGGTGACTGAGAGCTGTTACTAATGGATGACTACTCATTAGGATTGTAGTCTCAGTCCTGTGCTTGAAGACTGTCTCCTCCACACAGGACACTTGCATTTCTCCTTTTGACACTAGCAAAGATGCTGAAACTGTAGAGGCCAAAGGAACCATATAATTTGAAGTAAACTAAACAACAGAGGAGCAAAACACATTCTCAAGCGGAGAAACTGGCACTGTCTTTCAAGTCTCTTTAGTAGGTATTTTCAATTTTTAGTTTATGATATTTGAGATTTATTTCCCCTCCTCAGGCACCACTAACTGCGACTGAAGATTCATTTTTGCTGGTATAAAGAGACAGATGAAGGGTAAAACCAGGTCAGCCATATACTCGCTCACACTCCCCCCACCCCTGGATTTATTTATACACCCTAACTACATTCAGGTGACATTCAGATACATTTCAGGTTCCTGAAAAAAACCCCCAGCTTCTGTAGATGGAGCCTTGTATCTCAGTGTGCCTTCCCTTCATTTAAAACTATCCTGCTTTTCCTCCACGACAATGTTTACTTCCTATTTTTCTGAGGAACAACTTAGTAGACTTTATCCCCTCTCGTCAGTTAAACAGAATTGCTTCTGATGAAGACAAGCACACAAAGTCCTCGCAGCAGCAGCTGGCATGGGCGAACCCATCCTTTTCAGTAACTGCACAGGGCCATCACTGCAGCCTGTTGCCTTTGCTAAGGCACCACCACACAGTTGAAGGGTTCCTTCCCAGGAGCACTCGTAACGCTGCCACAATTATCATTCTGGGCTAACACTCTAACACCTAACCCTTGGGCCACGTGGAGCTTCCGATAAGACACTGCGATGAGAGAATCCAAATGCAGCTCATCAGATCCGTGCCCTCTCCAACGATCCCTCCTATCACTCATCGCACTTGCTATCTCGAACATCTTTGGCACAGAAGCACAGGCTGGGCGCTACATGACCTGTTCACAGCACTTCTCACCCTCCACCGCTTAAGTGCACAGTCTCACGTCGTAGCAAGAGAGTCCCAGCCCGGGCTCTCCGTGTAGCCCCACGGCCCGGCACAGTTCCGACTGTATCGCGCCTTTCCCGGAATCTTAGCCCCGCTGGAAAGCATTCAGCATTGAGAGGACCCATCTTTATGCTGATAACACTAAAATATAAAATAATGCCAACAGCTGGTGCTACAAATGGCTTTTAAAAACGATGTTCATTCACTAAAATTCCTCTTGCTACTTTTGACATGAAACACGCAGTCTCTAATTATTCTGATCAAGACGGTGAAATACAAAAACAAACTTTAATTGTGTTTAACAGATATTTAATCAGGACTCACTGAACTACAGATTAAAGCTGAAATTCATAAACCATAATTACCCAATTGTCGCAAGCTTTTTGGTCCACATTCTGCTTCCGTCTGGGCGTCTGGCACTTTGCCCCGAATTTCTTTTAGTGTCTTCTCAGTTTCATTGCTGTTCATGTTTTCCAGCAGAGATTTAGCACAGATTATAAAATATCTGTTCTTGGCAACTTTATTAGTTGTTTTTTCTTAAAAGGATTATATCCTACCTATCCTACCATATTGGGGCTGAATGAACAGCCATATCCATGGGTTATTTCTTGCCATGAGCTGTCCTTCCTAACTGCCAGGGTAATCACCTGTCCTACTCTGGGCCTGACTCTGTGACCATGGCCCTGCCACCAGAGCATCATCCACATATTGCTTTGAGTGTGCCATGCAACACAACTGCCATGAATGAATCCTTCTTTTCTCCATAGAGAGAACTGGGTGCAGTACTGTTTCTTGTTTCGGTAGGGGCTTTTTTTATGTGCTTGATGCTCTTTATTTATATTTAAGAAGACATGATAAAAGAAGCACACTTCCCGTGGGAAGTAGGGGGTGGTAAGGTATACATTAACCACCAGCTCCTCAGGGATGTAGCTGCATGGGCTCAGACTGCCTCCCAAGCAAGTGACAGATTGTCCTTTAGCACGGAGAGAATGATTGTTGCCAGAGAAGCCTGGCTGTTGACTGCAGTTTTCTGGGGACCTCCACACATTGTGCACAGGCTACGTTGGCACCCTAAAGGCAGGGATACCCTCCGCAGAAAGCATTTTCAGGACCTTGCAAGGGAAGGTTATGTGGCCTTTCAGACCCGGGAAAAACAGCTTAACAAACTGTGGGTCAAGGTGGTGAAAACAAAGACACTTCATGTTATCAGAACGGGGAAGGGGGTTTCACACACTCAGCCTGCTCTGCAGTGGGGAAACACAGAACTCCTGTCAGCCTTAATGCCTCAGAAATTTGTGCCATGAGACAGAATGGAGGGAGACAATGGAAAAGATGACAGTGTAGAAGACAGGATCTAACTCTCTGTTAAGATACAAAAAGGGTGAGCTTGATTAAAAACCAGGATGGCCTTCCATGTGTATTTGCTATTGCTTTTACTCTTAATAGCTGGAGTGCTCTTGAAGAATTCGTAGTGTGGGTGAAGATATATGGAACAATACACTGAAGTTCTGGCAGAGGTATTAGTCCTTTTATATTCATAAAGCTCAAAGAATTTCCTTACAAATATGAGAATATAGGCTAAACCTTTACCTATTCCTCTAGACCTGTTCTTAGCTAGTGTGCAAAACATACATGTCTTTTTTTTTCTCTTTTGCATCTTCCAGAAGTTTTTCATCATCAAAAATAGTACTTCATACATTTATTTCTATCATGATCATTATGCCCTGTCTCCACTTTCACTTCTTTTGAAGAGCCTGGCAGTGAACCAGTCACATACTTTCTTCATCAGCTCCTCCAGAGCAAGACCTAAACAAGAAGCATCATACCACCTGAGTAATCACTGCTGCATATATATCAAACTGTTTTTTTGTTTGTTTACTTCTTAAATCTCTTCTAAGCTTTCATGACTTGACAGTCTCTGCAAGAACCCATATCTCACATTTCACAGCAGTCAGATACCAGCATGTGAACACAGAGAGACAGGGAGAAATCTGCTATTTCTTTTGTTTCTTTTCCTACAGAAGAGAGATTTGATTCTTTCTGTCAGCCACACAGTCTGAAGTCCAGTCACAGTTCAGTCTTTCCAGCCCATGCAGAAGTCTGACAAGAACACAGGATGGCTGATGACTTGCCATACATTGCAAGCCTGATTTTTCACAGGCAAATTGTTTTCCAGTTTGGCACAGTTGTTTGTCCAAGGGCTTCAAGCTTCACATTTACACAGTGATAAAGAAATTGCTATCCAGTGTTAGTGTCATTCTTCATTCCGACTGTTCCTCTGAAAACAGCCTACAGCCTTTGAGATGCAAAATGTATCGTTTTAATGTAGCCAAGGTCCCTGCCTGCAACATTGCTAAATCTATTTAGCAGATTCTTCCTGCTGTAATCTGTCCCCAGACCTGAAGAAGCTCAGTGATTTTAAGTGTTTTAAGCTAATGATAATGGTTAGTGCTGAGAACAGATGTACCTGGCTGTGGTGCTATTAGACTGTTAGGAGATATGTATTCATATTGACTTAACATTTTATGTCTGTTTGCAAGGTGTGATGGCTGCATGGAGTGTAGTCTGTTTTTTTGCCCTCACATATGATGTATTGTCTGTCTGTGCTTTTGATACATGGTGACTGCATGGAGAGATGAAGAACATGTGCCTGTTTGTCCTGATGCCTTCTCAAGATTTTGTATTTCTATTCTTGCTGTCCACTGGCACAATTATGGGAAGCAATAATGTATACTTGTATTCACACTAGACCTGAACCCAGGAAACAGTTGCACAGATTAGATGTACACGCAGAGAGTTTGATGACTATGCTATGTATTATAGAAGTTTACTTTCCCTGGTGTGCAGGCATTGTGCATGACCAAATTCTCTATAACGTGCTTGTACTGATAACATGCCAAGTAGAATCAGTTTTACTATTTTTCTCTCTGTAACACAAGATAGTTTAAAACTCCTCAGTTGTGTCAATAAATGGTGCTTCGCTTCCATTCAGCACCATGAAGTGAAATTTCCACTGAGAATGATTTTCCTTACCATATTGGAGGCTTGGTCTTGCCATTCACAAACACCTGCTATTGCCACCCTCTGGGGACAATGCACTATCTTGGGCTGTGATGTAGAGGAAGTTTTGTATCTTACAATCTAATCACTGTCTTCCAACAAATAAGCAAACCCTTCCTACTTACATGGACCCTGATCCTCTGCTAGTGGGAGTTACAGCTCAGCTCTTGCAGAAGAAATGCAACCTTAACTGTTCTACATCATCATTGTGCAACAGGAGATATGTCTACTGAAAATGAATGCAGCCTCCTTGAACAAATCTCATGCCACCTCTTCCCTGTGAGAATCCAGAAAGCAGACACAAATGGAAACCCATGTGTGACTCTGGCAGAGGTGCCACCTCCACACCAACTAAATGAATGGAATTTTTAAAGGAAGATACAACAAGTTTAAACTCCAAAACCATTTAAACAACCACAACCATGGACAAGCTGAGAGATATGTAAACACATGACAAACCACAAGACCTCAAGAGACATTTAAATTACTATCCTGATCTGGAAAGATTAACTGAAGGCGCCAAAGTGCAGCTCTGGACCACCACAACACCAGTTCAAGTTCTGAACAATACTTGGAGCAGTTATTGCACTACAGGGCAGTGCAGTGACGTGCTGCAGTGCTAGATACAAGAGGTTAAGAGGTTAAATTCAGAAGACTAATTTTCTCTGATAGTTTGGCCAACTTGACTAAAGCAGAGCCCAACTAAATGACAAGCACTATAACCTTAATTCTATAGCTTCAAGTCCCTCAATCAAAGAGTGACAGCATTATCAAAAATTAAATTTTCATTCCAGCATAAGGAACAGTTACTCATATGTAACTGATATACCTTCTCTCCAGTCCCTAAACCATGTTCTGGGCTTTTTGTCTCTTTGAAAACAGGAATGCATTCTTATAAAAATATTACAGACTAAATACCTTGGACATTACTTCATAAAGGAAGTAACTTTACTATGAAAAGAAAGAATATAAGCTAATTCTGACCTTTGAGGTTCTGCCTATACATTAATTTCTCATTTTTTTCTCATTATACCATTTCCTTCCTAAGCCCATGTAGCAGAGAAGCCAATTTTCCCTGCACAGCTTCTCAGAACATGTTCTATAAACACCTTACCTTTTCACAAAACCCTCTTTCCCCTGACAGGACTTTATACAGATGTATAGGGGAAAAAGGCCTAGCATCTGACATTTAATAAGAATCTCAAAGAGAATACACACAAAGTCCATTAAGATTTTCTCTGTCTGATACTCTAAAGGAGGTGGATGCTGTTAGCCCACTGCTAGGGAATTGGTCTCGATCTGAAACTGGGATTTCTGTTTCTGCAGCCAGTACAGGCCCTTCTCTCTTACATTTTACATTCCAGATAATAAGGTTCATATTTTTGGTCTGAGAAGAAAAAAATTTTGCTGGAAGTCATGATTGTGGAATTGGGTATTCCTCAACACAAAAAAGCAAACCAGCTTAAGTGGCAGTAATCTGGGATCCTACACACTGGGACATAACACTGTACCAGCTATGCTTGGCTTTTATTTTTAAGGCATGTTTCTCAGCTATGATGTTGAGAAATTTCTATGGCTGAGGTTTTAAGTGCAAAGTGCTGTTTATAGAATTTAAACAGAAGTTCATGATGCCAAATACCACATGAGAGGCTCTAAATCTAGTGATCCTGCTCACCTCTTGTTTGTTTCTGATATGCACATGTTATCTGGGTGTATTAGGCAGTGGGTACTTGCAACAGGCAGCCTGGACTCAGCCAACAGCACTTTTTAAACTTCAAGCAATAATAGAGACTAGAAGCATGACCTGGAAACAGCAAAATTCATGACCATAACCCTTCAGGCAAAGAGAACAGGCCTGCAGGACCAGCCCAGCAAGGGGTGGCATGGGGGCATCTTGGATAGACCAGCAGCTAAAGGGATATGTGGGGACAGTGGGAGAGGAACAAGGAGTTGGGGGGTGCTGCTGAATGACAAGAAGCCTCAAGGCAAAATCAAAAGACACACAGGGGCACCCTGCTACACCTCCCAGCACAGAGTCCCTGCAAGGCAGTGATTCCACCAGCACACACAGGCAAAGGGGACTGCATTTCTTCTCCTTGCAAGGACCACAGCCCACAGAGGAGGAGTGAGGAGCACGACAACAAAGACAACAGAAGAGACATGAGACGGACAACTGTTTTCTACCCCAAACTCTAGCATGAGAGGGAAAACACTCAGCTTCTTTAAACATCATTAGACATGAGTTCTCTCCAGCAGGCAGTGAGGCCAGAGCTCCTCGCAGACTGACGGGGCAAGTGGCCAAGCTTCCACTGCAGCCAGCTGAGCCAGGACCTGGTCACAAACAACACATATGTGCTGTGTGGCAGGGAAGGTGTGCCATGGCTTGCAAGGTAACTGAACACATGCCTTTTCCTACTCTGGGAAGCAGTTGTGCCAATTACCACTGGTGGCAACTCATGGCCCAGAACTAAATTAAACCTGACTGACTCCACGACAGGGAAGGGACCAGGGGCCTGAGGAAGATGGTGCCACACCCACAAGTGAAGGACAGGGAGGATGATGCTATACTGTTAAGCAAACAGGAATTGTTTATGCAACCAAAAAGGAAAAACCGTGAAAATGTCAAAAGCCTATTTTGACATGAGAGAGAAAGGAAAGCATTCATTAATTTCTAATAACAGTCTTTATTCTTGTAACAAACTTTATAAACTGACCAGAGTTCACTTGTAATCTGTTTGTCAACCCAACACTCTGAAGAAACTTCTTATAAGGGAGGAGAAAATCCCAAATTATTAAAAATAACCCTAGGCTGTGCTTTCAGAATTTGGTTTCAATCCAGTACCCGCAAGAGAAACCTTTCAACAGAAGGCACCAAGGAATTCTCATGGAATAGCTACAGGATCAGGACACACATTTCCAGTAAAAGCTGGCCTTTCTTTCCCCTCCCAATCTCCTTATTCCCAAAAGATACCAAGAAAACACAAGATTGTTGGGATTTCTATAAGAAGATTTGGAAGGTTTTTCATATTTGTTTAGACTGTAAGATATAATTTGAATTTGGGTCTTGCCTCTCTCTCTCAGAGAAGAAGAATGAGTTATTTGTTCTCTGAATAAGTATTTGTTATTAGTGGATCAGACATGGATAAGGTATATTATTACAACCATGTTTGTTAGGTATGATTTACATTGTTTGCTGCATATCATCTTAGGCTGTCTTTAATTTTGTTATACTTTAGGGGGTTTTTGTTTGGGTTTATGCATTTAGTCACAGTTGGTTGTGTTTTGAACTTTGAAAAAAATTAATACAAAGGAAATTAAAAAAAGAAAAAGAAAATATTTTCAAAATGATGTGGAAATCAAATCTATCCCTGAGTAATTTGATTTGTAGGAAATGGAGAGCAAAGCATTACAAAGCATTACAAACAGAATGCCTTGAAGTGCATCATAATTACTTACATGTGCAAATACATTGTCTAGGTTTAGGAATTCAGCTAATAATAGTCATAATAATTCTATGCCCTTACACCAGGTCTTTCATCCAAGCTTCTCCAGGTTTGTGTAAGCAATCATTAAGTAATGCCTGGGTACCTTAAGTACTCTGCTGCCCTTATGGATGGAGAAATAGGGGCAAAAGCTCTCCAGGGTCAAGGACAAGCAATGAGTTGCTCTACAAGAGGAAGATAAATGCAGATGATCTTCTAACTACAGGTGGAGCAGAGGTGTAGGAGTTTGTAGCTGATCTGACATTACTACAAACTTGTGGCTCTCCAAGAATGAAGGAGTGTAACAAATGCACATCGTATACCTTCTGTTCCACAAAGTCTAAAGGCTGAAAATTGACATAAATCAGGTTCCATCCTTGATGGAACACTGGTCTATACAAAAAAATACCAACACTTTGTATCAAAGCACAAAGATTAACAAATTTGCATTGTTTGGAACTGTTTACCAGAGCAAATAGTTTTCATCTGAGGCTCCACAAATGGTTTTCAGACTAGGCATCCTTTGTGGAAATCTGAGTTGAATGTGGAAGGAATCTGGAAAAGGGTAGCCTATAAAGTTCAGTTGTTATATAAAGTCCTCAACACCAATTTCATGACTGTAACTTATTCTCACATTGATCTCTTAAGTTTTAAGAGATTTTAAACTCTTTAAAAAAATACGAGCATGCCATATTACCCAAAAGCTTTTCCACAATTCCAGGCTGTAAAGAAAGGCTGGATTTTACACTTTTCTGCTGTTTAATTCCATGCCACTTCCTACATGCACACCTACATTTCTCTTTCACAACTCATGAGAGGAACCCACTGTTTCCACAGCCCAGGCCCTCAACACTCCATCCTTATTTTACAGGAATATACGTTTTCATGCTTGTCTAGATGACCAAAATCAAAGACTACCAAATAATTCTGCTGTTTCATTTAGCCACGCAATAATTCCAATGCTTTGAACTAATATCTGCTGAATTAGCAGTAAGTTACCAACCCACACAGACACTCAACTGCCTGTTTGAGGAGTTTGACGTTCAGGCATCCCATTTTCTCTGAGCCTCCGTTTCTGTGCTCCCCGTAGCTGCAACAAGAAAGCGTGTCTCCATACATTTTTATTACCTGTTATGCTTTACACTAATAAAAACACTGGATATTATTTATTTGTCTGGCTGACTGACAAAGCAAGGCATCAAAGCATCATTCCAGTGTCACATACTTCAACGCTCTAATCTTTCAGAACTTGTAAAGCAATCTCTTACGGCGCTTTGTGGGCTGTGAGATCACCCTGACAAACTGTGATAATGTTGGCAATCTCCAAATGGGTGTTCATTTGCAATCTTACTACAGAGGAATTGCTATGTTTCCAAATTTGAGGGCTTGACATAATCTGTCTTCACAAAGCTATCAGGGTCTGTCATAAGTCTGTCTGTGACCCAGGGATTTTATGGGGTCAATATCTATCCCCAGTGAAACTTCATTGCAAGCAGTGGAATTACCTAGAGTATGACTTTTCACTATTTGCTTTCTTTCTCTTTATTTAAAATACCCCTTCTTTGTATTATATTTTTTTGAAGTGCAAACAGCACCTACTAATAACATCTGAGCCAGGTAGGGGAGACTGCCCCTCCAGATCATGACCAGTTTCTTACAGTTCATGCCAAACCCTCTGCTGCCCTCGTCACACTGAGTGACTGGGAAACAATGCAAATGTCAGGTCAAGCTGCAGAGCTATTGCCATCATCTCTTCCCTTCCGTATGCTCCCAGCACTGTCAGTCTCTGGGCTGCAGTCCACAGGATATCCACAATTATGGCCCAGATTGAGGGAGGGGTAGAAAAATGATGGTACTCTGCCAATTATGTCAGAACCTAAACTTGATCCATTTTAAAACTGAAGCTGGGGACTGTGGGATAGCACTGTGTTTACTATAATTTGTGTAAGGGAAAGAAAATAATTTATCATCTCAAAAAAAAAATCAAAAAGGCAGAGTTAGTGCAGACCGATAATAAATGTTTTATATTTGCCTCTGAACCTTATCTTTAAGTAAAGACAATGCAATCTGGACACAGAAAGATGATTTTTAAAATGCTGTAAGACGGTTAAGCACCTCAAGAAAAAGCGAGACAGGGAATGTCTGGCTTTGCTATATTCATGAGGGCCACACAACTGCTAGTGAAGTAATTCTGTTTTGAAATTACTTAGGATTCCTTTAGAAAAGCCGGGAACACAGGATGGAAATAGAAAACTAAAAAAAGTGCATCCAGTGTTTTAAAATACGTTCCCTGCACAACACCCTTTCCCTGCTATCATCTCCCGAGGCAAATTTCCCAGGCAGTTCCTCACACTTAAAGATGCTCCCCAAATCCTTCTCAGGGTGGGGGTGAGCAGCTGGAACCTGGCCATGGTGGGGTCAGAAAGTACATGCCAGGCAGAGGCACTGGAGCACAAGCTGAGATTTACACACTGGCTTGGATACTTTGCTGAATTTATGTTGGGATGTTTTGCTATGTTTACTATGGTTTTACAAACTAAGTTCTCTTCTTTGGATTATTCCTTCTAATCAAAACAAAAGCTGCTAAATATGTACCATACTTTGTTTTATCCCCATTTAAGCTGTTTTCTGCATTTCATTCTCTGTGAAAAGGAAAGTCAGTGTCACTATCCAACCTCAGGAATAAGGACCTAGCTGCAATGCTACTGGAAAATTTTGGAATCCAAATAAATTCCAAACTTGTATTTTGGCCTGAATTTACAGCAAACTTGCTCCTGCTCTCAAAACGCCTACTGCTTTTACCACGAGCAGCAATTATCCCTTGTGTCTCCTTAATCTTTCAGAAAAGAATGCACAGCCTTGGAAGCCCAAGGTAAAAGTTTAAATGTGTGTACTATCTTGCTGAAGTCAGTAAATTGCGTGGATATTACTTTAAAAGGCTGCATAAAAAGATAGTACAAGGATCCACAGACTTCAAAAGGTTAAGCAGCTTCACCAATACAAACACTGCAGTTGGGACAGTCCTGAACAGAGCAATGCAACTGGTATGCGCTTTTCCTTCCTAAAAATTCTTTCTCAAGGGTGAATGTTTTTATTTTACAGTAAGTGGAAAACTGTAGACTTGTATTAGTTATTATTTGACTCTTTTCTACAAAAACCCTACTTTTAAAGACAAAAAAGTCAAAGCAAAGAACCCTACCTCTCTCCTACTGTCACTTCAGAAGATTTTTGCTAGCCACAGCTGAATTACAGCAATGTTTCTCTTCTTTAATTTCCATGTTTTTACTATTTTCAACACTGACAGCAAAATTTATGAAAAATAAAGAAAACAGACTGTCACTGGTAGATCAGTATTTATAGATGGAAAGAACACAGAAGCATATTAAATTTACCCTAAACAAGGGGGCTTATACCATGACAGCAACTTCTAATGTAATTCATTTGTCTTATAAATTACATCCCTGGGGATATCCCTGAAAATTAATTAGGTTAGAGAGAGAAGAAAAACAAATTGAAAACTTCTCAAAACTCCAGGAAACAGTAAGTTTTAAACACAGCAGTGTCAAAAATCTCACTATAAATTTCTTCCCTCCTCTTCCCCTATTCTTCTTTCTAGGAGACCAAGATCCTCAGATTAAGAATCATTTTAGCACACCAAGGTCAAGGAAACCATATACATTCAAACATAGAATATTTCTGAAATTGCAGATTTTGCAAGCAGCTCTGCCTTTCCAAACTGCAGACTCCCTGGAAGAATTCTGAAGTATAATTCAGTAAAGACATTCATTGTGCTAATGTGGCTTTAAACACAAAGCTACAGTCACAAGATGTGGACATGATACATTCATCACACAACAGAGAAAAGCAAAGGGGAGGAAGGCAGAAGAAAACAATAAGAATTTTAGACAAATATTAATGCTGGCCAAACTAATCCTCAAATCAAAATTCTGAGGGTTTGCTTGTTCATTAGTTTCTCTGGAGTTTAAGCAAAAATTAATTTTACCACATACTTTTCCTGTAGTGCCCCGCCTAAGTGCAAGAAATGGCATTTAGGTTTTTTCACTCTGCTCAACACAGTTCACTGGATTGGAAGTGCTGGTACACACACACACAAACTCCAAGACATTTTCTGATTGCATTTGTAACACAGATCACATTTTGTACTTCCTGATGCCTGAGCCACCTTCCAGGACTAAGGGAAGAATAGAAAGACAATAAAATGCATGGAAGTAACTGAGTTGATGGTGCTTTATCATTGAAATTTTAACAGACTGCACTAATGGATAACTCCACAGTGTGAACTTCACCTGGATCACGTGAGGGCATGAGATTTCTGCCAGCCCTTATATGTGTGAACACTAGCAGCAAGGAACAAAAGGTATCAGATAAGGCACAGAGCTTGCTGGTAGAAGTCAACACATCACAATATATTTTTAAAACTGCATCAGAGAATTTATAATGGATCCGTGCTTTGCATTTTGAGGTGACAGAGTTCTCGATCTGGTAGAAAGTTCCCAAAGCTCAATTTACTACATTGTCAAAATATAGCCTGAGGGGACAATCTGACTTACAGCATCTTTATGACTGGTGATGAAAGAACCTCGCTTGGCTTTTAGATCCCAAGTTTGGCTCAAGATAGTGCAGTAGAGAACAGAACATCTTCTATTTTATGCTGGGTGTTCACAGTGTTCCTCTTCAGCACAGAATTAGGTTTTTACTCTATAGAATTCTCACAGAGCTCGCTGATGGGTTAGAATTCACACCTTCAGATTTTGGGGATATACTTCACACCCTGCATTGTTACTGCTACTAAAGATACAGATTACACTGTCCTCTTGTCATTGTAGCATCTGTAACAGAAATCTTTAGAAAATTCAGGGGAAAACTGCATCTTTTACAAGGCCACAGCATGTCTTATTCAGTCTTGGAGAGACTTCAGAGCACAGTAACCACATTAATTGGACATTATATGGACAGCCAAGTAAAGCTCAGTTACTGTGCAGATTTTACTGCTCATTGTCATGTTGCTTCAAAACACATTTCATGTTTTAACCAGTCATATATACATATGAAAGCATTTCACAACACTGGACAATGCTACAGATCCACAGGAAACAATTATTTCACAAACATGAAGCAATCCACATAAATATAAATAGCTTGGCCCAAATATGTTCTAAATTATGCTTGTGCAAACCCAGGGAAGTCAACTAGTACCACTAACAGAAAAGAACACATAAGAGCATGTACAAGTATAAAATATGGCTCTACTGTTCAGCTATTCATGGTCCAAACCCTGCCAGCCTGCCATCACTTACATTCTACTACTTTACCAGCATGGCTTTACAGGAAATAAGAAAAATTCTGGGATTTCTACTTCTCTCATGCACTGGAGGACACAAGTCCAAGAACATATGGGCTTAAATGTGTCAGCATCCTACATCACTCTTATCTGAAGAATGTTATTAATTTTTGTGGGTGGAGTCCAAAATTGTAATGCCATATTAACACACAGTGGCTGTTTCTGTAATGCGTAAGTCACAGGGAGCATATGTGTAGCAGTCCAAGGATAGCATTTTAACTTGATTTCAAGTGATTTTCTGAATTGTAATACCCTCAAAAGATGAAGTACTGATGCTGCCGGCAGGGTATTTCACAACTTTTGTCTTCACAGTTTCATCCAGTCACCTCAATTCTGACCTCTAGAATATCATGCTATTGCAGATCTGGACTCCACACAAAGCTGTTTCAACAAATCTCATTTTTCTCTCTAATACACAGCATGTGACTTCAGGATTGGTATTTTCAATGCTGAACTGAGTTATACGAGTGATGTATGCTACTCCAGGCAAAAAGCAAGACTAATAGCAGAAGATTCTTTGCCATGCTAACTCGAACTGAATTTCAATCCCAATCTTTTCCAATGAATTAGCCTCTTTACCAAACTCGCAGGTACAGACAGATACTGTGGGAATCAGCCATGTAACCGTTCCAACTGGATACAGTGAGGAAAGCATTGCCAAAGGCTTTTCGGCTGTGACTCAACAGGTGGTTTGGCACCGAGATTTCTACCTGTTTGTGGTTTTCATCTCTGGTTTCAAGACAGAAAATGAGATTATACCTTTCAATGCTGCATCTCAAGCAGGCTGTACGCAGAGCAAGGTTTCATTCCAACCAAATCTCTCTCTCTCTCGCAAAGTTGAGGAAAACTGCCAACCACTGCTGCTCTTGACAACAACATGCGATGCAGATGTCAGGAAAGGAAAAAGAAAAGGGAGAGAAGAAAAAAGGAAAATAAAACTGTAAGTTTTATGCAAACAAGAAACTGTACTTAATGATTACATCTGAGGAAAACAAAATAAAAAGTACTGGCTTTAGTATAAGGAAACATAAACTTTGGAACTGCTTAATCTAAGAGGTTGTGTTGTTGGGGGATTTTTTTTGTTTGGTTTGGTTTTTTGTGGGTTTTTTGGTGGGGTTTTTTGTTTGTTTGTCTTGTTTTGTTTTGTGGTTTTTTAGTTTATTGTAGAATTTTATTTATTGTAGAATTTAAAGAATTTTTCTTTACATTTAGTTCCAGGAGATAAAATAACTTTACATGATAAACTTAAAGGGACAACATAAAAGGAACAAATCTATCATAACATCAAAATTAACTACTCCATTACTCAGAGAAGAGTCTTAGCACCTTTAACGAACACCGTGAAAAGCAGCAGAAGCACTCATAACATATGTTCTTGCCTGCAAATTGACCAGGGTGCAAGAGGCGGGTTTAATTTTTCAGTTTTCAAAGCCTTCTGCATAGGCCTAACTCTGCCTTTGTTGAAGGTAGTGTTAACACACACTGAATGCAGAAGGAACCGAATGTGGGTAACTGCATACTCTGAAAAATCACACCCAATATGTTCAACTGATGCCATCGTTTCCTGAGGACAAGAGTAGGCTATGGAATACTACAAATAATAGAGAGCAGTAGTCTAAAGCAAGCTTCCCCGAACCAAGAAAGCATATTTCAATACTTTTTCACGGATAATTGGGCATGTGCATCTTCAAAATAGTAGTCAAGAGTAGGTAAAGACTGTCAGGAGATGCTTACTGTGACAGAAGTCTCAGTGCCTTTTCATAAAATAAGAGTTCTTCAAAGCATCTCTCAACAACCATTAAGAGAACAGTCAGTGAATCTATGCTTTTTGGATTAAAGCAAGAAAATGAAAGTCAGTGCTTCTTCACAGACAAAGATATAATGAAAATTACTTCAATACTTCAGCATTTGAGTCATCAAAATGGGCCCACATTCACCAACACACAGAAAAGTAGAATGACCAACAAGAACTTTGCTCTGCCCCAATAAAACCATTTCAGGAAGTTGTTTATACTAATTTGTCTATGGGAGATGAGAACCTCATAATTAAACTGTATTAAATCATCTATACTAAAAATAATTGGGCTGAAGAGAAAATGCAACTATCTTATCATGATGATATAATCACTTGAGGGAAAGGGACCCCAAAATATTCTATTCTTGAGTTGGAAGAATCAGCAAAGTGGGTCGTTTTTCCTTATGAGAAGGTCTTTCCACAAAAATACACCTCTCAGATAACCCAAACGAAATTTTTTCTTCAACTACCTGGGAAAAGGAGGGGGGAAAAAAGAGTAACGAGTCTTCCAGAACCAACAGTTGTCAAATATTTATTTGGCATTCCTTGGGTAAAACAGTTATTCCCCAAGAAAACTTTAATTTCAGGAAAAACGATTTCCACTGAAAAATCATTCTGATGGAAAAATGCCTGTCCATGGCTACAAAGGCTAAGACCAGTGGCCTCAGCCAGGAGGAGGTGAATGCCAAGGCCAGTGGACTGGGTCTGCCACAGTCCTGCAGAATCATGGGCACAACACCTCCATTTGCTGTGATGTTTGTTCTGCTCCAGTGTTTTGCCTACTTAGACACTCCCCTCTTCAGGGCAGGAGCTGTCTCTCACTGTATGTTAAGCAACATGTGTGTTTGATGACTTTTAGCACTACAATAGCAACGGTGCCTTTTCCACCTACAGCAGCTACTCCTCAGTACGAAGATAAGGAGGAAAACGTGACCTATGGCTGCAACATGCTGGTAATCAAACACTATTGTATAACATGGGGGGATGTGGGGGATTGCCTTTTTACCGCAGAACTAATCAGAGTTTATACACACAAAATCAGTAAACTATATAGTTCAGTCTTGTGATCTGTGTTCCAAGCTGCCAGAAATGAGGCAGGAAAGAGGTGTGGGGAAGGGGGGTAGCGGGGAAGCATCTCCTGTGTTCATAATGAAAGAAGAGAGATGACTGGACTAAGAGCTGATGAGGTTACAAGGCAACAGCAGTGCCATGAGTTGTTTGGGCTTAAAGCCAGATGTCTTGTATTTCCTTTGATTGTTTCTAAATAATTAATGGTATTAATTTCATCATGTGACCCACCCACCCCCCTTTTAGTATTTGGCTCTGTGTACTAACACTAAATATAAAGAAGGAAAATGGTACTGTCTATAGCATACTGAATATTGATGCTGTGTGTTTGGACTGCAGCAACAGCTGATACCCATATCCCTAGAATTCTATATTCCACAGCACTCACACAGTGTTTGCACGAAGGAGATGGAGTAGTATCCTTCATACTCCATCCATAAACCAACCCAACTATGGCATATGGACACTGCATGTTTGAAGTAGTAAAAGAGAGGGTACATCGCTCCCTCTCCGCCCACACTAAGATGAACCTGCCACTACTATCTCACGTAACGTTTTCTGGCAAGCTCCCAGTTTTCAGTCATGCTGGTTTGCTTGAAAGAAAAACTCCGAGGAGACTCTGCTTGTCTTGCTGTTCGAACAAACAAAATAATCACGCATCTTGAGTTAATGGCCCAAAGCTTAATGAAGATCATAGAAAAGAGGCTGCCTGTGATGGGAGCATTCCCTCCTGACTTAGCCACATAAGCCACTGCTGTTGGCAAAAGGAAATGGATTATGAGGATAATAAGTAACCCTGAGCTCTGGTCTAGACAAACCTTTGCTTGGTACTGTAGCAGTAAGTGCACAAAGAGAACAGCAACAACCAGAAATAAAAATTTCACTTCTCCACAATTTTCTACCCCAGGGCACTGGCAGCATCAGCTGGAGGACTCATGTTTCTTTCTCATGAGAATGTTTGAGTTGAGTGCTAGGACCACTGGAATCTAACAGCAGAATTCCTGAACAGAAAAAGACTAGTGGAGGCAGATCCCCATATGCATGATCCCATGGCATGTATTCAGAAAAAATGTCTGCCCACCCTCCTGTATACTGCAGCCTACTTTCAGCTCCCCATGTTCAGTCTCCAGACCCACCCATCTTATCGACATTTTTTTCCTAACTCATTCTCACTTATCTTGAATCCTGTGGTACCTACCATAGAATCAGAATTGTCTGGGTTGGAAGTGACCTCTAAAGGTCATCTTGTCCAAACCTCCTGCAATGAGCAGGGACCTCTCTCTTCAACCAGATCAGCTTGCTCAGGGCTCTGTCCAACCTGACCTTGAATACTTCCAGGGCTGGGGTACCCATCACCTCTCTCGACAACCTGTTTTAAGTGTTTTACTCACCATCAGATAGTACTAAATGGGGCATTTGGGAGGTAATGGAGGAAGAAATCTGACAGCTTGGAGCAGACCCTTGTTTTGTCCAGTAATGCCCCAGACTTCTGAAGGTAAGGACAAAGTAATATGAGGCCCTCAGAGATGTCAAAAGAAGTTCCCAAAAGTCTGCATAAAGCAAACTTTATCAAAGCATACCTGTGGGGAGTCAGAGAGGGTTCGGTCAAGTCTCATTTCTTAGATTTTATCCATGGCTCCCTGGTTGGGTGTCATTCTTCAGCTAAACTATCAGATCAAGACTGCTGCATTGTACAGTGACAATTATTCAGTCAAGGGAAGTGAAACCTGAAGAATTCTCCACTAGAAAGCGTGATCCTAATCTTCAAGGACTTGACCCTGAGATTAGCTGGTTAGAGCACAGTGCTAATAATACCTGGATTGTGGGTTTAATCCCTGTGTGGGCCATTCACTTAAGAGCTGCACTCAGTAATCCTTGTGGGCCCCTCCCAACTCAGAAAATTCTGTAACTTCTGTAAATTTTGACTTGGCAGTTAATTTGATTTAGCAATCCTAAGGCATATTCCTTCCCCACACAGCCACTACAGGTTCATAAGAAGAAGTCTGTCTCATTACATGAAGATCATATGAAAAGTACACCTGAGCCCTTCAGCTGGTACTGGAGCAGCACCAAAAGCAGCATCGGCCCTGCACACTGCAGAGAAATCACCTGGAGGAGCATCACCACTGCCAAATCACAGCATGAGGCACTGCAGACAGGGTGGTAGAGTGCCCTGGGTGCCAGAGCTCAGGCTGTGGGGCTCTACAGCAAGAAAGAGGCAGGATGAATACCACACTGGCTGTGCTAGGCAGAAAACATCTCACCCTCTCCTATTAGAGCTTCTCTAACATGGTCACAAGGCTGAATAAAATTACGGATTTATTGCTCATGGACACATGCAAATGGAGAAAACATTAAACCAGATCAGTTAAAAGAGATGAGGAAGAGGAACACACAGCCAAACTTCAAGTGACTCCTTCAGTTCCTCCCAGCTACCTACAGCAGAGTGGCAACACTTACATAAGCAAAAAGCACACCAGGAATACCTGATGCCAGAGTCCTCCTCCTTGGAAGTCATTCACAGAAAATGGGCTCTGCAGCTTTGAACTGGAACAAAGGAAACTGCTTCTAGACAGGAATGATCACAGAAATGACTACACTGTTTGCAAGGTATAAACACTGCAAATAGATAAAAACACAGCTGAACAGTCACAGCACTTTATGAGCAGCCCATGTACCTAACTGTTTGGTTTTCAGGATTCTGGGAGGTCACAGTAGTGTGAGAAGACAGCATTTTTCCTGTGGCATCAAGGATCTCTGAAAGTGTCTACATGTCAGCCTTGGCTGAGAACGTATCCTTTGTTCCTTCTTCTGCATTATTTCCCTTTAATGATAGCTTTGCAGTGAATCCCATTTGTGAGTTGCTCAAATAAATGCAAATTTTATCTTGTAAGCAACACCCTCCAAAATATAACTACCAATGAAAGTAAAAATCTGAAGAGCTAAAAGGCACTGGGTCTTCCCTAGTGCCCCCATTTCCCCAGTGCACTTGACTGCTTGCTATTATTATATATGGAGTACCAGGCAGGGTACTTGCTATTATAAATATGTACTGTATTGAAATATATAGCCCAAGTCCCCAGGGCCCAACATTCTAATTAGAACTACAGTTGTGCAAATAACTGATTTATTTGGCTAGCTGACCAAACTGAGAACACAGAAACGGAAAAAAAAAAAAAAACCCAAACAAAAATCACCTATGTGTTAAATGAAATGGGTTGGTTTTCTGTTTGTGTTCAATATATTTCGATTAAGATTGACTAAGTCTCAAAACAAAACCAGAAACCTTTTTTAGATATATCAAAACAAAACCAGAAACCTTGTTTAGAAATATCAAAACAAAACCAGAAACCTTGTTTAGCAATATCAAAACAAAATCATCTGGCTTTCCAAAACTTTTAATTTTCTTCTTAGTTTTTCTTTTTCATAATTTTGGCTAACCCACATCTGAGGTGAGCAGTTTTCAGCAAATAAAAAAAAAAAAAATTCAACAGTTTTACCCAGATTTAAATCTAAGGGCTGAATCTTGACAACCAGACCTTGACTTAATGAAAGAAAAGGGAAACAGGGGATCTGCAGTCCCTTTTTGATTCAGCCCCCGCCTTTGCACCCAAGGTGAGTTGTTATTTAATTTCTTTATGGTTGTCTCTCTGTCCACACTTTCTCTCTGCAGTCTCTGAACTTGTTGGGATTACATGTACCTCCTACAGTGGGGGTCTGTACAGCGCCTAAAACAACAGACTGCTCATCTCAACTGGGGCCTATATGATTTACTAAAATATAAATAACTCCTCACTGAATCAAATCTCTTTTTGATGCCAATAGTTTCACTCGCATATATTTAGCAGCCCATCATGGGAACATCAGCTTCTTTTTTAATTAATTACTTATTAATAGATGTAAAATATGAACGGACAGCAAGCCTGGATTTTTCCTGCTTCATCAATTTCAGCACTCAAAGAAAGCATCTCTTTTACAGCTACCAGGAACCAAAAGGGACATGTAATGAATAAAGCCTGAAACCCAAGATCCCCTCAGCACTTTTGTACGCCCACTATTTGGGGACAAACCCTCTCCTCCCACAGGGGAATGAAGACTAGCTGAATTGAAAGAGCTGGAAAAATTTGAAAGCCTCCCAGGCAACCTTCAAATTCTCTGTGCAGGGCTTTTAGGCACACAGTTGTCACCAGCAGGAATAGGAAATACAAGTTCAGTATCTGCAGAGAGGTGGAAACAGCCTGTGGGACTTCAGGGAAGGGGTGTGCCTGCCTCTCTTTTAGAGGCATCTCACAAGGCCAGTTTACCCAGCTGAAAGACAACCGGAGCTCATAGGAAAATAAACACCACAGAAACAGAAAGGACGGCAACACTACGAACTCTTCAACTTCCACGTAGAGCACTCGGGGCTGGGGGTGGGGAGGTTTCTCAGGAGCATACCTGGCTGTCACTGACAAAAAAGTCAGTCACGTTTTTGAGACACTGGGGATGCAATTCAAACGTGCCCCATTATGCCTTGAGATGTACTCCCTGGGTACAAAGGGTGCGTGGGTTACGCTGAGCTCGCGTGTTCCTTTGCTGAGACTGTGAAAGGCAGCGCAAAGTGCAGACTGAGAAGGAAGGAACCGTGCAGCACACGGGGCCATAATTCCTGCTGTGGGGGCCTCATCATGGGTGCCCCCAGTGTCCTGGAGTCCCACGGCAGCTTTAACCTCATGTTGGTTTTCTCCACAGGACCCCACTGCTGTTTCCCAGCACCGGGGCTGTACCTCAGCTCCTGTGAGGGGCTGGGAGAGGGAACAGCCCGAGCTGCCTGGTCCAAGGCAGTCCTGCTCTGTCCAAGGGCAGAATTGCAGGAGGCCATTCCCCTCAGCATACACATGCCCCCCACGCCGTGCTAAAGGAGCAATTATTATCATTAAAAATAAATCATCCTCCCTGTCGATTGACAGCACTTATTGGCCATTGCTGCCATCTAGCCAGATGCATCTCCAGCATTCACAGAAGCCTTGAGCCTGTTTATTTTCTCACTGCTGCTCAGCCTGAAGCAGGGATAAATGCATCCCTTGTTACTCACTGCCTCTGCAGAGACATTTGTAAACTTTCACAGGGTTTTCCTTTTTTTCCAACAGGTGACAAAATACTCTGTAACTGCAGGTGCTCTGGGACACAAACAGGAAAATGGAGATCAGATGCAGCTGTAGTTGGAGTAAGGGAAAAATCAAGATAAAGGCAGCAGATGAGAGAGTGCTAAAATGAGCAAAGAAATGATTGAGAAATGGTAGTTAGCTATTTTTGTTGCCAACTTACTCTTGCAAGGTAGCTCTAACACAATAATTTTGTCTATTTTGTTATCGTGCCAAATTTTTGCAGGTGCTACCAGGGGAAGTTTGTTGCAAAAAGGGTTTTTGAACATTATTGGAAAAGGATGAAGAAGTTGTTAACTCACGCTAGCACTGAAGGATGTGCTGGAGATCACAGCTAAGGAGCACTGGCTGGTGTTACTGGACTTGCTAAGTAGGAATGATGAGGAAGTGGTTTCAAAGAGCTTCTGAGATATAGCTGTCTAAGAATTTGGTCCCAAAACTCAGTCAGGAAAATGTTCACAATGAGGCACTTACTTTGCCTCCATCCCTTCATCTCCTTTTGGTATATATGGCATAAAATAGGTCGGAAAAAAAATAATATTCTAAGGAGACTTAGAAACTGAAAGATCCAGGCAGGGTATCATGGCCTGATTTCTGTCCACAATTCAGCTCTAGAAATCCAATGCAAGCTTCCAGACACTGTGGCCTTTCAGATTTCTAAACAACCTGGTTTCAGAGCCATATCCAGCAATATAATAAGCAAAAGGTGAAGCACAATGGGTAAAGAGAAAATAAACATGGCTGTATAATAAAATACAGTGATTGCTCTCTAGCCATAGTATTCCAACCAAACAAAAGGGGGAAGGAAGATATCAAAAACATCTGTGAATTTAAATTTATTTTACTGTTCTTGCCATTCCACCAGAGAAACAAATAAAATGTTGCATTTTACTTCCCTGGTTTTCTTAACTCTGAAAAGGGAGGTTTCATGGATAATCCAGAGTAATATTCAGCTGTGAATCCAATTTATGCAGTGGGATAGGATTAAAAAAGGAACAGAAGGTCTGGATTCTGAACCTGCTGTAACAGTTTTGATTTGAATAGAACCCAAGTCTTGAAATGGCTTGTTTTCCACTTCTGGTTTGGAGCTGGTTGAAATTCTGCCACAGTAGCACTTCCTGTAATATTTTAGTCCAAGATCCTCATTATTTGGAACTGAACTCTAAAGATTTTGGCACCATGAAATCCAAACAAAACTCTGTTCCTGACTCAACTGGCCCAGAAGTCAACCCAAGCTTAATCTGGTTCTGGGTCCAAATCCAGCTTCAGCCCATTTCCATTGTTATATAGATAATGCCATAATACCACCTCTAGCCTCAGGATTTATGATGCCTCCTCACAGGATGCATATTTGTGTGTAAATACATAAATCACATCAGATAAACAAAGCAGACATGCCAGAAAACAGGAGGGGAGGGAAGAGGAGAGATACCTACCAAGCAGTTTGTCTCTAAAGTGTTGCCAGTTGTGAAAGGCCTCGTCGTGCTAATATCCCCTCGTTCAGACTCTCACAGACACGCTAAGAGCGTGATGGCTGGCAGGCAGTGCATTTAAGTGCTGTTACTTAGGCCCCCAAATATTGACAGAGTGCCAGACTCTGAGGAACTATTGATGTATGCAGCCGGCCGCTGCTCCAGACACCTCTCAGACAGAGTCTTTAAATGTCACAGATTAATGAATTTTCATGAAATGCAGAATGAGAGAAAGAATTAGAAAAAAAAAAAAATTATATCCCATAGCACCGACATGAAAGCATCTTTTATCCCTACACAAAATTCTGCCCTCAAGCCTCAAGATTCCTAATAGATTATAACAGATTGTAAGTCGGCATGAGATATGGGATGGAGGAGGTTAGACCCTCTGGATCACGCAGAGCATTCTCAAACAAAGCCAATATGAGAGATGTTCATTTACAAAAAAACAGCGAGAGTCAAGGACCACTCAGACCTCTGTTTCATTTTAACCTAAGCCACAAGTTGCAAAGCTTAAGCGGGAGAGTTGGTTAAATATTTTTTATCTGAGGTGCGTGTGGTGCCAAACTGCAAAATTTAGCTGTTGACTTTGAACAACCCTGACTTTAGAGGCATTGAGATAGACAGATGTACTTGGATCCTCTCTTAGCATTTGATCTTGTGCTTGATCTTACTCAAGAAATTGCCAAAGTTATGATAGAACATTTTTATGCCATCAGATAAACCCAGTATGCTGATTATTTTTCTTTCTTTTCATTTATATCAGGAACTCAAATATGTATGCAAGAACTTCAAATATCATTAAAATGTAATAATGCAAAATGCAGTTGGAGTGTAAATGACAAATCTATGCATAACACATCACTTAAAGAGGAAGGAAGTGAAGGGATGATGCAGATGATGTATGCAGAGGTAAAAATGGGTCATTTATACCCAACCATGTCAGAAATACAGCTTCAGTGAGTCCCTCTACACAGAGCCACTTGCAGGTGGGGCTCCATGAGCCATTTTCCTGCTTCTTCCCCACAGTTAAGGATTCCTGCAAAGCTCTACTGCCCTGACTGCCCCATGGCTGTCCCATAGAATTTGCCTTCAATGCAATGACAGCAAGTGGGGTGAGCACCAACACACTCAGTGCCTTGCTGGCTGCCTTCTTCCCCCTCAGAAGCACAGCTCTCTGACACCAGTGACTGGGAAATGGAAGCTGTGCCACCACAACAGCCAGGCCTGCTGCAGGAAAATCTGGGGAAGCTCAAGCACCCTGACAAGCAAAGGGAGTGCTCTAAGAAAAGCCAAGCAGCAAGACTCTGTGGTTTTCCATACTGCTGGAACAAGGCAAGAGAAAGGAAATGAAGAAGCTCAGAGGGCTGGATCACTACTCTGATGGCAGACTGAGAGAGCTGGGGTTGTTTGGCCCAGTGAAGAGGAAGCTCTGTGGAGACCTCAGAGCAGCCTTCTGGTACCTACATGGGGCTCACAAGTAAGATGGTTAGGGACTTCTTACAAGGGCATAAATTAATAGGGCAAAGGGTAATGGCCTTAAACCAGGAGAGTGTAGATTTATATTGGATATGAGGAAGAACTCTCTGCGATGTGGCTGGTAAGGCAGTAGCACAGGTTGCCCAGAGATGTTTCAGGTTGCCCTGAAAACAGGGCAAAACCAGGCTGGATGGGACTTTGAGCAACCTGGTCCAATAGAAGGTGTCCCTGCCCATGGCAGAAGTGTTGGAATTAGGTCACCTAAAGATCCCTTCAAACCCAAACCATTCTATGATTCTATGATTATCACTGCAGAAAAGTCAATATTCTTCACTGAAAATATTCTTTTGAGTAGTCAATATTCTTCACTGTTCTCCTAAGTTCCCTCTCTTTCTGCCCACGTGAGGCTTTGCTCACCACAACATCTACAAAATCTTACCATAAGAACAGGGCCTGACATGTGCAGTGTTCAAGAGGTGCTTGTATTCACATCAACTTAGCAGTCAGATTATTTGTGGCAGCCTTTGCTAAAGGAAAAGAAAAAAATATTCAAAAAACAAAGCTGCCTTTCTGTGTGTGAAGCCAAGTGGAAACAACAGCAAGGACTCTGATGGCAACCTCCAGCTCCTCATGACAGAGGAGTCTTTGGCTTTCCAAAGGCAATACACTTCTGTAGGTTGACACACCTTGCAATTAACTGTATTGGAGACTATGACAGCCATTTGTGTTATCCACTCTTGTCACCACCCAAAGCAATTCCTCCCTCTCACCACAGATCCCATGACCATCAGCATTGCAGCAGGGTCTCCAACACCATTTTCCATCACTGGCAGCTCTACATATGATCTGCATGAAGAAGCAAGTAGCCATCCTTTGCCAAGAGCCAAGGAGAAGACAGAGCACATGTGTATAAGAGGGGACGACACAAATGACTTACTAAGCACAGGAGGAGGCAAAATGTCCAAGCCTTTCTATTCTGAAAACAATTTCTATACAAACAAAGCAAAAGAAAATCAATATAGATTTTCATACAGAGAACTATTTTACACATCATTACAAACTTACTTTAAAACAGTCAGTACTTTTTCTTCAGGGCTTTTAAAGAGCCTTTCTAACATTACTGCCTATTCTGGCCTGCTTTATTTCCCCACATAGCCGTTTTCCTTTCCACTTTCTTCCCCTCTCTTTAAAAATATAACTGCTGAGGAGCTGTCACGAAACGCTAACCCAGCATTTCACTCAGTCCAATATCACATCTTCAGCAAAGGCCAGCACTGATTAAACTGAAGGAAGATGTAAAATATCTCAGCATTTGCCTTCTACAAAAGCCTTCATGTACCTCAGCAGAGATCAGCTTCAGTCTGAAGCTGAGTGTTGGTTGGGATCTTGCCTGAAGCACACAGAGAGGCCGAAGTGCCCAAGCTGTGAAGTTGTTATGAACTTATGCAAAGACCTGCCTTCTTCTGCAAACATTAGAATATGTAATAAGCCTTGTCCCTGTTCACTTTGCATGCCAACATATGAACAGTTCCATAAACTCTGCACCACCTCAACGACTGGGATAGCAGAGGTGGGCAAAAATTCAGAAGAACTTGAAGTATTAATGACTGCACAAATTTTATCATAGAATAGAAAAAAGCAGAATACCATATGCACAGAAAATAGCAGTTGCAAAGTAGTGAATAAAAAGAAATGTGTTATAAAATTAAAATTATTAGCTCTTAAGGGGCCCTTGGAAGTTCCTAAGTTCAACCTCCCTCCCCAGGTTTAGGATAGTACCAAAGGCCGTCTTCCTTTGTCTTATCTTGCCTCTTTGATTGCCACCATAAACTTTCCATCAATTAGTTAATTTCTGGTAGTGATTTCTGATTGTCTGTCTTCTGTCTATTTCTTTCCTTTCCTCCGTGTGCATGCCTGTGCATACATCACAGATCACAACCAGCTTACACCCCCCCTCCTTGTTAAAAGTCCCACCTCTTCTGCTGACTTACTGCACTCTTAATCAAAAGGGCAGGAGGAAGCCGCCAGGATTCATTCTTCCCTCTCTCTCCTCCCCTCTCCCTCCCTTTTTTCAAATGGCACAAATGTCAAACTTTCTAAAAGGATGTTTGGCATAGCTGAGTTCAGTCATGTAACGTACAAAGTCGGTATGATCAAAAGGTTGCAGGGCTGCCCACTGCTAAAGAAGAGAGGGGAAAAAAGGAAACGGGGATCTTTTCTAAAGTGTGAAAGAATGCATGAGACAACTGTTGCCACTGGAAACACCATGTCTATTAGCAGCAGTGGTGGGTCTGAAACACCAAAACCTAGGTCCAGAGTCCAGATCCCCTGAAAAACAGGGTTGTTCTGATCCCATTTTCTGCACATGAAGAAACAGGGATAGACACAGCTATAGAACTGAAGAGACTCTTTTTTTCTCTGTGCTTTGCACATAGGAAAATAACTGAATCTATGTGAAAAATTCTATGGAAAATAACTGAATCTATGTGGAAATCACAGCATAATAGCAGTTTTGTAGTCCAGCTTGCTGAAACTAATCAGATGGAACACAGATTCACCTATCGAAAATACATTGTCTCTCTGGTATTTTTATACTGCTCCCTTTCATCACAGTATTTTCATTCTTATTCTCTCCACTGCTGAAAAGGAAAGCAAATTATTCCTCCCTTCTACATATCTAAGATTGTTATGGTTTCGTAAGGCAACTGGTTTGCAATTGTAGAGCACTTCACAACTGCATGCTCGCATCTTCCTCTACCTTTCTTATGCAACTCTTGTGGTTTTATTCATCTGTTTATTTGCTCCACTTTGCTCGTGAAAATGTTTGCATCTCCTTACCCAATATCAGTATTAGAGAACAGTCCAGTTATGCCACTGGCTCCTGCAAAACGTCTGCAGCCCAGTGGCATGAAAATTGGTAGTCGGAATACTCAGCAGGAAGTCTCTCCATGAGCTTAGACGGCGTTTCCTTGCCAGAAGATAACCCCAAAAATGTAGATGAAAAAGCTCATTGTCAATATCCATTTAATAGAAAAATCTTAATTATAGATAGCTTTCAGTCCCAGAACAGTAGATGGGAACTTGAGATTAATTCCCCCTATGACAAAGTATGTGAACAATAACCAGAACTTGTAATCAATACCCAGAGGAGAGAGTATCCAAATTGTAATGGGGATTTGGGATTCATTCCCAGAGGGTGTAATATATGATTTGGAACAGGTAGACTGGGATTAATTTTTGATTATGAAATATTTGAACAGCAATTTTCAACTTTTAATGAAGAGAGGATGTGGACACCACAATTAATATAATTTCTGAGTCTCTCCATCATATTTCAGGAGACAGATGATAGATCACAAACAGCTGTTCGGGTCATACACAAGTTAATGTGGGAGTGCCACCTAAAGGAAAGTTCACTAGGATGAGACTCTGGAGAAAGACAGGCAAAGACCAGAGTTGCACTTTCCCCACTTCTAATAAAACTCGCTTATTGCAAAGTCTGCATTAGAAGTAATTATTCCATGTTTGCTGACTTTACATGGATTATTTTAAGTCAGAAAACATCAGTATGGGAACATGGCTTTTCTCTTGCACAGAGAAAAAATATAAAGGTGTTCACAGGAGAAAAAATTCTCACTCTGAAGGAAAATTTCAAAATAGGAGGGTACGAGGTAAAATATATAGAACCTCACCATGTCCTGGGGGGAGAATACAACCCAAATTTCTAAAGTCCCTTAGAATATAATGAAACAGATAATTGTTTGCCTAGAATAAAGATAATGAGTGAGCTGTGAATCTTACCCTTTTCTGTTAGTTTCCACAAAATAATTTTCTTTATGTTTTCCTCACAGGCCAATGAGTAATTTTAATGATTATGAGCTGCATCTGTAGCCATGTAAGAAAAGACAAATTTCATCTATCTGCATATCTTGCCATTTGTGAATGACTGTAACAAAGTGATTTTTCAGGACACAGGTTTATTGTCACAGGGGTAAGAAAACCTAGCCTTCATGTCCCAGCATTCAGTATTGCTCAGCTGGAAGGAAAGTATCCAGAAGGAAAATGTCTTGCCCTGAAACAATTGATGGTAGTTGCTTCAAAAGCAAGAATAAAGATGAGATGAACCAAAATCCTGTTTCAGCTTGACACATACTTCATTCCTAATTTATCTTTTCAACCTTGTAAAGTATCTTAAAAGATGTTCTGAATTTCTGAAATGGAAGATTTACCTCCTCCATTTTATGCCTGCTATGGTAAACTTTTGGGTCTTTCACTGAAGAGAGGAAACAACTCCGGTTCCCTGTGGGCCCACTCCTCCCCTTTCCTCTTAAGCCCTCAGACCCACATCTACCCAAAGATCATTTCCTAAGTCTCAAAAATTATATATAAGTATGCTGTCTCTGCCAGACCCTATTAATCATAAACTTCTTCTCATTTCATTTCAGTATTAAACTCATCTTGTTCAAATCTCTAATTTTCCACACTGACAGAGAAGTTCTCTATACATCATTCAGTTCTATTTCCTAGATACGTTCAGAATTACAAAATTCATTCAAGCCCATCTGATCTCTTCTCAGTAAACCTTCTGCCTTGCACTGACTGACAGAGAAGAATTAGCCTTCCTCCTGTCAGGTATACATCTTTTCCCCACAAAAGTATGTGAAAACATCCAAATACAGCCAATGACTCAGCTTGCCCTTGTACTTGTGTCTTTGTTCGACAGAGCAATCATTTTATGGAGCAGCAAGTCCCATTGACATAATATCAGTCAGACTACTAATATTTTTAAAGTAAAAAACAGCTGTGGCTGCCTGGCAGGGTACCACACACTGAAAGCAGCAATAGCGATGAAGTGGTAGCATCAGCACCCCTCATTCTAGTGGAAGCAAGAAATCTCACAATGAACTCATGCTACAGAGTGACACTGCTGAGTCTAATACATCACAGGTCATTTAAAGTCATTAAAAAGTAAAATTTGCCAACCACAATTTTCCTCAGTGATCCTATCTAATATTAAACCCAGGTGCAGACCCTAGGGTTGGGAAGAAAAAGCATGTCAGATATTATCTGCTCTTTCCCCGCTGCAGCAATGTCATCTATCTCATTTCTAACCCAGTGCCACAGCTTCTCTCCAGTTTTACAAAGACACTGCAGCAGTATGCCAGCAAAACAAATGATGGTCTTGCTCTGTAGCAAACAGGAGATGGGACTAAAAGAGCACTCAAGCCTCTCTCTCTCTGTGGTTTTAATTTTTTTGTTTGTTTGTTTTTTTGTTTGGTTCTTTTCTCCATTGAGCCAGACATTCAGCAGAAATGATTATGCCTTCCCCAGATCTGTGCAACAGTAAGTTTGGTGTTTCAGAGCCGAGGCCAGCCCCTGCTCTGCCCCAGGGCCAGGTGTCATTGCTCTGAGAGACTCTGGGTCCCAACGGTGAGCTGCAACCAACAACGTGACTGGGGACCTGCAGAGCCCTCCACTCACACATCACACACAGGCTACAGCAGCCCTTCTGGAGAGTTCATCAAAGCAGCTATGGCAGGCAACTCAGAGCCAGATGGGATCCATGAAGACACCGTGTCAGATTAGTCACCTCACCAATTTCTACCTCAGTATCCCCAAGTGTGCGTTAAGTTTTTTGGCACCTACAAGTTAAGAGGGTTGCATCTTTAGAAGAACTGTATGTTAGACAGACAGATCGATATTTCATTTTAAAGAACAGTTTCTATTCTACTGTAATTTTGCTGATTTGAAAGAAAACAGACTGTTGCAGTATTTTTTGACTAAAAACCTGTAGAAGAAATTGTTACAGTCTTTTACAACCAGAATCTGGAAGGGTGTCCCATTGTAATATTTTCAAAGAGAAGTTGTGCATGCAGTATGTATGTGCATATGGTGTTTATGAATTGTTTTTTAACTTTAGATATTTTATTCATTTTTCCACATGGTACAAGTAGAACACACATCTTTGTTGGACAGACACCAACACAGTAACATAGCTTTAGATTTCAGGCAGTCAAGACTCAGTGGGACAATAGGCTACTCTATCTTCATGCCAGGACATCACGTCCTGAAATTAGGATGCATGCCATCAGGCATTTCATATCTCACTGAAGATACTCAGCCCTCAATACATTCAGTTATACTGAATGAAGGAAACTGTAACCACTTCCAGTTATTTCATACAGAGATAAGGACCATGAGAACTTTGTGTCTTGGCATACAACATCCTATTTCGATTTCACAGTACTGTGGGATCTGCTGTTATCCACAGTTTGTGGACTTCACTTGTTTTTTCTTACTTGGAGCATGCACACAGCCAGCATAGTAACTTCAGTCATAACAAGTTTCAGAAGTCCCTAAAGCAAAGGGAAGGGGGTGAGGAATGGCACAAAAAGACCTGGCTAGAGCTTCTCAGGACAGCAGCAGAAAGAGCACAGATGCTAGTGATACCTGAGCCAGCAATGTGGAGTTCAAAATTCACTTTTGTTTGCAATATGTGCATATGCATAAGCTGCTCGTGCAGACTCATGGAAAACACTGAATGCATATTCTCCAGGATAACTGCCTATCCAGACTCACTAGTGCTCAAAGTGTGAACAGCTCACCCCCAGAGCAGAAAAGTCTGCCCTTCTACTGCAGACTACCATGTCTGATAACTATATAAACCTTGTTTATTTAATTTCAAACCTCCTGTTTCCCTCAATCTGTACCATGGTCTCAGGAATCACAAGATGGTGACATTTAAGAAGTAGAAGCAATGATTTAATTGCTTTTCCAGGGGAAAAGCTAGGTTCAAAAGCAAAATAAAGTTTCCTTTATAAAGAATGGAAATACTAATATTAAAACTGAACAATTTTTATAATTTAACATTGTAAACCATCATTCTGATAAATGAAACGTAAGAAAGGACAAACCAGTTCAGACACAATACATAAATATTAATTCTGTTCCCACTGGTAATTTAACACCTATCTGGTATCCCAAGGTCTTGAAAACACTGAGTGCAAAAAATAGTTCTTTCCTACTATCTGGGAAAAAAGATGAGGATAAGGGAAATGAAACATTTACATGAACTTGGTTTTCAGACAGACCAACTAAAATGCCTACACTGGGTATCTATGGCCCACAAAACTTATCCATTGTCCTACTGAAAGTTTTTTCCAGTGCCTGGCTTAAATGTGAGATTTCTCAACAAGCTCTGATGAATGGTTAACTTTGCTTTCTTCATAAAAAGCAAATGCTCCCTGACTTCACTTCTTTACTTGAAAGAAGCCCAAATGGATGAAATATGTAAACTTCAGTCAACGCGACTGCTGCCTGCGCATTATTTAAATGCTAAAATGAAAAAGGGGGATTTTTTTTTTTGTTTTCCACTCGGGTGCAGCGGATGCCTCCACGGGGAATGGGAACCCTGCTCTCCCAGGCACACACCTGGGGCAGTGCCAAGCCCTGTCCCCTCTCGTCTCCCCCGGGGCTGCAGGCGGCAATTCCAGCGAGGCGGGGAATGAACAGGAGATGTGCTATATAGCCTTGTGGATCGCAGGTGGCACAGAGCAGCTATCTTCACGCTCGTCAGGGTGGCTATCTGCAGCCTGGGAGGGGGAGAGGTCAGCTGTGTCAGCTACGATGGCAGCACACAGCCTCAGCATCAGGCACGGGAGCGCTCCCTCTGGCCGCTGACGGCCGGCCGGTGCCCCCCGGAGCCGGGGCGGAGAGCCGAATACCCCCGGGCATCTCCCTCTCCTTCCCCTGCCTGCCGGGAACGCGCCGCTGAAAGACAGGGATGGCAGATAACGCCAGCATTTTGGAAATGCTCTCTTCCGAAGCCACCGAGGAGATTTATTATTTATAGGCAGAGGGATGAAAACATGAAGTGCCTACATGGGGGCCCGTGTGGGGAGGGCCAGTTGCTGCCAGGCAGTAATTTCCCTCTGAAGTTCCTATGACTTAAATAGCCACTTGAGCTCTGCTCTTGCAGTTTATGATGCCAATAGAACCCCTAAATGAAATTACAGCCTTCTGATACGCAGCGGGGTAGCTTTTCTTCACTGTGTAATGTACACGGCCAGAAGAAATTGCACTATACACAGAGTTTCACTAAAGCAGAGTTTATCATAAGAATGTTCCCACTAAAATATGATTAGGCTTCTTGTTTGCCGGATAACACTTCTAATGAATCAGGGTATGCGTGATAGTCATGTTTTGTGAACGCAGACGCATACCCTGAGGTGAACTGGGCACTCCACTGCCTCAAAGCACCAGCTATTTCATTTCCACCGTAATTTGCACCTGCTTTGTTTTGCCAGCAGCACAGACCCATGCTAGCTCTGGAACTTGCCTCAGTTCCAGGAACTTGAAGCTTGCAAAGATGAAAAAACAAGCATGGCAGCAATGTGGGGGGATCTACATGCTGTATTTACAGGCACTTTTACTTCTTAAGCATGCTTGATCCTGGCCAGAACTGATCAGTAGACCTGTGAGAGCTGGGAAAAAAAAAATCCACTTTTCAGATGGGTAAGTAAGAAATGGACAGAGGTAAAGATCATAGTGATTCATCGGGGATACAGATTCAGGTCTCCTAAAGCCTTTTCCATTTCTCTCTGTTCTCCATTATGTTACCTATAAATTCCCCTACTCAGTCCGGGACAGGAAGAAAACCCCTTCATCTTACCGTTGATAAACCTTGCTATGTCTTTATCCTTGAGGTGAGGACTGACTGCAGCTGATTATTAGACACCTGTGGTTAGTGGCTGCTTTACCTCAGTAACCTGCAATCCCTTTTACTTTCCTAACTTTCTTGTCATATGACTTAATTCAAAATCAAGTTTCACTTTCTTTTCTGAATTACAGGTAAGCAAATTAGTGCTGTTTCAATGCTGTTACTCAGGAAAACAAGCTGCTGTTCAAATGTTGGGAAAGAAAGACTCACAATATAAAATAAGAAAACAAATTGGGAATACCTTAAAAAGGGAAATGTACTCAAAACAAGGCAGTTGCTTTTATGTACTTTTATTGCAAAAATTGTCTCTGGATACTGCTTAAATCCTTGTACTTCTGAAGCATCCCAGTACCTATGAATCTGCCTACCTTTATCATTACATCTTTTTCTGTTCTTTGTTCTTGTCTGATGCAGTTAACACTCACAGAACAACAAGCATATCACGTCAAACAATTGTTGTGCAGAAAACAGTAATTCTCATTCTACTACATAAATATATATTCTCTTCCCCAAAAGCATAAACTGGTGGTTTGAACATTAGGGAATGAATACCATTTTCTTGTTGCTTGCATCAGGCAAAGGAAGAAAACTTTCCCACTTTATCTACAGGTAAAAGAGAGAGGTTTCACTTGGCAGTGCATGCAGAGCACTTTGAGATTACTAGTTGGAAGGGATGCTGTAACTAAAATGGCTACTGCTAGAAGCAAACAGTGAATGTATAAAAAAATGATTGTAATTATTAATTTTCATGTTTTTTAAAAGCAACTATGATAAACTATTATGCAGTAGATAAAGAAGTACATACTACTAAGGAGACAATTTATCATCTTGCCATCCTAAAGTGTTTAAGCAGACGGTTAGAATATGATTTGAAATTGCAGATTTTCACCCTAATGATTTTAGACCACAGACAAACATTATAACCTTGGCCTACCGTCAATAAGCAGCTTATACCATAATAAGAAAGACTGATGAATTTTTCCACATTGCTATAAATAAATACCAGCAAAGACAAGTTCCTTTGCTACCAGAGAGACTTGGAGAATAAATAAATTAATGAAATAATTTAAACATGGAGACATTTGGAGCAACACAGAGACTCTTAAAAAAGAGATTAAACATTGTTTTTCCTTCTTGGTGAAAGATGCCAGAGTGACAGCCCTTGACTTCAGTATATCCAGAGAACAAGTGTTATACAGGCAGAAGTTTGAAGTTTCAGACATTTAGCACTGTGCTTTGAGAACTTTCCATTTCAGAAGTACTTATGTCTTTCAGACTTACACTGCCTGGAGGGAGAAAGTAAATCAGAGATAAGCTTCAAAGATCAGACCCAAAAGTGTGTGTGGGCGTTCAGTATAGCCCATTCAGAGGAGAGAAAAAAAATCCATTATGTTTCTAGCTGTGATGTGAACTGCCTGAAAGTTTGGGATGTTCTGATCTGTCAGCTGCTTTGAGTACACTGCAGAAAGGTGATGCAACAGCCAAGTTGGGATCTTAACATCAATTTAGTCAAAAGCTGAGACCATTTGGATTGAAGCTTTGATGTATGTAAAGGTTATTTCTATGTGTATGTAATACTCTTTACTGAAGGGATCAGCCAACTTAATTGCGGGTTTTGTTGAGAGCTGGTGATTTAGTTTAAGTTCAGAGAGAGGTCTGCAGCACCAGGGAATGAAGAGAAACAGCTAACCCTTGCTGCTCAGTACTGAAAAACATCTGCGGTCAGCTTGGGGGTTTGTACATGAAAGAGGAGGAGTTCAGAGTTCTTTAGGGTTCTAATGCAAAACCATATGGAACTCCAAGGTTCTGACTGTCCTCCACTTGAAGTCTTCAGGCTTAGTAAAACTTCAGGCTGAAACTGAAGCATGGGGAGGGACTGACAACCCCACATGGATTGAAACTAATGAAAATATTTGCAAAAATTGCCACCAGGGAGTAAAGCCACCAAATCCTGCCTGACTTTAATTCCTGGTTATAAGAAATAGTGAGTACCTTAATAGGAGTTGGACGTCACTTGACACTGAGCTCAGTTCTGAAGTCAGTGTCAAAGCCTCTGACAACTTCAGTGGAGCACTGCTCACCACCAGCCTGTACATACAGTTCTTAGGATTTAGAATGGGCACAAAACCAGGGAAAAAGGTGACTGGAGTTCTCTGTAGGTCACAGGTGACCAGCAGTAGTCAAAGAGGGGCTGCCTTCCTGAGTGTCACAGAGACAAGCTCGTTGAAACACCTGCTGAATAAATGCTACTCAAAAACAAGGCAAGGGTGAGAAGAATGCTGCTTAGTTAATACCCTGTGTGAGATATGTTGGTTCCATTAAAGATCTTGGTCTTTTGCCAGGGACATGTTTCAAAGAACAAGGATAATAACTCAAAATACAAATATTTTGACTGCTACCCTCTGTTTCTTATATGCCTGCTTTGTTAGAAGTAGAAAATGTTAGTCAAGAAATGATTCATTTCTTCAAGTCAGATACTATGGAAGATGATGAAGGATGAATGGAACAGCCCACACACTGCCCTGGCCTTCTTAAGCATTACAGCAGAAAAATATTAACAGAAGTGATATGTTCAGCGGGGCAGGAGAGGACAAAAGGAGACATTCTGGGCCTGGAGCAAGAGGTGCTCATCCTATCCCTTTTCTTTTTTTTTTTGCTGCCTTTCCAATGCAGCCATGAGCAAATCACTGCAGCTTTCTAAGCCTTGTCTTCTCTATCCAACAGCTGAAAATAATTCTAAGTACCTTGATGTTGGCCGAGACACTCAGTTCTTTGGAATCCAAGATTTTGTATATGACGTTCTACAAAGTACAGTTTTTTCCCTGATTCCCAGTTCCCCGTACAGACAGAAAGAGAACAGAAGGGAAGCGAGAGAGTTAAAAAATAGGGGGAAAAAAAATAAAAAATCCAACCTTTCCCGCTCTCTCAAATGGACCAGCAGCCTATAAACCAACTAGTTCTTCCTATTCCCAGAGGTGGCTTCCACAGAAGCATTTTTCTTTTACTATGCATCCACTGTAGAGTTTCCTTTCTGCTTGGCTGGGCAATCAGGTATTCAGAGCATAATGTAAATGCTCAGAACACAGAGGCATGAAAACTTGCCAGACAGAAACTCCAAGCGAAGGATTAACATTCCCCCCCC
>CM031857.1:22340598-22446992 GCA_018697195.1 Certhia americana
AAAAAAAAAAAAAAAAAGAAAAAAGAAAAACCTTTATTTCCTGCTTCGCCGCGGCGGCCCCGAGAATAGAAGCCTTGACACATCAAATTCTGGGAGCTCACCACTCACCAGGGCTGTGGTTCCTGGTCCAAGCAGTGACGAAGGAGAATCACCTCACAGTCTCTGGAGAGTGGCAGGGCTTGGCTGCGAAGCGCGCCCTGCGCCGATGGGCTTTTTGAGTTCGCTCTGTTCCAGAGCGAGTGCCGAGGCAGAGAAATTAGGGAGGGGAGAGGTGGGAAGGAAAATCACTGGAGCCTCTTACGATCAAACTTCCACTAAGCAAGAGGAAATGTCTTATAAATAAACAACAGCAAGAGAAACAAAAAAATCCATCCCGTCCTGCCAGAGGAATGTACATTATTGTCTCTCGACGGAAAACTTTACACCACACCAGAAAGCAAGAAAGCAGCCATTTCTCCTGAAGCTACCCTCCCTTGGGTGGGGAGGAGGAGGAGGGCAATGCAAACTTGGAAAAAAAAAAAAAATTGGGAAGTTCATGCGATCTCCCAGCAGACAAACAAAACTGTCCAAATTCAACAGACGTCACTATTCCAAGATTTCATGCAGCACTAAATTTCTTTAGATCTGATGATTGTCACTCCACCATTAGGACACATTTGAGGAGGAAGTTCAACACAAGGGGAAGGAGGAGAAGGTCATAACATAAGTATGTGTGAGTGCAGATCTGTGTGTGTATATTTCTATATTTATTTATGCATAATACTGGCATTTTATGCATTTTATGACTCATATTTATAAGAAGAATTTTATATATGTATTAAAAAAAACTTGAGGTACATAAAATTCTCTTCTCTCGTACCTCCCCATAATTTTTGAGATTTACGGGTCAGAGTTCCAAGGTGTTCATTCTCATCTCACAAGACTGCAACTATAACCTACTTAAAGCTAATATGTTATTGTACTGCAGCTCACAAGTGACACGAGTTTGGTGATTTCAGTACAGTCCTTGGCTTTGCAAAAAACTATTGCGTGATTTGGCACAACGCACGGCAAATAGCAGTCTCTTTATGAGGAACTACAGATGGCAATTGAAAGAGTAATTCAAATAATTTATCAAGCACATTTGGAGACCTAGAATGGGGGATGGCCCGAGTCTACGAGAAACCAGTATGCTACAAGTCATTATTAGCAAGCTTATTAAACCTGCCTCACATGCACAGCAGTAAAAGATCAGAGATTGCTGATGGGAACTGAGGTGCTTGGCAGTGCTGGGTTTTGGGTCATGACTAGGAAAGTGGAGTACAGCAGGTGAGGACCTACTTGAGAGGAGAAGTGGGACAAAAGACTGAAAGACCATGAGACAAATGAAAATGGCTTGGCAATATCAACTGCACTTGTCTGTCACTTGTCTTCTAAGGTACCATTTGAGACAGAGATGCAGTGCTGAAAGTATGTAGTGCCCACCCCAAAATGTAGCTTACCAAGTCTCAGAAAAATTCCTAATCTGTTGAATTCTTGAGGACTACTGTATTCACAAGACACAAATGAAAACATGTTTTTAAAACTAACTAGTTTTACATCTGTGCATTCTTGCTGGCAAAGTAATGCTGTTGTAGATTTTGCTAGCAATAGTCAATCTACAATGCAGGTGGGTAAGGCAGAGACAAGCTTAAGATTGAAGTATGGCTGAAAATAAAAACCAAGAGGAAAAATGCAAAATTTATAGTAAATCACAGCTTCATCGGGCTCAGATCTTTAGGAGAAGAGACTGGTAAAGCATTTGTAGCTCTACAATACCAAGGCGATCTTAATAAAATAAAAGAAGGCGGCATTTCCAAGAGATTTCTTAAGACTGAGCCGTAGAAGTGACATCACTGATACAGCACTGGGAGAGCTGTGGGAAGGACGGGAGTCTCATTGATCTCAGCAGATTAATTGGCAAATTGTAAATCTGACCATCGAGCTCATATGAGCTGATACTAAAAGAGGGCCTTACCCTGGAAGGGTGCTGGGTGACAGAGAGAAGTTGTCAGCTGATCTGACCTCACCAAGAAATGCTTTGCTCATTTACAAATCAGCTCAGCATTCGCTTCTCTCACTACTTTTATGTTTACCAGCATTGCCAGAAATACTGAAGAAAACAGAGACAAATGTGAGCTCTTGCAAGTGAAACCCTATTAGTGAGAGGTGTCCAGAGAGATGAGTGCTCAGAGAGCAAAGATGCACACAAAGAATAATGGAACAGAATTTGAAATAATAATTCCTGTCTGTGATGAGGAAAACCTTGAACATTTCTAAGCAGAAAACACAATTCGGAGGCTGATCAACTGACCTTAGGTTCCCAATTCCTTAGCTGCCTTTAGGAGATTTACATAGATGGAAGTGGGGGCAGTATATGGCCCTCTGTGTTTAGTAAGGCATTTGCTAAACAGTCCACAGATCAATAGCAGACATTAAATTAAGCACTCTGGCATTCTTATTATTTAGTATCATTTAGCATTAAGGATGGCTGTACTGTAAACACAGGGAACAGAGAACAAAATGAAATCTTCTATTAAAAAAAAAAAGCCTATGAAGTTTCTGAAAATTAGACTAAACAAAAAAACACATGCAGTGAACAGATCATGCAATTGTGATCAAAATCTCAGCTAATTCCAACTGTCTGCCTGTCAGTGCAGACTATTTCCATTAAGGACTTCAGGAGACTGAACTGTGCCATTCTTGCTTCACTTGCATTAACAGTGGCCACAGCCTTAGAACTGCAAAATAATAAGAGCCAGGAGGACAATCATTTTCCTCAGATTTTTTATTTTGACATTTCCCATTTGTGCCCTTTTTCAAAGTTTTAATTTGGTAAAGGCACTTTTCAGCCTGTCTTTTAACAGGTCACTAATAACTTGGGATGCAAAATCTCATATTTCATTTTTTTGCTGCTGCCACCACTAAATATTTCATTTACCTTGAGTAGAGCAGACCACTCTGGAAGGTTCATTTTTTATTTTTTCTTTCTTTTCACTATACTGTTTACAGACTAGTTTTTTTTCATTATTTGCATTAGACTAGTTTGATTCTACCTGTTAAAGTAAATTAATAGACTGCCTATCAAAACACTTTAATTCTTTAAGTAGCTCAGTTGAGGGTACTGTACTGACTTTTCTTTTTCTTGGGAATTTCCATATGTCTTATATGGAAATAACTGGGAGTCTTGGAGGTGGTACCTAGTTATAACACAAGCTTCTAGATAATATTTTTTAATATTAGCAACCATGTAACACACACAAATATAAATGTATGCGTTTGTGGACGTACTTCTGTAAATACACATATACATGTAAATAAAATTATCAGAGTTTTATTTCTTCCCCTTGTCTTGGCTGTTAGTCCTTGAACTAGAAGACCAAATGTGTTTTGGTTCATGTGCACACACAGAATACAGGGCTAAACACAATAAGGGTTTCTCTGCCTGTCTTGTATCACTACAGAGAGGACACGCCTCAGAAAGGCTGATGCTTTCCCCATCTCAGCAAAGAAGAGAGGAGAACCCCAGCAGAGGAAAGAGTGTTCTTGGAGAGCCTGACTTTTCTTTCCTCCCCTCCGTGAATCCCTCCATGAGCTAAAGCTCTGTGCTTAGAGAAAGGCCATGCTACAACCAGACCTTGGGAGCAGCTGCAGATAAGCACATGGAGGTTAATTCTGCTTTTTGCTCCGTTAACCTCTGCTCCACCTTTGTGACACCCTCAAGGAAGAAAGACAGGAAGACAGCATGGCCAGGAGAGCCAGGCACATGCCAGTGCTGCAGGAGGATCATCCCAGGGTAGGGCTGCCACTGGATCGTGGGCTTTGGAGACCCGCTTGCTTTGCTCCTGCCAGTTCTGCCCCAGCACTAAACACTTGCAGCAGGATGCAAGTATCCCCCTTCTCTGCAAGGCAAGCTCCACAGCAGTGCCCTGCAGCTCTTCCCTCTGCCCTATGTTCCTCCATACAGCAGGAGACACACAGCCTTTGGCAGTGGGTGCAAACAGATGAGATACACAGAGATGAAATAAGCTAGTGGAAAAGTCTTCTCCAGCTGTAGAGTCTCTACCTATAAATAGATATTCTCCTGCTGTCCTCCACATGCAAACACAGAGTTGAGTTGGTTTTTTTTTTTTTGTTTTCTTGTTTAGTACAAAGTAATTAAAATGTAACAACCTCTCAAAATATTCCTTTATTTAAAAAAAATAGGTCACGGACACAGAAGCAGTCAGTCATGGTTTGGAGTGGGCAAGCAAACAATTTTCATTTGATTGTGCCCTTGTTTTTGTAACTAGCTTTTCTGCTGTGACCTGCTATACTTACCCTGTCTGCTGTGCTAACCAGCAACATGCCTTTTTAATCTGCCTTCCTGGGGTCTGCATTTGATTACAGCATTCATGTTCTATTTAGATTCTTTTGAATCATGCCCTGTGGTGCTAGCACGAAAGGTGTTATTTATAAAATGAAATTCTGTTGTATTGCAACTTGGATTCAAAGAGGACAAGCAATATTAAATACTTACTTTATTTAATAATATCTTGGATTTATTAACTCAATTTCATTACAAGATTAGAGACGGTAACCTGGAGGGGGTTATTAACTAATAAACAGGCTTCAGGCAACTTTGCCCTATATAAAATAAAATAAAAATACATATATATGCATTTAAATTACTTCTGAGGGTCCAGATACACACCTCTGACTCAAAAGTATGGCTTTCTTGATAAACAGTATTGCAGAGAGCTCTTCGCTGGAATCCACTAAGCTCATGCTCCCTTTAGGACAGTGGGCATCCACACTCAACAGCTACCCCAAGTGACCAACCCTATTTAGTTGGTTGCATCCCACGAGGGATGAAGTCTACCAGTCAGCCACGACAGAACTGATGCAGGCTACAGTTACTTCAAACGACTGTGGGCAGCACACCAGAAACCATGGAACTGTGCCACCCATCTGCCCCTCCTGGACTTCCCCAGCACCTCAAGGCTCACGTCTGTGGGCTGATGCATGGCTCTTTTTCTCCCAGCATCAGTCCTGCAAATTGCAGGACATACCAAAGGAGAAGCTTCCCCAAAGCATCTGGGGAGACTTGCAGGCAGCATGCTGTATCTCCCAAAAAAACCTCCTGAGCTATCAAAAGCTTCTCTTTCCAGAAGATGAGGTGATGGAAAATTCCGGACTGTGCACACAGTATGATCTGAATCTATATTCTGGTACTTAGCTTTTTTATGGTAACTTTAACAACATTTCAAACCAGTACGTATTCTGTTCAGCCAGATATGGCACAACTGGCAGCTGAATTGAACTGCCATCTCTTTGCCTGGTAAGCTGCAGCACGTTTGTCAGCACCCCAGCCTTGGGACGAGGGCCAGGTTAGGAATTTCACTGAAGGTTGAAAGCTCCCCAGGAGTACCAGAATACTGAGATGCAATTTTTTCTCCATTTCCTAAATAAAACTAACAAGAGTTAATACACTATTAAATGCGTCCTCTCTGAAACACTCTACGACAAGAAGTAAGCTTCTGTGACTTTGAACCTGTCAGGTCCACAATAAAACCTGAGTCTGACACGGGAAAATAGCACAGTATTAATGTCACAGATACTACAGGCAGGGAATTCCCACTTGGAAGTGCATGGCTGCTAAAAGCTTTCACCCCACATCTGTTGCACAGTTAGCTGTGAGTCACCTGCAGTCAGCTTCATTAGACCTGAAATGTCACTCAAATAAGACAAGCTTATTGCTAGAACAAGAGAATTCAGATTTTTAAGCATTTGATAGATTAAAAGGAAAGTGTCACGATATGTTAAATGGATATTCAAATACTTCAGGTCTCAGTTTTCATCTGCTTACAGATCATATGCCTTTGCTTAAAGCTGCATGGTAGGCAGACACCAAAAATAAAGGGCAAATTATTTTTTTTCACTCATGTGGTGTTGTTCATTGCAATGACTCAGTGAAGGATAAAATCCACTGCATGAAGATCATGAAGAGACAGAACAACTAATGGATTAAATCTGATCAGAAACAGATTTGAATTCAGAGCGATCTATAAAATTCAGGGGAGAACACCTAGAGTGTGGTGGTGCATGGATATTCCCAAGCGAAACCATGGTTAAGCAACAGAACTGTATAGAGAAGAGGTTAATTTGGGTCAAAAATGAAGGGAGATTGAGAAACAGATTTATGGTAAAACTTTCAAAGGCAAAAGCAATAATTGCACCCGCAAAAGGCATGTGCATCATTGCTACAAACAAAAACACATGCTTGGACTCTCTACAGGCAATCTGGCATCTGTCTCTCATTCCCTCCCTCCTCCTGACCCTGAGACCTCTCTCTCTGGAATTTTGTTCCATGAATATTCCATAATGCTACACTCAGCTCCTATTTTCAAGAAAAGTCAGCATTAGCTAATAAGTGGAAGTTCACAGCATTACTGTCAATCAGTGGTTGGTTTCCATGAGAATGGAGACAGAGCTCAACAGTAAAATAGTGAGGTTAGGCACAAGTGATATTCTGTCTACATATGTTATGGATGTACCACTTTGAAACTATGGAACTAACTTGTTTGGCACTTCATTTATTAGCAGACTTGCAAGGGTATCTACAAAATAAGCCAAGTTTAAACAACATTCTTCTGGGTCATTTTGAAGTGAGGCAGAAACAAAATGTATTATTTGGTAAGTTAGGAATACTGCAACTTATTCTTGTTCTCATTTTCCTCATTTCTTTCTATATGCTTAAAACCATCATTAAGAAAAAGACTGAAGATTTTTCTTTTTTCTAGCTGCTTTTTTTGGGTTTTTTTTTGGAAGGGGTTGGGTTTTTTGTTTTTTTGTTTTTTTTTAATTACACCTACCAGGTCTCAAAGAACACCGATTTCTATCCTAAAATAATTAGTGAGAGGAATTTCTAACTGATTCAGTGGATCATAAAGATACATTTCTAAATTTCAAATGTCATTAAAATTTCATACAATTGGGTCCATAGCTTTATAAGGAACTGCTATGACAGGAAGGCAGTTTCATAACTTTAACATAAAGAAGGACTCAGTGTTTAAATGCACGCCAAATTTAAGACTATTTAGATAAAAGCCCTTGGTCTTACTTCTGATTAAATTAACGGAAAATAAGCTCATGGGTGATGGGAGAGAAGCACCAGCAAACCCAAACTAGTTGCCAGGCACAGTTAAAAACTCTAATTCTATTCAGTTGTTTCAGTGTGACCGATTTCAAGAAGAATGAAGCAGTTCTGCTGGGACAGACAGTCTGAGCAGTGGATGGAAAAACAGGAAGAGACTAGGGAGAGAACGTCACTTGGGTGAAGCCTGTACAAGCTGGAAATCACTTGGCCTCTCCAAGACCCACCAAGACAGAAGAAGGATAAATGAAATGCCATTTGTATGCATTCTTTCAAGCCCCCACTCTCCATTTTCCTCAGCCAAGAGTCTCTGCATGCATCTACCTAATGAAAAATTCATCTTCTTTTCCTCAATGAAAATCTAAGAAATTCATGGGACAGACCTGTTTCAAAGGCAAACAAGTATCACACAATGGCCACACAGTGGGGGAATTTTCTTCCTCTTGGGATGCTCTCTTTTTGCCTATGTGAGGTCAGCCTTTGAAGCCCACTCACATAGCTCTATAATATAATGTAAGAATTCTTTAATCAACCAGACACTAATATAAAACTGGTACTTGATTTCTATACTGGGATTCAAGTGTGCAGTGTAGGAAGCTGAAGGACCTGGGTCTAGCACAGCTGTAATCCCGTTCTGCAGTATCCAGTGAAACCACAATTTAAAATTTTTATTCTAGCATGCTTTCAATCAGCAGTGGAAGGACTGAGGCCCATTACAGCCATTTTACATGGTAGAACAAACAGCCTGACCCGAGGCAAAGGCTTTATCCTCCCTGTATCTCAGTTTCCCTGAGTGTCAAGCTGGAAGAGTTATTGTTTTTCACTTAATAGGGATGTCTTGGGAATTACCTACTTAACATAAAGATAAAAAAAGTCTCTGAAAGCCAGAGTACTGTGGGGCTGAGTGAGTAGGCTTGCTGCAGTAACATGGCTGTTTCCAGCAGGCAGCAGGTACCACAGATCTCATGAAAGATCACTCGTCGATTTTAAGTTACGTTCATTTTTGTGCCTGTTCCGTAGGCCCCCAGAGATTAAATACAGCTGAGTGCTATTATCCAGTTAGCTCCAGCAAATGAAAAATATACTCTTTTAGCAGTTTTATTCCTTTATCAATTACTACTTTAAGAGACTTGTACTGTATTATTTTATATTGGCCAGTTGTAAAAATAATTTATTCCCTGAAGAGTTTTATTCCTTTAACATTTCAAATTTTTTTGTTCGATGTTTAGCATGTGACCATTTTTGACAGAGAATGAAAGGAATACTTTATTAAAGGAGCTAATATAGCTCCTTTTCTTATGCACATTTTGACCATTTTTTAAATAGAAGATCTGAATAGGATTTCCAGTAATGCAGAAAATCCAGTAAGGTTTTTCTGTTTTCAGGTTTCTTTGCATTACTGCATTATCACCCTAAGAGGGGAAAGATGGAAATCCTGTCCAGATTTCTGGTAAAGTACCAGACCTGTTGAGGACCAAGGCCCCTTTCCTCCTTTCTTCTAGGTACATCTTTTCTTTTTTTTTTAAAGCTTGCTCCTACCAATTGTGTGTATAGAATAGAGATGAGTTTTGCAGACTTGAAGACCTGTAGAAGAGCCTTTGGGATGAAAACCTGTCAAGTGAGCATAGAGAGGCACTACAGAATTAACAGGAAAGCGTGCTTGACCACTATTCAATGACTGAAACTGTCAGGTAGCTCTGTGACTTAGTTTTCTCTCTAAGTGGCTCAGAATACAGTGAAAAGAGCTGTTGTGATGAGGAAGATGCCCAGCTGGATTGAAGGGGCAAACCTCTGTTTCATTTGGGAACATGGTATCATAGAGGCAGGAAGCCAGACCAGCTCAGCAGAGATGTGTGATATCATGGAACATGGTGACATCAGTACACAACATGCCCCAGTTGTGGTCATACACAGCACAGAGTCACCAAGGATGAAGCCAGTGGGGATGAAGTTCATCTAAGGATGAAGATCAGAATGCACAGGGTGTGCAGCAGAGCAGAGCTAGTGTTTGAGCATTGCTGAAACAGAACTAAGCTTTTGTGGAGACAGTGTTGCACAGCCTCACAAAACCTCTGCTGCTCACAGATGTTGATTTTGTTGCCAATTCATAATTCAGATCAGACGATGAAGGATGTCCTGAGGTTCGCAAGCCCTGTTAACGATGGGGAGCCCAGCTTGGAGTAACCCTGGAGCTGTCAAAGTGGAAACATGTTGTATACGAGGTTTTATACAACTTCAGTGCACACCCTGGAGGCCCTGAAGACTCACCTGAGTTTCACTTTAGGCAACTAAACTCAAGCAAACTGTGGGAGAAAAGACTGGCAAAGCTCACTGCCAGCATATTTCATCATCAATTCTCAAAGTAGTTTACAAAGGGATTTCCTGTTTTATGAGGGCAAAACCACTACAGTGTGGAGGAACACCTTGTTCTGGACCATGAGGCATAGCAGCAGTAGAGCAGGGACAGAACTTGAGTTACTTGTGCTCTAGGCCACCATATTTTCCACAAGACACGGTGCCTGAAACAAATGAATACTACAAGTTAGCAGCAAAGTTTTGTAAAACTCTAATCAGCAGCCACAGAAAACCAGTCCCTCACAAACATCTGCTCAGTCATATAAGTTCATTCACTGGGCGTGGATGAAAAGAAGTCCTTCACTAACTGGAATGACTTGTGTCAATCTTTAGCCCTTTAAAACATTGACTAATTTTAGACTTTCTGTGGCTAAATACATTTGTAAACTATTAAAACAGTCTCCTGGTACATGGAAAACATATGGTTCCAGCAATGTTATTCCTTCATGAAGGCCTGCTTCTTGCTTCTTCAAACTTTCCTTTAGTTGCACACTAAGCTTGTTTGTTGTTCAGAATGCTTGTTTTTATAACTGTTTTCCCTACCTTCCACAGGTATTTATGGGAATTATATATATATACATATGCATGAGTATATATATATATACATATATATATATATATCAAGAGACACATACTTTTATTGACTGAAGATGTGATGATATAGTGCTAGTCAGAAGAGAGCATAAAAGATGCATATCCCCAGGAAACACATTTCCTCTCATAGCTGGTGCACTGCAAGTTTGCAGGGAGGAAATGCTGCTCATTGTGCAGTTTTAATTTCTCACACATTTGGTGAATACATTAAAAAACAGGGAAGAAGACAGCCTGCCCAGGCCAAGACCTACACATCCATTCAGAAAGAATCCCTACATTTTACTGAGGCTACAGTCTACTAATGGAGAATGTCCATTGTTAACCCCACCACTCCCAAAATATTAAGCTATAGTGTCTCCCTGTTATAACCATTTTTCCTGGGACAATTTTCCAAGTCAGACTGTAATCACCATGTTTGGCTCGCTCTACAGCCACCCTGCATTTGCCTTCCCTCTCTGGACTGACCCCAGCAAACCTTCAGTGCTCTGATCACCAGTGGGTTTGTGAGCTTGAAGGAATCCGTGCTTCTCTCAGGTATCTGGCTCGGCAGATATGCAGACTGCTGCTGGGAAAGCTGGTAATCTTAACCTTGTTTTGCACTTTGTGGTTGGAAGGGAGAAGTATAGCAAACAAGACCAGGCTAGTGTGAAGTGGGAAACAATCATCCTTAACCAAGGCTTGGAGCAGGGTGCAAACCCAGGAACTCCACGAATTCCATCAGCCTTTGGTGGAGAAAAATTAAGTAGGAGGCCATTTCTCAGCAGCCAAGTGAGCTACAGTGAGCACCCCTTGTTCAGTTCTGAAGAACAATGGGTCTGGTCTAACAGCAGGACTGAATACATGAGAAGTGGACATTTATATAAGAGCAAAAAGCCTGCTTTAAAGAAATTGAGAGCTGTATCTCTTAGAAACATGCTAGACAAATAGTGACAAATTAGGGAAAATAGCTGAGAGAAGTGAGTAAACAGGATGGAGCAGACACAGAATTGGAAAAGGCATGGTGACAGAAATGCAGCATAAGTTTTGTACTGGATTCTATTGCTGAATGAGGAAAAACAAAAGCAAAACAAGTCTATAAGTTCATTTCAGATATTAGCTGCATTTCTGAATGAAGTTCTGCAACATGATCCTATTACGAGTGCAGAATGATAATCTACAAAATAGATTTTAACACTTTTTCAAAGGTGTTTTCTTCCCTCGCATTTTACCGCTCTTAAGATCAAATTTCTTTTTTCTGTGTGAATTTACGCTGCCAAGGCTAGGACTGACTGATGTGTATGCATCTTGTTTGTACAAAGAAATACAGAATATTGCTCATGGGAAAGTGTGGATGCAACTCCAGAGGTCAGAAGGAAACACTTATCCATGGAACCAGCATTAATAAATTAATAGATTTATGGCTCAAACAGTTTGCCCAAGTAGCACTGTTTTACCTCCAAGCCACAGACTTTCACTTGGCTATGCCCGCGTTCAATTCGTAAGGCAAGAAGTGTGTTTGAATTGTGAAAACAGAAGGGAAAAAATCGGTAAGAGAGAGGCCAAGGAAATGGAGGGAGAGAAACACTTGAAGTCTGCACATTAACTGGAGATACTTTCAAAAGATCTGATAAATCTGTAATGGAAATATAGAGAAGGCAGCACTGACTGCAAGGGAGTAAGGAGATACAGATTCCCTTTATGCCTAAAAATGACCAAGTATATAGTAACTATCATACATACTTTTAAAGTGAGCACATCTGAGCTATCATTCTTGAATTTTGACATCTTGCTTGATGTAGAATTAAGTTTCAGAAATGGAAAAAGCAAAAAAATTAACTTGGCCTCCCAATGGGATGCTGAAAGAAGTGCTGCTTGCTTTATTTGTCCATGCAGTTTTCTTGCCACTCCTGCTAGAACAGCGTGAAGGACAATTACTCTAAGTGTAATGAAATGAGTGCCCTAAAGTGAACACTTCCCAACAGGAGATCCATGACGCCTTGACAAACTGAAATGCCAGAACCCTCTGCCATCACTGCTCTGTCCGGAAACTGCCCTCAAATATTTGAGATATTCCTGGAATTAATAAATAAGTGCTGATTTGGCCTGGCTGCTTGTTGCCTGGTATCCCTGGCTGGCACTGCCTTACAATGGATGGCATTGTTTTCTTGCAGCAATTCTTTTGCTTTTCTTCTTAAATTTCCCAGTGCCAACAACAGGAAGACTGATTAATTTCAACTAATGTGACTGTTGAATCAAAGATATGACTCATTTTAAGGAAGCTTTTGTTGGATGCTTAGGCTATCAAACCATGCATACTCTAGATTATTTGGCTCTGTAGACAATATGATCAGGCAGACACCACCATTTTGGTTGAACTCAGGTACACATTATTTTTGTACTGAAAAGCTGGACATGAACAAGTGTTATGGTGCAGCCTCATGTAAAGTCTATAACCAACCCTTTCTGTGCTGTCTGGAAAGACATGCACAGTACACAGTGCATTGAACTTACCAGAAAACGACAAAAAGCAAGTAAAAGGGAAAGAAAAACGTTTGTCAGCCTCAAGTCAGTGAAGCTGTAGTACTCAGAATTTGCTTTATGCAATATGCATAAATGTCAGGTCACAATGCAAAAACTGGGAAAGGAAAAGAGAGTATTTTCTCTTGTTATGCTTTCGTGCCATGGAGCAGCCCATAACACATCAGTTAACTTGGGGCTCCTTGCTGGCCTAATAATGCATTTCAAATATTTCTTTAATGAATAAAACTAAATGTAATACTACAGATATTGTCTCTACTTTTTGAAGCTCACATATACAGAGCTAAGTTTCAGGGGAAGTTCATCAAAATGCCTTTGGAAAACACTCGTCTAGGATCATACTGTTTGCTTTTCTATCCGTGCATTTTCATAACCAGCTTTCATTTGCAAAAATGCTTCCAAATGTTAGTTATTCATGACTCACAATGGCTGAAATGGAAAAACAGTGGTAAAGGGCCATTGTGATCTACCACAAAAAACCCCCACAAAATTTTCTTGTATCTGAAACATACTTTCATTATTATAGAAATAACTGCTCGGATCACCCACACTTCTGTAAGAAAAATACAGTCCTGACCGTATAATTCAAAAGTGTTTAGAAAGAACTAAATTGCAAGATGGATATATGTAACATGCATGGTCCTTTTACAGAGAAGAAAAGAGGATGCTCTGGGTATTCAAATTACCTTCAAGCCTTCACTACCAGGTCATTTGACTTGAAGCTTCTAAATACAAAGCTTTCCTTGGGTGCATGTAGGTACACTAAATACTTTTGCATATTTATACATAAACTATGAATGTAATACATCTCCATACGTTTGAGCATGTACACAATATTAGGTGACTAATGAACGATTAATTCACTGGCATGGTAGCAGAGCTATGAGAATATGCAGTATTCTTGGGAATTGCTACATAAGCAAGCTCAACTTGCAAACAACTGGAAAGCATGAAAGTAGCACTCCTGCCCCTTGTGCAGGAAAACTGGCAATTACACGCCCTCCTCTCACAACAGTGTCTTAACAGGCCTATGCAGCAGTCTAGTCCCACAGAATGGTCAAAGGAACCCATAGAGGGTTTCTATGAGAGAACTATCCTTTTCCACCCCCTGGCAGGACAGTTGAAGCTGTATATCACAGTGTTCCAAGCAGGAAGGGTGGGCGTATAAGTAAGAGAAACTGAACTATGACCTGAACATGAATGAAGAGACTTGAATGAAGAGTTCTTGGTTCATATGTTTCTGCAACCCATGTCATAGGAAAAGTTTCCATTTCCACTTACCTATTTATAAGAAAAGGAATGGAAGTAATTATCCATAGTTCTCAGGAGACTAAAAGGTTTGACGTGTGTATGTGTTTATATTTATGTACATGCACAAAGTCTCCTGAATAGCATGTGAATATACGGGGGCAGATGCTCCATTTAGCCCAGTCCTCCCTCTCCAATGGAGGTCAAAAGTAATCATCTAGAAGAAAATGTATAAAACAAGAGCAAGCCTCTTATCATACCTCCTGAGAATATTCTCCTTCCCTTGAGTGATTTAGCTGAGATAACAGGGTGCTTGGAAATAGTGAGAAACAAAAAAAAAATTAAAACAGTCCAGAAATATGGAAGATTACCCTACATTAAAACCTGTGTTCATGTCAAGCAATGTCAGCTCAGGGGAAACCCAAGAAGAAAGCTCAAATTAGAAATAAAGAAGACCTGTTCTTTTTCTGACCACAGCCAAGCGTGGCAATGTTGGATAGTGTTCAACCCCCTAATTTAACCTCTGTGTAAAATCTGCATGTAGATGAGAACCTGTAAAGAGAAATCTGTCATATCATAACAGGACTATCAAAGGAGGAAAATAATTCACCCTGGAAGGGCCAATTTATCTTCATTTATTTTAGAGAAAAATCTAAAATTCTGACTTTCAGATTTTCAAAATTAAGCAGGAAGGATTTTTACCCTTAGCTGCAACTTTGACCCTGTCAGCTAAGAAAATTGCTATGGGTTAGACCCAAAGGCTGAATTCCTGAACTTCAGAGCTTGGAGGAAGTTTAAATCCCAGCTCTCACCAAACTTGTCAGACTTTTCCTGTACACACACGCTCCTGCTTTCATGTTGGGGGAATTCCTCTAAGACTTTTCTGCCATAAACTGGTACTCTTTTTTACCTTCTCATCTGATGGCATTCTCAGTATACAGATGGGAGGACTAAAACATTTGGGATCCCTTCCTCTATAGCTACAGAAACGATTTATGTATGAATCCCATTAATATTAGCAGAAGTATGGTGAATGCATCTGCACTAAGAAGAGAAAATGACCCTGAGTTTAAAAAAAATTCCAGACTCTGACATCTAGGAACTCCTGTCACAAAGATAAAAAGTAAGGAATGCAGGACAACTTCTTTGCCCAACTACAGGACATCTAGTCTGATAAACTCAAGTTGCCTTGATCCAGAAGCAGAAACTATAAGAAGTTAAAAATTTTCAAGGTAGTTTCACTTTTGTTTATTATTGCTTTGAATATTCAAAAACCCAAAACAGGAATAACTGACACGTATTCACACAGGAGGGAAAGCAACCCAATTCCATTGATTGTTTTAAATACAACAGAAAGTAATGTTATTCCCCCTAGCAGAAATGGATCATGAAGCTGCTCTTCAGTTTGTTCAATCTCTGCTGCACTCAAAAGAGAGATACAGAGAGGACCCCTAAGCATACTTTCCTGTATTTCTCATTCCACCTGGAAAAGAAGGACGAGCCTGTGCATGACTTACTCCCAGTACATCCAAAGGCACTGCCTATGGGGTTCTGCAGTGAATTGTCTGCCTACAGGGAAACCTTATGAAAAGCTTTTAACAGATTCCTGCAAGAAGAATTAAGCAGTTCTTCAGAGAGCAGATGGAAGGAGAAAAAAAACATTTTTCCATCCCAGGCACCTGCTCTAGCCTCATATAACTAGATGATTATAGTGTTCCTGTCTTAAATCATTCTCAAAAGGGGACCAAGTTTAAACTTTACAAACCTCAAACCCTAATTTAACCAAATAAAATACTACTCAACCTCGTCAAATGCTTTACACAAATTCTCAAATAAAGGAGGTAGAGTTCTTCTCAAGTGAGACATCATATTTATTTTGACTTTAGACCGAACTCAAATCCTGCAACTCTGTGAATAAGAAAGAAAAATAAAAGTATTTCAAGTCCACTTGCCAGATTCCAAACTGGGTAAATACGATTTCCTCATTTCAGTCTGTTTCACAGTTTCAACAGTCTAAGTTTCCTCCCTCTATACTTCAGGTTAGATACACTCTTGCTCCTTATGCCAAAAGGGGTCTTGCTTTTTTTGAAGCAGCTAGGATTCCTGTGCAGTTTTTTTTTTAAAATTTAAACCTCTGATTATGAAAACATGCAGTCATATACTTAGCTTACAGCTGGTCAGCTATTCCCCAGAATTTTTAGTCCTACAGGACTAGTCACGCACTTAAATAACAAGCAGTTAGAAGTATTCACAAGAGTTTATAAGTTCCATTAGAATTTTTCAGGTAGACAAATGCACCAAAATTCCAAATTACTAAAGCCAGGATTTACATTTCTGTCACTGCTCTGAAAATATAACAAAGATATATATATATATATAAAAAACACAGAATGTATATTGGTAAGGTAAATATTTCACTATTTACAAATGCAATTCCTAGTAGAACTGAGACATCACAAAATCAGTGACAGTCCCAAATTCCAGAAAAAACAAATCTTTCTGAACCATTACATATTGCAAATTTCAGTGTCTATCATAGATTTTTTTTATAATACTTACTGGTAGCTTTTCATGTTGTTACTAATTTTTACATTAAAAAAATGCTATTGATTAGAACATCTATTTTGTTCTACATCCTTTTTAAACAAGAACATAGACTATTTTCCATAGTACTCAGACTAGACGTACCTACATGTACAGCCCAGCCCAGGGTATACAGGTGCCACTGGAAGCATTCCCACTTAGATAAATGGTTTTTGGTTCAGACTTCTTGGGAAAGTTCCTGGAGCTGTAACAATAATTGCACTGAAGCCAATGAAAGTTCTGGGTGTGCCATTAAATGAGAAAGAAATAGGTCCACACAGGCTTGTACAAATTAGAAATACTCTAAACAGACTGCAAATCTCCTGCTGATACTTTAATTTGGATTTTTAAACCAGAAATTCCTTCATCTGCTTTTCACTTAGCAACATCTTCATTTTGTCCTGCCTCTTACTCAGAAATCTGGTCATATACATGGTCAAGACCAGGAACATAAAAATCTAGCATTAAATCCTGAAGTGCTACTTGCTTGTTTCTTGGTCAAAATCCCCACTGAGATCTATAAGAGTATGGGCTAAAGAAAGTTGCTGATAATTTATCTAGCTCAAGAAATGGATGACACATTATGACATAGTCCTGTAACAGTCCACCCAAACTGGGAGAACTGACACACAAAAAGATTTCTTCCAGTACCTGCCAAAGGCACTTTGACCTCTCCTTTGTAATTTCCTTAGGCCTTTTGCTGGAATTCAAAGGAGTCCTAAAGTCCATTGTCAAAAATGCAGACACCTTACAGCGCTCCAGTTTTAATCTCAGGAAGACACCTGTGCACCTAAACTGTTCTTCTCACTCTGCCAAATGCTTTGTCCAGTAAAATGATACAAAAGAACTGATTTGATAGGATAGGCACTGTATTCTGCTGCTGAAATAATGTATTGCTAAACATCCATAAGTAACATTAAGACTAGCCTAAACCCAGTGCTCATTACTTATTTAATTTTTTTAAGTAAAGGTGTAATTCACAGATGTTATTTTATGTCCCAACAAGTTCTTTAAGTGGGCATCCTCTCCAAAGCTGCACAGTAACAATGCCACAAAGTTTTGTTGATTTGTACACTGCTCTTCACATTAGATGCCACAGAAACAGTCCAGGCTGAAAAACACTTGTGTGGATAGCGGATCCAAAAAACGATTACAAAAACATAAAATCGCATTTTAAAGAAATAATATATGAATGAATTTATTAATGGCTTACACTTATATATATATACACTGAAAAGTTAGATGGTGTGGTCTCCAGTCTGTCATGGAATATGCATGGAGGGGTTCTAGTGTTTACACACAGGAAGTAAAAAAGTACATTTTGCTCTTTATATAGCCTTACATAAACTTCATAATGTCAAAGACAATACATCATCCTGGCTAAGGGACAAGAGGAACTGATATCAAAGAAGGTGTATTGAATGACACTCACCTCCTGTCACAAAAAGTGCAGGTCTGAAGATGAGAGTGATGTCTAATCTGCAAAGGCAAAAGACCTGAAGTAAACAGAAAATTTCTATGTACTTCTCTATGTATTTCTCTGTAGCAGAATGATCTATTAGGCTCTGGAAAAGAGTTTTTGGGAACAAAGTGTCTAAACTATGAAGCAAATTCTTTACAATAAGATAATAAGGTTTCCACTATTTGTCTCCTTGGAACTTTCCTGTACACAGTTAAAAACAAACCTACCACGACCTAGGAGCTATGCCACCTGCAGAAAAATTCCACGCAGCAAAAAAAATCAGGGAATAATTTAGGTTGGAAAAGACTCTACAGATCATTGAGTCCAACTGTTAACTGAGAACAGCTAACCCCCACTGTTAAACCATGTCTCCCAGTGTCAAATCCACGTCTCTTAAATACATCCAGGGCTGGTGACTCCACCACTTCCCTGGGCAGCTCATTCCGATGCTAAACCACTCTCACACAGGACTGCTGACCCAGGATGGCAAATGGCTTGGTGAACACTTCAGCCAGTACCTCCACTCAGTAGGCTTGGGTGGATTTCATCAGGCTCCACAGACTTGTGTGTGTCTGAGTGGTGTAGTAGGTTGCTAACTACATTTCTCCTTGGAATATGGGACTTCATTCTACTCATCATCCCTGTCTTCTGGCTCAGGGGGATGGATACCCAGGAAAACAACTGGTCTTACCATTAAAGACAGAGACAAACGTCTCAAACTGCGACTAGTAAACCAAACAAGAATCGTTTGCTTCCATGGGAATCAGCATCTTTTTTGACACAGTCTAGAACCCTGAATCACTGTTTGCTGTCTCCTTACCCATTTAAATATGCAACTGTTATCTATTTGCTCAGCAGACAGAGAAACGAGAAGAGACCCAAAAAAAATCAATACATGTAACATGAATCTCTTAACTCTAACCTCCAATCAGAGCTAGGCCCATGAATCAGGATATTTCCTTCTGAAAACACGAGAATTCTGAGCAGAAATACCACCTTTCTTTGGAAATCCTAATGCTATAAATACAACCTTACAAGAAAAAGCTCACAGCCCTTTTCAGGTCAGTACTGTTCTGACCTTCTCCTTTACATAATCAGCAACAGTCCTGGCTGAGCTGTCACAAGTACAATGTTACATCAGACTCTATCAAGTAACACAAAATATTATAAGGATCCTGTGAATGTTCCCCAGAAAATCAAAAGAAGACATTGCAAGTGAACCCTTGCTCTCCTGAACCATCATTTTCATGCCTCATCTGAAAATTCCATTATAACTTCTAGATAAGTACAGGATCTGGATGATGATGATGATGGTGAATGTTGATCTTGTGGAAGTAGCAAACACTGACTTTGCAGATCCTTAACACCATATCTTGAACAAAACAATCAGGAGTTTTTGTTTCACATGCTGCCCCTTTAGTGTGCAGTGCTGGGAGTGCTCATGGTGTCTCAGCAGCACTCCCAAGCCATGGCTCCAGCAACAGTCAGAAACCCATGGAGCACAAGCAAAACCTGTGTTTTGGAAAAATAGACCTCACTGAACCTGGAAAGTATTACCATATCTTGCTTTCCTGTGTAGGAAGCTCTTCACCTCCATTTTAAGCAAGACAGAGCAAACAAAAGTCTATTCTGTCTCCTCTAACATGGCAGCCTGTGACAGTCCAAGTGTTTGCTTGTGTCTCCTTGGAATGGGTGATGCAGATTAGACATGCCTGAAAGGGAGAAGAGTGGCTCAGGGCTCAGGATTCCTTTCAGGGGTGACCAACAGAAGATGTTGAGTTTGCCTATGCACCACGTCACCCCCTTGGTCTGATGAAAGCCTCCACACCTCCCCTCCCTCCCCTCTCCTTTAATCTCTGCATGCTGCTATGCGGAAGGTGCCAACTTGAGAACAGACAGTTCTGAAAAGAAGGCAATTAAAAAAAAAAAAGCACAGTACTTTAGAAATTTAAACAACAAGCCCTGTGATCAAAATAATTCATAAAGGGAAGGATTTTATGAAGTCATTTCACGAGCACACAATGCCTTTTTTTTTGCTTTGTTTTTTAAATAAATCCGTCAGTACACATGCCAAGGCAACACATCTGAATACAATATCAGTAGACACACCCTGAATCCCTGCGCCTGTGCTCTCCCAAGTTACAGCAAAGACTAAAAGTTGGGCTTTCTGCCCAAATTTTAACAATTATCAATTTATTTCTGTTCGTTTGGGTGCGTTAGTTAAAGCCTTTTTCTTCCCTTTGCTCCCCCTTTCTCCTCCTTTACGAGAGTTTTCTTTTTCTCCTCCCTTCACAAAAAAAAAAATTCTGAAAAATTGATTTTTCTCTTACTGACGGTAAGTGTGTCTGCTTTAAAAAAAAACACCTAAAGAGATCTAACTTATAATGAATCCCTCTGGCATAAGGAAGCCTGTTCTAATCTCTCTTTATAGGGCTTGAGTGATAGTTTTGCTCAACGAGTATTGACAGGGCCGTCCTGTTTCTCAGGCTTTCATTTTCCCTGAGTTGGAAAAAGGATACAGTGCATTTTCACATTCTCCAAGTCTGCAGTTGTTTTTATATAAGAAGCAATTTGCTTGGGTCACATCAGGTCAAATGGGAAGCCTGCCCAGCTCTTGGTTTTAAAGGAAAAACATACAGAAAGACACAAAAACACAGCAGTTTCCTTCATTAAATTCCACTCTACCTGCCATGGGCTTGCAGCCACAATGGAATTTCCCACCCTGGCTGACCATAGCTAAACTCTTTTTTTTTTTTTTTTTTTTTTCTTCTTCTCTCAATAAAAAGTCTTACTAGTTTTCTTTCAAGTGAACTTTGAGGTAAGGGTTATTAAAGTCGATGCAATTGTCCATTTTAATAAATAAATAAATTAATAAAGGCCTTCATGGGACTGTGGCCAAATGTTGAAGTCCTCATTGAAGCACAGATTCTGATCTTTGTTACAATGCTGTAAGTCAAAAGCAACTCTTCTAAAGTTGTTGGAATTGTGCCTGGGTAAAAGATCAGGATCTTGCCTCAGTTTTTAACTCATTTCTCACTCAGGGAAAACCTCAGCTGACTTCAGGATGAGCCTGCCTGAGTTAAGACTGCATGTGAAGCACAGCGTGAAGCCTGTCTCTGCAATGTGTTAGGCACTCTGCTGGGCTCTTCCAAACTCGCACTGCCTTCAACACTTGAAAGGAATGGCACCTAAATAACTGCCTTTCTTATTACTTAGTAATGGCAAAAGTTACCTGAATTAGGAAAGTTTACTCCCAAGGAAAAGGAAAGCAGCCTCAAGTGCACACTCAGCCTCCCAAACAATCACTGAAACCTGAGGTGAAATTCTACCCTGGGCTGCAAGAAGATGATGTTGAGGAAGTGAGTCAGTGTGAACAGTTTTAAGAACAATAGATCACCAAGATGCTTCACCGATTTCAACGAAGACCTTAGGAGAACCAGAGCTGCTTGCTTTGCTTTGACTATGATTTTATTGTACACACAGGCAAGAGAGGGAAAAAGAGAGAGAGAGAAATGAAGGATACATCCTGAACCAAAGGTGAGACTGTTTCTTTTAAGATGCTAAAAAGGTGTCTAATTCAAATTCGGATCCATCTAACTATCAGAGCATTTATACCTGGCCTCTCTCTGCTGAACGCCCAGTTGTTCCCACTGCTTTGCTACTAGTTTGCATTTAACTGCAAATGCTATAATTATGTTTGCAGAGCAGTTTCCATTCAGACTGTTTGCCCATAACTTTCTGCAAAGCTCTCCTTTTGGTCTGAAAGGAGACCAGTTCTTGCAAATGAATGATGCAAAGCATAAAGCAGATTGGGGGCAGGTGGGAAGAAAGTAGCGTAGGATCTGCTCAGCCTTGACAGGACACTACAAGTGGGTGGCCCCTGCCCTTTCTCACAGTTTTCTCCATGCTGAAAAGCCATTCGGCTTCCTTTTTTTTTTCTTTTTTTTTTTTTCCTACAATAAATTAAAAAAATATAAAGAATGAGGAAAAAAAAACAAACCCAAAAAGCAAAAAACAGTTGGCTCGGTGCCCCTGTATCCTCGGTTTTCCAGACACTTATGTGTGAAACAATGGCAGTTTTGCCTGAATCAGGGCTGAGGATTGCTGGACTTGGCCTTTGAAGGATTTTTTTGACTTACTATCATGACTTTCATCCAGAGATCACAAAGGGGTTTGCTCTATTTATCACACCCGGCAGACCTTTGAAGCAGTCTGAGCCGAATGAGGGCAAAGTCCCTTCTTCCCTTGCAGTGTCCTTTCCCTGGCTGTCTAAGAAACAAATGAGTTTTTAAAAATTTCATATACTCTCTTTTGTTTCACAGGCTGTCTAGTAAGATACTGCAAAGTTCTCTATTTTGTTTTCCTATGGTCAGATGGTTCTTTTCTTTTTCTTTTCTCCCTGCTCTCTCTGGTGTCTGTTTTTCTAGTTGATTCATCTATTATCCCTCTTTATGTAATTAAATTTCTCTACTCAGTGTGTCATTGTGCTCAGGCTGTATTGTGCTCTGTCACCTCCAATTCCTTTTCTTCAGAAACTCCACATCCCAATTCCTCTTTAAAGTTGCTTGCTGAAGCATTTGTTCTTTCAATATCCCCATACGTTTATAAACTGGAGATTAGTTCACTTTGTCTGACTTCTAAAGTCATTTGCTGCTTGAGACCATTTCATGAGCTTGTCTATTCATGTGGATAAACAAAAAAAAAAACAAACCCACAAACAAAACAAAAAAACCCACACACAAAAAAGTCATCTATACTGTGAATTAAGAAGAATAAACAGCAATTGCATGGAACAAATACCAGTGAGGGTGAAATTAGTAACAGTCACAGTTTTTTGCTGATGCTGCCCTGCCTGAACTATTTTACTTTGACATACCTTTAGACAGTAGGATTTCACAAGTTAAAAGGATGATATACCTTTTTAGTAGAACCAAGTGATGTACCATAACATTTAGCTCATAATTCCAGCATTTCTATACTGAAGAGTCCCTAAACTCACAAACTTCTGTCTTGATGATTAATCTGAATACTCTGCAGTTCCCCAAAGCAGTCCATTATTTCCCACAAAGCCTTTAAAACTTTCCACTAAATTCAGGATTTTGAAGTGATGTCTGGCTAACAGATGTGCTTGTTCTGACACTTTTAGATATCTTCCCTCAAAACAAGAGTCCTTTCAACAATTAAAATTCAAGTCAATGGCAAAATTCCTATTTATTTAAAAAGATATGCTCAACTCTAGAAATAAGAAAATGAGCCTGTCAGTCACAAAAAAACCAGAAATTCCAGACTCCACGTGTATCCATCAAATTGTTTTCATTATCTGCAGTTTAAAAATATGTCAGAAAAAGGGGGGTGGGGGGGTTGGGGGGGGGTGGGGCAAAGAGTTTTGAAATAGTTTACAGGAGAAATGAAGGCTGAAGTTAGATGTAGCCCAAGAAGCTATCATGAGCCAAAAAAGGGCTGAAAGAAGGTCTTCTTCCCCTTGAGAATGGGACTTTGAGCAACTTAGTCTATTGGAAGGTGACATTGTCCATGGCAGGTGTTCTGCAACCAGATGACCTTAATTTAAGGACCCTTTCAACCCAAACACTTCTATGTTTCTATGATCAGATGTGACATTTATGTCAGCCTCCTCGGCAGATTTCCACTCCTCTGAAATGAACTCAATTTGCAAGACATCACACACCTCATTTCTCTGCTTGAACCCCCTTGGATCCACATTTCTGCTCACACAGATGTACAGTGATGAAACCTTCCAGGCTTTAGGGTCTATACCCACAGTCTGCAAGACTCAGAGAAAATCTGAATCATCTCTATGGAACCACAAATGGTATAAAAGCAGACAGAGGTGAGAACCAGAACTTTTTGTGTCTCTGGTACAAATCTCTACGAGGTAAATGCCTCGTCACAGACTAATGATCTATCTGATGGAGAGAGAACCAGGAGATCAGGTGAACCTCTACCACTGAAGTCGTAGAGAAATATTTGCCAGTTCTGGTCAGGGAAAGTTAACAGCCTTAAACACCACAACTGACTAAATAAATGTCTTATAATTTTATAAATGACAGCAGCAATGACTGCAATTATGCTTATTAGCAGATAAAAATGTCTCTAAAGGATTGGATTGGGGGGGCTTATAAAGGAAAACAGGAAACAGGCTCATTGAATACATCTGTGGTGCACAGTTAATCTAAGCCTTGCATACGTTCATTTTCCATGCCAAGAATGATCAGTATAAGACATGATTATAGTCTATCAGTTTGAGGGGTTAGAGCTTGAACTACTATAGAAAACTAGCTTAAAATTATAATCATGTTAAGATATTATATGTATTTTCTTAAAGATCTGCTTAGCAATTTAGTATTTTGACTGCTTCGACAATATTCCCAGAATCAAGCATTTAAAATTAACTGCTTCATTATTTGCTAAGGATTTTTCTGAAGTCAGACTAGGAAAAAAGTCTCAAATATGTTACAAGTTCTTCTCTATAACCTGCTCATGCTGCATTCAGTTTGATTGAAATTCCACATAGTTTATGATTTTTACAGCCTTCAAGAGTGATAGGAACAGGAAAGAGAAAGTAAGAGATATTAATCAATCATACTTCAGCAATTTTGATATTTAGGAAAAAAAATCAGGAACCCAGAAAGAAAATATTTATGATTGATTTTAATATCTCTGGGATTTCAGAATTTCTTATTATTTATTTGCTTAAATTATAGATAATTTAATTACTAAAGTACCTAATTGATAAAATAACTGGGCAGAGGTAAAAAAAAAAACCCACTAATGATAAGTCAGCCACCAAGAAAACCAATATAAATCCTTTTAAAAACTCTTACCTCAAGAGCAACTAGCCTTCCTGCCTTCAGAACCAGGCACTAACCCTAATTTCTATACAGTGAAAACCATAAAACACATTCCACAGACAAAGAAAGATATGAGGTACGGGACCTCCAAAAGCAATTTGCAAGTTGGAGATCACAAACTCTCTCAAGGATCCTGCTGTTTTACTGCTCAGCTGGGCTTGCAGCTGGGACCTGGGTGAGCTGCTGATCTTGGCCTCCCTGGTCCTCGCAGCGAGAGGGACGGAAATGATTCAGCGGTGCCTGGTGCCAACCCAGCCCTGCTGTGCATCACACACATCATCCTCCCTGCCCAGCTCAGGGGCCACAGCTCAGCTCAGCGCTAAAACTCTCCCTGCACTGGCAGGGCTGACTCTGTAGGGTGGGTGAGGATACCCAGATTCCTAGCTTAAATTTCATCCATCACCACAACTGAAATACTTGGACCTTTTTTTTTTTTTTCCCCCATTTCTAAACCTGCCAAGATCTTGCTTTTTATTAATTTAGTATTACTATCATTATTTTCCCCTAATGTGCAATTCCTGCATCAGAAAGATCTAGGCTGTGTTTGAGATGTTAAAGCTGCACGAATTCTCTAGAAAGATTCAGGATTCACTTGCTCAGAATGGCAAGTTTCAATGAGATTTTCCTTGCTTTAATCGGTTTGAGCTAGCTCTTTGGCATTGTCTTATAAATAATAGAAGCTACACACTGCACTGTTATAACATCATTCATCTAAGGATCTCATAACTTAATTAAGAGGGACACTGTCAGGTTAAAAATCATATATTTTTCATTAAGTAATTTCCTTATCTATGCTACTAATAACATTTTAGGCTATTAAGCTGGAACAAATTCTTAAAATCTAATTTAACATCTACTACTAGCATGTATATATTATATATACACACATCTGGTTTACTCTCTGCGATATTAAAACAGATGTGCTAGCTTTACTTTCATTTTAAGTTGGTTTCATTTACAGATTTTCGTGTTTGAACAACGTTCTTCCTTCAGAGAGGTATAAACACTCCACAAGAACATTTATATGCAAACAAAAAACTGTATTAACATCCAAGAAAATAAAACATATGTTTTTGTTAATATAAGACTTGCAAGGATTCAACAATAAAACTTTATTTTTGGAGAAAACTGCCTAACATTGTATAGTGGTTATTTTCAGATTCTCTAAAGAGAAGGTGACAAGTACTATTTCTGCAGTGCTTAATTATGGGAGAGCACAAATCTGTTTGCTGTGAGGGAATACATCATTAATAAATTCATTCTGCTATATTTGAGGCTCTTCAGATAACCAGAAATGTGGTGTTACTTCACTGAGGCTTAAAGCAAGGCTTGCAATTTGATGGGAGAAGCTAGCAGTGGGGAGAGTTAGCATAATGAAGTTTCTACCTGTCAGAGTTTAGCTCAGCTCTAAGTTGTTGATGTCTACGTGGCGCTGCCGTAGCAGGGGGACAGTCACTAAAGCACTGCGGGGTCCCTGGGAATCGATATAAATAAAGTGCAACATCAAAAACCACACTGAGTATTTTTCCAGGCTTCACTTAATACAGGGTAAAACTAAGACACATGATCAAAGTCATGCAGTGAGTTGATGATAAAACCAAAACAAAACTCCATAACCTGCACCATTCATTCCTCACTGAACTACTTAGCTTCTTCCTGACGTTTCAATGCATTTCATATGAAGAACGACAACAAAAAAATGCTATTTTTCACTTTTGTTCTGATTAACTAATACAGCAAGAAAGATGGAGGTTTTACTTCCAGTAGGCCATTTTGCTTCTCAAGAGATTCCTCCTCTTTCTTTCGTTCCCTAGGTTCAGTGATCAGCAGAGCAGGTGTTCATTTGCAGATCCAGAGCTCCTGACACAAATGGAGTTTTATATTTCATTTTGCTTTTCAATGGTCCATTGCTCAGACATCAGTCCCAGAAGACATTCTACCAACTACTAAACTTTTTAAGCAGGTGGGAGTTAAAATGAGAAGCCAGTCATGGAGTCAACAGCACGAGTCAGCTCTGTTTACTGTTTAAAAAGAAAACTGCAGTAAGACTGGAAAAAACAGAAATTATAAAAACATACAGCCAAAAGGGCTCTCAAGAGCCGGTGAGGAGCTCTGGAGGTATACCAAAGCCAGCTCATGAAAAATGGTGGTACAACCTGATGGTACAACACTCTTGTACACAAGACTCCCTGAAATAAGAAACACTTGGGTTCTTGAGCTTAAATGAGACTGCCTTCAAACTCAGCTGCAAATGCTACATGCTCAAGGCTAACACATTTCACATTGCAGAGACAATATGAAACTAGGCCAAGGACCACCTTCTATGACAGGAATAATTAAAGAAAGATTATTCTGCCAGCAAATGTGTTTTATGCAGTAAATGTGTGAGCTTTCAGAGGTACCTTTTTGCTGTCTGGTTGCAGTAGTGGGACTTTAGTGTATGTTTGCCTGCTCACAGCCAAACCTCTGATAACCTCTGCTAAAACTTCCATTGTTTCACATTAACAGCATTCTATGTACGGGTCAGATACAACTGCATGAGAGTCATAATTTTCAAAAAGGGCAGGAGAGTGTATCCAGGCTGCTACAAAATATGGATCCCAAGGACAGACTTTTCATGTTGCATCTATTCAGGATCCAGGACATAACAGCTTAGAACCCACAGCATGGGTCTGAACGGTGGCATTCCTGTATCACCTGCCAAACAGAAAGTTGCTTCATGGGCTTGGTTAAGTTTTTCAGATTATTGGTGTTTTGTTTTCATAGTTAGTAATGCATGGGACTTGTTTTGAGTGCTTTAGTGCTGAGAAATCCAACCATCATTGTGTACATCTTAGCCAAGCCAGCCAGGGACAACAGATAGGATAATGCTTTTCAAAACTGTATTTTTGTCTTTATGTTGTTGTCTTAAAAGTATGAGGCCTGATTAATCTGGTATTAATGTGTATAATTGTCTCATTAATCAGCACAGACCTTTTCCAGCTCTATGTATGCTTCAGCAGTGAATAAATTGTAACATGATGGTATTTTTCAAGTAAGACAATTTTTAAATGTCACACACACATATATATGTCTGAAGATATCTGCCTTCCTCCCTAGCTATTCGTAAGACCAGAATATTGAATTTAGAAGGGAACCTGTATAGTACACCAAAATCAATCCTAAGAGTCAAGCACCACTATCACCCTTCATGCCCGCTTTTCTTGCTTTAAGGCTTTGTTAATGCCCAGAAAGCAAATTTAGTCTTGTATTTCTAGGCTTTGGGATGTTTCTCTTAAAATTTAGAAACAAATCCTTAGTTCATGGATTTAAAAATACTGCTGAAGCCAAAGTAAAAAGAAAAACCCAACACATTAAGACTTAATACAACTTGAAGTTCATATTTACTGTAATTACCAAGGAAAAATGTCACAGCAAACCAGCTGTAGCTATTTCTAAAGGAATGTAAGACTGACTGTGGTCTGATATCCTTTTCTCGTGGACAGGCTGAGCACATGGGGAAGATGTTCACAGTATGGTACTCTTAAACTGCTAAAACAATTAGCCAGAGCAACCACGAGCCAATGGCCTCAACCCTTTCCACATAAAGGCTAACAAATTCAAGTTGACCATTACACTGATATAATGCTGGTAGGCCCCAACATGGTGATATTCATTACACGTGTCCAGTTCAAAGGTGTTGCAAAACACAGGCAGAAAACTCGCTTTTTCAGAGCTGAGCACTAGCAGCAAAATACTTGGGTTTTCAGTGCTGATTACACAGGAAATCAAATGAGTTTCTGTGTTTGAGTAGCTGAAAGCAAATAGGATTGTATTCCACACCTCTCTGTCCTTTGCCCATTCTTGGGCTCACACAAGCACTTATTCTCCCCCTCAGATACACACTGGCTCATTTATTTTCTTCCTTCCTCTTGCATTCCTCCAACCTCCATGTCCATAACCACTCATGGTTTAACCAAGTGTTTATAATCTCCCTACCCTCTCTAGCCATGGCATGAACCTGCAGAAGGGCTTTTTCCCCCCAGCCACCATTCTGTCAGGTCATGTCAAGCGTGGTAAGGCAGGAGCTGCTGCAGAAATGCCCTGCAGGGAATGGTCCCTTTAGGGTTCATGCAAAGGACTAAAATGGAGTCTTTTAGTCTATGTTTGACTGTCATCAGATAATACAACCACTAATTATAACTTCGCCTTGTCCCTCACCTCTCCCTGAACCAGTTTCCTCTCTTCCCTGTGAGTAGTTACAGACAGTGGAGTACATCCTTTGGGTATGTAAGGAAGATCTCCTTCATTAAATCCTACAAGGTGTTTTGCTATCCTCAGAAGTGTGGTGTTATTTAAGGGCTAATCACTCCAGTCTTCAGTATGTCCAAAATTATTTCACTTGTTACCAGAAAGCTCCATTGTCACACATTACATGGCTGTTGCACTGAAAAATAATTAACTGCCTACATTTTGGGGTCCCTTATTTCAGATGTCTGCTTGATTAGGGAATTATCCAGCATTCCCAAGTTTTCAACAGAGAAATTAGAAAACATTAAAAAGGTAGGCCAGGGAACAGCTCTATGAAACAACTCACACAAAGAATAAGAAAAGAGACCATTCCTTCAAAACACTAAGACAAAACAGTAGCTTAAAGTCAAGCAATCTGATGTAGCAAGCAATCTATATGATAATTTAAGAAGGTAATCTTTTAGATAGAGTCACAAAGATTATCAAACTCAAGTATTCAGTAAACCATTCTTAACCAGAAATCCTAAAAGTTATGAAGAACAGTACATAATGCTCAAAACAGAAAGCATAACATATGGCAATCCAATTCTCAATTTCAAGCAACATATAAAATAGGATGTATACAAGACAATCTCTAGTACTTGGAGCACTAAAAAAAGAGGAATTTGCTGTCTCCTCTCTTGCGTGTTCAGAACCTCTTCAATTCCTTGACTCTCTAGATACAACCAACTCAATCATCTTGAAGTCTAGGTAATACACTGGTATAAGCCAAAGAAACAATATCCTTGAGTGACCCCAGCAAAACCAGGTGTGGCTGAAACTGCATCCAAACAAACCTCAGACTTCAGTGCCTACCAGGGTAAGACCTGAAACTCTTCTTTATCCTTCAGAGCTTCCACATTCAGTTCCCTAATACCGGGCAAATACCTGGATTACCAAAAAAACACAACCAAATCACCCTTCCCCCTAGAAAACCCCAAACACCACAATGAAAAACCCAAACCACAAAAGCCCTAGGTGAAGTACCAGTGATAAAGAAAATTCAATAAATAAATAAAGCAACCTCCAAAGCTTTCAACAGATATATAAGTAAGCTGCAAATTTGCACAAGAACAAATCCTTAGCTGGAGGTAGAGAAGCAAATGTCTTAGAAGACAACACAGGTATCTTAAGAACCTGAATCTCAAGATCAAAATTGGCCTCTGAGGCACAGAAGTCTGGAAAGCGGCATCTTTCAAAGACTCTTTCCTTAAATTCCAAACTGGTGGTTTGGGGTTTTTCTTCCCTTGCTGTAACAAAGCTGTAGAAAGTTATCTTTCTTTTCATTCCAGCTCCAACTCCTGACTTCCAACACTGCCAGCAAGGCCAGCACCCAATGCACTCTGCCTCCAGCCACTATGGAATTTCTCACCCTGGCACTGCATGCCCAGCTGTGCTCAGGGAAGTGGAAAATCTGACAGCATTGTCAAAGACACAGCTTGGGATAATTGTTCCTCATATCTCCTCTGTCAGTGAATATTCTCATATTCCTCTCACAGGAAAGCCACTGTACTTTTCATATTCCTCTGCTCCCAGCCACAAAATTCCTCTTTGCCATGCCATTAAAGCACTAGTTAAACACGTTATAATGTGAGAAGGGGTTTAAAAATCTTGTGCAGATTAAAGCCAACAACACCATAACTGCATCTGGTTTAATAAGTTCTTTGTGCAGCATAAACATGGGAAGGAAAGGAAAAAGAACCCAAAATGTATCTATGTTTATGTAACACAGATGGATGTGCTTCATGCCTGTAAAATCCTTATTTTATAAATCCGATACATAGCTTAAACTTGTGTTAATGCACGAAAGAAAAATCACTATTACACTACAAACACTTTGGGGTAAATTTTAAACAAAACATAGAAAGAAAAGCTGTGCAGTAACTCACAGCCAGGCAGAGATCTGGCACTCACACAACAGATCCCAGTATAAGGAACTGTTTTCACCTCACATTCACAATTTCCACCTTCAGATCAATCCAACCCTGGTATCTATCTAACTTCATTGCAAGGCCACTGTTACCATTGTGCCTGAGCTGCCCTCAATGTCCTGTGCCTCCATCCCAGTGTCCCTGCAAGACAGAACATGCAGATTCCCCAAGTCCTCTGGGAGAGAGGTGCCAAAGTCCAGGGCTGAGGAGTTTCAGGCTGGTACAGTGTTCAGTTTTCTTCTTAAGTACACATTACATGGTTTTGGGATTTTTTAGGGACATAGAACTGAAATAAAGATGCCAAAAAAGTCCTGCTCACTCCAGCAGGACAAGGGCTGCACTTTCGAATGTTTTCCACTGATTTTCCTGGTTTTCCCTGTCCCCTGCCACAACCAGTAATGTACCTGATTACTTACAAGTCATCTTTTTTTTTTTTTTTACTATTTAAAAATTTTTAATCTTATCAAATGCTTAAACTGTCAAAACCAAAGTCATGACTGGAGGGACATTCTCTCTGCTGCTTCCTTCTGTTCCTTTTGCTACAAGGTAAAGTGCCATTTCTATTGGAAGCAGAATAAACAACATTCCTACTCTACACAGAGAACTTTCTGTACAGTTTGATATGTTTGAAAACAATGTACAGTTTCTCTGAGAAATTTTCCACCCTCATTTCTGTGCATGTTCCTGTAAAGGCAAGCCTTGAGTTGATCTCAACACTTTTAGGTGAAAAATTATGTTAATAGAGCAAATTAAACTACCACCTCTAGCTGGCTCCAGACCAGGCCTGATCTCTCATCAGAAACAGAGATGACTTGAAACCAAAATAATTCAATCAAAGCCACTCTGGTATCTCAAAGTAGTTTTGGTGATCCAGAAAACATAAATAAATAGCTGATGCTCAGTGTGGGCAGCAATGTGGTTGGCAATATATCAGGCAATATTCTTTCTTTTGATTACATAGAACAACTTTCATAGTCTCTACCTCTCCTAACTCCAGCAAAGTTACTCCCCTCCATTTGTTTCTACAAAGAAGCAGGTGTATACCCTACTCACAAATCAGAGTGTCTCTTCCAAAAATTAGTCATGACCTGAGGCGATTCAGAAATACCTCAATGACTAAACGGAGGTGCACAAAATCCTTAAGGCACTCAACAAAATTTAGGCCAAAAAATATAACCCATGCATAATAAATGTATTTAGTGCAATGAACGCCTTTTGCTATACATTTTGTATGTTATGAATTGAAAGAAATGAAAAAACATGAAGTAGATACAAATACATGCACACACAGAGAGAAAATTATGTGGCCCTTTCTAGCATGAAAAGGAAATTATTAAAAGTTGGATAAACAACAACGGAGGATATGACAGGGGCAGCTGGAGAACCACACTGGGGGACAGAACTTCTAAGTGAATCCACACAAAAAAATGTCTCCCCTGACAATCCGTTGTTCTTCAAAGAGAATAATGATTCTAGAGATGAGTTTGCATTTGTCTTCGGATGTCACAATAAATGCTAAGAAAGCAGCTGAATGAGAGTTATTATTTCCTCTGAGCAATGAAGGATTTGGGTAGACTGTCAGAACACCAGCACCCGCAATCTGAGGGCAGATACAAAGGAACAGCAAGCTAGCAGGGAGCTCAGAATCTGTCCAGGGCCCTGGGAAAGGAAGATGAAAGAGGCCATGGGGCAAACTGGAGATCTAAGAAAGGTAGATCTAAGGACCACAACTGCAAGGCAGCTGTTAAACCATGAGGGAAATAGAAACACTGAGAACAGGCGGCACAACGTTTTCCAAGACCAACAGAACAGAAATGCATGCAAATTGGTGGAGAATGTGCTCCACAGAGGTCTAGGCTACTTTACTGGAATAACTCAGACAGTTTGGGGGTACTGGGGCTGCATCCAAGTCCTTACCCTATTCACACATGTGCTACTCTGAGCACAGCAGAAGGGCTTGTAACCCATCGGTGCTCAAGAGTATCACAGCTATATTATGGGCTATCTAATCCTCCCTCTCTAATTGAGCGGGCTGGGCACAACATAAATCCAGCCCTACCTCACAGTAACAAGATGCTTTTCCAACTGGCCTGATGGAGTACTTGGCCTGATGATGACTCTCACAGTCAGATGTGCAATCTACCCTCTGGCTCCCTGTTGTTTTGGACTCATTGCCTATATACTGTAATACTCAAGACTGCAAGAGATAAAAGAGAGATTCCTGTTTGACTGTATAAGACAGTATGTTACTGACAATAGGTAAGCCATGTCCTTGGCACCTGATGTTGGCAGAACTGGCCCTTTCCACTGCCCACCCTTGCCTGCAGTGCTCCTATATGGAAGAAGAACACTGTAAATTACACTAAATTATCTTTCAAGACACTTTAGGGCAGCTGGAAAAACATCACAAACTGACCTAGCAAAGTAGGGTGTAGCCACCCACTTGGTCAGGCTGCTTTGGAGTGTTGGTGTCACAATACTGAGGAACCTGTTTCACTATTTGCTAACTTCCATGGCACATCTGAATATCTTTGTTTAATCAGAGCTAAGTCTAAAATGGACTATGGATTGTGTTACGAAAGCATAAAAATATTTTTTAAATCCACAGCCCTGCCCTACGCCCCCATACCATTCTATCAAAACATACACGAGAAAATATTTACAAGTTACAGTCTTCCAGCTAAGCTTAGTTTCCTGTATATATTTCAAATGCAGTATTTCAAGAACACACACACACAAAAATCTAAAAATGCAGGTGGGGTCTGCACAGTGCTTAGCTTCAAATTTTAGATTTGAACTCTGTTAACTTCTTATCTGTTATCTTTAGTCTTTTGGTTTTCCCCACTACAGCTGGGTTATAGGATGCAGTTCAGACTATAACTGAACAAAGGGGAATGCTGCCTTTTCTGTATGTCAAGATGCTCACAATTAAGGAGAACTCAGAATCACAGTTTAATTTGGCATTTTCAAAGCTGAGATTTCTTAATTTCAAAGACTGAGGTAAGTCTGTAAATTTCACAATAACTAGCTCACCATCAAAAACAAGAAAACAGAGCAATCACCAGAAGAGAATCAAGTGCTTAAACTAGGACAAAGAAATAACTGATATGGATATTGGATTTGCATGGCAAGGCTTTGATAGCAAGGGGGCTAAAGGGATGGCTTCTTTGAGAATCTGCCAGAAACTTCCCCTATATCCAAGAAATCCAGGGCCAGATGGCTCCAAGATGAACTCACTACTGGCCAAGGCTGAGCCCATCAGTGACTGTGACTGCTCTTCTGGGACAATATGCTTGAAAAGGGGGATAAAAAACTGCAGAACAGCAGCAGTAGAAAGGAGTTAGAATATGTACTTTGCAGGCATCAAGGTCAGTGGAGGAGGGGCAGGAGGTGCTCCAGGTGCTAGAGCAGCGATTCCCCTGCAGCCCCTTGTGCTGACCATGGTGAGGCAGCTGTGCCCCCATAGCTCAGTGGAGGTTCATGGTGAAGCAAAGATCCACCTGAAGCCCATGGAAGGCACCACAGCAGTGCAAATGGATTCCTGAAGACTACATCCCCTCGGGAGGCCCACGCTGGAGCAGACTCTTGGCATGACCTGTGACCCCAGGAACAGAGAAGTCCTCTCTGAAGCAGGTTTGCTGGCAGGACTCATGGCCCTATGGGAGATCCACACTGGAGCAGCCAGTTCCTGATGGGAGTACACCCTGTGGAAGGGACCAACACTAGAGCAGCTTGTGAAGAAGTGTAGCTTGTGGAAAGGACTCACACTGGAGAAGTTCATGGAGGCCTGTCTCCCATGGGGAGGACCCCATGTTGGAATAGGGAAAGAGTGTGAGGAGTCGCCTCCCTAAGGAGGAAGGATTGATAGAGACAACTTTGATGATCTGACCTCAGCCTGCATCCCCATCCCCCAGTGTCACTGCAGGGTGGGGTTAGAGAAAATCAGGAGTGAAGAGGAACTCAAGAAGAAAGGAGGGGTGGGGAGAAGGTGTTTTTAAGATTTGATTGTATTTCTCATTATCCTACTTTGATTTGACTTGTAATGAATTATATTTAATTTCCCCAAGTTGAGTTCGTTTTGCCCATGATGGTAATTGCTGAGTGATCTCTCCCAGTCCTTGTCGCAAACCAAGAGTAATATTTTCTCTTCCCTGTACAGGTGAGGAGGGGAGAGATAGAGTGGCCTTGGTGGGATCCTACAGATCAGCCAGGGTCAGCACATCACACATGGAACGGGGTTTTTCCTCCTTCCACTCTCACAATCCTGTGGCAAACCAATTCACTTCATCTTTGGTTTAATTAAGGAAAAAATTATTGAAAACTCTCATGCTCAGAATGAGAACACATTAATCTTTTGTTCTAAGTAATAAGGTGCAAAGAAATGTAGTCCTGGCAGGATACTAATTTTTGATGTTGTCAATTAAAAAACTTCTCCTGGTGTTTTGAATGGAAAAATCTCTCAGAAAGTGTTTTATCGAAGCACCCAGTTCCAAGTCCTGGATTATTAGGTTAAGCTCCGTCAGCAGAGAGACCAATATAAATGCTTTTCATACCATCTGCCTTGATGCCTTGACAAAAAAATAAAGAAGAGAAAATACATAAGTCCAAAATTCTCTGATTTTAACCTGTTTCCCTTTAATACAAAGCTGGGAAATTCAGGTCCTAAAAATATAAAAATGAAAAACATGTGATTAATTTTTTTCTTTTTATCTTTCCTCAAAACCTTACAGAACACAAATCACTCAATGTTTCCAGGACCTCATTTCTTCTTATATTTTGAAATCAGAAAAGCAGCTTTAAGTAAGTATAGGCGCTAGCAAATCATTTGCTCCACTCCCTTTTGCTTTTCTGAAGAGAGCTTGTTACAGTGCATGCATGCATTTTACCTGGTGTTTATTGGGAAGCTCTAAACAATTACAAGGCTTTTGATTTTCCTGTTCTAAAACAAATTAGGGTGGTGTGCAGGGCCTTGCAATATTAGGCAGCAACTCCAAGAGCTAATGATGGAGGACAGTGCCTCAGTGAAGGTGTTAGTGATCCATCTGGCCAATTAAAAGAGTAACTTAGGCAGAGTCCAATATTATTTCTCAGTTATGGTGGCTGTGACATCAAGACTTGAGAAGCAGCAAGATTTGGTGTGAAGCAATCAAGTGAGTCCATACAGAGAAAAATCAGGGAAGAGCTGCTGGAATCCCACAGCAGAGAGGAAAGGCAAAACGCTATCTGCCAGAGATGTACCTTGACTTATCAACATGAAAGAGGGCTGGACTTCAAAAAAACCCAAACCAGCTCAGACATGAAACAGAAGCTGATAAAATGTGTCTTCCTACAGATTTGCAATCAGAGCCTGTGAGCAGCAGACAAGAGGAGTGCAATTGTCTTTGGTCTTCTCTCCCAGAACAAAGATAATGTTCTTGATGAGCAGAAGACAGCCTGTGTTGTGGCTCTTCTGTGCTGGCCAGCCAACTGTTCTCTGCCAAACATGCTTAGCTGATAAGTTCTGCTTGTTTTTCCCTCAGCAGGGGCACTACTCTGAGGTTTTTTTCCTCTCCTTAGATACCCATCCTGTAGAAAACAAATCATCTTTTCAGTTCTTTCTGACTCAGCTGAACGGTATCAGCACGTTCAACAGCTACAGTATGGGTGGGATGGGCACAGGGATAGGCAGTCCCACAAACTCAGGTGAGATAAGTTGGTAACCAGCACTCCAGAAATCCGAGGTGTTTAACATCTGAAAGTGGATCCAAACTTTATATGAAGCCATGCCCAAGGTAAAGAGAGACCAAGGTCTTGCTCTGTTTCTGCCTTCCCATTTGGACCTACATGAGACTTCAACATGCACTCCTTTCTCTCATGGATTATTTCTCATGACTGCAGAAGCAGGCCAGCAGGGATTGCCCACCACTTAATCTGGAGATGGATACTGCACAGAACTACACATATTTCATATCACAGACTGCTTTAAAACTTTTTTTTTTTTCTTGTCTTGCAGCTTCAAAAGCATCTCACTTGAACTCAGAAGCAAACAAAAACATTTCTTCCTGTCCTTTCCCACCTGAGAGATGACTGCTGCTCTCACTTTGAGGTTAGCACAACCCTCCTTTCTCATATCCAGTCTCCCATGTCAGCTTTTATTCCTTTCTGTCATCTTTCAGCCATGACAGGAGAAGGAGTTAAAAATCTCGTGCTGTTTTCTGGCTAGTACCTTCTTAAGTATGTCACCCCTCCCCACGCACACAGGAGTTGCACTGCCCTCTCCCTGGATGGTTCCACATATCTGTTCTCTGAAGTTAGAGAGATGGGAATGATTTTCCTCAACATGAAATACTGTATAAAGAGTGTGGGTGGGAAATATGCAGTGTAATGGAACTGAAACCCCATAAGGGAAATCAACGCAGGCAGCTGCTGATACACTATTTACTTGGATAAATCATCCATTTTTCTCCCAGGCCAGATGACTTGAGGTATCACCTACCCAGGATGGCAAGTGCAAATATAAATAATAAATAAAACTAACTGAGGAAGAATTCTCACTGTAATGGGGTTTTGTAGAGAACTAAGTTACAGTTAAACTTAATCCTTGCTGTCTTCTGTGTCTCCAGCAGCAGAAACATCTGGTCGGTTTTAGATTCCCCTTGGATTCCCAACTTCAAAGGGAGTTATAAAGAATAACAAATACATGTACTGGCACTGAAAAAAAAATTAGAGCAGCAGGAGAGAATGGTAAAATTGTCCTTATTTGACTGCTAGTGACAGGCGCCACAGGCAGAACTGTGAGAAAAAATCTTAACGGCTCAGGCAAATAAGCTTTTTTTTTTTTTTTTTAATGACTGGCTCTCTGTACTAATGACGCAGAAAATCTATGGGATCTGCCCCATAATGGCAAGAAGCACATGTGCCAACAAATATGCATGCAAGGGTATGCAGAAAATAGATTTCAAATCAGATATGTACTAAATAATAGGCAGGAAACTAGGAATTAAATTTTGTTCCCAGCCTTTTCACTGATAGTGCCCTGTGTGTACTGGTGGCTAAATAATGCAGGTCCAAATTTTGGCTCTTTAAAGGCAGGAGGTTGTTGTAAAGTATGGCCAGACACAATGACTGTCACATGCACTTTTCAAATCCTACTTCAAAACCTCCAGGAAAAGGGGTAGGTAAGCAAACACAGTAACAGATGTCTGCAGCTCTCTGTCTTTCCTTTACTCTCTGGTGGCTGGAAAGTGAATGCTATGCTCCTTTCATGAACGCAGCACACCAGCAAGTACTTACAACATGTTTCTGCCCTTACGTGCAGTGAAAAAGAAGCATCTAACTTCACCCTGAGCTGCTGAATCAGTGCACTCATGAAATAAGCACACCCCATCCCTCACTTCATCCCTGCAACATCATGACCTCCTTTTTCCACTTATTGTTTACCACTTCAATAATAGGGTTAAAAAAATAAACGTAAAATAAAGGATCTGTGAGGATTCAGAAACCTGTGTGAAGCCTCTTATCTGCTACACATTAACTCGTGCAGTATGAACATTAACTGTTGTATGAAAGCTGAACTTGTTACCCCCTTTCATCAAAACTATAGACTCCTAAACGCCTGGCATCATGTAATGCAAATTTATGAGATGGATGCCAGAGAGGAAAATTACAGAATAGGCTTTTGCAAATAGTATTAAAACCACAGCCATCCTTCTTTCACCTCCCTTTACAGAGAGTCCATAGAACATAAGTTTTGAAAGCAGTCATCGAATAAATTCCAGCAATTCCTGAATCAAAGAGACTGATCAACTTGTGTATATTTGATGGGACAAGAAAAGCTGTATTTGGCAAATAAATTATTTCTTACAAATAACTCATTCACTTCTGTTGCTGGAGCTCCAACCACGACTTTTTTTCGTGACCTTATTTTGCCTTATTATGTCATGAGGTAAGCAGCTTCCCATTGTTTCATCTTTAAAGATATTTCAGGATTTCTTAAATGCCTCACATAACAGCATGATGATATCAAAATTTGCCCATAAATACAGCAATCTCAAATTTATATGAATCTTTCAGAAGCTTCAGTTGTAAAAATTTGAAGTTCTTGTACAATGCAATGACTGAAGGACTTAAGACACTTCTGCAACAGGCCCCTTACCTGAAGGACCCTATTCCCAAATTTATTTGTCACTGAATATTAAGCACCTGTTAGTGAAGATGCTTTACAAACTGCCATAGAAATAGGAATTAATGAATATACTGTGAAATTTTTCATGCCTGAGACAGGAATCAGCAATTTCTGAAGCTGCTGCCATATCTCTGTTGAACAGTTGAGTCTGAAAAGGGAAACCAGAAACTAACCTAAATGCACACAGTCAGGAAGACAATTGTATGGATATATACTGCTAATAGCTTTTTTGGAGCCAGTGGGATAAACTCATTTCTTTTGCCCAAGTTAACTTTTGGGAAAGCCTCTGACTTCTTGACCTGAGGACTGTTGATTCTTGAAAGGCAGCCTGCCTTCTTAGTGGGGCTTCATTACCTGTGTTGCTAAAATCCTCCTATTAGGAACCCTCTTGGAATTGTGTTTACAATTACCATTTGCCAGCAAAATGGCCCATTTTGCTCTATAAGGAAAGACTGAACAAAAAGATCAGGATATCTCAGGGTTCCCCAAACTCATACTCCATCAAGAGGTGATTCCATCAAGAAACACTAAAACCAAGTTAACATCAGACATTTTCTAACTTCTGCATTTGCAGCCAGGAAAGCTGTAATGCCAGTGCTGATTTTGGGGCTGAAGGCAGCACAGGCTGCAATAGCTTGAACAAGAGTCGTGGGTTTTGACTGCATCCAGACTTGAGAATTTCCAAAATGAACTTGATCCCCTGCCTGATAAAGCCAAGGAGAGAGCTTAGATGGGGCTCAATACCTGTTCCAAGGAAACTTCATCTGTTTGCTACAAGAAATGTGGGGACATCAGCTAACAAACACTTCATGAGTTACATGCCAGGACTTTTCCAAGCATCTTTCCAAATGTTTCTTTACATCCTGTTTATGGCCCATTACATTCTCCTGTGACTAGGGCTGGTAGACCAGCTCCTACATGGTCTAATAGTTTCTTGAGTACCTTTCCTGTGCTCTTACATATCTGCAGGCATCCAGGCACAATGCAGCAATTGAATAGAACCATTATAAACACAGTTCAATTCCTGACCAACCCTCAGCATGCACATATACATTTGCAAAGCATTAATGGCATGGTAAGCTAAAAACAACCATCCCAAATAATATCAGCCAGCTAGGCAAGACTCACAGATGCTTTGTGTTTGCTTGGGGTATTTTACTGCTTGTATTATTATCTTTGTGATGTGTGCTGCTCCACCAACATCCAGGAAATATTGTGTGCGTGTCCACAACATAAACTATTTTATTTATTTATTTACTGAGCTCTGAGGTGGGGGAGCTTTTATTTTTGTACTTTTTAAGGCCTAAATACATTAATATCTGAACCTTCATGTCCAAGACTAGTGCAAAATATATTCTTCAGATTAAATCAGTCTTCTTAAAACTAAATTTAATTTATACTGATATAGGAGGTTACATGATTAATCATGTAAAAAAATGCTAGTGAATACAGAAGACAAAGCATACCTTTCTCTCTGTCTTGTCACAGGCCTATTTACAGAGAAATACTGAAACAACAGAATTATTGCACTATTTCCCATATATATATATATATATATATATATATATATTTACTTAAAGCAGCTTTTCTGTATCAAAAAATACCCTTTTTCTTGTTTGAAAAACAGAAACAATAGGTTAAGTGGTCAAATGAATGGAAAAAAATTCAATTGGTACTACTTTGTCACCTTCTGTTGACCTCCAATGGGAGTGAGAACTCCAAAGTTTGCAGAACCACAACTTCCATTGAATGGGTGATCAGAGGCATTCACTGATCTATCCCAAACTTACAGAAGTTGCAGCGCCGATGCTCTCAAGGAATACAAGGTTGTTGTATCTGTCCAAGCTCAAGGTAGACAGACCTGAATAACCAAGGTATCACAAGTGGGTTAAATAGCTCACTCCTTCAAAAAATAAGGACCATCACACTGTTCAGACAAGGTCAGATGCTTTGCATTTTCCAGCAAGAGAACAATTCTTAACTATGTTCTGTTCTTTTAATCTCCACCCTTGGTCTATTTGTCTAACATATCTCTCTTACACTCAAGTTTTTCTTTTGTGGAATACTCTCACCAAAACAGATTTAGGCCAATCCAGAAGAATTTTAACTTAGAAGAAGCAGTAGTCTATAAAGTAAAATGTCCCTGAGGCATCTACCACATTGTGGCTCTTGACAAGACTGCTGCCAGAAGAATTTCACTATTTACGTATACAGCTTCTACATGAGGAAGCAAAAGAGATAATGTGTTAGGGTTGTTATACAGGACAAGGAAGGATGCAAAGGAATAATCAGAATGTGTTCTTCTAAGGAAAGGTCCCTTTTACATCAAGTCTAGGAAGTAACAAATAAAGTGAATACACTAATATTAACTGTACAGGCTTTACACTCACACTAACATTGCCTTCAGCTGTCTGCTCCCTTTGCAAGCAGTTGGACTCAGATGGGCACCCAGAATCTGATTCATAACCAGTCCACAAAGATGAAAGTCAGGAGAGCTGAAACAGTACCAAAGGCTTCCCAATTTGCTGAGCAGAATACATTTCCAGGGGAGATCTACATACACTTAGAGTGATGGACTCTGATCAACTGTTACAGAGAAAGAAAGTGCCATAATAACATCAATACAAGAAGATTTCAGCATAGTCTAAGGATCACAGAATTATTTAGGTGGGAAAAGAACTCCAAGATCATTGAGTACAACCTTTGATTGAACACCACCATGTCACAACATTAACTACCATATCCAGTAATTCCTTGAGTGTTTCCATGGATGGTGGCTCCACCATTTCCCTGGGCAGCCCACTGCAATGCTTTACAACCTTGTCAGTGAAAAATAATCTTCCTAAGGTCCAGCTTGAACCTCCCATGGCATAGCTTGAGGCCTCCTTCCTCTTTGTCCTGTTGGGCCCTCACACTTTTTAATTTTTTTTTTAAATTAAAAAGATTCAGTAAAATTCTGATGAAGCATTCCCTTAAGCACCACCTAAAAGAACCCAAACACAACCCAATATTTTTGCTTCACAGGATAGCTAGACGTTGAAATTTGCCTTTGTTTCACAGTTGAATTAAACACTGCATTGCAAAGTTACCCATGAAACAAAAATAAAAAATCATTTCAATCAATTGAATGTTGTTTTGACAAAATAATTTTGTTTTGATTGCTACTCTCAGTTTTGATTTAAATTTTATATTAGAACATAAAATACATTTTTTAAATAAAAGTTTGAAACAAATGCATTTCTGTTCCACAAATGCCAAAAAGCTTTATCTGGAAATATGAATAGACAAACCAAACAAGAATCCTGGAAGTTTTTTTTGTTTTGTTTTGTTTTTAATGAACCAGTATTTCCACACAAAGAGAATACCAGTATGTATCTTTAAGTGCTTCTAGTCCTGACCTTCAGTACACTTTAGTGAGCCTCAGAAGCTTGTGATACCTCTGAAATACCACCAATATATCAGTGACAATCTAATTACTATTAAGAATCCAGCTGATACACTGTTCTTGTCCAAGAACTGGTGGAGATTACTGATGTATGAAAGGAAAGAGGCTTTTTCAGACACCCAGTTATGTAACAACTAACACACATCTTGTTGGGTCAAGTACCATTCATTACTGCTGCCATTTGGGGAAGTATCAGAACCAGTTCTGAGCAGGACAAAGCAGCAGACTGAGAGTCACAGACAGTCCTACTCCTACAGAAGAATCTGAAGTGAGGAGAAATGAGGGATATGTCAGTTGTTTCTGCTTTGCCCTTTAACCTTAAACTTAACCAGTAGAAAATGGTAAGAGCAGTTGTGATTTATAAGATATTTGACATCTAAAATTTCTTTAACTGTTTGCCTCACCTGCTAAGAAAGCTCTTCATCACTGCTCATACATTTTCAAAATAAAATGCAAAATACCTTGAAGTCATGTGAAGCTTGACAGAAACTATAAGACAAACCTTGGCCTAAACAGGGAAGAACTGAGTGCTTTCACCCAGATCAGGAAGCAGCAGGAGTGCCAATGCATGAAACTGTTCATTTAGGAAGACCAGACGGAGAGCTGAAGCACAGCTAGGCCTTTAACCATGACAGCACATCATCCCCAGTCATCCCTGGCTGTTTCAGCACTGAGATGCTTATGGGAAGAGGTTGTCTCCCATGCCATTCGGTGAGGGGTTTTTGTAACACGGTCAGAATCTCAGTAAGAACAAAAAAAAATTTTGTTTCTTATAATGTGAATTTCTGAATGCAGTACTTGAAGAACAAGTATTCAAACAACTGTACTGCTTAGTCCTCCATGAAAGCATTTTAAACCAGAACTTGAACCTGCCTGCTACAACATCAGATGCCACACTTGGCAAGCCTGAGATGGGCAAAATCTTGGGGAAAACTGTTGGGGACTACCTTGCTTGTGGAGTTCTTTAGGTATTAGATTTGGGGAGAAGTACTTGGGAGGAGGTAAGAGTGGCTAAAATAAAAGGAGTTTGGCTTGCATATCCTCACCAATAGGTTATTAGCACAGGAGAGAAATACAAAGGCTTGTTCAAAAGCCTGAACTGCAATTACTGTTGAATTTGTGTTCTGCTACTGGACCCATGTACTGACACTTTCCATAATCTGAAAAGAGTTGAAAAGCCTACCCTTCATCTTGTGTGTGCCTGCAGCAAAGGCTGCCTGTAACCCTTCCCTAGCAGTAAGATTTCAGAAGAACTGCCTGAGGAAGATGGCTGAATCCTCACCCTGCACAAAATAAAAATACAGATTTAGAGATCAGAGAAAACAAGAAATACCCAAATGCATGGCCATGCCTCAGCATCACCAGCAGTCAATGGTCCTCAGGCTTAGATCCACCTTAAGTGAAAGAGGCACAAAACAGTGCCTCTTCTGAAGGAAGGACTTTCAAACCTTTTACCAGCAGCTTGCCTCTCCCTTAGCTGGTCTTAGTTATTAAAACAAACAAACGAGAAAACCCCTCCCTCTGCTAAGCATCTCTCCACTCTTCTCTTTTAACTTTCCTTGTGTCTCCCTTCACGCCTCCCTGGGTTTGTTGTTTTGAAGCCCATGCACTAACCTGCTCTCTTTGTTCTCTCTTTTTTTTTTTTTTTTTTTCCCCCTTCATTCTGTTTGCTTAAAACTCCCAGCCCCAAGAGCAAATTTGGAGAAAACTGGCTTTCTCTAGTTATCCCATTGTTCTTCTCAGGCAAGATCTATTTCAGATGTTTCTATTTCAAATATTTAATGACAGACCTATTCATACAACGACATGCCAACACCACTCCCCTGTCTCTTTGGCATGATGCAAAGCACAGCAAAAGATTGTCACAAGATACAAGGACTCTGTTAGTCAATAAAATCAAGTTCTAACTCATAAACAGTGTGTAGCAGATTCCATACATTGCCACACTTCCCAGAAACACAAGCCTGACAAAAAGCAGTGTCATGGGGGATGCCCTGGGCCAGGCTCATCCTTTTAGCACTACCACAATGGACCTTGGCTGGCTTCCCTTCCAAGAGGACCTGTAGAGAAGCCAAAGACTGTATTGAGCCTTGGAGAGTTAACTTATTTTTGGGGTCTTGTCTTCACTGCAATGTTGTTTGTAAGTACAATGCTAATGTTGCCCCCAGCACGACTCCCACCCACAACAGAAGCCTCTTGCTCAAACTAAGTGCTATTTTAACTTGACTCTTTGGCCTAAAAGCAGATTACAAGTGGCAGCCCATGTGTTGTAGTTACCAGTGTCAGTAGCACAGTGGGAATGCATCTAGTTATGGGTTTAAAGTACTGATCTAAGATCCTGCCTTGTACCTGGGGTCTAAACTAAAACCATGGAATCCTTATTCCCATTTACCTGCATTAAGCTCAAGCAGGTAGAGGTGATGGTCTGAGGTTAACAATCTGCTTCTCTTCTCCTCAGTCTCGCAGTACAGTCTGACAAAGAAATTCTCCACATTCCCAGAAGAAACCGCATGCCCACAAATCAATGTTGGATAGAGAACCCTTGCAAACACCAGTCTGTAACAAGCTGAGTCAACACAGCTAAAACAATACCGGTGATAACCACTTTTACCCACTCCCTCTGCCTACCCAGGCTATTGTTTGGAGCGAGGACTGCTTTGCAAGTCCCTTAGAGTCATCATCTGTGAAACACAGCGCAGCTGCACCAACTGGCCACACGAACACAGATTTTAGCTCTGTGTGAATTGCAGGTCTTACATATACAGTCAAAAGCATTTTAAGGCACACTTGGCTTGTGAGAGAAAGCTAAGGTGTCTGTATAGCCAGTTGATGTGTGGCAACTCCAACCTCTGGCATATTGACTATTACCTACATGATCCTTCTCTTCTCTCTAATAAATTGGCATGAGATGAGCAAATCTAAGTACTGGCAACTAATACAAACCACCACAAAAGTGGCCATATTATCATCTGAACATCCCATGCTCTACTTTATTTACAGTCTCCAGGGCTGTAATCCCAGCTGGTAGTTTTAATTAGTAGTACATGTACTTTCACAACAAATTGGACCTTCTCCTTCTTGGGCATCAGAGATCCCTTACACAGATGACTGTGGATTATGAAGAGACAAATTTTGGGGATGTTGGGCAGACAGTTTTCTCATATCACATATCTGAAAAGCTAGCATCACTCTCTGGCTCACAAGAGGACTTGGCAGCAAGTCAGACTATGACTATCCAGAAGACTCTTCCCTCAGTGTCAGAGTAGTAAGACACATAATGGAAACTTGCAACAAAGCATAAATAATTCTATTTAGAAGTCAATACAAAATTGTGCACTACAAGGCCAGCTGCAGGGGCCGTCTTTGTCTTGTGAGTTTTGAGCCAAAATAAGGGACAACACGGCAAGCACCATCAGAGTATGTAAATATCTACTCTTGCTTTTCCCAATCTGTAGCCATTACCAAATGCCTTACTACAAAACTGCAAGTGCAGTAGGGTTTTAACAGCCTTTTTCCTCTCTTTGCTCTGGGATTTTTCTTTTCTTGGCTGAAACTAGTTGCAGCCAGTTGTGAATAAGTCGTTATCCCTCTGTGCAACTCACAGCAACTAAAAGAAACCAGTGTCATTATGCAACTTAAAAAAAAAAAAAAAAAAAAAAAAAAAAAAAAAAAAAAAAAGAAAAGTTTTGTTTTATGGTTAATTATCCATGGTCTATTTACAAAATAAATCAACCCATTGTGCACCACCAGGATTTGTGGCCTCATTTGAACTTTGCTTTTCATTAATCACTTTAAAAATAAAAGCTAACTAGTTGTTTTTTTTCTCTTCTTATTATTGGTTTATCACTTACATCTGGGTACAAAGTGTAAAAATGGTAAAGAATAAAATATGGATTATTTACCCTCAGTTTCATGACTTACATGATCTCAGTCTTGTCTTTCTCCACGTGCCTAAACAGATGCACAGTCCAAAAATCCCAACATTCTGTAAGAAATGTAATCATAAGAAGATTATAATATTTCTTATACTCAAACTTTGATTTATAAAAAAAAAAAAAATTGCAAAAAGCTTCCCTTAAGAAACAAAAAGGTGTGCATCTACAAACATATTTAAGCTACTGAAGGAAGCAAATGAAATTACTCATGTAGACATCTAAGTAATACACAAATGTTTGTGACAGCTGAGTACAAGGCTATTTTGTTTAGAAAAATCTGCTTGCAGGCAGGCTGGAGAAGGCATAAAATGGATATCTGATTTCTTTATGGTGCTTATAGTTTATACAAGAAACCAGAAATATTTTTTTCTGAAAATGGTTTAATTATATAAGAAGTTTAGCTCTTGTCCCTGTGAGATAACAGAGGACTAGGAATTTCTGAAAACTAGCCAATGGAGAGGCAGAAAAAGGACATTTTTAGCTGCTCTGTTAATAAAACCCAACTAACTGCATTAACACTTCTTTCATTCCGACTGGAAATAAAATACATATTAGCTTAACACTGAAATTCTTAACTAAGAAAGACTGAACGGTTTATTTGTCTCCACTGTGAACTGTTCAAGTAAAACTGAAAAATAAGAAAGCGTGATAAACAACCATGACAAAAGTCTATACAATAATGTATATAAAAATGTCACTCCTCCTTTTTTTTTTTTTTACTTTTTTTATTTACCAGTCACCCTTAAGTGTCCTTTGCCTTTACTATGACAAACAGAAAGTCAAGTGCTCCACTTAATTCCTAATGAAATGCTACAGAGAAAGTAGTGCTCTTTGGAGGTAAAAAATGTAATTTTGCTGCACTCAAGACTACAACTTTTTATTTCTAAACTCCTGAGCTGGACACAAGGATAAAGGCGCCTGAACTTACCCAACAGGTATATCTTAGAAACTAAGATAAAGATTTGAAGCTGAGAAATTAGATCATTAATACTATATATTATTACTAATAGGAGTTCTGAAAGATAATTTTTGCTTGCCTGTTGGTGTGAAAAAAGATTGCAGAGATTTGAAAAGTTAAAGAAACCCACTGCCTCCTCCTCCACTTTGCAGATGGCTGAGATACTTTAACTTTCATTTCCAAATGTAAATTAGCTCCTACTTAAATGAAAGTAAAAATTTAAAGCTGCCTCCACCTGGTTGCAAAGCACAGCGGCCGGGCTGGGAGAATGGATAGGCCTTCAAAGAAAATAAAAGCCTTTTTAAGAGACTCCTCATATGAACGCCTGCCCTTGCAGCAGCAAGCTGTGGCCCTACAGCCGCTTTCCATTATAAATGCTAAATTGGGAAATGTTTAACATTCTTTGTTTAATCTTTGCAGTATAAAGAAAAAACAGCTGATTCTCAGAAACATGACAGCCTGAGCAACCATTAGTGATCTGCCTCCCCCTTCCTCAAAGCAGAACAGGCCATTTCCAGCCTCAGCAGCGACTGACACTTTTTAATCAGGAATGTATATTTAGACAGAACTGAGGTGATGGGATTGAAACTTTGTCTTTTTTTTTGTTCCGGTGGTGTAAGGGGTCGAAGGCAACCAGGATATTAAATAAGAAACGTGAAGAGAAAAACAGTTTAAGAACTATATGTAGTGGAGACTATGGACAAAGGTGGTTTCAGATGCTTTCTGCACTGTTTTCTGTTAGTATCTTTTTGCAGTCCTTCCATGAATAAGAGCGTCGCTATTTATTTTGATTTAAAACATTACCAACTGAGTGTATTTTTCTCTTGTTCACAGTCAAAAGCAGCGAGTCCATCTATTCTGCTGCAACCAGTCACATATAAATCAGCACAAACTCGGGAACGAGCAATCCTCTCAGCTGCTTACACAGACAAACTCTCTCTGTATCCTGTCTCTGCAAGAGCTTCCCTAAAGGGGTGAGTTTCATCACGCGTCCAAAAAGTCACACAAGTCAGAGGTTTCTTCAGTTGAAATAATGAGGTAATACCTCAAATTGAGTCCCCACAAACTGAACTAACTGAAATAGTTTGGTTTTTTACAAGATTTTACCCTGGAGCACACTTTCCAGATCATCAAGTCCAGCTCCCTGCTCTCTTCCGCTACAAACATTAAAGGTCGCTTCTTAAAGAGTTGTTTTTAAGCCTCTGCATCAACAAGGTGAAGAGAGCTCAAACATCCTTCGCACCCCAGCCACGAGCATTCACTGGCTGGCAGTGACAAGACCAGACATCCAGGGAACAAATCCATGAGCAGAGGAGGATATTCTCCTTCCTCACAGGGGTTCTGAGAGACAGCATGGAGCATCCTCTCACTGGGGCTCTCTGATGGAGGCACTAAGCCCAAACAGAGCCCTTGCTTCCTTTAGGGACAGCATGAAAACATTAACCATGGCACAGAGAAAAAAGCAAGGAGCGTCCAGGTGCTGAGCCTGCTCGAGGCACTGCACACATGTCTACAGCTCCTTCCCAGCACTGGGCTCCAGTGACCCTTCCCTGCAGGTGTCACAGTCCAGCTGCATGCACGGGCTAAACTGCAAGGGTGAGGACACACGGGTTCTCTCCAAGAGAAATGAACCGGCTGCGTTGTTTGCTGCAAATGTGGAAGATAATAGCTCTGAAAAAGAGGACTGCAGGAACATTCAGTGCAGCCAGGCCTGATACTTTTGTTACAATTACTCCGAAAACATTGCTTCTCGCAGCATTTCCTAGGGACTTCTGCGAGGCAAAAAGACCAGTGAAAGTACTGAAGGTGCTAGCCAATGAATTACTGACAGCAAAGGACACAAAATTGTCATAAACTTCAACCAAAGTGTGAGAGTTGCAAAACCGACTGTTCTGAGGAAGGGAGGGAGGGAGGAAGGGAGGAAACCTTGCAGAATAATTACTAGATAAAAAGCCTACTGTAGCTAATTCAGCACATTGCTGGATACAGCAAAATAATTTAGCTAGCTATTTTTCAAATATACCCAACCCCAAGTATGCGTCAGGGAAGAGAAATAATGCAATTTTAAAATAAAAATTAATGTAGAGCTCTTTTCATTGTTGTTGCTGTTTTTAAATCTTTAGGGTTCATATTTAACCTTTTCTCTAAAATAACAAACTTGAATTTAAGAAAACTAAGGCACAGATCTTCACAGAGACAGGACTCAAACAGCTTATGTTTAAAAATAAAATAGCAGAGTCTTTTTAAGTTGTGAAGTGAAGACTTATTCATTAAAACTGAATATTAACATCTCATTTCAGAAACTGTTCAAACCATCCCTTTTGCCTATTTTGCCTATGAATTTAGGCAGACAGAAGTTTCACAGGTTGCATGTCTAGCATCTGGTCAAGTCAAATCACCCTCTCCTCCATAAATTAAAATTAGATTTCCATTCTGCAGAACACACAAAATTCCCTCGTTCTGGTTGCTGTTCAACCGTGCATATATAACCAGAGTTTTAGCAGCAGGCATTTACAAGGGCTTTTTCCTTTTTAAATTAGAAAATACTCAGGAAATAATTAAATGTTTGTTTGACCATTAAGGAAGGTTAGTGTCTTGCTAGTAGTCCACCCAAGCATACAAAGGCAAAGCCAGGGACTGAAGACCTGAGAAGTTAGGGGTAACCTAGTGACACACAGAGAAATGTCTCAGTAACTGAAAAGCAGGCAGATGCCTTAAAGAGGACAAATTGCTTGTCTGCCATTAAAAGTTATCAGGTTTTGTACACCTATTCCAAATAAGCCTCCCATTGCAATCAGTGCTGACAAAAAACTTACAGACTGAGACTCTGAAAAGACAAGCAGAAAGTAATTTTCGCTCAAAGACAAATGATCACTTTTTTGATTAAGTCAAACACTGGAGTCATTACTGAGCATGTTCTCTGTAAAGTTACACCATTTACATCTTCCAAGCATTTTATAAAGGGCTGACAGCAATGAGGGACATCAGGACAGGGGATTTTAAGGAGGTTACTCTCCTCCACTGCATGCAACTGTGTTATAAACTGCTATTTATATGCTGATTTAGCCACACCTTATAATTGCATAGGTTTTCAGGCCCTGTAATTCCTACGGGACACTCTTTTCCAGAATTTAATCATCTGATAACCAAGGTTATTTTCATTTATATATTGTCATTACATTATATAGGGTTATTAAATCTTATATATGGTTCGTGTCCACAGTTTGGTCTGTGTGGCAACACTGGCCTGAAATTTGAATATTTTTTTAACCTCTACAAATTATTTTGATACCTTCTCCCTATGTATCTGAATTGATTTTATAAACATTAATAAAATAGGTTTAGAATATTTCTGAAGGGCACAATAAAACAGTATCTGCCAGTATAATCCCTAAGTGATTCTTTACTGAGACACAAATGGAGGCAGAAGAAGTTTTCATTGCCCAGAGCCAAAGCAAGGGCTGGTTTCAGAATCCAGGTGTTCCAATACATTTCTGAATATGTGTACTCCCTAGCAGTTTGGTGAAATATACTTACACAGCTTAAAACATTCTTACAGAGCTTAAAATATTCCACTTCCTGTTTTCACAAAACCCTGTTTAATTTAAAGTTTGTCTCAGGGATCACTGTTGAAAGATGTCAGCTACAAATTTTTTTTCTATTATGCCTGAAATGGGCAAAATCCACACACAGACTCATTTTATGGCTCTTTTCTAATGTCAGAAAAACACTTTAAAATAACTGAGGATTGAGCCCTATAACTTTATAATTGACCTAAAAGACTCCTGACATCATATCAACAGAATTAGTAGCATTACACTGGGGAAGAATCTGTCCAAGAATGTGCACGCAGACAAGAACGATTCGTAAAGGGCAAAAGAAAACAAACCCTGACACAATGCTCGCAACCACAAACAGGTCAGATCCTCAGAGGATACAACTAGGAATAAATTGGTTGCAATAGCTACAGGAATAATTTCCTCCTGTAGTACGAACAGAAAAAAAAAAATGAAATTTTCTTTATTACTGACCCATTTCTTCCCTTTCTTGAAGCCAAAGAATGCCTCTTTTTTCTTCTTTTTCTTTTTTTTTTTAATTATTATTTTACCAGGGCTATATGTACTTTTTCTTGCATTTGACAGAAGTAAATTAAAATATCCCAACCAACTCTAATTAGAAAAATCTCTGGATCTTTATGGACATCAATCACTTGAAACAGAAATTAATAAAGTTCAGCACAACCTAAAATTTCACTGTTCCTCTGCAGTAGCGGCTGTTAGACAGAGACTGACCTGAAACTTGCATTGAGGTCAGGAGAGGAAAAGGAAAAAGCTTTCATTGTATACATCCAAAAGTTGGAGGGAGGGGTAGAATTGAGAGGAGGAGAGAGACAGCAACACTGTGCAGAAGCCAGGGATGTTCCAGAGCACACTGTGACAAGAAAATACTCAATAAGAATTCCTCCAGCCAAAACCAGATCTTAAATAGATCCATTGTCTTCCAGCCTGAAGCCCTTAAAAAGGCTCAAAATTAAAGTCTGTGCTGTGGGCACCCAGTCGTTCTTTCCTTTCATCAGGATTTGCAGGTTTTAATACAATCTGTCGTCAGGAAAAACAGTAGAGCTGTACAGTCCAGAGAGGTAACAAAAGCGAAAGGCAGGCGAGAGTTACATAACTGGCTTTTTACATAAATATTACATTGAGAGATATTTTGCTTTTCAGAAAAGAAAAAAGATTAAAAAAAAAAAAATGCTAGAACTAACGTCAGAGAATTCAATCCAACCTCACTTACTCCTCGTCCCTCTTTCACTTTGCAACATGTATCGAATAGTTGAAGTGAGGTGTTTCTTTTTCTTTTTTCATTACGACTAAACAAGCAACCAATTCAGCCTTAAACACTTCATAACAGATTGTCTTGTATTACCTGAGAAGTGCACCACATCATGGAAGCTGGAAAAGAGCCTTATTTTCAAGCATTACCAAGCCTGCCTTGCTTATTTGCAGCATGGGGCAATTAGAAATGACCATGGATGTTAAACAAGCTCGCCTCTGTACAGTCTGAGAAAAGGGAAAAAAAACCCTGCAAGTCTCCCCATCTGTTATTTCCCTTTTTTTCTTTTTTTCTTTTTTTTTTTTTTTTTGGCTGTAGAAAAGCAAAATTATGCAAGAGCTTTTGAATGTAAAGCCTGTGTGTGCTTTTTCCCTTTTTGTCTCAGTGTACACGGTATGTGCTATTGCGTAACTGAGCACGGAGTGGGCGGTGAGCATTTACTATTGATTTACACTACTCCTTACACTGAGGAGAGAGACACACAGGCAGAGCCGTGCACAGAGGTGACATGGACCTGCATTCAAGGCATGTGCCATGGAGAGAGGGAAGCAAAGCATGTGAAAACAGAACTCTCTCTTACTGAACTAAATGCACTTTCCCCAACCTTTTCGTTTTCATGCCCTTTGGTAGACGAGAGGATGCTTCACAAAACCCACAAACCCCTCTGTCCAAAAGTAAAGTTTCCCACTCACACATTCATGCCTAAATCCTAAAAAACCTACCAGTTAATGCCACTGTGACACTTCTTGTGCCAGGTATAAAGATGCCTAGCAAGCTCTTACTGACTGAGGGTCCATTAAGACTACAAAGAGAATTATTATTTTTAGTAATACTATACATGAACCTTTCACTAATTTCTTTAGGACCTTCTTTAGGCTTGCAGAAATCACAGACACTATGCACAGCATGCAATACAAAACCTTGGATTTTTTGAGATGATTGGGTGACATGGAAATATGAGAATTAGAGACCGGAAACAAGGGAAGTTCAACCTATTTTGTTCACTTATTAAGCCTGCCGAAATAGTCGTGTTGTTCTCTCTTTTCCACACACCTGGAGTCATCAGTTTAGACAGACAGGCCTCTCTCTAGCTCTTTAATGAGAATAATTTTGATTCAGCAGGGGTAATTGTGTCATTCACACAGGTGAATGACCATCACATTGCTGAATCCTTTGCCTCCAAGGTGAGACATGGCTGTGCAGATTCTGCCTGCTCCCACTTGACACTAAGTCCTACAAAGCAAGGGAACACCACCAAGGCTGGCACAACACTGGACCCTTGGGCATCCATTTATTTATTGGATGGGGGATTTCCCTAATAAAGTCAGTGGGATCCCAATGCATGTTAACATACTTCAAAGGATGCTGAAAGACTGAAGACTAAAAGGAAGTTTATTACAAGCCACAGCAGACACTAAGCCTCATACCAGAAATGAAACTGAGTGTGCTGATTAAAAAAAAAATAAAATAATAATAAAAATAACCAAGTATCAATGCACTTTAAATTTCTTTTGCATTATCTTTACTGGAAGACACACACACTCCCCATATTACTTTCTTCAAAATTGTATTTATGGGCAACATGTTTTTTCTTCACAAATCTGACATGGGACATTTTTACAGGTCTTAGAATAGCACATTGAGTAAACAAAAAAATCCATGTTATAAGAAAGGAAAATTCTATTTTAAGGAAATTGCACAGATATGCAATGTTTCTGACTATTCTGTTTATTTTTTTTTTTGTTTTCTTTTACCCAGGTCCACATCTACTAACATTAACTATGATACTATCAGCCAGCATGCAGCCAGGATCTCTGTCAGGCTGTTAGGAAAAGAAAACATTCATTCAATGTCTTGCACATGCTTATTCATTTTGTTTGCACATAACTGGAATTACATTGGAATTACCCAGAAAAGTTTTACACAAAAAGTCACGTGCAGCCTAACTAGTCTGATTTGTCTTAAAATGAAACTGACCCTTAAAGAAAAAGAATTAGGTCTTCATTAAATGGGACCTAGTCATGCAACCTGAATTAAGCACTTATAATACAGATGGGGCCAACTCAAAACACGCTCAGGCATATTTCCTTTGCTCACCAGGGGACTGCTGGAGGAAAGAAATGAGACCCAGAAGGCAAACTCTACTTCCCTGTCATGCAGCCACTAGAAACGATGCTCCACAAGCAATCTTTGAGCCGTGCTATGCATGGGGAGTGTTTCATGAAGGCTGAACCAGACGACCAGCACATTGGCCAATGAAAACTCTTCTAAGACAAGACTGCAGGTGAAAAAGGACATATTTTTCCAGCACCATTTATACTTTGGCTGTTTACTATATCCTCATCTTATGGGATGCAGCTAACATGCATAAAATGCTTTATAGGATGTTATATAAAATATATACAGAAAGAGTCTAAAGAAATAACAGGTAAGGGAAGCCAAGCTCAGATACTGGTAAGGGCAGCTCCAATGCTGCTGTGTTCACTTTATCATTGTCCAGAGTACAACTATTTTTAAGCCCTTGTTAGCATGTCAGATTCTAAGCAACTAGCTCTGGACTTTACATACCAGATTCAAACAGAGTTCTGATTCACCTAAAAATATGAGGATACAAATAAGGGAGTTCAGTTCTGCTATATTCTGTTCTTGAGGGCTATCAAGCAGAGCTGAATGAAGTTTCCATTATAACTCACTTGCCTTCAATCACTCAAAAATGTTGGAAACTTCACTACATAAATTTTCTGTTCCTAATGTTTACCTAATCTTAGATTTCATGAAAACTTGAATAAACAAAAGTTCATCTGTTTTGCACATACAGAATGAGAAAAAAAATCCAGAGATTTAAGAGAAAGGGAAAAAAAAAAGAGCTTAAACTATCTATAGAAAAATCACAGAAAAACAATACAAAATATGAATGGACTCATAAAGGCAATGCTGGATAGATTTGTTTCAAGAAAAAGCTTTCTGCTCTGATGAAAATACTAAAGTTTTTAAAATTCCACACACCTATAAAATCCTGCTAGACCTTTTATGAATACCATCTTGGATACACATTTAGGTCAGAAAATCCTAAAAGAACCCCTATGCGTGTGCTAAAAACCCTTCTATTTGTATCTAATTGTATATTACATTCTTTAATGTCTCTGATAGATGTTTCCCCTACAAGAGAACATAACTACAAAGTAACATTATTTTTCACTGTGTTAGACAGCTGGTTTGGATTGATTTTTTGGATTTTGATTAGTGAAACACATTGATAGCAGATGCCTTTTGCATGTATCAAAGATACTATATCTCTGTATTTGCCGAAAAACAATGTGACTTCTTATTAAAGATTATCATAAGGGAGAAACTAAGGTTATAATCAAGCTATTATTCTAGGATTTCATGATTTTGCATGTAAGCTTAATGTTTCTCAAAACAGATTCTGTGTTTTTAATGACTGTAGGAGGACATAAGCACAGTGCTAGGTTGCCATGGGCTTTTAATGGCAAATTGAATAATAAAAAAATATTAAAATGATAGAGACAAAACCTAAATACACTAGGATGCCTGCCAAATGTTCCTGCTTGTTAAAGAATCAATAAACCTTTGCAGACCTTGTGTAACATGAAATTACTTGCAACAAAAGTAATTCACAAGTATGCTTTTCTTGGCAATTTACCTTGACTTTTTCTTTTACTGACTTCTCTTTCACATGAACCTTTTGGACTCCACTGTTTTGGAATGACCATGACACAGCAGAAGTTGCTAAACTTTCTCCACCCCTCATCTAACCTATTAAACATGTGTAATGGTGTTATTTCCTAATGGTTCCTACAGACTGACATATTTCCAAGACAGTTTTAGTCAAAATGAATGGCAGTAAAATTGGCAAAGACTCAGAAAGCAAAGTCCAAGGAGACTAGCAAAGAACTCAGTCAGAAAAAATGGTCTCTGGATAGTTTTGCCATGGCTGCCAGAACCAAAAACTAGAGGTTATGTCAGTGTTTCCATAATAAACATCAGTTTTCAAGATTATAACTCAGCTGCAAAGATCCGATCCAGACTGAAATCAACACTTATGGGGGTTTAGATCATGAGTAATTTTTTTTTCTTTAAACTTATATTTCCCCTTCTGCAAAAGCAATCTAATGTTATAATTTAATCTGGTAAGTAATTACTAATTTATCAGAATTAGGGAGAGGAAGCAGAAAACAAAATTCAGAATTCACAGTAAATGCTTTCTGGGATTGCATAACTCTCCTTCCAGATATTCCCTATGAGATTTTGAAAAGACCACATTTCTAAAGTAATTGTTGGATCAGTAAAATCCTCATCCAACAAACTTTAATATCTGTTTTGCTCCCTAAAAGCAACATCTTGTTTAGAAGGAAGTGTGACTTTTATACTGTGCAGCAGACGCAGGAAAAGTCCAGGAGAGATTCAGAAGAATTTAGAGGATAGGCCAGTAAATTTTTGAAGTACTGTAACTCATCATATTAATTCATCTTATTCCTCTCAAACCCCACTCCTAAAGCACACAGGTTTCATCCTGAGGGAGCCTGGATAACTCAAGGATATTCAGACAACAGGCAGATGACACACCTGAGGAATCCCTGAAGTGCAGAGGGCACAGTGAAGTGTGAGAGCTGTGCCCAGAGCCAGGAGCATCCTCCAGCCCAGAGGCTGGAGCTGCTCTTGCCAATGCCACCATGAGCTGCAGCACCTGAACCAAGTCTGCAGCTCCTTGTTCATAAAGCTTTATCACTAGCTCAGGGACAAGAGGAAGTGCCAACACCTCCTGTATCAGTTAGGCATTTCCCACAGCTTCTCATTGTGCATATAAACATGACTCCAAGTTCCTCTTTAATTCATCTATCTCAACAGATACAGCAAAAACAGGCACCTTCACAGGACACTTCATGTGGCTCGAAAATCAAATTTTCAGGAAGCACCTAGGTGATAGAAAACTGTGGTGTAAACTGAGTATGTTAAAATATACCTGGAAGAGTTTATTTTCAGGTATCAGAATAAGAAAGTTGAGAAAAAAATGGCTTGCACCAAACCAAGTAATCCGTTCAGGAGCAAAACCCAGATATTCTGAGCTGCCTTTCCCTTTTTATCTGCAGAGAAAAATTATTTTAGATTAGATAGTTTAGGAAAACCTGCATTACATGAGCTAAATACCACAGTAAGCCTTTCACCACCTGACATTTTAATTTTCTGTCTTTGTCAGAAGGTTTTGTTTTTTCATACTAAGTATGGCTGGTCCAAATATGAATATACACATGCTGTGTTTGCCTTTCTTCTGTTTTGCTGCAAGTTCATCAGAATACTAAAACTTGACAATACTCATCAGCTAATGGCGTATATTTAACACAAATAAATTAAAACCAAGTGAATTGTTTGTAACACAACACAAAATATCATCAGCAGTATTTCCTACTGTTATCCTTTCACTTTTCCTCAGGACTATCAGAGCACTTTTTACAAACAGATAGACTCTTATGAATATCATGCCCTGTGAGTAGTTCCAGTGGAATTATGACACCGACTAACCAAACAAGGTATAATTCAATTTCCCAGCTCTGTGACATATTTACTATTAATTCTACTTACAGATGGGAAAATAAGTTCACAGATTCTAAATAATTTGTGCAAGATCTCACTCTAAGCAAGTGGTCAAGCTGGAAACAGAAAGCCAGACTCTCAGCTGCCAGCCCCTTGCTGTAAACTCCTCAATGCTACCTGAATTACATAAAGAAAAATAAAATAAAGCATTGACAAGTTTCAGGCATTTTCCAGTAACCTTGATTTATCTGAAAAACCTCATCAAAGAACTACAGAATAAGAAAAAATTGACTTTTCATCCTCCTCTGAATAGCTGTAAAGTTTCCTTATCTCTAGTAAGGTTAATACTTTTCTTATTTTAACTATCTATATTAAAGCTATGGATTAGCCAAAGGTATATTGCTGCAATAGAGAGAAAAATGAAGGTTAAAACAGGCATCAGAGATTTACAAACTGAAGGCTAAGACACACATATATGTGCACACACTCAACCTTATTTCTGAGAGCTAATTTTGCACCTAAATGCATTCCTCAATACTCTACCACCCAAGTTCATCTGGAGAAGCTGCAAAACCTGAATCAAAGAAAATTTGTTGTGTAGCAGAAGCAGGAAGTTGACAAGCACAGTGCACGAGGCTTAACATAACAGTGCACGAGGCTTAACATAAAATAGAGACCAGAGGTAGCACTTTTTCAGACTGTGGGTCAGGATTTTTATTTTATATACTTATTTTAAGGTAAAATTACAATAAGGTAAAATACAAATGTTATACTTTGATTCAGAAGAAACTACCACAAGACTAGTCTCAACGCAAATTATAGATATAGTAAATTTCTTGTTCACATCACTTGCTGCTCATATTGCGAAGGAAGTTTAGTACCTTTTTATTTGCTTGCTGAAGCCAACAGTGCATCCACTGTAGTCAGTGTCAGCTACTCTTATTACTATACAGAAGGCAAGTAATAGCGAAACTGTGCTGATCTGCCTGCTTTCACTCTATATAGTGTCTATATTTATAGGCTTTTGCTTCTATCTGAATCTATATTTGTCTGCTTTATCTGCCTACAGTGCATCTGCTTCTCGTACACACAGACATATATACATACACATGTGTGCAAGCACACAAATATACAGACACATATAAACACACATACGGGCATACCCAGAATATGGGTGCTTACAGCAGGCTTCTGTTCCACAGCAACATTTGTATAAATATAAACATATGCAGTGTACACAATATAAACCAAGGCATGCACAAAGAAAATCATCAGCTATTGCATGAATATGCCTTGCTGGCTTTGGGAAGGTTTATTATTCAGCAGGCTGCCTAGTCAAGAGGAGTGTATACAATTAGTTTCCTTTACATTACTCTGCTGTTGTAGCTTTGCAAGCAGTAGCAATTTATGCTGTTATTTTGCTGGGAGTTTTTTCCCATGTAAGCAGAGTTGGCACAGTTGTGAAATCACTGCCATCCTTCAGGAGATGGATTCTCTGTTGGTACCACTAACAGTTTCCCTCAGGCTAGTCATTAAGAGGCAAGAGTTGGGCCACCCTATGCCAGGTCAGGAGAGCATTCCCTAGAGGGAAGGAAGAAGGTACAACCTCAGATCCAGGCCGATCTGGCAATTTTAAAACCAAACATTCCTTGGGTCTTAAAAATAAACATAATTTTCCCAAATTAACAGAGAATAAATGGAGGTATTCATCTTCACATGAGAAACCATCATGTCACACTTCTCCATATCACCAGAAAGAATTTCAGGTATTCTGTCCTGTTATTTAGACTAGACCTATATCTCTCCTCAACCTTTTTGATTGCTGGGGAGGTTTATGTTAAGACAATGAGAGCTGCCAGGGGAGATGATGGAAGCGAAGAATGTGACAGTAAAGATCTCTGTATTACCATAATGTGGTAAAGCTTCCATCAGGCCAGTTATCTAAACAGATCATCACATGTTTCTGCTGGACAACCTTAATTCAGTACTTGATAAATTCACATCCTACCATCTCCAAGGAGGAGGAGGAGGAATTTCCACAATATAAGAGCAAAGCCAGGCAAGAAGTCGACAAGGATCTCTTCCTGTCCCACTCACTGCAGAAGCTGCATTTTGGCATCCCAGTTGTTCATAAGGCAGTGAAAATGAACTGCTGATTTAATACATGACCTCTGGACTCTTTTTAAAGGGGCAGGAATCCCTAAGCCAAAAACTACTGTGTATATAGGCTAAGGATACAAGGCACAAAGAGCCCTTGGAGTATCAAAGGCAGCTGAAGAAGATTATCTTACCCATAATTCTTTCTAAATCCTGCAAAATCTCAAATAGGGTCAAAAAACACATCCTGGCATTTTACAGAAGCAAAAAATTATACTTAATTCTAAAAATCCAATCTCCTCTGAATAATTTGTAATAAGTACAATAACTAGTAACTTAATGAATAAACAAATTATCATTGGGATGTGTTTAAAAACCCCAAACAAGTTCTGTAACTCAAAATCAGAAAAAAAAACCAACCCCTTAAGAAGACTTTTTGTGTCAAGATCATGTTTGATAACTAAACCAGAAATACTACTACAAAATCAAAGACTTTTGGATAATTATTTCATTCTCTTGATCACACTGAAGCACAGTTCCTGTAGTAATTTTATGCTTATCCGGTATTAAATGGTCCATTTAAAAGGGTTTTCAGAAAATCTACAGACAAGATGGTATTTAAATATATATATTTTTACACAGATTTTCTATGTATCTTCATTTAATTTCTTTTAGCATTAATATCCCCATTTCTCAGTCATTATACTGAACTGCAGCTACTGAACAAAACTCTGTTCATGCTTTTCTCACCGTCAAAGTTATCCTTACCCTGATGGCTGACACAGCCATTTAAAATTTAAACAAAATGTAATTCCATCATCTGAACTTACTCTTGTTTTAACTGCCCAGCTCAACTTATTTAGTAACAGGGGATCCACTCTACTTGAAAAATTTTGATGTTTTGCTATCTACAAATAAAATACCAATTTGAAAGATAAGAGATAGGATTTTTGGTTAGCCCCTGCATTATCTAAGCACTTTCAGTCTGGTAGGATCTGTTATGAAAATACTAACATACTGCTAAAAATGACAGTTTGTGTTTACTGCAATGACTCTACATTTATGATATCTTTAGCAGTGACCATTTAGCAACTAGTCTATTAATTTTTTTTTCTCAGCAGGATATTTTATAGTTTTAGTGTGTTTAGGAGCATTTCTAAATTGGAAAACATTATTTAATTATTCACGTGGAGGCAGATTGATTACAGAATCAATAGCTTTTCTTTGAGGGTGCCCTACAATGTACCTTTATACATATAAGAAAGTATTCAAGCACTTCTTTGATGCACAAATGTACAAACTCCTACCTCATTTGTTCAGCAGTCTTTGAAATTTTGTAGGTAGAACATAAAAGGAATCTGTTTAATGCAAACTCTCTCCTTTCTTATGACAGAGAGAGTGAATATTACTGTAGTTCAAGAAATGCACCCTTCTCTCTGTATATATATATTGCACTAAAAAATATAGGCTGGGACAAATGTCTAATGCATCTTACATTGCTTAAATGAACTCAATATCTGACATACATCTATCCCTCCTTAGGAATCCTTCTATTAGATTAGCTGATAGCTAGGATCTTAAACACACTCTATTATTACTTGAAGGAGCTTTAATAGTATGTTAAAATTGAAATTAAAGTAACATGTTATTTCCAAATAAATTAAAATATACAAATTTAATCCCTATCCTTCCTTTCCCTCAGAAAAGGACTTATTTTATACTGATACAACTCTTTGGGTTTATTACTCACTATTATATTAGTATAACCATATACATGCATGAAGTTGATCTGGTATAATTACTTCAGTAAAAATATCAATCCTTTCAAATAGAGCAATTATATTAGCTAAAATCTATGCACATATTGGGCCTTAGTAGACGTCTGAGACCTTCTAAGACAAAATGGTAAAGACCAGCTGTCCACTCCAATGTTCACATTCCCGAATAATCTTTAAAAAGCTAAAACTGCCCAAAATATGTCAGCTTAAAAGTAAATAAATTACACAGGCCATGCACTAATGTGTTGAATCACAATTTCAAGGACTAACAATATGCATTCATACATTAGAAGAAAATATTTGTTCAATTTACCAACAGACAAACAGTAATGAGGAATTATAAAAGAGAATTCTTTCAATGAGTTCAGTGAGAGAAATTCAAAGAATGACATGGACACTGTAAACACAAGTCTGTTTAGCAGCTCTGCATAGAAGGGGCTGAAACCTCATCAGGAAGGACTTATCAATCAATGCTGCTTTCTAACAAAGGAAGTTTTAAGCCTCAGACACTCAGGTGCAACTTGGCACCCTCATCATCACTTTATGTAGTAGAAGCTTTCACATGGGCCAGAAACACTTGAAGATGGAAACAGGGTAGGAGCTCCAGGTTCTTTATAACTCTTAAATACTCTGTGGTCCTCTGAACACAGAAAACAGCCTTATTTTTCCTTAGAAGCCAGCAGAAAAAAGTTCTTGAGAAACAGAGGAAAACAAAAAGAAAAGAAAAAGTTGTTTAACTCTATAGATCATCTTGACCAAAATAATTAATTACCTGAAAAAATGCTGACAAAAAATTAAGGAACTGACTATCTTAATCCTACCACTGTTAACTTAAATTGGTCATCCCAACTTTCCTGCAGAACTGTTGCAAATTATTTGTGTCCTAACACAATGGAAGAAAAGTATCCTACTCCCTGCTGTAAGCACTAAAAGCTATTGAGTAATTTTTTGTAGATAATGATCTCAGAAAGTTTTCTTGAAGGCTCAGGGGGTACCAAAGCAAATACCTGATGTGGGGCAGTAAAGAAGGCCATGCTTTCCCATGGAAGGATGAGAGGATGGGCACAAGTGAAAATACATGAAATTCTATTTAAACATGAAAAAAAAAAAATAGTGTTGAGGGTACTCAAACACTGGAATTGCTACTCATGGAGGCTGTGGAATCTCCATCCTTGGAGATACTCAAAAATTAACTTGACATGGCACTCAGCAATGTGCTCCAGGTGAAGCTGCTCTGAGCTAAGGGATTAGACTAGACCTTAGTGGTTCTGTAAAATCTTTGCAGATAGGAATTTAGAAGCTACACCAAAACAAAATATTTTCCTATATATGGCTTTATTTGACTTGGTCCTGCTGAGAAATATGAAGCTTGACTCCAGGCTGTACAGGTTAACAGAGCAGATGGCAGAAGTATCAGTGTGCTTTCATAATACCTTCAGCAGCAGCAAAGGCACATCCTTCACCATGTGTTTTGTTTGTGATAGCTGCTGGAGACTGAGACTCAGGTCACCATCATGCATATATCATCAGATCTCCTGAACCCTGAATGACACCTTGCTTTAGGCATCAGATCTTCATCCAAAGCCTAAAGACTCTTTGATTCATGTGATATAACTATGTCCAAGAAGAAAGTGAGGATACTACCTACATATTCAACCAGATGCATTTTTCTAGACTAACAGATACTTTTGTAATTTCAACCTGTGAATGAACAGATCTGACTTGACTGATTTACATCATTAAAACTAATATGCAAGTTCTCAGCTACCCTAAATTCAATTTCCAAAAAGTATGATATAATAAATATTGTATAGTGTATATATAAATATATATAATGATATATTTATATATAACTATATATATACATCTATATCTATATAACTACATCTATCTCCATATATATATATATAAATATAATGATTTACAAGCCAAGATGAAAAAATTATACAATTCCTAAAAATCTCAAGAGTATTTCCATTATTTCTTTTCATTTGGTACGACTAAGAACTAGAGACAAGCAATTGCAGCACAAAAAGAGATCAAACAGCAATTCAATTGAAGTTTCAAAGCCAGAAAGACAGGCAAATACTGACCACCATGACCAGAAAACCTGAATCTGGAGAGCCACAATTGGATGTATATAGAGCTACCCATATTTTTTAAGAATAAAAACCAGTCAAAAATGTCAAGGCAATGAAAAGAAATTTTGCAAAGGCCACTTTCTTCTCTTACTCTTGACCTCCAGTGCTCTCATTTCCCTCAGAAATATAGGGAAAAGTAATAAATGGTAAATATAATAACACAGTCAGAATCCTTTGGCCATTCTACCAGTCTAACAGATTTAATTATAAAAGACAGTGTTCTGAGGCATATCAATCTTTAAAAGCTTTTACTAGAGCACAACCCTACTGAATTTGCAGCTGCTCAGGATTAAAATTAATTTACCTTCTTATGATTTCTGTAAGTATCTATAAGTGAGGATTTTTTCAGACGTGATTGCTCAAAGATGTGATAACTCTCTACAACAACTGATTAGAAGAAATGCTTGGACAGCAGTGTAACTTAAAAAGAGTTTTTATCATTATTGTCCAATTCTATTTTAGGAAGAATTTGCATTTGGACTGTCCATCTTTTACTCTCCACTCAGAACATACAGATTTCTTACATAGCCAGTAGGTCATACTTTTATGAATACTATTTCTGAAGGTTTAGAAAATGATTAATAAAGGCTTCAATAAATGCTTATTAGCTGTTATAACGGACTGAGTGGAAGAAGCCAACTGATGTTTATAATAACCTACAGATAGATCTGTGATGTGCTTACAAAATGTGTAATACTTACTATCCATCTCAGAAATGTTCTTAGAATGCCAATAAATCAACTATAAACTTCTATGAATTGTTTATAAAGTGTGTCATCAATACAATTGTAGCTGGATAAACAATGCAAGAAGAAACTTGCAAGAGAGCTGTTTACTGTAGCTGTAAACACATGGAATATTTCATTGTGCAAAGACTTGAGTAACAGTCTTCTGCTTTCACAAGGATTAATCCTTCCCATCCCTCAGCTGGTGATCCAAATCTTATCTCCCCCTCCCGCATAGTACCTGCAGATACCTCAAACATCCAGGAAAACTGAGCAAATTGTACCCACAGAGACATGTGGGCCAGAAACCCCCAGAGAATCAGTAGGGAGTATGGCTTCAGATTTTCAAAACCTTGGAGAAAATTCCACCCTAAGGAACACCAGGGAGTATGTATGTAGGGGGAATATGTGCACTTCTTAAGGAATTTAACCAGTGAATGGATTAACACTATGAACACATACAGGTGTTAGCTATGCAACATTTTTTCCCCTTTACCCCTGTGTAACCATAAATTATACATTCTGCTGTTAAATCAGTAAAAATCCTTTCATATCAGTCAAATGACCTCACATTTCATTGAAAGCAGAACCTGTCCTGAATGCCACATCAGTGAAAACGCAACAAAACGGAACTCTCTTTTGAGAAGCCAGTGCAGAATTTCATGGCATATTAATGAATCTTTTCTTACTGTGGTAAGGCTTTCACTTATTGACACATGCTAAATAGCACAGACAACTATCAGCCCTTGATATCTTTTGTTTTTTTTAAAAAGAAATTTCCTGGTGACAAAAAAGGCCCATCCAGGAAGTTACACACTGACAGGAAGTTCACAGGAGGGAAATAAACATACTGTGTATTGCTTCTTGAAAAAATATAAAAAAGAGGTTGGAATTTCTAAAAATGAGATTTCACCAACATTGGCACTGGAGCTTAATACTCAGCAATGCTGTTCCTCATTCATATTTCTGCAGAAATCATAGCTGTGCTTTAACAGTAGTATCATATATTGACTGTTTTCAGTAGCAAGTATCAAGACTATCATGCTCCAAGTATTCTATGTTTGCAGCTCTATGAAGAGAACGAGACTGTCTATTTTTCATCACTTATCCCCTAATTCTATTATTTTAGGCAGCCATATGAACTATAATGCCAGAAGTCCAAGCCCAACTTCCTATCTACCACCACTGACTGAACCAGTGTGCTTCCACAGGTTTTCCCAGAAGCACAACTACAAAAGAGCACCACGGTTACGCTCAAGAAAATACCGATAACGTATTGGTTTGGGAAACACTGTCAGGTGAACACATCGCTCCACTTCACCTCTGATCGTGTCAGAGTAGCACATCAGGAACTCATTGTAGTTCTGATGGGAGGGTAATGAATACAGGACCATATTACACTGCTTACAGGAAAAATCTAAGGGCATCGTATAAAATCTGGAGAGAGTGATTATATAGGCTCGGGGGGATACCAGCAATTATGAAAAGGACATTGCCAGCCACAACTGAAAAGCAAGAACAAAGCCAACAATATGGTATTAATCACATGCTCTGGCCGTGTATGATGCCAAACTATTCAAAGCACAGAATGTTCTTTATTCACCTCACTTTAAATTGCTTGAATGAACCTAGCACTTATGAAAATGAGAGATTAAAAACATTGATATCAACCAACCTTGGGGCCAAATCTTACTTATCTTATTGATGCAAGTAGTTCCACTGATTTTAATGGATGCAATTACTATTGACTTCAATAGAGCTACTCACAGAATCAGGAGAGCAGGATGTGGCTCATTGCATAACCAAGCTTCCCTGACCACCATGAATGGTGCCAACTCATCATTTCTGATGCAATGTCCCCACTTTTCTGGTAATGGATCCCTTGAGCAGAAACAACTGTACACACCAAATTCTGTAACATTTTATGTGAGCACAGCACCAGCTTGACTGAAATGAACCATTTTACTTTCTTCTTCAGAAGCAACAGATAGAACTCTGTGACACCTACAACTTCATAGCATGGTTTTATTGTTAATTTCTCAGATTTCTTATGAATGAAACATCTGTGTGGGGCTGGAATTACATTTCTGCAAGGACTGCCTATTATCTGATGTTTATTGTATATTTGAAAAGGATAGTACAAACCAAACTGATTTACAGTCAGCCTCCTGGGCACAGGAAGAGACTGCTTTCAGTAGCAGGTTTCTAGCAGTAGACAGCCCTTCTGAAGGAGATTAGACTTTTTCCATTCTCTCTGCTTTCAGATTTAAATGAAGAGTCTCATTTATGACTACACCAATTTTCTTCTGCAGTATCCCTTAGAACCATGGCAGAATGGAGGAGATTTGGGGGACAAAAAGATAGAATGCAAAAGACAAAATGACTGAGAGAAATAGACAGAATCACAGTTTTTGACATCTTAGGAGTGATGCTAAGGATGCCATCTTTTAGAGGCTCACTCCTCTTTTTTTCTGTCATACTGCTTCAATGCCAGAGGTGGGAACTATGAAATGTGTGAGATGGCACAACAGACATGTAAAACTCAGGAAGGCAGAAGCCTGGAACTCTTTCTTCAAGGACTTGAAGAGGTAGAGAACCAGTGTTTTCCAGCAGTTTAGTCCACTGGAATATACTATAAACCAAGAATGTCTGTCTTCAGTCCCAGCCATCCACAATCCACTTCCTACAGCACATTCTGAATGGCTACTTATGGTAGGCACCAATTCTAGCATCTTTCTTATTTCATTATAAAATTTAAGTTATCTCCATCAATCTTAAATTCCTTTGTGGGCAGCTGAGATAAGAACTACTCTGAAGATGTTCTGCTGCACTAGTTCTTCCTCATCATGGTGAGAGGTTATTTATTCATTGCCCTGTGAAATTCCTCACTGGCTCCTGAATGTAGTAACAGATTCAAAGATGACAGATCTATATATTTAAGGACATAGAGTCCAGATACTTTAAGGAAAGAAGTGATCTATTCTTGCAGAGCAAAGCTCTGCATGTAGGACATTATGAAATCCTTCCTTTATAGAAATAATACAACCAGGCTTAGGTCCTGTTACGTGCACACTTTTTAAACGATTATTATCTCAAGCACAAGAATAATGGTTAATATTTCAGATTTTAAAATACAGTGGAGCCTCAATTATCCAAATTCAGTGAACCCAGACAAGGTTTTGCCCCTTGTCATTTATTAATTAAATGGTAAATTGCTTCTATTACTAATTATTTCCACAGATCCACGGACATGCAGGGCATTCTGGCTACTGGTAAACGTGATTATCAAGCCCTATTCAGTGTTCTTCCCATGTTCTTTAGATAATTGAGATTCTGATGCACTCTGAAACCCATTTAAAATACTTTTTACAGTGTATTACTGGCAGGGCTTCCAGGTCTTGTAGGTCCTTCAGGGTAGAGGCATCCCCAAGATTGTGGGAGGCAGGAATCTTGACAAGCCAAAAGACAGGGAAATGTGTCAGCCAATACATAACATAAAATCAAAACTACTTTGTGAGCTCAATCTGACAAATTTCTATTCCCAGAAGTGTATTAGTTCGAATGAGCGACTGGCTGAATAGGATGCTAGCAACTCAGACATTACATTAAACTTGCTCTTTTTGGAGGCTGGTCTTTATTTAAGAGAAGTTTAGCTTAAGAATCCTTTAGATGTGAGGGATCCTACAAAGGAGAAATGCTTCTAACTAGAGAAGGTGGAGCAGATTAAAAAATGTTGTCTGAGAGATATTAAGCGTAGAGGTACAGAACTGTACACAGACCAGAAAAATGCAACAATTATGGGTGAAACCATGAAAACTTTGTATTGAAAGGACCATAAGCTGACAAAAATCAGATACCAAATATAGCAAAGAACTGCCTCAACAGTCAAAACAAGTCTGCTTGTCACTCTGAGTAGCGTATCTCAAAAATCCAGGACAAATGCATAAGCACCTCAATCCAAAAGACTTAGAGGAGTGCAAAATTTATTTAAAAAAAAAAAGACATATAAGACAAGTTCAGTAGCTGGAGAAGATGTTGTACATTGTAATACTAGAGTGCACTTCATAATAATCAAAGCAGAATGCACAGATGAGAGACTGTTGCTGTAAACTAAAATATATATAAATGAAAGGAGTAAGTAAAAATTAAAAAGTTAACATAAATCTCCATGGGTTTTAATTTCTTGCCTAAAAAGAAACAGAATGGTGTTAGAATCATACCTCAGACTATCCTACTAAAATGCTGATAAGAGACTATGAAAAGTAAAATGGAAGACTTCAGAGGCAGAAAATCTAAGGAAGAAGGAGCAAGTTTATTTTAGGGCTAAGATAACGAAACCTACTTTAATATGTGCATATTAAAGAACCACTTTATAATAATGAGCATAATGCAAGTAAATTCAGTTCTCTATAGGACTGAGAAAATAACAACAAAATCTACTATAGCAAAATACAATTTCAGGAAGAAAATCCTATTTAAAATAAGGAATAGAGAAAAAAGGAAATTAAAAGGAAGCAGCTAAGGGTAAAATGTTTTAAGATGCTACTGTTAGAAGATATGTTATCAGAGATTCACGTCTTTACAAGTAACAGGAAAGCCTTTCCTTAGAATAGCTGTAATAATCCTGACCCCCAGTCGTCTGCCTCTATCATTTTGAGGAACATCTCAGCAGTCTGTCTGGCAGACACAGCAAATTACAGCCTGAGGTACTAAAGAGATCCCTAAACAGTTCTGACTTACCTGAATATGCTGGGTTGTAAACTGTCATAATTCGGTTGCCACTTTAGATGGAAAATCCTTTGCAAGAGGGCAAAAAGCTCCAGAAGAAATGCATAATATGGTTCCTTTAAATGCAAGAACCTTGGAAGCTGTCCTGCAGTAATTAATTTCTACTTAGAACTCACAAAACAAATGTATAGCCACATGTGAAAACAAGAAAAAAATAGGACTTTTAAAGCAAGCCAAGTGAAGGGACTTATTAGAGTAAAAAGGCGACAATCAAAAAGAGGAAGTTGTACTGAAACACAAAAAGCAGAAAAAAGTGTGTATTTTGTAGATTTTTTTAAAAAGAAAAACGTTGAATAAGGCAGGCCCATGAAAATCTTGAGGAACAACTGTTCAAAGCTATAAATAACCTTTCTGGACACCTTACATAAAATCTGTTTCTGCCAACAGATGAAGTGCAAAAGGGGTGTTCAAAGCACAAAAATCCCAAATAAATTCCCTGCAGTTGTGTTCACTACAGAGTAGTCTTAAAAGGTTTACAAGTTAAATCCCTTCTCTGGAAGGTTAAATCTGAGAAAATGTGCAATGGAAAGAATAAATGGTTCCCATCTAACAGTTTTAAAAATACTGTTATAAAGAAACTCAGTCATGAAAGTGCTTTAATAACTCTTGTACAACAAAAGAACTGAAAGTGATTTAATGGCAATAGTAAAAAAGGGCTTTAGTAAGATCCACATAGATCACTTGGTCTATAGTCTATGCCATAGAAACTAGTAGAAATTATAATACATAATAACAGACACTTGAGTAAATAAAACAGGGAAGATACAACATGAATTTTTGCAGATGGAAATTTTTATTCACAAGTCCATAGAGTTCTCAGAAGGAGGCAATGGGCATGTGCTGCTAAAAATTAAAAAATATGAAAACTCTCACCAAAGTAATTTTCAAAAAGAAAGTTATCATGACATAGGAGAAAAACACACTAAATACTCATACAACAAAATAGTATTTAATTTAGTTATTGCTACCCTGGAAAGACAGCATGGAATCCTTGAGGATATACCTAAGAAAGAACCAGCTCAATATTCAGAATTGATGGGAAAGGAGCATAAAACCCCTTGGGAATTATTAAGAAAGAGCTAGAAAATAAAACTAAAATAATAATGACATCCTTCTAATAAAATCCATTGTAGACTCACACACTGAACACTCTATGTGGGTTTCAACTCTCAAGACAAAAGAGGAAATAAGAAGCCAGAAAGATGCAGAAAAGGGCACAAAGATGTTCAAAGCACCAAAAAATTTCTGTGCAATGACAGATTAAAAAGAGCTGGGTTCTTTGCCCTGGAAAAAAAATGATTGAGAGAAATATAAAGGAGCTCGATAAAATCATAACAAACAAGGACAAGGTGAACTGTTAATAATTGCTCCCTATTTCTCATTACACATTTCTAGAAAGCATCCAAAGAAGTTATCAAGCACCAGGTTTAAAGCAAACAAAAGGAAGTATGTTTTCACACAGTCTGTAATTAAATTGTGGAATTCATCGGCACAGGATGCTTTCAATGCCAAAAAGAAAAATGGTTTCAAAAAGCAACAGGACAAAATCAGAAGATACAGCTTAAGCTTTAACAGCCCTTTCCAGCAGGGCTATTAAACACAATGATGCAAAAGCAGAAAACACTACTCCACATTAAGAAATGCACATTTCTGAAGAGCAGAATGAACCAATCTGATGTGTATCAGACAGCAGCTAAAGCTTCAACACAGCTAACACATAGATCACAGAGATTCCGCTTCAAAATGAATTTATGGAGCACATGGATTATGGCTGCAACTGATGATTTACTATTGCACTGTCAACGTACTGGATGCTGATTAATATCCTTCCCCAGGTACAACCATAGTTAAAGTGTATGTTAAGGACAAAATGTTAAGAGTGAAACAGAACAAGATATTCTTTCAGGAGACTTGTGATATAGAGATACAATATATTTTCCTAACTGGATGAGATTCCAAAAGGTGACATTCATTTCTGAAATGAAAACCACCAAACTTATGAAATTACCAGTGATGATACCCCCTTTAGTTCTAATGACTGTTCAGCATTCACACTATGCAGTGATTTCTGTGGGAGCTGCACTTAGTCTATTGTGCATGTTATGCTCAAAAATGCCTTTTAAAACCAAGCAAAAACATTCAGGTCACAGAGCAAAGCATGCAAAAGTATGAAAATATCAAAATGAAGTCTGTCACAACAGCTGTAGTGTTACAATACAATCTTCCATGTTATGATTGTATATTTTGTGTTCTGTATAATGGATAGCATCCAGGGAATGAGACTAATTCAAATACTCTTTTTTTTTATCCTCTCTGTTCAGTGTGTGGCCCCAAGCCTTGTTTACTGAGTGGCATCCAAGTCTTGCATGAAATAAGATGGGGTTTTGTTTCTGGATTTTCTGCGGTACTCATCAATACAGCATCTGAATATCTCAACAATCTTGCTGAACTAATCCTCACAATGTACCCTCAGATGTCTGGAATGATTTTAATTCCTCAGTGATGAAATTATGAGAGAAATGATGTGAATTTTTTTGTGGCCACACAGGGAGACTGTATCAAATACAGGAAGGAAATTTAGATCTGTTCATTCTAAGGGGTGCTGAGCATCTCCTGAACTCATCTTACAGAAGGAACACTGAGGTTTTTTTTTCCCTTCCATCAGATCTGCAGCTCATCTGTAGCATAAACCTCTCCAGTGGGGGTGGGATACCATGGACAGGGACCACCTTCCTACCACACCATCTCTCTAATCCTGTAAATTAGGAAAAAGTGTCTCAAAGGAAACATTGCTGCAAGATTTGCAAAGCTCTTGGAGGCATTCAGATCACTGGCACAATGAAGAGCAAAGTTATGACATTCTGTTGTTAAAATCTCATACAGAAATTTCTCCTTCTGATTTGTACTCTCTAGGATTCTTGCTAGCATGAGGTATTTAAAATTATATTTTTATAAAAAAGTCTCAAGCAGGGGCAGTGCTATGGATGTAAGAAATCAACCACTGACACAAACGGTTTCAGTAACGTTAAAGACTGCAATTTATAGTTCTGGTGTAGTTTGTAACTACAAATGACAACTTTAGGAACACTCTTTACAAACTGCACTTGTGTTCTAAGTGCACGAAAACACATTAAAAGATAGCCTTATGTTCTGCTACCTTAAGGGACTGTCTCACACCTACCACATCCAAGAAACTGAGAATAAAGCTCAGTGTCTGTTCCTCTATTGTGTTTCCTATTGTGCCTACATATTGCAGCATTTGTGGTCTGTAAGATCACACACTGTAGGAACAACTTTCAGTTCTCTGTGACAATAGGGTGAGCTGAGGACAGACTGGCAATGTTTGGAGATGAATTTCCTGCCCTTTGTGGGTTTCAGTTAGACTCTTAGCATTATTTGAACTTTTGTGGTTTAATTTTCTTTGTTGTTGTTTTAATTCTAATGGCAGAAAACAGGAGGCAAAACAACACCCCTCTGGAGGCAGTGAATCTCAGGATCTGAGGAGTAAATGACCATGTTTTCTCCTTCTGGCATTTTAAGACACATCAGCAAACAGAGAAAGGACATAGTAGAGCTGTAGAATGGCAAAGGGACGTAGAGCTTCTTATTTTCTAGTAAAGATACCAAAAACCTTAGGATCTGTTAATGTTTAATGGTCTTCTGAAGCAATTTCTTCCCATTAGCATACAATCACAACCACAGGCTCAGAAAATGCCCACTACTGTGAGGCAGAAGGTTACCTCATGAAAGCTGCCCTTTTCTTTTTACACGTTTGAAAAAGAATCATAAAATAACTCCATTGTAGAAATAAATAAGCCACTAAAACAAATAACAAATAATTTTTCTGAGCGGAAGAACTGCCATTTGTGGGGTAACAACCACGAACTACTGTCAGGAGTTTCTCGAATTCCAGGGAACATCACCATGAGAGAGTTTTATTTAGGTCCACCTTGACTAACATACGTAGCAAGGAACATTTCTGATTTTTCATTTCCTCATTCTCTCAGGTGTCACAGCTTCCCAGCCTCTGCTTCTGTTTATAGTCATCTCTCAACATGCATTTCAGGAAAAGAAAAATCTAAATAAAGATCATAGACTGTTCCATTATGTGCCCTTCCTCTCCTTCTTCTCCTCCTTTCTTGCATTTGTGCAGTGTTGTGGCACCTCTTAACTACCCGTGTTTTCAGAATGACATTATACAAGGTGCAGGATGTACCACTGTGCCCTAAAAATATCAACAACTGCATTAGTCTCACAATAATTAATGGCAGGCATTATGCAAATGACAACTTTTTCACTGCAAAATAATGACATTTCTTCATTTTGAGCAGAGTTATGCAAAACAATGAATTGAGGATGATAAATCACACAGGAGAATTAAGAAAGCCATAACGTTCCTGCCCAGGCAGGCAGAAAGACAGACAGACCAACAATTTAGAACACATTGTTTGTTCTCAAGCCGCTATTAAGAAATAAATAAAAGCATAGCCAGTCGGTCATTAGAACGTATGTATAATTTAGTTTCCCCCCTTTAGGCAACTGTGCATAAGGGAACGTTAAATTCTAGCAATCGAATTATTACAAGTCACAAGCAAATTTTTTTTATTAACCTTAATAAGTCATTCACTCAGAGACTACAGTCATCAGGCAAATAAAATATATCACATTTCATTCTCTTACACATTAACTAATTTCTTATGCAAACATCACAATGTATAGCAATTACCACTGCTCAAAAAAGCCCCAAAGTCAGTTTCAATTTATTTTATTGCTTTTGTGCGTGGCCATTTCCTGTAGAGCTTTGCTCTCTATCCCCATGTTTTAGGTACAAAATGACTGCAAGTAACAAGAAGCTACTTCTCTGAAATGTTGCTGCACTTTTTCCTCTTTACTGTGACTACTGTTGGACAAAGATATCGGTAAGATCTTGTGAGCTTCAAGAATCTTCTCAAAGGTAAAAAGCCAACACTGACCAGAGCACCCTCCCTTCCCCATCCCTTTCTCCACTGCGTGCTTCCCAGCTCCTGGAAGAGCAACCCTAAGCCCAGTCCTCCCAGTGCCTCCTGCAGGGAGCCTGGTGCAGGACAGCCTGTGAGCTCCCCAGAGCCACCATTCCCACACTGCTCCCTGAGGAGCAGGCTTTCTAGGGAGAGTGGCACTGGAGGGGAGCTTTGAACTCCCCCTACATACAACACTCCTCCAACTGCTCTTTACAGTGTCTCCTGATGAAGCGGAAGTAGCTCTAAGCTTTTAATAGACAGCACTCCTGGATCCTTCTTTTTAGAGATTCCTGCTGGGAGAATCTGATGTATCAAAGAGTTACAGCGATTAAAGCTGGAGAGACCTGTGGTATTTAATCATTTAGTCCATCCTCCCACCTGAGCTGGGGTATTCCTTACACTATTTTTCCTGATGCTCTATCTAGTCTAACTTTAGAGAGTGCCAAATAACTGGGCTCCCACTTCTTCCCTGGGGATGTTATTCCACAGTGGCACACCATGAGACTGGAAATTTCCCAAGGTGTTTGCTGTAATTTTATGTCTTTATGATTAGTTTTATTAAAAAGGCTTTGCTTTCAGGCTCCCAATACTGCCATAAGATTTTGTTTCTGTGCTAGTGTAGAGACTGAAACTGCACCAGACTTCTTCACATCCACAGCTCAGCATGACACTTAACAACATTGTTCGCTGAAAAATAAAGCTGGATTTGGAGCACCTAAATACTATCCAAAACCTCTTTTATTCTTCATGGTGACTGCTGGCAGGAAGTGGTATGAAAAGGGATCCAGGACAGGACCTTTACAGCCAATGCAGTTTTACCTCCCTTCTAGCCACATCAGCTGCTCACTCGGAGCACTGGTGGCCATTCCAAATGCACATAAAGCAGAGCATCCGCAAGGATTACGTATCCCTCAGGAGGAGGTTAAACTGCAAAGCTCCTGTGAAGTGTAGTGAGGGGCCTGGAAAAGCCACAATTCATGTGTCACAGCAAAGAGTCAGTTCCAGCTTTATCTGAACCAACAGGAAGATCATCCACCCCTTTTTCCTCTCCCCAAATGCTAGTACCCTTGCCTCCAACAAAGACAACTAAGTTGCTGGCACAGACAGACTGGGAGTCCAGGAAAGAGAACAGTTGTGCTGGAAATAACTGGTGTCTTTGAAAACAAAGTGGTAGCAGTTGACCACCCCCCTCCCACTACCTATTTCAGGACTTTCAGGATTCAGTGTAATTCACCCTGCCTTGGAACACTGCAAAAAATACTCCACCTCCAGCCTCTCATCCGGAAGTTAATAACATTTTGCAGCTCTCCTTAAATAAAATCCAGCCCATCCTGGATCAATAAGACTGATGCCTATTTCCCTAATGGCAGCCGATTGCCATTTGCTATTCAAATCAGACTAGATAAATTACAGTACATGCCAAGGAACAGGCCAGTGAATTAAGACAGGCCTCCTGAGGACCAGTGATATTATTAATCTTTTAAGACACTATCATATTTCTTCTTGACAGTGTGCGTAGACTCTCAGACATGCTGCACTCAGATTGAAATATCAGCTGCTGCAAAAAATCAATAGCGTTAGAAACACAATAATTTTCTGTCTGCAGGGCCCCCAATAAGCAACACTTGTGCTTCTCCTCCTTTCCACATCTCTGCTCCAAATGCATTTGTTTTAAAATCCAGGCCTCAATTCTGAATAGTCATTGTGGCGGACAAAGTTGCTTTTGTTGTCATCCTTTGCCACAGAAGCCACAAGCATGCTTCTTGATAAGGTTGCGGTTCTCAGAGACAGCAGAAGGTACTCCAGGGTCAAAGCCTCATCACTATATTTTACCCTTCTCCCCACACCCTCCTGCTCAGTCTCTTGCTCTCTCATGGAAGGCTTTATAAAGATAGATATTGCTAGAGCTCCTGCTATCCTTAAGAAAAATGAAAATGGGGACCTTGGACATGAACTGACTAAGGGAGACTGTACATGACAAGAAAGGAAAAAGCTTAAGGGATTTCTCTTCAGACTGGCAACAGATAGGGTCAATTCAAACAATTTTGATCTCTTTAGACCTGTGGATGAATTCAATAGAGGCTCTGATATTCAAGTAAGCTGCCCCTGGTTTCTCAACTACTCTTCATGCTGAAGGGGAGAAAGAGTCTACAACTGATAACTATTCCAAAAAGGATATTTTATGATTTATGAGACAAGTGGGTTTTGGGAAAAATGTGTAGCTTGGTGAACTGGCAACAAGATGTTAAAATGAGGTTTCTCCTCAGCCTTAACATGCTGTAGTTTAACTGTGTGGAAAAGAAACAATTCTAAAACACACACACAAAAAAAAAAAGAAGTCTCCACACAATTCTAAGCATGAGATTATTCTGCATATAGCTGTGTAAAAATGAAACAAAATAAACAAAAAAAGAACCCCAACACATTTACACAAATGGACCAGAGTGGATAAATCAACTGCAGGTTGGCTAAGTTGCGATTTGAGATTGCCAGATTTCTGGCCTCCCAGGTCAATAGTGACCAGGAAGAGTTGATGAATGCCCCAGTAGGGTGAGAGGAGTGAAGCGATGAAATCATTCAAGTTACATCACAATTAGCAGTTGCCTTCTGCCCTTAACACATTGTTAACAGCACTGGCAGGACTGGACACCAGAAATATTAACTCTCCTCTGACTCTTACAGAATCGTGAAGGCTTCAATTCAACTTCCATTTAAAAACTGGGGTAAGCATGCAATATAAACATAGACCTGCCTTCTGATGAATGCCAGGGTGACCTGCCTGGTGGATACGAAAGGCTGGCTGATGTCAGCAAGGTGCTCATTAGTAAATGGATGAGGAGCCACTCTGTGCAGTTCTGGGGTATGCTTTACCTTCTCTATGCTGAGCAGACGACCTGGCTCCCCGCCTTCCTTGGGATTCTCAGCATCCCTCTCTCTGGTGCATGAAGTGACATGCTTAGACAAAGAGAAGAGTGAGCAGCCATCAGGCTTGTGCTAAGGAGAGGGTAAGTTTAATTAAGGCTGGCCAGTGAACAAGAATTTTCTTCAATGGAAGAGAAATAACAGGTCTCAGATGCTCAAACATTATTAAAAAAAACCCAAAACCCAAAACCTGGTGATGTACCTTCAGATGTAGACTCTCAAAGTTTTCAATCTCTGTGTCACCAGATGTGACCAGAAAGCTCTCTTCATCAAAGTCTATGCTAAAGAGAAAATAGGGCGATATGATAAAATGAAGATATGATGAAATGTTCCCATCAGCACCATGGTGCAGTTTTCCTGGAGCAAAGGAGGCTCAGGAAACACGTTAATGTTTTCTGTAACTACCTGAAAGGAGGTTGTAGCAAGGTGGGGGAAGCCTCTTCTACCATGCAAGTAGCAACACAAGAGGAAATGGCCTCAAGCTCATGCCAGGGAAGGTACAGATTGGACATCAGGGAGAATTTCTTCACTTAAAGGGTGGCTAGGCATTGGAACAGCCTGCCCAAGTGGTGGAGTAACCATCCCTGGAAATGTTCAAGAAATAACTGAATGTGGTACTTTGTTCCATGGTCAAGTGGACATGTTGGTGTTGTGTCAAAGGTCTTGATCTTGGAGGCATCTTCCAATCTTAGTGATTCTACGATTCTATAATTTTCATTTAGAAAATTAGTTACTTCCCAGTACTTTGCACACATCTGAGGAACAGACTTGAGATTCACTCTTGCTCCTGATTCTCGAAGAGTTGGATTTGATTCATGCACCTGAATGGAACTGCTCCCACTATATACAAGTCTCACTCTACTTCCAACAGGTTTTGGTTGTGCCATGTGGGATCTAGGAATGTGTTGATAGCACTTCAAAGTACTTGTGAAAATGTCATCGTGAGCCATGTGCATGTGGAGCTCAGCCTAAACTGTGGGGCTAATATGAGCACTGGCACAAAACTATGCGTGAGCAAGCAGTACGAGGGCTAAGGAGTAAATATGAGCAGACAGCATCATGGGTGATGAAGAATGGGATTTGAGTCTTCTGCTTTTCCTCTCCAATCATCAGATCACTCCTCTGCCTGCTGCTCCTCTTCCCCTCAAGTCTTCTCCTATCTGTGCCATATCCTCTAACTACGGATCATTGCTGCTTTGATTTTGCAGAGCAAAAATTATTAATTGACACAGTACTACGGCTAACAGCACCATAGTTTTGCAGAAGATGCCGTGGTATCTAAGACAACGAACCTACAAGTATCACTGAATGATAAAGAGAAGAGAAATTTACTTTTTCAGAGCAGGTAAGGGACTAAAATTATCTATACAGCCATGAACATTTTAAGTTGGGCCTTCTGACAAGTTCCTATGTCAGTCCAAAGAACGTGGTGGAAGTCTAAAGCTACCCCAGAACCTGTGCTACATCTATGCAGAAAGCCCCAAAGGTGTAGCAGGGCTGCAGCACAGCATCATGCACACAAAACTCCCCACATCAAAGCTTGTGAGAGCCATTACATTAAGGATGCCCCATCTTTGTGTCTGTATGCACACCAAACACCTGAGTATGAACTGAGGTCTTTAGAAAGATTAGAATTTCACATCACTGTATATTGTAACAAGTCATTCCCACGCTAAACTTGTACTCCACTCGCATGGATCTTTTTCCTCTTGGAAACTAACACAATTTATTCTGACAATATAGACTAATGTCTTCTTTTCTTCTTCTGTTATATGCTATCCAATGCCCTTGCTTATCCTTGCATTTGGAAAAGAAATAATTCCTGTAGCAACTGGCCATACTACTGTTCAGGTTTCCCTGATACTTTTCCCCTGGGAAGCAAGACACCAGCAGTCTTAGCAAGACCATGTAATTATATGGACTTCTTCATGCTGAAAAATACTCTTGGGATTTAAAAGAAGCTGTGCACATCTTCCTTCTGACATTTCTGTTTCTAAAGGAAAGGATTAGATGGAGGGTGAAAGTACACAAATAAAGTGTTAGGGCCATTGCTGCTGGTCAGAGCTGCTTCAGAAGAGATTCTCTAGACAGCCTCCTCCAGATAGATCCTGCTGGAACGGAATCTGCAGACTGTAATGTTTAAATACCATTCAGAAGTTAAAACAGTAGTGACAAACCCAGTTAGGTTTAAAGCCAGATTTCCATTGCAAAACACCCTGCATGCCATCCCTGCTGACAGGCAGTGCCAGGCATTGCTGTCAGCCACAGGCTACAAAAGGAAGAGGAAGAAAGTAAATGTACTGCAAGTTTAAGGCACAGACACATACTGTAACAACTGCTGTCTGAGATCCTTCCTCACCCCCAGACTCTGCCCCAAGACATTGCTCTGATTTTGCAGTACAGAGAACTGGTCTGTGCACAGAAATCTCCCCACAGGCTACAGTTGCAGGATGCCCAGAGAGCATTCATCTCACCCTGTGCTTGGCCCCTTCAGCTACAGGTGCTGAATGAACCCATTCTGTGAGGAGGAAGCAGCACAGGGATTACTGTCAAATTCCAGTTGCAAATTACAATAATCTACCAGATCATTCAGTAAAAACAAATGGAAACCAGGAGTGCTTTTAGGGCAGAAGGGCTGGGAGAAAGTGACAGTGTGAGAACTTCATTCTAGATGGGTGGAATAGGGAGTCCAAGGTGCAGCTGAGATGGTAAGGAGTTGAGTAACTATATCATGTAACAAGAAAAAGGAAGATCTGTATGGAAATGGCCAAAAGACAAAGAAGATGCAAAGGGAAAAGCTGAGAAAACTAAATGTCAAGAAAATAATGTAAGAAAATGAGGATTTTGAGGTGACTGGGGAAAGAAAACCCAAGAAATGAAAAGATGTCAGCAAATAAACTGCACTTAACCCAACCACAGGTTAGGAGCTCCCTCTCTAAAAGATATAGGTAGATAGAAGGCGTGTTTCTTTCTGGCCATTAGCATCTATGTCTAGCAATCACTTGAGAACAAACCATTTTTAGGAGCTTTGTCAGCTATTATTTCCACACCACAATCTCTCTGACATGGCCAAAAAAATAATTAAACAAAACACGTACTCAAAACTTCAGACCTCTTCACCTCTTGGTAACAATCCAGCTGTGCTGAGGTCAGAGGTGAGAGGAAGTCACTGCTGTTCAGTCAGCTCTGTGAAATGAGCCTAGAAAAGGCTTCTGGAAAAGATAATGAACTTTTCCAGAACAATAGTCTCCATGGTACATTAAAAAGAAATTCTACCGACGCTCCCTGGTTGCATGCTTAATAAAGGAGGTGGAGGGGAAGAAGGCCTGACATCGAAAGATCAGGAGCATCCTAAATTCTCCCACTGCTTTCAGTGGGAATTGGTGCAATGAGCTGCCATACAGCTGTGCAGGGTGAGCCATGCACCTGTGCAAGGCATGCTATGTGTTACAGCAAGCCAGGGCCTCTTTCTTTGTCTGAAGAAATACTCCCTCCAAATCATAGCTAAATCTACTAAGAGGGGTGGGAAGAAACATCTCCCACTGTGGCAGAACCACTGCCTCTCTCAAATGAGTAGAAATATGATTTCTCACACTGACACGACTCCATCCCTGCACTGGAACCTCAGCAGAGGCACTCCCAGCTCAGTTACAGGTTTTAATTATGAAATGACAGTACCAATGGCTGGTTTTGCTTGAACCAGCATGTGTCACCAAAGCTGATGGGAAATATGTAAGAAAGAGACCCAGTTTAATTAGCCTGAATATTTTACAATGATTATTTTCTACAAGAAAACCATTCCACATCTTGATTTGTCACCTGTCAGGTTGCTGTTCTTATCCACCATGATCTCTCCTTGCTTCTTCGTGTCATAAAAAAACCAATGGTGAAAATGACAGACAGATGCAAACAAGATTTTGGTAATTACAGCCCTGTGGCTGGTGGTTGTTTGAACATCGTTTTATTTCTTCCAATCAAACAAGTCCTTGGACTTCACAGCCCTAGAGCGTCAGACAGGGGTGAAGCTGATTATATTATGACATTACAGTGCAGACTGGCAGATCAGACAAAGTGGATTTCACTCAGTAATTAAACTGCAGTATCTTTCGTCTAAAGTCCAGGACAGGATTAATCGAAAGGTAGCTCTTTATCATTGCGATTAGTGCTGGGATTTGAAGAGTGACTCCACAGATTTCTGATTTGATAGCTCGTCCTGGGTACCAGCTTATCAGAGACTGCACATCTGTCTGACTTGTAAAAATAGCATGAGGTCAAGATCTGTTTGCCAAGTCGCACCATTTCCTTTATTTTATTTTCACTTGGAGGAAACTCAGATTGATTTAAATATTACAGTGTCCTTTGGCTTTCTGTGGCAGTACAAAGATTTCCATTTAAGACCTGCTAACACATAACCCTGCCCCCACCCTGAACTGCATTGTATCTAGAGGACAGACTTACAATTTTCTCTGTACCCTTAAATTTATTCCTCAGGGTCCAGGAAAACCCACCTCATTTTCAGAAACCAAACAGTACAAATTTTACATACAATAGCTTTCTAGCTGCTTTAAAGTGGTCTAGCAATAGAAGTTTCAAGCTTTCAAGGCACTCTAAAGATTTACTGGATGAAAATAGAGTATTAAGAATTTGGGGTTTTGTCAGCATTGTATATAATCCCTAACATAAAATGCCAGCTAATGCTTTTTTTTTTTTTTTTACCCCTTAAGTTTCCAAAAAGCTTTCAATGCTCCTGCTTCTTCTCACAAGGCTAATAAACACAGAGCTGGGAAATATTTCTCAGTAGAGCCAGACAGTTTCCTTATGTTGCTGGCTGGAGAAGCAGCACTCCTGGCACCTGCCTGATTTACTCACAAGAGGAAAGAGAATTTCTACAAGTGGAATTAAGGCAGGGAAAAGCAATGGATATCTCTTTTTATTTTCTTCTGCAAGTAGTCATTCTGTTTAAAAAACATAAAAATCAAGGTAAGACAAAGAAAAACAATACTTCTCCCTCCCATCAACAAAACACAGTTGGAAAATGACTTAAAATTCTGGAGATACTCTACCTAAAACTGCAGGCAGTACTGTTTTGAATTACACTCTATGGAGAATACCCTGGTAAGAATCCCAACAGATTCCAAAAGTGTATGGGAGAGATTTGACATTGGCCTTTAGCAGTCATATACATTTTTAGGTTCCTTTTGACATGTTTTCAAGCCATGGCAGTCTCAAAACTGATGTCCCACAGGCCACTATTACCAGGTTCCAACTTTTCTCAACAAAGGCTGATAAAAATAGAAACATATGTGTGAAAACATCAATAAAAAAATTATTTGCAGCTGAATGAGGTTTTTTAAAGACTACTTTTACTGAAAATTGAAAGTTTTTTTTTTTGTGTAAAGAAGCTGAAAATCAGAAATTTTCTATCTGGAAGTCAATTCTCAGCATAGTTTCTTTAAAACTTTAAGCCTTAAAAAAACAAGAGTCACAATTTACACTGTTTTGTTTCATCCACAGAATAGTCCTGTGCCTACCACATTCTATAAAATTCAGATTTGCTTGGCCCATCTGTACAAAAGGATAATCACCACAATGTCCTTTGATATTTTGCCTATAGCAATGTTTCCTCTCATTTGTATGAATCTCTGATGTAGATTATGGAGATCTAAAGCAGGGGCATTCTCTTAATTTCTACCCAAACATTTATAAGAGACAGACCTTAAGTCTCTTTGGAGACTGGGTAGTACTACAATCCAAATAACAAACTAAATAATTCCCTAGGCAAACAAAGTATTTATTTGTAGTTTTACTATTACTGTTGTTTTTGTAATGGAATTTACAAAGAAGAAAGCCAAATTATTCATAACCATTCATTTTAAGTCTTTAAAGCTATTTCACAGCTCTTGGAGTCATAGAAGACCCACAGTATCATGCACTCTGATTCCCATACAATAAAGAACTTGGAATTGTACCCAGCAATTCTCATAGCAATTCTAATGGCTAGTGTGTATGGGTACATAACATTTACTAGCAGTGATGATCCTAATTTAAGGAATTAAACCAGCAGGAATATCAAAGAATACCTTGGAAATTTGTTTTGGTAAGTACTTTCTCTGCCCAAACACTTACAAGAGGGGAGAGAAGAGGAAATCTAGACAAGCAAGCAAGCAGACACACAGAGGTATCACACAGATGAATGAAAACTGGTGTGTTTCTTGGTCAGCTAATAAAGACACAAACAAGTTATATCAGACAGAACAATTTCAGTAATCTTTTTTTTAAATGGCTAGCTAAATGTGTAATAAATTCTCTTTGGCATACATGTTCTTCGTAGAGTTGTGAAGGTGCAAATTTTATTCCTAGGCCTGCTGCTGGTATTGTAGATTCAGATTCAACTTGCATAGGGATTTCAAAGCTAGTATTCAGACCACTAAACTATTCCTCAGACCAAGCTGAAAACAAAATGCAAATGAACTACTGTGGATCCTGAGCTCATGCTGTTTCCCTCCTGCCTTTCAGAATTTTCCCTACTTTTCCTCTGAAAATTCTAAAGTTTTAAAATGTTATTAAATAATCAAATAAGCACCAGCCTTTATATTTATATTTTTTCATTTCTGAGTCTTTGTATTATGCTTTGATCATAAATTCAGTATCTTCCCTCCAATCATGAGGACTAGAAACTTACTTTATAAACAAAAAACAAAGAACTTGACATTATCTGTTTACTTCAAGAGTACAATCTTTAAGAAAAACATCAGCTATTATGACACTTTCCGTAAAACTGCAACCACTGCCAGCAAAGTGAAACATTAATCTAGGTGTGCACATCCTTCTGGTTTTCACATCATGCGTAAACACTGAAATTCCACAAAAAGAGCCTTGTAGTTGTGTGTTGCTCTGGAGAAAAGCTGGATAGTGTAATACATGCATGACTTCACAAAGTGGTCAATCAGCAAGTGCTTCCCACTAAACAGGAAAGGGCTCTTATATGCCAAATCCTGGCTTTGGTTACAGAGTGGTAAATTTCATATTAATATAAACCAGGGTAAGATTTGTCCCAGTGTAAACACAACCAGAATTAATGTTATGTTTTACAGAGTTCCTAAACAACTACAAATTTCTTCCACCTGGAAAAGGGAGAAATACACGTCTTGCAACACAATGTTTTTTGAAATGAAATCTCAGCTGAAAGCTTGGATAAGACTAGTTAGGAGAGGAAGAGAAATTCCTAGCCATCAACACAAAAAGTGACTGCATTTGTTCTCCAAATTCTAAAGATGCTGCCAGCATCCAGTTCCTAGGCCATATGTTTGTAAGATGAACCAAGTCAAGCCATAATTCTAACAAGGAGGTTACCATGAGGGCTGAAACTGTGATGCACTCAGTAAGGATCTGTTTTTCTCAATTAAAGAACTAACCATAACTATTTTCAGGTGAGTCACTCACATTCATAACGTATCTAGCCTCAAAATACATTTAACATTATATATTAAGCATGCCAAGCAGCCATTCCATTACTAACGTTCTGAACTTCTATTCTACTTTTTATGGCAGTAGACCAAAGCACTTTATGATCATGAATTAATCTACCATCACCTGTGCACTGGAAATAGTTGGCTGGCATCCACTTAATGACCCTGGATGATAGCTGGAGATGTGATCCTCATTTTCCTATCTCCCAAACCAAGCTTTAACCAGAAGACAAATCACCAAGTAATAACACCAAGTAATGATGGCTTCCCCAAATTCACCAAGTACTTAGCACAATCAAAATAAATCTGTCAGAGTAAGCAGAGATCATAAACTTTGCCTTTACCAAGAGCTTAAGAAAAACAGAACTATCAAAAATTAAAGAAAGAAAATGCTTGCAGCTTCATAAATTAACATCAAGTTTTCCAGGATAACAGTTTCTTATTCTACTCATGATTGTTAGGCAAGTTTACATCCTTCTCTCCTCTGCTGTGCTTACAGGCAAAAAATGAGACTGCCCATCGTGGAAGACTAAAAAAAAACTGGAGAATAAAATAAATAAAATGACTTCGCTAATTTCTAAGTTTGGTTCTAAGATGGAGTTTCATGAAACTAAACCCATCAGTGATGTTCGTCAACAAAATATAGGTTTCTGCAAAAGGTCTAAACAGGACTAGCCATATTTAAAAGCTCCTCAGATTTCACCACCAAATAGATTTATTATTTCAAGTCCCTCTAAATAGAGCTCATAATCATGAAATACCTTGCTAACTTTTGATTTGGTTTCTACTGAGGTAAAGAAACTGAAGTCAATAGGTGCTTTGCTAGAAAAAGGTCTGAGAAGAGAGTTTGCAAAAGATATTACTCTTATTTTTACAGTACAAAAATAGCTGCAGAAAAATATCTGTACCTGAAATGGAAGAAAAAGGTTCAAACTTCACAGTGCAGCCTTTAATAAGGATTATGTCTTCAAGAAGAAGACACAGCAGACCAGACTGATCATTTCGGCTTGGTTGATATATAACCTTATGTTCCCAACTTAGAAAAAATAATGCCCACAGACTAGGACAAGATCAACTCACGCTATATGCTATCTAGAATTTTAATCCAACTGTTTAAAACATATGTTATCCACCCTGAGTAACTTCAGATGATACATAGTTTTCCTTTGTACTTCAGATTTTATCAAATTGCAGATATTTAATATTTCCCTTGTATCCTGCACAGACTTCAGTAATATGGATGTAAATAGTTTTTTACTTTTGCTTGATATGCCTTGCAATTAATACAGAGGTTAAATGAAACAGTTCCACTTCCAAGAAACTTTTCTATGATCAGTAGGCATGAACTCATGCCAATCTGGGAATTCAATTCATATTCTTAACACTCAGCAAATGTGCTGAGGGAGCTTTTATACTGTTAGGTATAAACCAAATGCTAATTATTCTTAAGTGCCTATCACATCTCTAGTACATGGAACAAGTAGAAAGGGCATTTAAAGGTAAAAATTTTGGCCTATGGGCTCACCTAAATTGCCAGAGAGTAACTGATGTTATCAAATCCGCATAAATGAAATCAAGTATTCTTTATGTTATACAGCATTTTAACTGAGTCCAAAATTTCATCTAATAACTGCTTTAAAAGGATTCTTCCTAAAACACTCTATGGTAGGATTATCATCAATAAACCACACCCTAGATGTGGTTTCAAGTATGTAAAGTTTGGGGCTTAGGGCTCAAAGCATTTGCTTAAACATAGCTTTCAAGTGCCATCAGAAAAGCCCTTTGGCTTAATCACATCTGGACATGGCTAGGAGATAGGACTTAGCACTTCTGAGATAAATAGCTTTTGGGAAAAGCAGCTGAAGGCCAGGTGGTGTATCCTACAGCATCTCACATGGTAACAAAAACCCACACTTGAGCCTTTATTGTGCACTACCTTTCCATCTAATCATTGCTTTCAAAACTTCTTATCCTCAGCAAAAATGTAAAAAAGTCAGATTGGTTCTGTCTCTGGCTAAACATAAAAAAACACATTAATGGAAAACTGAACTCACAAAACTTAATTTTATGCCCTCCATGTCATAGTTGAGAAAATTCATACTCTGTCTCTACAAATTAAACTGGCTGTAACGTATGCAAAATTTCCTCTGAACAAGGGAAAATTTGGAATTGTAAGAAAGAACATCCCTTTCAAGTTTTATAAATACACTGAGGTCAATCCTGACAGGAATTCACAAACAAAATCCTGACTGAACAAATTGTGTTGGACTGCATTTCCCCTGACTCTTGAATTTTCCTTTCAAGATTATGTGATTGAATTTTCCAGACTAGATCCAGAGTCTACACTAGTCTCTTTCACTAGCCAACAGATTTAACCCCCTGATTTCAAATGTTTGCCCAAATGCTGAGGAAGAAGGTATTATTTGCCCTAGTTCTTACCTTCCTTCTTCACACATTGTGAAAGCTACCAAGAGGACATGAAGAGGCTTCTCTTGAAAACCAGAAATACCTTCCTGTAAAGCTCACACAATGCATTGTCAAATTTCAAAATATGAATTTTAAAACACAGAGACTTATACATATTTATTCAAGATCTCACAGAGATGGTAAATATGATTAGACAGGGATTTGAAGATAAATAATATCATCTGCTGTCTCATCTTCACTACCCTAAAAGAAGAAGCCCAACATTGGTAGAAGCATTCAAACTGCAGCCTGTATTTCTATGACTCTACAGTTTCATTTCACCCACAGTCGCTTTTTTCACTGGCAGTGGTGGCACTTTCTGATGGCTGTATTTTCCCCACTATGGTCATTAAGTAGAAGACTTTTGGTTTAGAGCACTGAAACACTCAATAGGGCAATGGGCACCCACAAAGGAGACATGGGTTTGGACTGAAAGCAGCCTCGGGGACCTCAGTCAGTGGAGCACAGACATGCTATAACCACACGTTTATTGAAATGGGAGACTCCTCAAGCAGAGTGCTCCTGTTGAATTCTTGAGTGTTTTTCTTTCAGGGGGCATTATGCTATCTCTGAATTCAAAAAGAAATCGAATTAGGACTCCTGGGTTCCATTTCTGGCCTGCCACTTACCCATGATAAGATATTGGGCAAATCATTTAGCATAAATAAGCTTCAGTTTACAGAGCTGAAATACTGCACTTGGGTGCAGTAAGGCTGATGAAAAGTACCATAATGGTATTATGAAAGTGCTTTCTCCCAGATTTTAAAAATTCCTTATCAAAGGTTGTTTTAACCTGTCTTGCTGAATTTTAAAGCCTACTCACTTTCTTCAGAGTCTCCTTTTCAAAGGAAAAAAATTTTCCACTGTCTAAAGATTTCCTTGCAGACATTAGTACAAGACTTCAGAACAAGACTACATATGGTGCAAGCAGACATAAACAATTTAAGAAATTATTGCCTTTAAGTTCCAACATAGAGCAGCATAATATGCTAGCATCTCTTTACATGTTTTTTTTCTGACTTCAGCTTATAGTTCTGGGTATGTGACAGGGGGCAGCTGTCTCCCTCTCTGTCATCTCAGTCCTGTCCCAGGAGCTGTTCCCTTCCACTTGGTATGGTCTGTACTTGAGCTCTGTCAAGAGCAAGCCTTGGTATGTGTGACTTTTCCAAACCAATGAAATTAACTTAAATTCAGTCTTTTAATGCAAAAAATAATGTTCTCCAAAACCTTGGGGATCAGATACAGCAGATTAGAAGTACTAAGGGGAGTCAGGCTACATCAATTAATATTTAAGACCAATAATTTCATATACAGCCAAATTCAGGAACAGCGTAAGGTACCCATGCTGACACATATCCACTCAGTGCTAATCTTTACACAATATGTATGTGGGAACTGAAAAGAGCTCATAAAATGTAAATGCAACCATTTAAGGCCTAATACATAGTTGCATTATTACAATTATGTACTCAAAGAAGTCCAGCTTCTCATAACCTGCAAACCTGTACTGTGCTCCCATTGTACACAAAGAAACTGAAAAGTAAAGGCTAGCATCTTTAGGGCAACTCCCTCATTTTGGTTACTAAGCTTGCAACAACATGCATAGAAGAATTTCAGATAATTTTGAACTACATACAGTCTTCATCCAGTCTTTATAACCTATGAACAGAAATGATACCTTATATAAAGAAGTATTTCAGATGTCTTTCCTTGTGACAGGCCAAATGACACCTCTAAGTGTCTAATATTCTTCAGCTGACTGCAAAGTGAGCCCAAATAAGGCTGGAGGTACCTGCACCACAGGTAACTAAAAGACAGCAAGAAGATCCTTTGACCCTGGCTTCAGAAGCTCTGAGCATTTCTGGAATTTCATGAAATCCATAAAATCTACAAGTGCTTAGCTCTTATGTGAATCAAAGATGCATAAAAAGAAGCTTTCCAGAATTAACACACAATAATTGGGGATCGTGTTGTGAATTCATGAACAGTTTGTTAATTCAAAACATTAACATCACAAGCACAGGGTAGGAGCCTTTCTGCTCCTGCAGGGTGGTTTTTTCTTTTTTTTTTTTTTTTTGGTTTTTTTCTTTAAGATGATGTCATCTCCCCAGCCACAAATAATGAAATGCTCAGATAGGCCATGAGGAAGTCTAATATGAAATACCTCTCTAGAGACAGCATGACTTCAGCCATGATTGGACTTCTGGTGCTACCAGGAAAACTTTCTGATTAGGTATTCTGCTGTGATAGCACACTCTGCACCTGCTGTAGGGCAAGAGCATTCTTCAGCAAACAGGACTGTCACCAAGGGGTTTCCTTCAGCTTTTGTGAAAATTTTGCTATCGTCTCTTTTTCTCTTCACCAGTGTACATTCACTTCCTTTCCTCTTCACTGAAAAAAGAAATCTAATCTTCACAGATGGAAAATTAAGTATTGCCAGGATGGTCAATATACCCAACAGCCATTCAAACTGGTCTGATAAATGAAAGCATTTAAATAGTTGCAACCAAAATAAGCGACAGAAGGTGGGAAAAGAAATGCATAATTAAGCCAGCTACTAGGGTACTGTTTATGTTTTATCCTTTGGAGATTACAAAGTACAGAACACAAACTATTACTAACATCTTTGTATACCTTAATAGCTGCATATTAAATCACAGGTATGTGTGATACACAAAATTTAGAAAGAGTATAAATCACCTTAGCTTCTCCAAAAGATGTGCCAGGGCTGTCAGTTGGTCATTCAAACCCACTGCCAGGAAGATTGCTCTGTAATATAAAATGGCCAAACTAAATCACGACACAACACAATCACTTTACATTAACTCCATTCCTTATGTAAAACTTCCATGTTTGCAGGCAGCACATGCTGGAAATACCAGAGATGAGGTAAACAAGATTACATAAATTAACAGAATCATCCTTCTCTTTTGCATGTCACCCTGACATCCTAGGGCCCAAGTAGCAAAGAAAAGACAAAGTAGTAGTAGAGGGAAGGTCTTCACGGCTGTCCTTTCTTTCCCCTTCACTAAGTGACTTTTCAGGGACTTTCCTGCATGTTAAGCATCTTTTTTGCATTGCTTAATATTGTTATTAATAATTCATATTTTTGTCTTTCTCCTCTCACTCTGACAACTTTTATTTTTAATCAATGGGCATGTGTCAAATTGCTTTGTTATTTATTTATAATGTAAGCTGACAAAAGAATAGGATATGTGGTATATAGATGAGACAGTGTTTCTTTCCTACAGCTGATATCCTCAGTAATAGCTATGTGTCTTGTTCTAATCAGTAGGGTCCAAAAAACTAATTTTGCCACAAATAACGGAAGACGTATTTAGTATATTTGTACAGCTGGATGTCTCTCCTCTGTCCCCACAGTCATGCACTGACATAAAAGTTGAAAATGTAGGTTTATTGGTATGCAGGCACATTGTCTTTGAGGAAGAAAAGGAGTGCACAAAGGTGTTAATAACAATGTGCCAAGTACTGATGTGCTTATTCAGACAAATGTATTACTAAGATCAATGTTCTTTGTCCCCTAATGTATCAACAATTCTCACAAGTTGTTTATGGCAGAAACCTTCCTACTCTTTTCAGCTCACAAAACCCAAATAAAATCACTAACTCATCTAAGACAGAGGAATTCAGTGGCACAAAATGCCTGCTTCAGCCCCCCTTGCCACATAACACATGGGAAACCCCTCATGGCAGAATACATGGGAGAAATGCTGTTGATTACTGGCTTATGTTACACACTTAAAATTTGACTCTTACACCCCTTTCATGCACACATATTTTACCTCAACTGCTACTTGAGAACTCCTTTAGTTTCTCTCTGGATTTGTTTTTGTCGAATGGTAAATGTGTCTCTTAGTTCCAGCAGAATGGAATTCACTGTTGTGACTGCCCTGGTATGTCCCAAGGCAGGAGGCAGCCCTGTCTGGACTGTGGGAATGGTTTGGTGGAACTTGGGATTATATTCTGCAGCAATGTTTGCCTGCTAGAAGGATACTGCCATACAGGGTGTAATTATTGTTAAATAAAAGCACAAAACCATGGGGGGGGGAAGGGTTTAGACACTTTTTTTTAATATAAAAAGGATACTGTGCCATGTGACTTCTAATTCAAAGGAGGGTGTAGACTGAGTTTGTCTACTTAAGACTCCTTCCTGAAAAGCTCCTACTTCCCATTTTTCTACAGTCACCACCACGTGTTGTGAGTGGGGGTGTGTTTGAACTTTTTATTTCAATGCCTGCTGAGACTGTTGGTGCAATAAAGTGACATCCCTTTACATTGTTCCAAGCACAATGTAATATCAGCAGAGTTACCTGGTGTAGCTCTGAAATCCAACCAAGCAAGCGGAGATCAAAAATCTTACAGCCACCATATAGGCTGGCCAGTGGATTTGAGGAGGCACATCAATGAAAGCAAGGTAGAAGACTAGGGTGTTAGAGAATTACATCATTAGAACAATGGCTTAGAAGGGGGAAGAATTTACTTTGATTTTCAGAATAAACTGACACAGTCCACACATACACATTTGCTTTTATTTTCAAGTTTGCTGGTGTTTCGTTCTGTTTTAATTTATCCACTATGGAAGGGAGAATAAAAATTGAAGTATTTTCTTTGATGCTTTCCTAGCCTTAACGCTTTCTTTCAATGCCTCCTTCACCATACACATCATGCTGAGAATAAGCATAGCATTCAAAGTGAGGATTGTCCCTCGTCATTTACAGCTCAGGGACAAAAGAATGCAAATGTGTATTTCTTTCGCTTAAAGACCAGTTGGTAGCCAGATTTCCTCATCTTATGACTTCTTTGGATACAATTATTAGAGAATCCAGAATCCAGTGTGGCCATAATGGAAGTGGTCAGTTCATATATTTGTCATGAACACCACCAGTGAATTTCCCCTCTCTACCACCTACGGGACCATTCAGATTTTGAGTGCCAGAGGAAACTATGGCCATTTAACACACTTTGAACAACAGAAATACAGTAAAATCAGGATAAATCTCAATTATCATAACTAGCCCCACTGCATAATCAGGGATCAGACACATATGGCATCTAGACAACTCAAGAATTGGGAGAATGCTGTCCTGGAGAGTGTTGCTCTTGTCCAGAGAGAGCAACTGAGCAGCCCAAAACTTGTTACACTGCTGGGTAATTAGTCTGTGATTTCTCACCTCAGAAGCCAAGTGCTCCCCTCATCAACCTCCCTCTCCCAGAAGAACCTCACAGAATTAGCTTTTATTTCTTTTTGTGTTACCAGTTAGGAATTGCATAAGCAAGTAGAAAGGAATGAGTGTTCTGGTCTAGTATTCCCAACAACTTTGTGGATTTTAAAAGGCCAGAGGAAAATCCTCTGGGTGTGCAGATGAGGTGGGCTGCAAGACAATTAAAAACCAAGCAATTTTTAAATAAGGCTACTGTGCTGGAAAGCACCAACTCTCCCTGGATATGAAATAATGCCCATTTCTGTTCATTGTCTTTTTGTATCTAATTCAGGAACACAAAAGCAAAGGTGTGTATCAGTTATTCAATTGTTGTCAGGATGGGATTTTTTTGCTAGCTCAGTTTTTTTTTCATATGATCCTGGCTTTATTTAGGGGTGAGATTTTCACAATATGGAGTACTGGTCTGTTTCATCTAAAGTGCATGGTAAACCACTCATTGACTTCCATGAATATAAAGTAATTGCTGACTCTTGAGAAACTTATCTCAAGAAAACCTTTTTTTTTTTTTTAAAGATAAGAGTTTAAACCAAAAAAAAACCCAAAAAAGGCAAAACCAGTCAAACAAATAGAAATCTAAAATAATCATTGAGCGTCAGTAGGTATCCAATGCTTATTGGTGGTTGTCTATTCTCACCATACATTTTTCATTTCCTACCAGCTGAATCTTTTACTTTTTCCTTGATTTATATTATGTGTGACTAACAGATGTAGTTACAAACTGAACTGAATAAAAGTCTAAATATCTAAGAGGGGAAAGGGATTGCCACAGATATTATTGTTACCTTTTCAATACATACTGGTACACACATATCCATATGATTACAATCTGCCACTAACATGTAGTGAATGCAGTTCAAACGGTTGCTTTGTTCGTATTCAGTCTAAAATCAACTAGAGATTAAAAAAAAAAGGGAAGCTTGTCATGGTAAAGAAGGGAGACTACCTAGGATTACTGATTGAATGACTTGGATTTTGGAATGACAAAGCCAAAACACCTGGATCACCTGAGGTTACACAGAAGCTGAAAGCAAAAAATTCAGCTTGAAGTCTACGGACATATGCATGCTTCCAAGGACTTCGGATCTTCTGATTAAAACAGAGAGGAAAAGGTTGGGGCATCTGAGTTTTTTTCTTCCTCAATTGCCACTTTATTTGCTGTGTGGCCTGCTACATTTCTGTGTCTCAATCTCCAAATTCTTAAATAAAAATTTGTTAATTTGTACACAAACCCCAATGCCTTGAGAAGGTGTGTGAATTTCCTGAAGTTCTTTTGCCATTGACTGAAGAGACTGGTGGTTTTCATGTAAAACGTAGTGGCACTACTGCTGTTGTGATACTAAAGGAAGTTTATCTTTTCCTACAGTCACTTTTTGAAGTATTTACTTCTGCTTTACAAGCCTGCCTTATGCAGCATGTACGTTTTGAAATTAGGTATACTAAGAGGTAAGTCTCTTGATTATATTTACACCATGAGCCAAATTTAATCGTGCTTTATATACTGAGTAGACACTTTGACCTTCAAGAGATGCCAGTCAAGACAGAATTTGTTTCAGAACCTTTCTCTGCCAAAGTTTTCCACAATCTTGCTCATGTGTTTTACAGTAATACTTTCTTTTTTCCCTGTTCATTAACTATTAAAATAAAATATTCACATGACAGATTTTTGCCTCAGTTTTCCCACAGCAATCATATTTCCTCACCCAAGAGGATGTCAGGAAGCTTCATTAATTGTTTCTGAAACATTTACAACTTTTCATGGAGAAGGTAAAGCATCTGTCTCCTAAAGGAGAAAAATAATTTCCAAATGGATGAAGTATTGCAGCTCCCCTCTGAAGCACACGTATTTTAATTCTTCACTCGGAGATAAAGAATTCAAGACACAGACATTACAACCAGTTTGTCAAGTTCATGTGTATTATCTGAAGCCCAAAGCTTGTGTCTTTTTCCCTCCAACTCCTCTTTAATCTCGAAACAGAGTTTCTTTGTTGAAGTAGTGCTGCAGATGGTGACAGGCAAGAGGTTATCCGAATTAAGCAAGTCATCCCACCAGGAATGGCATCAATGAGGCTTGGTTGCCTTTGGATTTGAGTTCTCTTCCTCTGTGACATCCTAGCCATGATATCCCTAACTTTCCCAGTTATGACTGCCCTCTCCTACTTCTTCCTCCCATGTTCTTTCACTCTTCACCCTGTCCAGCACTCACAGCTCCTCCAGCTCCCTCTTCCACACTCAAGGGCTGGCACCCAGCAAGTGTTCGAGAGGAGGAAGCACCAGACCCATCTGGGAAAGATGACTGGCCCAGCTGGAAGGACAACCCTCACATTGGGTTCTGGAGTGCACGCTGCAGCCTCTCTTGCAGGCAGGAATAATTTCTGCCTCTTCCCCCTTTCTGGTTTTATAAAAAAAACCTGTACAAATTATTGGGCAGCCTCTCCACTTCTGCCAAGCTTGTCAGTTTTAAACTGACAAAGGAGGAAGAGTGTGTGGGGGGTGTCTTCCAGAAATGAGGTATCTTCTCATATAACTTAGGAGTGCAAACACCCCTGTCACTTTTACTTGTATTTATCTGGATTCATGGATTGACATAAGACGTTTTTTCAGGCCACAATGGCTAGCCCATGAAAAATATAAAGCCCACTTAAAGTGCAAAGGAATTACCAGCTGGCAGCAACTCGCTTGAGCTCAACTTACATGAGAGTTTTTTTAGAATTTCCTTTAAAAGCTGAATTAGAAGAATAGAAACTAAAAATTAAAACTCTGTAAGATTTCTAAACAAAAAAAATCTAATGTAAAAGCATCAGCAGTTGATGCAAATACAGAAACACATGAAAAAAACAAAAACAAAAATAAAACCCCTTGAACTTAAAACATATCACCAGGGATACACCATCAGAGATGCCTACCACAAATTCAAAAGCTGCATTGTCCCTTTCAAAGGGTAAATTTACTTTCTTTCTTTCTACACATTAGAACTGTAGCAGTATTTTAACACTAGGTGAATGATATAAAAATGATTAAGTTGGGAATGAGTTCCACAGGTATGCACTGAAATAATTCTCTGCTGCCAACTAGAAAAATGGGGATTGAAGATGGAAGAGATTAGGGATATCTCAGGATTAGGGAAAGAAAAAAACATGTCAGAAAGCTATGCCTTCAGGATAGGAAGCTACTGGGAGTTTGGGAAGGATACTGAGCCACTGTTTGCTGAGAACTTGAATTAATGTACTAAGCCTCTGTAATGATCAACTCCAGTGAACATATCCGGTCTGAGATCCACTGAAGGAATGATTAGCATTGAGTTACAGATCTGAAAACAAGAGGGCATCACACAAATATTACTCTGCCTTCATGCATAACACAGGCCCTAAAATCCTGACTTCTACACGCAAACCAGATGAAAAGAACCTCCATAAAAGCCATGGGAAATAAAGATCTACTGGGTTTCACTCAGCCAAACTCAGATCTCCTGATCTGACCACAGCCCTGCAGCCCCCAGTGCAGCACAGCATCACCTGTGCAGGATCCCTGCTGCCCCTGGGCTGGGGGGCAGCCGTGGCCCTGCACTGCAGGACAGCTGTGCTGCCCAAATGCCCACACATTCCAAGTTCCTGCAGTCCTCTGCTGCCATGGGGCTGGTCCCATACAGACTCCTTGGCTAACCTTGCCAACGACCCAAAGAATGAATATTCTCCAGACCCCTCTGTAATGTGACCCTGATGCACAGCTCTTGTATGCTGGGCCTGAAAGCAAACAGTACATTTGGGGAGCCTTGGATTTATTTCAAAATAGATGAAGTCCTTTTCCAAAAGAAACAGGAACATTAAAGTCTTTGTAATGGAAACACTGAGACATGGGTTTCAGACTGATCAAGCTGAAGCAGTCTTCAAGGCAATCCTTTGTCACAAACAAGCAGTATTTTCACTCCACACCCCGCAGCAGACCCCTGTGATATATTTTATTTCCTTTGCAAGTGGCATCAAATCATTTTCCAAAGTCAAATACATCTACCTTCCTTGCTTGTCTCTCTTGGGACTCTTTGAAGGAGAAGGAAAACATCAAGACTAGACTGTGTTGTGGGATTAAACATGTCAGGAAAGAAACAAGAGAAAACAATTATAGGCATGGTACATAATACAAAATAAATTGGGAAAAGTATGAGAAAAAGAAAAAGCTTAGCCAAATCATCTGAGCCATAGCTGCATAGAGCATAAATCCCCCCTATGATTTACCCACTCATCATCCCTTGCCTTAGGATTCTGCTGTACTCTGTGTCACTACTGCCTGTCATTCACACATGTGAAACCAGTGCTGCTTTGAGCTACTCTGCTTGATCATAAAAAGTCTTCCTTTCCCCAACACCTGTCCTCCTGCCAGCACATAAGTCCCAGATAGATCTACCACAGAATACAATCTTTCCACAATACTTGAGCTTCTGTACCCCTGCACCTTTTATACATCTCACTTCAAATATAATTTTCTGAGGACTGACTCACACCACAACTTCCTTGATTTCTAAAAGGACGGGATAATCTGCCCTTTGCAGAAGCATCCATTTGGTCTGATTTCTATTCTTCTTGGAATTTCATGATGTCACATCAATTCTGCATCACAGGAGAGCAGGTGAACTGGTCTGAGGGGGAAGATCATCATGGAAAGAACAAATGCCTTCACAAAAGGACACTATCACTGCCTTACATTTATTTACATTTCAGATACCACCAGAGTTTTGAATGGCAGCTGTTTCTCTCTCTGACACCTCCCTTTGTGGAGATGCTTGTGGCATTTCTCTGCATTTCCTTCATCATTTATGCAATATGCTAAGTACAATCCCAAATGTATCCATTCTTTTTCTTTCCTTCAAAACTCCTGCCCCAATAATCTGAAACCTCCATCTCTGAGCACCTTTCACACCCAAGGTTAAAGAAGCTCTCCGGAACCTCTGTTTGTTTGCATTTTCTACATCTGCAGAGGGAAGGGACTGTGTTACCTGAGTGATGCTTTAAACATGTAGAAAAGAAGTAACACCTTTATAATGAAAAGGTGAGCCTTCTGGGGAGAGAGGTCACATCCTAGCAGTGATGTGCAAAGAAATGCTAAAGCCTCATTACTACTCACAGCTGTAGGGAGATCTCCTTCAACTCAGCTGATAATTATGTGGAACAGAAGGACCAGGACAATTTGCCTGAAAATAGGAGCAGGAAAGCAATCTTTCCTCTAACAGTATCGCAGATATTCACAGATATATACAGTATCCTTGCAACTTAATTCTCTAGCAAGACCCCAACTTTTAAACAAAAGCCGAAAAAAATCTCCCTACTACCTTCTTTTCTCTGAACTCCTCAAAAAGTTTTCCATCCTATTCATCTTTTCATTTTAACTTTCAAAATGTGTTTAAGCGCTTATGACTTGTTTTTCCAATTTTTATAAACTTTGCTCCAACCTGATGACTAATGGAAAAATGTTTTTATGGAAAAATTGAGACCATGATGCACCAGATTCCATAACTCCCAGAAAAACTTCGACATAATATTATTGATCTATATTGCTTTCTTATTTCTGTATTCATTAATTTTAAAATGTGATTACGGTTATGAATCTGTTTTCTAATTGGACTAAATGCACTGAAACACTTGCCTTGCAATCTAGATCTTAAAGACATTAATATTTAATGCTTGGGCAAAAAGAGTCATGCTCATTATATGGCCTTTCCTTGTTTCTTGCTACTAGCTAAAATACTGATTAGTTATCCTCCTGATTTCCTTTTCCTTTATTTTGCCCTGAAATAGAAGACCAGTACTCAAATTAGAAGGCAAGAAGTTAGTGCCTCTGTTTTTTCCACCTCTGGCAATGCAAAAAAAGCTTATTTTGTTGACTGGTATAAGTTACTCACTCCTGCAAGGATAACTCTTCAGACCTCAGGACACCACTTCATAGTCCTCTGTTATACCATGACCAAATGTGCTTGAGAGCACCTACAACAATGAACTGCTCCCAGCACGGATTCACTAAGCACACCCCAGGGATTTTCAGCTGGATGGCTCAAGCTTAAGATCACAAAATTAGGGCCTAATGATGTCATTAATAATGAAGCATTGATATTCTCATTTTCATTCTGAATTAGGATTTATGGCAGTGTGAGCAAAACCCAGTATAAATTACATCTGAAGTTATCAACAGCTGCAGAAGAAGTGAAAAAGTGCGGACAAAGCTCCTTCACCACTGGAAGGCTGACTAGATACTTCGTCTACTCCACATTTGATGTGTGAGATAGCACAGATGGGACTAGAAACAGGTAATGGTGATGATATGATTTTTCTTTCTTTGTTAATGCGTTGTTTTGCTAGAGGTATTCAACAATTTACTCTCTGTGTTTCAGAAATATGCATTGAGTTGACTCAGTATCTAGAGTTTCAACACTAGGATACACTTTTCCTTCCTTAGCCTTTCCCATACGGGGTTCACAGGGATCTGTAGAAGGATTCAGTAGTTATCCCTCTGCTACTGTCCTGCTTTTGTGTGGGGAACACATGAAAAGAGTTTTGCAAATCACTCAGCTCATCAATGGCCATGATGGAATTCAGTGCAGGTCTCTACTTCCCAGCACTCTGCTTTAGCTGTGAAGCTTGCCTTGTTCTTCGCAAGGTATGGCTACTCCCAGCATACAAACACTGTCCCTGCTCAACCTACCATAAACATGATCAAAAATATATATGTATTTGGACTCTAAAGTCCATCTTTTTGCTGTCTTTGCTGCTTTTTTTCTGGTTTGTCTGGGAAACAGGATTTTTTTGCTTTGCCGAGTCTGAATAGGGAGCTGCACCTGTTAGCTCTGTGATACCTTAGGGCTCTCTAGTCAACCATCTGCTTTTCAAAATCTATTTGTTCTCTCTTGGGCAACCAAGAAGGCATGAAGTATGTTTTATCACCTCAATGCTGAAAGCGATCATTTACACTAGAAAAATACACCATACCAAGTAGAATTTTGACTAAGGAAAAAAGAAGAAAATTTCTGGTGGAAGGCAGGGAGAGGCAAGAAGAGGAGGTAAAAGAAGAGTAAAGGGGGGTGAACTGAGAGGAGAGAAACAGGAATAAAACTCACTTCCATCAAAAGTCAACTTGATATGCTCTACTGTGACACAAGGACTTTGTGTTACATATTCCTATAACATGCCTCTATATACCTGCAGAAATAAAAAGATAATATTTGACAATATAAACTGAAAAAAGCTTTTTTTTCCAGACACTTTTAAGTGACTGCTGGTCTGGAGCTAGGGCCTGAAACACGTTTCACAGGAATGGAGTTTCCTAGTACCACCCGAGGAACAGTCCTGGGCTTTGCATGCTTTTTCCAGTACAAGTAGACCAATGACTGATTCATACCTCCATTATATCACAATTGTGCTTTTATTTGGCACCCTCTCATCTCTTGCAAGTCACTTGCAGATGGTCTAGAAGCCACAGAACAAGCTGTACTTCCTTTCCATGTCAGCCATCACTATCTTATGGAATCCTTCCAGTTTGCTGCACACAAGGTACAAGGATACCTCTCCACAGATACCTCTCTCGACTTCAAAAGCCCCCACTTCCTATAGGATTATGTAGCTAGCGTTTACATTAGCAGAAATAAAGAAATAATTTGCACTGCTTCCATCTCCTGTAGCTCGGTAAGTTCACAGAGGCCGAGGCAGGAAAGGAAATGGAGGGATTTAGTGGGGCTGCTTGGGGCCCCCTGAACTGAACAAGGGGTGGGGGGGGTCCAAAGGAAATACTTCTGAGATTTCCATAATGTGGTTATATAAGCTGTTGTCATGCCATCGCTTTGGGTTTTGCAGTCAGTGCTGATGACCCCGTCTCAAATAGGATAGAGGAGAAACAAAAAGGGTTCAGAGAGTAAAAGACTCATTAAAACCCTCAAGAGCTTTTCGTATGAGAAAAGTTTAGAAAGCATCAAAATCACAAAGAAATCAAAGAAGACTGAATGTAGTGGAAGCGATAGAACTGTAACTGCACAGAGAAAATAAATCTGACTTCCCAAGAAAAGAGGGGACAGTCATCAAAAGGCAGAACACTAAAAACAATAAAAGGATTTTTACTTTTAATTCACATGCTATTTAATAAACTTGCAGTACTCTGTACCCAAAATCCCAGATGGGCCAAGATTTTATCAGTTTAAAAAGGACTAATTATTGCAGTAATAATAAGAAAGGCCATCATAATAATAAATATAATATAATTACAGAAATAGTTAGTGTAATACTGAAAAAAACATAATATCCACAATTATGGTACAATAAACTACGATGACTGAAAACTGCCCATATATAAAGGCATAAGTCAATTTTAATTTGATATCTATTAATGAGAAGTTACCCCTGTGTTAAAAGTTAAACCTCAACTATTCTTTATGGGGAACTTGGCAATTTTTTCTGAAGGATCTGATACTGGGTTCTGTGACGCTTTCTGTGTGGCTTTCCAGAGCTGTGTCTCCAACACGCATATGCCCCCATCAATCAAGTGTTCAGCTTGTTCACCACTCCTGAACACAGCCAGTACAATCAAAATAAACCCCCTGTAAAATTAAGGGAACATGTCTGCTCCTCAGGAATATGTGCTGTTTTCATTAACTTGTGAGAAGTGAGATTGTTTTAGCCATTACTTTTAATGCACATGAGGAAGTTCGGGGGAAAGAAATGAGGGACAGCATTCTGCAGGTTTGATAAAAAATGGCAGTGTTACAGTTTTATTTGATGATTAAGATATAAGAGTCATACTTTAAGACAAAGTATTCTTAACCACCTCTACATCTCCATGCCCTTTTTTAGTATTAGAAAATGAAGTTTGCATGTGGAATAAACAAAAATAAAACCTTCCGTAAATTTGAGCCAGCTCCTGAAGAGTCAAATGAGCCTCCTGTGTTATGGATTTCTGTCAAGAGTTTTGTATCTGATGTATAATTTCGGGTTCAATTATGAGGCTGCCTGTCCCACAGAGAGGCTGTTAAGAGAACTTTTCCCCTTTAAACAGCTGCCTATTTTTAAAAGAATGTGGAAGCACAGGCACATTGGAAACTTTCACCATCAAACTTGGTTAGAAGTGGTGAAATTTGGGAGCGAAAGGAGTAGGAAACAGGTAGGAAAACTATAGACAGGAGGAAACACAGTGGGTTCCCAAACATTCCCCTGGGGAGCCACACCTAGGAAAGCCCTGGGGATGCAGGCAGTCCCTAGGAGTCCCTTACAAAAAGTTCCTTCCCTGCAGCATCTCACAAGCCTTCCTCCAGTGAAATTAGCATGGCAATACAAGCACATACAAGTCATAAGTTCCTGCCCCACAATAATGTGGGATGTGTAGTCTTTTAATTAGAGGCACCTCCATAAAAGCCAGCATCCATTTAAACAAAATAAAACTGGGCCATATACTTTTTCCCAGCTTGTTTTGTTTTCTTGTCTGTCGATACCTCTGTGCTGACAGAAAAGCACACACTGCAGCCTGCCTAAACGACTATCCTCACTTCCCCAACTTTCAGACAAAATATAGCTGTGAAATCAAAACAGCAGTTCTATCGGAGACAGAGAAAAGTAGTAGTCCTGTAAACGATGGCAATCTAAAGCTTTAGAAGAAATATAGGCAGTAATGCACACATTCTTACCTGCACAAGTCTGCACCATCAGCCTTTGAGAGGTTTTTTTACATCTACTCTGTAACGATGCATTTTTTGAAAATGGTTCTAGTGCTCAGGAATGCCAAGAATTTAGGAAGAGAGCCACAGCTTAAGAGAGCAATTATTTGCCAGTAAATACTCAATTTGCTTGTCCTGTGATTTTTCTTCTCCTAACTCGCCCTCTCCATAATCCGTCTCTTGCTGCGTCATGAGCACAAGAAGTCTTTTCTTCATAGCAAAACACTTCAGTTTGCTATTTTGTTAGCATTAATTAAGAATTCCCTCTACTGGTCATTTTCTATACTCTTACAAATAGCACCTTGAGCCCCGGACATTAGAAGGCAGTGAGTCAGTGTGTGGGATTCAGCCACCATTTATAAACACCTTCAACCACATTCACCCAGTTTACAATATTCAGGACATCTCAGCTGAATTACTGCTTTGTGTCCAGTTTGTATTCAGATGGGGGCCATATGTTCCTTCATGTATTAGAGCAGAGCTCATTAGCACTGCTCCAGTCACGCCACAGCAAACATTTTTTTTTTTTTTCTCTATCTTGCCTCCATTTTAACCTGATTAAAAACATTTTCTCCAGGGTAGGTTTCTGGAAAGGAACTGCTCAAATCCAAAGTACTGCTAAAAAGGATATGTGTAATTTTAAAATTAGTTTTAAATTAAAATTTTCTGCAGAAAATTCAGTTGTTACTCAGGATTAAACTGCTTACTAAAAGCACCTTCTAAAAATATGGAAGAGTCTTCAAAAAAACTCTATTGCAGTAACCACAAGGGCTAAATATTCAGTGAGCATACAGTCCTAGCTTTCCCATAAGGATTTAGGCACATGGCCTATTTTTGAAGAGGGTATGTATGTATGCATCTGTGCAAGCACCATCATACAAGTAGATTAACACCTTGCAATAATGGGGAGAGTGGGTGTAGTCAGAAATCTGGATGTGCAAATTGTATTTCCTAAGAAATTTTGTGTAGGCAAGTCCCATTCTGCTCAATCAACAGTAGGCAGAGAAATACTATATTTGGAAAAAATTCATAAAATACAGAAGGAGTGACTTGAATCACGCACATTAATTGCTAAATGAAAATCTAGGTTCTGAAATACAAAACAGGAACACCCATATTGGGAGCAGAAGTAAAAAAAAAAAATGACACACCTGAGATTGAACAGTATGACAAAGAATCTCTTTGAATCCATTTTAGGATAGAAATGCATCATTTGTTAAAATAACCTTGGGTCTGGCTACGTCTTACATGAGCAAAAACGACTTTTGGGCCCCAAACTGAAGATTAACATCCCATCATAGACACTTCACATCATTTTGAAGGACTTTGTACATTTCATACGAAGCAGTGATATTGTAGAAAACCATGAAATTCCTACAAATCCACACCATAGTACTATAAAATCTGTTAACAATTCCTCACATACAAATAACCATTTCAAAACAACAAGTTCAGAGCACAAACTACATCAGAGGCATCAAACAACCCCTAATAAAATGCATTTATGTAATGTATATCCTATATTTCTACTGCTAAGAAGCACGCAAGTTAGAAACAAACTAAAACCACTCAATCATCTTTAGGATTATCGTACACACACGCACATTGTACAGACTCTCCTACAGTGCCATATGCCCAAACTGATTGTGAGTTCATGTTAAAAATTATTTAACTTTTCTCCCCAAAAGCATCAAAACAACAGGACCCATAGGGTCCATTTTTTCTGGTGCACAGACCATCTTCCCCACAAAAGACATCACTCTCAAAATTCAAAATAAGATGGGGAAACAAACAACATGTGAAAGGTAAAAGCCCCACTTTAAGAGCACTGCTCCCTCCCTTCTTCCCTAAAACTGATTCTCCTATGACAGCTCTAAAAACCATGCATAAATCATATATCCCATGGCTAACACACCTACCTACACAAGTGCCTTGGAAGCAGGAGACCTTCCAAGAGCCTGGGTAGGGCCCATCCTGGATGCTTTGAAGTAGCCAACAGTTTGCAGAGGTTTCAAGAAGACAGCAGTGGACCCATTCCCTGATGCTGATTTGTGAGGGAAACACACTGAACTTCAACTAAACAGAGCTACATGCTAATTGTACATAAGAGTAACTATTTTCCCTTAGGCTTTGAATTACACTGACATAAATAAAGCGTTTCAGAATTAAACCTGACTATTGTCAAGTTTATGTTATGCATAATTTAAGAAGAGGGCAAAGAAGAGTAGATCAGTCTTGGGAGGTACTTTCAGGTTAGACTTTCAATATTTAGGTAAGAATCTGAAAATGAAACTTTAAATCAATTCGAAACAAAATAAAAGTAAATTAAAGAAAATGAAAGTAGCAAGTATCGTTCTGCTGTTAAGGATTAAAAGTGAAAAATAAGTATAAAAAAAAAATTAATTTTTATAAATAAATGTAAGCAAGCAGAGTTTGTTGCAGTATTTTCTAATAAATAACTCTTTCTGAAAAAAATGAATAAGGGCTTCCCAATTTTTTGTTGTCTTAAAATTACGTGCTTCCACATTAATATACTAATTTGCCTTTGCAGAGCAGAGCTTTTGAAAGAAGAGCTGACACACTTAATAGGAACAATTGGGTTAAAAGGGAATTTCCTGGATAAAGTCAGAACATAACAAATTCTTACTTATCCAGCGTAGTTAATGTAAAATTATACTCTTCTCAACAGGGACTGCATGGTGAAAGGGATATCTGGTTTGTTTAGGAGGTGCCCCCATTAATTGGATTTTTTTTGTCTTTTTTTTTTTTTTTTTTTAATGCTCTAAGCAATCAGCCAGTAGAGCCAGACATTGTCCTCAGGTAACCTCACACAGCTGCCTGCAGTGCAAAACGCTGTCACTTCTCAGACTTCATACGCTGTGATCCGCTTCCTTCCTTCCTTGCCGCTGGTCCCCCGAGGCTGCCAGTCCAGCTCAGCCCAGCCCAGCCCAGCCCAGCCCAGCTCAGCCCCTCACTCGCCCGGGGACCGGGCTCTCACGTGGTTCCCGGAGCCCCATCCCAAGTCTCCTCTTCGGGCAGGAATCCCACCCGATCCGCAGGGACACAAACCCGGCTGCGCGGCCGCTCCGCCGCTTGAACCTCGCGTTTGCTCCCCCCGCGCTCGCAGCACCAATTTTTGCTTTCACTTTCAAAGGTGCTTTTATTACCCAAAGCTGGAGAGGCGTTTTGCGGTGCTTTTTCTAGCGGGGGAAATCTCTCTCGAAACAACTTAGTGCTCTTGTTTCTGTGTCACAAAGGCTCCCAGCACGACCATCCCCGTCCCATCTCTCCACATTGGATTAACTCTCGGCATTATCTATGTAATGTGTACCACAGCGTTAGACACAGATGAGCGTCTTTACCTACTTAGAAATGAAGCAAGCAGAACTCCAAACAATAAACTTAAAGAAATCATTAATTCAATGAGGAAAAGGGAAAAGCAAATTGAGCCCACATTTAGGTATGCTAACCTGGTAATGTAAAGGTTTCAGCTGGTCCTCAACAGTAAAAATTCAGCTGCTCAATGATACATTTTTTTTTTCCTCAGGTAAATTGCCACTTAAATCAACAGACAAGCTTCTGGACAGTAACGCTGATACAAATCTGAGCTACTTCTACTAAAATCCCACAGATTTAGAAAGGTGTGATCATGCCCCAAACCTGCCCCAAGGCGGCGATGCCTAAGGGAGGACTGACAAGATGATTAGTAAGAACCAGCTTGCTGTAGGAGGCTTTCCACTGGAAAGCTGTCTCCTGGCAGACACTAAGGTCTCCTGCAGCAGAGTGGGGAGATAAAGGTTATCACTATTCCCATTAGCAGTGTTAGGAAGCTAAGAAGGTACATAGTGACACGTCTCTCAGTCCAAGCACAGCACATGAACTTATTTTTTATTTTGCTCTCTGCACTGACATGATATTTTCACTATATAAACCTTGTCATTTATTTAGTACAAAATTATAATTATTCATTATAATATCATGGATCTTATAATCAATTTTCTGTACACATTCAACAATAGATTATTCCACAACATGGAAATATGATGTAACTTAGGTCAGGCGTGGAGGCGTAGTTTGTAGAGGCTGTTACTAAGTGACAAAGGAATTTAGGGCATCAGTGAAAAGGTTGCATTTGTTAACTGTTCATTTCCAAACAGTGGTGGCTCCAAGAGAGTTGCATTTTATTTGGCTGGGTTTTTTTTTTGTTTGTTTGTTTTTTG
>CM031857.1:22447092-22545574 GCA_018697195.1 Certhia americana
TTTTTTTTGTTATACATCTCCACTTAGAATTCATGCAGCACAGTTATTTCCAGTCCAAATATAAAAACCTACTAGGAAAAACTCTGTAATACTTTATGCTATCAGACTAATAATGCACAGCTTATGTGCCAGTTAAATCAGAATTGCTTTCCCCCCAGTGAATGGTGGATAAAATTGTTCTAGACTGCAGCAGATGGAACTGGAAACTTTGTCTTCCTGTTTGTATCTGGGGCACATATGACCAGCCTGTGTGAACAAGGTTACAGCAAAACATGTAAAGAGAAATGTATCAGGGACATTAGCATTTGCAGATAATACATCACAGAAGCAGCTCTCCAACAACCACTTTGACCCTGCAGAGGTTATCAAAAACTCCAACTGAGCCAGGCTGGGCAAGCTCACCCACTATCCTGCAAGGGCAAGAGGAGCACGCAGAAGTCTCTCTCCTCTGTGCCAAGAGCCCTACGCAATAGGAAAGGAGACGTGGACGTTTCCCAAAGCAGCTGCTGACAAGGTGTGCTTGGGAAGGAGTGGAGAGGCCTGCTGCAATTGCCTGGAAGCATGGATAATGTTCTGGGGGATCTTCAGGACCACGTGCTGTCGGGAAAATCCGGCACTGTGGCACGGGCTGGGAACCCGATCCACACGCGCATTTTCCATACTCACCATCAGTTTCAGAGACAGCAGCTTTATCTCCAAAGCACCTGTGCAGCAGGGAAAGAGCATTCCCTCCCTTTTACAGCTGGGGAATGTCGGCACAAGTATATTATTGACTTTTCCAAGGTTACTGAGCCAGACAGGAGCAGCCGGATCTTGGTCTGGTCTGCTGATCAGAGCCTTAATAACACCAAGCAATCCTCCCTCCAGCTTCAAGGCCACAGCGTCTGCGGTTTAGTATTTTCACAGAGGGCATAATCTGGGCATATGTAAGGATGTGCAAGACAGGAAAAAACCTCTTGTTTGATCTTCACAGGAAACATAGCCCTGAAGTAACTTTGAGGTAACAGAAAAAACGAAAACCATGATTTTTACTTGCAAGTTTAACGCATGAGGTTTGAAGGTCATCAGAGTGGTTTTTGTCTCTGAACTGAAAACTGATGTTCTTACACTATACTTTCAGCACGGTGGTTTTAAATGATCTCTGCAAAGATGGATACAAGCAGTTTGTTTATGAGGTTAGGAACTGAGAAAAAAAAAAAAGAAAAAAAGAGATTTAAAACTCTCCTTGGCTTAATTACCCTTAACATTTTATTCACTTAATCAAAGAAAAAAAAAATTAGCTTGGCTTTTTTAACAGCAGAGTCAAACCAACTGGAAAATTCACCTCCTACAAGAAATTTTGAAAGGGAAAACTCCAGATAGCAACATGCTAGATAAATGCCTTCAGCTGCAGACAGAACTGTATTGCAATGAAATCTTACATTTTGACTTCCTACCTCTCCTTCCCTCCAAAAGACACAGAAAACTGTCGGATTTGAATATTCGTTTAGATCAACTCCTTTCCCATGGGAAGGGCCAATGCATAGGATACAGACATACAGAATTATATGCCTGTAAATTTATTTTGCAGACTACCCGCACACATAAACACATAAAAGAAATTATGATAGAGAGTATGACTATTTCTTTAAAATTATTTTTTCCCTTTCCTAATGCATGTTGCTAAGTTATATAAGTACTTTAAAATTAATTTCAGAAACAGGGATTACTGGAGATCATGAATATTTTTTTTCAAAACATACAAGAAGCAATAGCAATGCTGGAAATGGACTGGAGCTGCAAGGTCCTCATTCTGCATCTTCATGGCTCTTTTCTGGGGCCCCAGCAAACTTCTGTAACCACTGGGAAACAGTGATTTTTATATCTAGAGATCAAAGGGGCAGGATCTGTTCTCTGAGGACATGGAGTCCTAATGCATGCTAAAACTAAATGCTCTTAAGTTGCTCACTGTAGGGAACTTGGAAAAGAGACTTTGTTTTGCATCATTTATAGTGCTCTGCAATCAAAAGATTTTAGAAAAAACAGGAAAGCACACACATAAGTTGAGAGAACTGTTCCAGACCTCATGCTAAAACAACATTTTATAGAAAAATAATAAAATGGACATAGATCTCTTTCATATCAAGCTTCCAGTTTTATTTGGTTCTATTAAAACACACATTTTGCTGTGGCAAACTGTATTCTCTCTGGTCTCTTAGACAGCGGGTTTCATGCATTCTTGCATATATTTGAACTTTTGATCATTTTCCAAAATTTCACTGCTAGTATCCTAGGCAGCCATCAGTGGGCAGTGATATGGGTCATTCCAGTTCAGAATTAAAAGGAGATGAGTGTGACTGATCCTTTTTCTCAAGGCCAAATCTTATAACAAATCATCTGGAGAACTGCCAACAACTTCAATAAGACCAGAAATTGTCCCTACTGTTATCTAAAAAACTTCATGTGCTGTATGAGAAAATCAGGATGCAAATTCTCCAGCCAGATTAGACTCATTCTCCTATGGACTAGGAAAAGGATAATCAGACAAAAGAGCAAAGGGAGGGACTGCAGACTTTACTGATGCTTATATGCTATTGCTCATCACATTCCAAAATAGATGGATGAAAAGCAGGGAAATGTGAGCAGCAGTGCATCAGTTCTTACTGAGCAAAAGTGGAAATACTACCTTTTTTCAGTATAATTTAGAACAGGTTTTATTATCTAAATAATGCATATTATATGTAAATATAATATACAAATTCAAATACACAGGGCTGCTCTTGTCTTAATCCTTTATGCTTTGCTCCTGGCAAAGAGTGAATAGAAGAAAATAAAGCTGGAATATTAACAGCTTATGAAGTTTTGGGGTTTTGGTGTTTATTTTTGGTTTGGTTTTTTTTTTTTTTTTTTGTCAGAAAGTGACAGGACAAGGGGAAAAACCCATGCTTTTGTTCCCTTTTTTGAATTTCATGTTCTGGAAAGATGTCAGTACGTCTACACAAGTATGCATGTATGTCGGATTTACTAGAATGGCAAAGAAGAAAATGAGGCAATCTCAAAAGAAGCCAAGAATCTGGGACTTTGAATTCTCTGACTTCAATAGTGTTTCAAGGACTTGGAATGTGACAGATACTGACATATTGTGTCTTGCTGTGAATGAGGGGTCGACTGAAGCTTTACAGCATCCCTGTTCCCAAACAGGAATACGCACAGCACACGAGGCACATCTAAAAGCTTGGGATGTGATGAGGAGTTCTTGAACCCTCCCTTTCCAGCATGCAGTGCTTACCCCAATGAATGCCTGGCCTCTTACTGACCTTTAATTTCATAATAGGCTCATGTTGACAAAACACTTCAAAATGAGATCAACACAGATAGGTAGCTTGTGCTGTAATACAGAAAAGAGTTTTCAAAAGCAGGGGAGCAGAGAAGATAAGCAGTAGTGACATACATAATGGGAGCGACATGTTCAGCTGTTTGTATGTGGGGCTATCATCTTCAAGTACTGCATCATATTATTAAAGCATCTTTTCTTTTTTTTTTTCTTTTTTCTCTAAAAGCCTGTAAAACTTAGTTGTTTATTTTTCTTTTTATTTTCAAATTTCATTATAACTAGTCCTATATTCCACTCAGTTCTATTAGGCAGCCAGCCACCTCTGAGTCAAAAGACAAAGGCAGATGGAAGGTGGAAGGAGTTTGAGAGGAGAACCAGAACCAAAAAAATTCAAACTTGAGCTTCAGACCTCCTAAACAGCCATTTAGCAAAGTTACCTTGTCTCACTGCTCTTGAAATTTCAGGGCAAATACTTAGAGCGATAATTTAGCCACAGAATGTTTGTATTAAACAGGGGCCTCCTGTTCTCAAGTTTCTATAGTTTATAACAAAGAGTTTATTAAACACAACTCTTTCTGTCTGACATTCAAATCCATCTCTGCAACACACTCTCCTCTGGATTTGCGCCACCGAATGAAATGCTTTGGAAAAACAAAATAAACCAAAACCCTGCTGTGGAAACAGGACAAATCTAGTTTCACATCCCCTGCAGAGAGAGAAACAAGACGGAAGTAAAAAGCACCAAATGGAGCTCATAAAGCTTCACTCTGATCTCAGCCTCCACGGTCTGGCAGAAAGCGCTACCTAAGAGATGTGATCTGCTTCAAGTGAGAACAGCCTCTGATTGCACCGTGAGCACAAAAATATATTGTCTGTGAAGAATTACCCTGAACAAACTCTGAATAAGGAAAATCTGACTACAGAATAAGGGGAAATGTGGTGGGAGGCAAGCTAATTGTCCCCCTCCCTTGCCAAGACCTTATCTTGCACGCCAGCCATCTGTAGTAGCTGTGCCTACAGTTCTGTGGGCAACGCTGAATCTCCTTTCCACAAACTGCACCACAATAAGGTGCAATTGTCCTGCCCATCAGACACCATCCATCATGGAAGGGAAGTGATTTGAGTGCGGTAACAAAACCAGTTTCTCACTTTATGTTCATTTTATCAGTGGTAGTTGCTCATATTTGGTATAACATTCTGCACAGCAGCACATAGGTGGAAGGGTACTCATCCTAACTCACAGGTGCTATGGGCAGTCAATGGGACTGGTGTTAAAATTCACTACTTCCTTCTCTTTCAGCATATCTACAAATAAAAAGAATTTAGTTATTTGGAAGTCACTGTCCCAAATAGGAGGACATTCTGAACAATGTGAGACCAACACGACAGAAGGAGAAGGAGAAAAATGCACATTTGAGTTCAGGCTTTCTCCATTGCTGGATCCTGGACATCTCTTTAATTACATTTTGAGGACATTCAGCAGCTTAGAGAGAAAGTGCATGGTGGGTCAGGACTCTTTTTCAGGTTTTTATTTTGTTTCTACTTTTATACAGAATCCACGTACACTCTGGTACATATACAGGCAGACAGTAAAAAAAACCCACACAAACTAGACACAGGGAGGCCACCTGGTGATCAACCAAGCACTCACCTTGCTTGTAAAACTACTCCAAAATTCAGGTAGGAGACAGCTTTTTCTGCACAAGAGCACAGCAGAATGCTCTGCCCAAATATGGGAGTTTCTGTAACACAAAGCATTGCTGACAGCTTTCTTGTAAACCCCCTATGATCACATTCAGTGCTGGGACTTTGAGTTGGCTTTATTAGTATACTGGGCACTCTGCACATATTCATCACTGGGCTTGTAGAGCAAGAACATCTCCCATGTCATATGGCAGTCTCTGTTTTAAACTTTAGTCCTTTATTCCTTCAGACAGCAATGTTCAGCTGGTATTTCTCCCTTTTTTGGTTAATTAATTCATTTGAGAGTATTCCTTAAATTTTCATTTTAATGCATTTTTTGTGGGGGTCTATTAGTGACTTCTAAAGCTGCCTAAAACTGTCACTGATTTAAAGTCTGTTACCATACATGCATGAATCTGTTTGTATTACATGTACACATGTATGTATGTACATCTGCACATGTGTATGCACGGATTAAGAAAAAAAAACAAACCAAAAAACCTTTCCAACTGCATCTTCCTCCCTCCTTCCTTCTCCATTCTGAGCAGGTTCCTGCTATCAACTGCTGGAGTGTGCTCACTCTACACCTAGAGCTATAATTATTTTGCTTTAATTTTACAAAACCTTTTGTTCCATTCCCACGAGCCCACCTGATCCTTATATTACACTTGCTCTATTAAAACACTCATGCAGAACAAAGCACAGTTGTACTGATTCATAAGTAACTCACCCCCCACCCCCTCTTTTTCTTTCTACTAGGCTCATGCATCTTACCACAGTTTCATGACACTGTCCCTGATACCACTCCATGGTCCCATTTTTGCCTGTTTTTTCTTTCTTTTAAACTGTTATTTTTATGTGCTTAGGGTCCAATTACACCATTGTGTGCTGCTGTTTTGAATTGCTGTTGTTCTCAGTCATTTTATGTTACGCTCTTTGGCACAGCCAATATAGTGCAGAGGGTGTTACGGAATTTATTTGTTGTAATCAGACTCTAGGATTCTTTTTTTTTTAATTATTATTATTCATATTCACAGAATACAAGCACCAGGACTAGCCCTACATTTTCTCAAGGCAAGCCAAAGGCCATTTGTGGCCAGCCTCTGACACCAGCCTCCCTTATCTGCAGAAAAAGGGCCCAGAAGAAGCTCAGGTCAAGGTGATTATTTGGGCATGGCCTGCACAAATCACTAGATTTTTACAGAAGACCAAAAACCAACAACACTTGTAACAGGATCTTCACAGAGGCACTGGTCATTTCAGATTTAAAAGAAACAAACCAACCTCTCATAAATTATTGGTGAAAAATGGAAGGACAGAGCACAGCCTGTCAGTAAAGATGGGACTAATAAAAGAGCTGTTGATCATCTTCTCCTGTACAACTTCCTTGAGCTGAGACAGCCTTCATTTTCTGGCTTATAAAGCACTAAGCATTTTGTTAGGACTAAGTAGCAGATAAATAATCATCAGCCAGAACAGAGTGTGTGAAGGCAGTGCAAACAAAGAGCAAACAAAGCCGAGCTCCTGGTAAACACCTTCTAAAGATGGAGAGCAGGACATTTTGTAGTGCCCTGCTAAACACCAGAGGAGGTAGGTGAGTATAAGCCAGGCAAAGGGGTGAGACAAGGCAACAACAGGAAGGAAAATGGTGTGTATGTATGTTTTTCTGGGTGACATGTGGAACAATGGTGAATATCAATGCTCTGTAGCAATTAAAGAGAATAACAGGGGAAAAAAGGGGAATGTGGCAAAGCACAGAACAAACACATCTGTACAGGGTACAACCGAAAGTTGCAATTTACCAAAGAATAACCATTCTGCACATTTTATGTAGCATGTCAAATCTATCAGATTTTTCTCTTATTAAATCATCATTCTACAGCAACAATCATTCTCTCAATCAATCCCCCGTGTTAACAACTCTTAGTAATGACTAACTTGGCAGGAACTGATGTTTACATATATTTTAAAGTCCTGAGTACTGCTCTGTATTTTTTTGGATGTTAAATTTCCTTTACATTTTGTCTCTTATTTTTTAACCTGTTTTTAAAGGATGGATGCATTCAATTGGAAAATAAAATTTTGTGACACACACTCAGATTATGTTAGTTCAGGAAATTGGCAGTGGGATAAGAACAAAACCATTCACCTCCTGATTGCTGATTCAAATCTAGCCCAAGTGAGATAGTCACAGGAGCTAGAAGCCTCCCATGGTGGCTTTGTGATTTGAGATTATTTTTTATGAATCTCAATCCACTTTAGGCCAAGAACCAGAATTGCAAATCCACTGCCTGAATGAGCATTAAGCGGCATCACTGCACACAGTAACAAGGGAGATGCCAGAAACCAAACTGGGTACAAACTTCCAACCTTATCCCAGGAAACAATCATTAAAAAGCAGGGTACTTTCTTCCATGCAAATGTGGAGCAAAGGAAATGTATACATCTACCTACTAGATAAAAAATACCCTCTGTAGTCACATCAGCTGGTTGTTGCAAAATTTACCTGAGGTGTCCTATGTTGTGGCCCTGTACCACTTGAGAGCTGAGAGACAGGGAGGGCAGGAGAAAGAATACAGCAAAGGTTTTCTATCATAAGCTCTAAAGAAGAAGCAGCAGGCTTATGCAGTCTTTATATCTTAAAATCAAAGGACACACAGAGCTGCTGAAGGCTCTGGTCATTATTTGGTCCATTTTCCCTGCCTAGATGAAAAACACAAATGAGGCATTTAAATTTGCAGAGACAAAATCTAAGGAGGGCTGTGTTGCACTTCTTACTTTATTTGGGACACGACTGATTAATGAATCTATTAGCAAAGCCATTCCATTAAACAAACATTCTATAGCACACAACAAAAATAGTGATGCTCAGGCATATTTTCCCATGGCTCCTTCTTTTAGGAAGTATGAATCATTAAAATCACTGGGGAATTAGCTATTCCAGCTTCCTCCCTCAGATACATTTGCTAACCTGAGAGAGGTAAAGATCTCAGGACCCACGAGTAGATTTAAGTTTTCCCACTGTCTGTGCTGAAATGGAGCCAATGCAGATTCTGCCTTCGGATCTGCACTCAGGTGCCTCTCTGTTATGTTTCATTTCACATTTGTGATCTTTATTCCTTAGAAACAGTAAAAATGCACAGCTGGTGCACCACGTTTGCATGCACCTTGGAATTGTTCTTCAGTGGCTGTAGCTTGGACATGCACTTGACTATTCAAAGGGAAGTGAGATGAGAAAAAGAGCTTCCTTTTAAATAGCCAAGTATTGCTAATTTTACATGGGGAATTTTGGGAGCAAGTAGTTATTCTCAAAGTTTTCAGAGACATTACTGAAAGCATTCATGTACACGGCAAGAAAAAGTTGGTGGGAAGGTCCCCCATTTCTCCTTCCCTTGTTCTTAATTAATTTTTTTCTTTTCGCTTTTTGGCAAGAAGAAAAAGGAAGACACTGACAAAATGGGGAAAAAAAAAAAAAGCATTGATTTGATGATCCTTGTCCAAAGTAAAATTGTTGAGAAGGAGTAGCCTTACAGATTGTAAAGTGTAGTTGTATACATACACATGTAAATGCTTCTATTACATAAAGTTCCAGTAAAAAGTATAAAAATTCTAAATATACCAAAACAGGCAGACTAAGTACAGTTAAAAACTCAGCTGCTAAACTGGAAGAAGCAGACAAACAATAGTAAAACTATTAAGAATTTGAAAAAAAATCTCTTTTATATGAATTTAAACTTAGGATGTGACACAGAGAACGTTGACTTAATTTAGGAGTCATAAGGTTAATGATGCTGATTCAATGGTAGAGAATTTAAATAGACATTGCATCTTACTAAACCTTTTAAATTGTTTTGAGTATGTTTTGGGGAGGCTCTGGAATGAGCCAGCTTGTCAAGGGAACCTGTATGTGAGTGAAAGCCAGTGTTCAGCACAGGACCCAAAATCCTAAATTACAAGGTGCATTAGTCCAGCAGAGCAAGGAACCACTATTTCAGGGAACAACTATGACTTCACTGAAAATCCAAAGAAATCATTTTCAGAATATGCAGTACACAACTTGAGCTCTCATTTAACATGAGCTTTTATGGACACTGACTACACTTCAGGAAAGCACTTGTGGACTTGCTCAGTGTTTTCAGGAAAGCTGAAAGCACCAGGAATCAGAAAGACCTCAGACCTAAGTCTGCTTCAAATGTGCCTTGCCTATTGTGAGGAAAACGGCAGCACTGGGCAAGCTCAGGTGCAGGAGCTGCACACAGGCCCACACTGATGTGCTGAGCACTGTGATGTTGTGCTGTGCACCAGTGTGCTTTTCAAACTGATTTTATGTCATTGATCATTTTGATCTGTGAATCTGGACTCTTGGAATTCTTGGTGTCTGCGGAAGGTCAGATTCTTACTCAGAGCTGGTTTAACTTGATAGGTGACATGCTGGGCTGCAAGCACTGGCATTTAACCAACACCTTCAGTGACAGCACGTAGGCTGGAACCAGACCATCACTTTGTACCAAGTGCAAGCTGACAGCCTTTACCAAGAGGCAGAGGACACACACATTTACTGTGACATTCCCATGACAACGTGTTCACCAGTATGGAGAACAACACAACAGCAAATACAACCTGTTCTGTATTTTCTACAGAAAAAAGTCTCATATGAAGAAATACTACCTCAAGTGAAGATGCCGTCACTTATACACGCCAGATTTGGCCTTAACATGGTATGTGAACCTACACCAAGATTTAAATTTTACAATTAGCTTCACATGCTCCAATTAGTTTCTCAAGCTGCACAAAAAGCAGAGGAAGCTCAATAGTAAGACAAGAGTGAGCTTTTGAAAAAAACATTATAGGGAATAATTGTGCTCTGGAGAATTTATTTATTTACTAATGCAAACAGTACACACTGAGATAACATCTGGCAGTGTTTATTACAATGAAACCAAATCAATACTTCTGTCTACTACAATATCTGTCCACAAAATAGTCATTCCTCCTGGCATCCACAAGAAATACTCAACTATCTACTACAGTAGCCTTTGTCAGCAAAAACAGAGGTTCAAACAATTCTTCTATTGGAAAGAATTCATGTACCTAGACAGAAGAATGATGGTGGAAAATTGGAGAGATAGATGCAGTTTGTAGCATCACAAAGAACATTAGAAATTAATAAAATCATAGAAATGAAATTTCAAACCTATGAAATGTTTTGGGTTGAAAGCAACCTTCAGGATCATATTGTTCCATCTTGTTTCCCCTGCCATAGGGAGAGATACTTTCCACTAAAGCAGGTTGCTCAAAGCCCTGCCCATCCTAGATGGGGCATCCACAACTTCTCTGAACAACATCCTTAAAGAATTTCAAAAAGCAACAGATCCCAGGCCTTTTTTTCTTGTGCCACAGGGAAAGGTCCTGGTTGATGGAAAGTTGAACCTGAGCCAGCAGTGCCCTGGAGCCAGGAGGGCCACCTGTGCCCTGGGGGACATCAAGCACAGCATCACAGCCGGGCAGGGGAAGGGATTGTCCTGCTCTGCTCTGGCCTGGGGTGGCCTCACCTTGAACACTGTGTATAGCTTTGGTCACAACATAAGAAGGATATAAAACTATTAAAGCGCCCAAAGTAGGGTAATGAGGATGGAGAAGGGCCTTGAGGGGAAGCCATGTGTGGAGGGGCTGGGGTCACTGTGTCTGTTCAGCCTGGAGGAGAGTGAGGGGAGACCTCAGTGCAGTTACAGCTTCCTCGTGAGGGTGAGAGGAGGGGCAGGCACTGATCTCTTCTCTGTGCTGACCAGTGACAGGACCTGAGGGAATGGCCTGAAGCTGTGTCAAGGGAGGCTTAGGCTGGATATCAGAAGAAGGTTCTTCCCCCAGAGGATGGTTGGGCACTGGAACATGCTCCCCAGGGAAGTGATCACAGCACCAAGCCTGGCAGGGTTCAAGAACATTTGAACAACATTCTCAGGCACAGGGTGCAACTCTTTGGGTGTCCTGTGCAGGACCAGGAGCTGAACTTGATGATCCTTGTGGGTCCCTTCCAACTCAGGACATTCTATGATTCTATGATTATTTTTGCTAGTGAGCTACTGGGCTTTTGAGGCATTTTAAAGCTGTAAGTAAAGGGAGAAAATTTGACTTCTCATTTCCTTTTGAAGTCAGGATTCAAAAAGAAGTGATACTGAACCTTTACACATAATTAAAAAGCCAAAAATAAATTTGTTTTGAAAGTTCCGTGTATTAGAATTTCCAAGCAAGTCCTTTCATTTTTTGCTATTTCTGTATTTGCATTATTGCACATCACTGTAGAAAAACTAGCAGCATTTCGTGCAATGAAAAAAGTCACTCAGCATTAGCTTAGTTCTTACTGAACCTTCACCTTTCTGAAATCTAAGTGCCTCTTGCAGTCTGACAAACAGATTGACGTGCAATAAGATATGCATTACTACTTACTTATCACAAAATTAAGCAAAAAATAGCAAAACCACACAAAACAAAATCAATACTATTATTTTTCCTCCTTACATTTTTAATTGCTGTAATTTTGCTTTTGTTGAAACAGTCATTTCCAAAGAAAAATTATATGTCTGATTAATGTGACTATACATAAAATAAACGTACATTTGCCCTTGTTTAATTTCACACTTTGCTGGCATTGTTCAAGGCGCTTCTATTTGTACAGGACCTAGAGGTGAAATAAGACCTTCTATGCTACACCAAGTCCTGAGGCATGGGCAATGTTCAGAAGTTATTGTGGCGATATGTTACCTTTTTCCCATAAAAACTTCACTTTGACAAGATAATTGGGATTGTAGTTATGGACTGGTGAGATCTGGGAGAAGAGGGGACACAATTTCTTTTCATCTCTCCTGGTCTAGATCTACAGGGCAGAGTAGAGCACATTTTAATTTGGACTGGCACACTGAGCAGCTACTGTATGCCATTATATGTGATGCCTGTTCCTATAATTTGTGTTTAGTAAGATTTGCACTAGGATTTCTTCTTAAGTTCTTACTATTTCTTGCCCTCCACACCAATAATGTCTTAGTAGAACCTAAAATTCCTAATGATGTAGCCATTAAAAATGAACTGGGGAAGAATTATAGCAATAGTGCAATATTGGCAAAGTGGTGAAAGAGAACATAAACCTGACCTTCCAAGTACTGAAACTGGTGAAAATCCCACTAAAGTAAATGGAGTCCCTATTTAAAGGCCAACAGTACCACCCCCACTGCTATTCATTTAGCCACGTGAACTTGTGCTACACTTGCAAATACACAGAATATTTGACCTGGCTTTAAATGAGAATTTGGGATTTCAAAAGTGCAGAACAAGGTCCATTATCTCTTTCTATATTTAAAGAAACACAGGACAAACACAGATTGGGTTCTGAAAGCTCTTGACATTGAGAAAGATCAGTGCAGGAGTTTCCACTTGCATATCAGTGATGCAAAGGAATAAAAAGGCCAAACTGGGACAGAGACTGGGACTTTTACACCTGGATTCAGGGCAAGCAAGAGCCCAGCCCCAATACAGCAAAGAACTGGTTTGTCTGAACTGTATATGGAATTTGCCAGTTCCTCATCAACTCCACGAACCAAAGAACTGTTTTGTAAGTCAGAACTAAAATTAAGCTAGGTAAAATGGGGGAAGGGAACAATTTCTAACCAATATAGTCTCATATCCTTTTACAAAAGAACTACAAACCATCTGAAAATAGGAATAAACCCCAAATAGACCTTCATTTAACCACTACTGGGCACAAACATGCATGTGACAAATTTTATGTCAGTTTGGTATTAAAATAGGATAAATATAGTTGTTTCAATTAAAAAAAAAAAAAAAAAAAAAAAAGGTTGTCTAAAGAAAGCAGGATGTATTTATTTATTTATTTTCCCACTTTTTTTACCAAAAGGTTGAACCTCTTCTCCATCAGTTAAGGACTTTTGGGAAGGGGGGAAAAGATGAATATGTAAATGCATCAGATGCACCATAACCTAATCCAGGTAAAGGCCAACTCAAGCATATATGTTTGCAATGATTCCTGTCTCCACTGAAAGGAATGTGAAAGAATCCCAGGGACTTCTTTCAGGCCAGGATTTCCCCCTTTATCTATCTAGACCAGCAAATGGTGGCACTTCATTCAGAAATGGTGTGGAGAGATCTGGCAGAGATCACAGGTGATAATTATGTTTGCATAACCTCTCTGGGCACTACAAAGAACAATGGCTTTGTCACATTGCTTACCTGCAGCCCTGAATTTCTCCCACTTCTACAGCCCTGAGTTGCTAGCTCTAGGAAGCAGCAGAGGGGAATGACAACGTCCTATCCCATTCAGACATTGGGACCAAGTACTGGCAGCAGTAAAAGTGAGACTTGTGTTTCATAACATGGATATTCACACTTTCCCATGTCAACAAAGAAAAAGCAGGGAGAAGTACTACTGCCCTTTCTAAACTTCCACCAGTGCACCTATGATTAATCACAACACAGCTTTGAGAATTAGTTCAGCATTAAATAAATTCTATTTTGCTATACAATCTATTTCTTTTACAATAAATAGAAGTATAAGGAGTTTAAAGAATATCTACTACATGGTATAGATACATTCTAAACATTATGACAGAGATAGTGTACAAGATTTTTAGAAATTAAATGCTTTGAAATATAATTTAGCCATAATGAAGACAATCACAGAGAAAACTGTGCCACTGACAATCTAACAATGCAGGGCTATCAGAATTGTTTTCCACCATTCTAAGGCACAGGAAATTTCTACCTATCTCATGTTTATGAAAGGCAAATTCTATAAGGGGATAGAAAATGTATTCATAAAAAAGTAAAATGTACCTAGCACATTTGGAATTCTCTAGGACACGAATGGATTGCAGTAAGGAAAAACATCTTGCTGGTAAGAAATCTTGTCCATGGAAGAATCACCAAGTCTTTAGACTTCCCTCTGGTTGTCTCTCTGGATGGCTGAACACCATCTAACAAGATGTTTCTCTTTACCCTTAAATACATCCTAAGTACTGGACAAAGCCCCTGACTCTGGGGTTTGAATTCCACTTTTAGTCCTGCACCTAAATGTTACTGCATCTAGCTTTGGACCAGGTAGCACAGTGTCCTCTCACTACCTATTTCCATATCTTTGCAATAGTCTGAGATTTACGTAAGAGAAGAGAATGATGTTTTGAGCATTACAGAAGTTCAGGGACTATCTGAATGCAAAGCTCTGGCTCAATACCAGTCCTAAAACACATCTGTTTTTATTTTTTATCAATTATAATAATAACTATTTGTTTGGATTACCTTCCTACACTAAGAATTTTCCTAAACTCTTGCCGAAGGTCAGTTCCCTGTACAGGACAGGAAAACCCTTGAGGTGACCATGACTGGTATCCTGAATAAAGTCTTTGCTAGACACCTAGAGCTGTCCTAATATCTGAATGTTCTCTTTAGTGCCATTCTGGAGCCATGAGTTTCAGCACATAGGCACAAGAATACCACAACATAATAAAGACTGCTAAAGTGAACAAGAGTTTGCCATGATAAATGTGTTCTTGAATGGCAAGCATGATCAGAGGAAGGGCAGCTGTAGCTGTAAAATAGCAGTATTTTCTAAGCCACACACACAAAGAAGGTGAGAAGTAGTAATACTGCAATGTCAGACACAGGAAGAAACCGCAAATGGGATCGCTTCTGGAGTGATGTCACATGGCCAAGAGGCACCAAGACAAATTAAACAGCACTGAAGGTCTGAAAAAAGTACAAAGAATAATCCTTTCTTTCCTGCAGGATTGAAACACTTATGAGGAATCAAAACTTTTATATTCAGGTGCCATCCATGAGCTTCACTACCTACAGCAACCTTGCCTATTGATTCAGGGATTTTTCACTTCTAATCATGCTATACTTCCAGTCGAGTTGGTAGACTAATTTTATTCTATACCTTCCTGGTCACCTGGTTCCTGGGTCCCTCAGCATCCTCTCTCTGCATTCCTCAGGCTTTTGTGATGCCCTGACTACTGGAATATCCCTCTGATTACTATCAGCATGCAGGCTAAAGCTGTCAGTAAGGCACTAAATTCACCCCAAAGGATGATCATTTTAGAGCTGTTTGCTTCAGGAATCCAGTATCACTTGTTCTGGGGAAGTGACAGCCACTCAGACATAAGAAGGTTATTCGTGTATTAAAACAGGGCAAAAGACATGACAAAACAGATTATACTCTTCAGCTGAGACCCTAATGAATGGAAAAAGGAACTGGGAAGAGATGAGAATTCATCTCGCTCTGACTCTGATTTTTTCCACTGATGGTCTGATCTTACAAACTGTAATAGAGTACAATTCACAGGAACTGTGCCACTATACCCCACCTAAATGAACTGGGGCTGTGGGATCATGATCTAATCTGCTTTGTGTTCAGAGAGGACATTGAGTGAAGTGGTGCAACAACTGCTATCATTGCTGTTGAGAAATATACACCTTATTTCTTGAAAAGGTTCTGCTGGTAAGAGTCACAGGATTCTTGATTACTTGCTGCAAATCTTGGAAGGAATGAGATAACACTCCCATTCTACAAAAGATTTTAATTATTCAAAATATCAATAAGAACACTGCATGAAGTAGAATGAAATTTCTAAGGAAATATGATGAAAAAAAAATCTGCCAGAGAAAGCAACAGGTTCAAAAAATTGTTAATGCAGGTTTTGACTCAGAGATGCCTTCAGTTATTGCTGACACTAAAACATTTTGCACAGTCGAATTCTTCTTTTTGGTTATTATTTAAAAATAAACCAATAAAACAAATATTCTTATCTCTTTCATGCCAGTGGAAACTGTTAAAAACAACAGACCAATTTTGGCACAACAGATTAAAACCTCTTCCTAATCTATTATCTAGATACTTCAGGGGCAATGGCAAGAAAGAGGGCAGTAAGAAAGAGATCGTTTATAGTAAAATACAGAGCTAGACAATTTTGCCTAGTGAAGAAAACAGACCAGAAAATGTGGGTAACTTGCATTCATCAGACTGCCCTACATCAGACTGGAATGTGAAATGATTCAGTGAGAGTGTCATCAGGGACACTGATGTAAATATAGAGTAACCACAATGCCTTTCTCTGGAATCCCTCTCATTATACACGGGCTTGGCCAGAAAAATTTCATTTTAGATAGACCAAAATAGGAGTACTTTGGAAAAGGCCAGGTCTGTGTTGCTTTTTTGCCTTTCACAGTTTATCTAATGACATCTCTGGTCTGAGATAACCTTCCTTGCTCAATAATATTTAATCTTTATTTTATCTTGGAGTAGCGAATGCTTTGATAAATGGAGTGAAAGATTTTCCAGTTTCACCATAACATCTTCAGGTGCTGAAATGCTGAAGTGTTTTACTGCAACTTGCTACAGCAGCACTACTCAGGGAATCAATGCTTATATTCCCATGCCTTTTTAACATGAGTGAATCACAGCCCATACTCCTTTATATACTAAAACAACCACACACCAGAGAGCCATTTTCATATCCTCATCTATTGTGGCCAACATTCTGCAAAAACAAGAGCTGCCATCTATGAAAAAAATTATGATTCTATCCATTTGTACACTACAGCTGATGCCCTTAACCTCCAGGCCTACAACATTCAAACAAACACAACGCTTCCACCTCCCAAAAATCTCCATTAAACATTTGTAAGAAAACAAAACAAAAAAAAAAAAAACTTCATGAGATAATTAATAAAAAATAATTCCCAACTCCTTTTCTGTGCTAAGTTGTGAATGAAACTGATTAAAACCAACCTGAGAATTATGAAAATTTTCTTAGTTCTTGGCCAACTGCATTTTGAGATTTGCAGTTTCATTAAGTGAAAACATCTTTCTAAGAAGTTTGCATGAAAATTCAGAAAACAGAGGCAATCATAAGAAAAGAGAGACAATTACAAAGCTCTTAATCTCCTGAGACATTTACCTTTTTGTAGCAGGGTTTACTCCAGCCTCATTACATATTTGCTCTGATCATCAATCCTATTTGCAACTTTCAACTGTCTCCATGTTCTTTATCAGAGGAGCTTGTATCAGGCAATACCTGGAGTGCCTCTATTAATCCAAATTTTAAAAACCAGTAACTGAAACAAACCAATATTTGGGCACTGACTGGAAAGAAACCCCTGCAGACTCACCATGACTGAAAATGTCTTTCTGTGTCTGTAAAACTCCCTCCTCTGTCCTTCTCTAAAAAAAGAAGGGTCAAAGCAAAATGCTGGCAGCCAAAAGAAATCTTTGAAGACACAGTGTGCTTCCAGTTATGAGAAGATGGAAAAATGAGAACCCTGGAGATCTTTCAGGAACATTAGGCTTTATTAATCAGGAATGTACTCGCCACATATCAACATTCCCAAACGGTACACTGAATCAGATAAATGCCAGGGAGTAACAGAACCCATCCAGTTTGGTCTTCTGTCTGACGGGAAGCTCCAGCACACTCTGGGAGGTGGTTTTCCAAGCCATTCCTTTAAAAAGAAACCTCCCCTGTTTCCACATTACCTACAGGTTGCGTGTTCCAGTACTTTATAACCCATACAGTCAGAACATGGCTCCGAATATCTAACTTGGTAATTTTTAATTTTCACTGCTCATTGAACTGATTTCTTTAGGTCTTTCTCCCAGCGGACATGAAGAACAATTAATCACTGTGCTCTTGATTATAAATTTTCACTCACTAGCTTTTTTTTTTTTTTTCCCCTTTTTTTTAATATTCTCCTTAAGGTATAGCAAAAGCAACACCTTCATAAGCATATAATGCCAGGTAGGGCTCCTACATATATCCTCTTGCCCCTGAGACAGATAACAATCAACCAGTTTCTGCTTTTTCCACAATTTTAACTCTAGGACAATTTCTGCCTTGACAAACATTTTTGACCTCTTCACATTTCCACTGGGGATCCACAGGTAGAAATCAGGGCAAAATTTATCCCCATGAGTTTCTGGATTAATGCTTTGGTAAAGGAAGGGGAAAAGGCAAAATTAATTCTCTTTGTTAGTGCTAACGCTATTCCTCAGGGATAGTTGGCCCCAAGATGTTGATCTTTGTTCAAAGCAAGCACACTTCCATACTCATTTCACATCTGCAGCACAGCTTCTACAAGCCAATATCAGGATCAAAAAAAAAAAAGCTTAAACTCCTGAGAGTCTACAGTTTGTCAGAGGATCAGGAAGTGAGAATGGACTCAAAGTCCACCTTAGACCTGAAATTCTAGATAAAACAACAAATTATAGGAGGAAAGGACAGGTCCCAAATCTATCAAGAATCGTAAGGATTCTTGCACTGTAAAGAACATGGTAGTGCATGTAGTGCTTGCTTGATGCTTCAAAACTCTTCCTTCATCTAAAAGCAGTGCTGTGATGGACGAAGGCCTTCCCAGCACTGACATCCTGACGCTACACATGCATCCTGCACTCTGGGATGCCAGCTTACTGTGTCACATTGGCTTGGGTTCTGCCTCTTCCTTTCCTTATGCCTGCAAGCTCAATTGAACTTATGAAAATTCAAACTGTCTTCTGTCTGTTTCATACATCATCAGCAAACAATCACTAGACAAAACGAATTTGCTCTCTGTAATTTGGAGGTTACACAAATGCCTCTGCTGTATAATGCAAAAAAAAAAAAAAAAAAAAAAGGGAATAAAGTTTTGTATGCAAGGTTAACTCAGCGTGGAGGAAAGTAGCAAAGAAACAGAGAGAGAATACGAACAATAAAATACTCAAAAGCGGGGAGAGCGACATGAGAAATACTTCTGTAAATTGGAGTTGGCCTCGCTATTTTTGAGTGATGGGATTAAACAAAGGCACAAGCAAGTTGTGAAAGATCACCCCCAAGAGTGGTTGTATCGTCATCCCTCATGATTTGTCTACACAACATATTTATTAATAATAATAATGGTTACTATTTATCCCCTAAGAGCTCTGCAAACACAAATTCAGTAATGTTCACAGAGCTGTTATCAGTTTGAACCAGATAGAAAGAGTGATCTGCTGAACAAGGCACAGTGAAGTTAAATGATTTGTCCAACATCACCCATTGATCCAGTATGCATAAAGATTAGAACACCAGATCTCTCAATCACTGATCAGATCAGGCTGTGTAAAGCTGAAACCCTTACAAACCAACCTCTTTAGCAAAAATAACGTCCTATACTTCTTACTGCCCTCAGCCCATGGAAACGTAACTAGAACTATTGCTTTGAAAGCACATATTTTTCTTCCACGCACAGTACGTGTACAGTCTTAGTCTCATTCAAAATCATGCAGACACTGAGTGTGAGCAGAGATACCTTCTCATACTTGACTTAATCCTATTTGAGGTTAGTTGCAAACAGCAAAGTAGTAAACCACATCCTTAAAGTTAAGTATTTGAGTAGTCCCATTGACCTCAATAGACCTGCTTGCCTATCAGCCCACATGACTTTATTTCAGAGAACCCAACATAGCAAGAATCCAGCCCACAGTCCTTTTGCATTAGATGAATATCTGTACCACATTCAGCAAGTAGAGTTTTTCATGCAGTTGTCTGACAGATGTTCAGGTGATGTGCATCATAATGGTTCTTCTAATGCCATGTACCAAGTATTTTTTATTAGACAAAATTTGTCTCATTTTGTATTAATCACTCACTTTAGGTACATCCCTACATTAAAGCAAGATTTCCACTCTTCAATTAAAGAAATAATTACAAAACTACACTAAATCCTACAAAAAGGATATGGCTTGCCTTTTCTCTTTGCTGTTTTTGGGTTAATACAGGAAAGCCCAAATGCCAAGTTCACCTTTTTAAAGATCTTACAATCAGAAACACCTGATTACAGCAAACATACAGGAAACAAAAGAAATTCTTAGAGCATACCTTCCTCTATAAAAAGTGCCACTATTTTTATTGTGTCAAACAACTATTTATATGGACCTGAGATCTAGCAAGAACCACATCCACAATTTACAGGATATATGGGCTTACGTAAAAGTTTCCTCACCTTGTTCTTTCATATTCCCGAAACAAGCTATGCCAAAGCTACAGAACTTCAAAGCAGCTACAAGTTTAAAAGTGGGGATGTTGGCTTTCTTTTTTTTTTTTTTCTTTTCTTTTTTTTGTCATTGCAGTTTCTTTTGTTTGTTTGTGGCTTTTTTAAGATATTAGCACAAGCAACTCAAGGATTGAAAATATGGCCCTTTACTTCACGGAATGGAAACAAGACCTAGTCGGAATAGTCTTAGGAGTCATGATCCCACACTCCATTCCCAGTTTGAGCACCAGTTTACTTGGAACCTTGAGAAAGCTGCTCAACATCTGTGTGGATGCACTTGACACTCTTAACAAAAAAAGGACACCAAAAATACTGCCTAAACATGAGTTTTATGCTTGTGTATTTATTTCCCATTCAGAATCTAGAGTCTTATATAACTAAAAAAAGCTCATCCCAGCCAGCACCAATTGCTACTCTGATTTTGTCTTGGGCTCTCCATGCAGGACTTAGTGACCATCTGGATCCTAAGGATTCAAAGAACTTGCCCGTATTCACTCTTATGCTGCTGCTGCATTTTGGAAAGAGAATTACTCCTGCTTTCCAACAAAAAATTTTCCTGGTTGTTCACATTAAATTGCAAGACAAGCATGAAATTTGGTACTCGCAGATTCAGAAGAATTCCCCCATTTTTCCCTGAACAACTCCCTTTAAATTGCTGCTGAACCCAGCAAATCCACGAGAGTTTTCAATTTGGCTCACCAGTGTAATTGCAAGGTTAACCTCTGGTGGCCAAGGAAGCTGCTCACATTCAGCAATGAAGAGCAGAAAATGTTAAATACCATTCACTGGCCACAGCCTGCAGTTAATACACAATATTTAAACAACACAATGGCATGGCCCTTGCCAGTAATGTAAAAACACAGTGGAGTAGAGCCAGAATGGCACAATCTGCCTGTCTGAGTCATGCTTGGCACTGTGTGCTGGAGGGGCAGGCTTTAGCTGCCCACAGTGTAACTGTACCCTCCAGCTAGTTTACAATAAAACATTAAAATATATTAAAAAAGGGGGTGAGGGGTGGTGGTAAAAGCATGAGAAATCCCCTCTAATAGTTAAAATATTTTAAAACTGAAGTACAAAAGTTCCACTTTGGAAGAAGGCTCTGGATTTCATTACAGACTGCACATTATGATCTTAAACAAGAAAACAAACTGACTTTGCTTTGTAATATTCCAAAGCTTTGTACTGTTCAACTGAAATCGATCTTTTTCCTTCTTTCTACAAGCTTCCGGATTTTTTCATATATTATTTAATTTGATTAAGAGTATATGAATCTGCTGTATTTTCCAATCCTCTTGTGCATGCCTGTTGTTCAGTCACTGAAGTTCCAAATCTTAATTATTAACCCAAATACATCCAATAAACAGATTCTAAATAAGGGTAGATCAGAGTGATGTGCAGTCTAACTTGTGTTTATGGAATAACTGTGCTCTTAGAAAAAGACTCCTTTCTTGCTGAGGCGTAGATGTTATTTTGACTGTTTTGTTGTGTCACAGCAGAGATGAATTAGGCATTTCTGCGTTCATCTGCACCCTAAAGCAGCTGAAGTCCCCTGTGATGTCATCAGAAAGTTGTTTGTTTTATTCTCATACAAAGGAGAAGAATTTGTTACGACATCATGAGAAGAGAATAAACTGTACTTTGTGCTATAAGGAATCTTCTGCTACTTTCTGTTATCTCTGCACCAACGTGCAGAAATCCTCACTGACAAAACGACAGCAACTCTAAGTCAACAAACAGAGATGCACAGCATTCCTAATACTATTCAAAACAAAGCAGGAAAGAATGAGCTATTCAGTGCTCTGAAATTAAAGATCTGCAAGATGTAAGTTCCTTTTTAATTTTTAAATAAAACATCCTTTGAACTTCTAAATCCCATTCAAGGGGACTCTGACCTTTATCCAAGACCAGCTACTGTGCTAACACTTTGGATGCATATAGAGGAAAAAATACGGACAAAAGGTACCGGAAAAGCTTTTACTTACAGGAATGCAGTGTGGCTTAATCTTTTTGTTTTTAAGGTGCAGTGATTTCAGCATCTACAATGTAACTTCAGGCAGTCTGAAAAGAAACAGGTTAAAATCTCTTTCAGTTATAATTGGTATTTCAGATTTAATTAAAAATTAAACTTTCATAATGTTTCACCATCCAAAGCAATGCATTATCAGTCAAGCGTAGCCTTTTTTTTTTTGTTAAAAGAAGCTCTTCCCAGAGTAGTTTGCAATGAAAGAAAAGGCGAAAAAGGCAATTGAGAGTAGCAAAATATATTTCTTCAGCAAAAGATCTCTGAATAATTTGGAAAGAAGCCTTCTGCCACTTAATTTTAACAATCAACCTTATACTAATTAAAAAAAACCCCACAATTAAAAAAGACAGAAAAACACCACCACATACCAAAGACTGTGAGGATAAAAATGTTAATTTCAGCAAAACAAGGACATTGCTAGGACCAGAACATACGCACCAAAAGGGAAAATATGGTTTTACATAATGCCAGCCAACAACATTTTTTACAAATTCATTCTACAGTATGCAGCACTTTCAGACTGTTGCATGGAGGAGCAAGAGAGAAAGACAAGTTCAAAAAAGAGGAAAGCTGTTTTTAAAGTGTATAAGGCAAAAGGTCCCTTGCAACCTTTTGTTAAGGATATGAAATAGCTCATCTATAAAACTGCATGGTTTCTTATCATGTAAAATAAATGTCACATTACTGTGCAAAACAGATGATTAAGAAGTGGTAGCTGTAGACACAGCATTTGAACAGATGCAAAAAAAAAAATTTTTTTTCAAAATGCAGTTGAAATAGTTGAAATGACAATAAAACTCCAGGGGTTGTTTCATAAATATGAGTTTAAATGTTAGTCTGGAGTTTAAAACCTGTGGTTTTAATTATATCTAATTATAAAGGCTCCAAAACCAGGAAAATGAGAAAAACAAAAAAATATTAATAATAAATTAAAACAATTTTGCAATAAGTTGTCAGGATTTGGCCTCGTAATAACAAACCATACAGCAATATACACAGACACATAGAACGTACCAATGACTCATTAAAGGAACAAATCAAAACTTCATTAAATTTTATTTTTAAAAGGTGACAGCAGAATTTTCCTAATTTACTCCATTCAAAGTCAAAGCTATTCTCCTCACCAGCAGCACACTCACAGAGACGGTCAAATAAATCCTGGATGCAAATCTAATGCTGTTTTTAAGTGTACCACGGGCTGGGAGCAATTCCTAAGTGCAATTTTACTTTGTTCTCCCATAAGTAAAAATCCAATTCCTCAGATGTCAGTGTTACCTAAGGCTTCTCAATCCATCCTCACGGATGTTTAACACGAAACACACCGTATCAGACAATATACTGTCACACAAATGTGTTCATACACACACCAATACCACAAACAAAAATGAGCTCACAAACTTATTTGTAGGTTTAACTTTTCCACTCTTGCAGGATCAAAAGTACTGGACAGCAGGAGGCAAAGCAGAGAGCATGGAAGAGGACAGCACAGGAAGAATCAGAAACAATTCTTGAGCATTTGAATGAACAAGAGCCCCCTGATAGAGGAACTAAGATGATGCTGCCACAAGATAACCTCAATAGGCTTAGATGAAATTTTTCCTGAAGGTACCATCTGACACCCATGTTCCTCTTCCTTTAGACAGCCTTATATCAAACAACTTTCTTTCTCCTGATTGACATCTAATAAGGTAGACATATAGTGAAGAATACCAGGCAAAAAATTGGTAAGTTCAGCAGCAGCAGGTGCCAGCATAACTGCCACATAACCGATAACAGTTTCAGCCTCTGAACTTCCATTTCTTTCACTTTCTTCCCATTCCAAATTTAGCCCTTTTCTAACATCTTCAGGACTGTAATGCTGGCTTGTTGGCAGGGAGGGAGAGGGGCACCAGTATTTAAAATCCAAAGCTATTTCTTCTAATGAATGCAGTGAAAAACTGACCTCAACTGAGAAAACAAAGAGCATTCACTGAGGGTGAAATGTATCCCTGTGTAGAGAGCCAGCATAGAGACTGCACCACTGAAGCCCTATTCCGATGACCTAAATAGGAATAAATTGGTGCATGGACTTCACCACAGCGAATTTTGTCCAAAATCCTCATTTTCTTGTAGAGAACGAGGAAACACATGGCCCTCTCTTGTCAAAGCACAAAGGCATAGCACCTCCTTCCCATGCTGGGCACAATCCTGATAATTGCTCTTCAGTGTATCTTTCTAGCGGTTTAAACCTGAAGTCTTTGGTGATTTGCCCGCGTTCTTCTGACTGGAAAGGGAAAGGAGGGAACACAACATTTGGCATTACTCTCAATTAGCCCGAGGGCACAGTGCCGGCAGGTAAAGTGGCCCCTCTCCTCAAGGCAGGTGTAATTAGCACACATTGTGATTCTTCTGATACAAGAAATGGAGGCTCAGAAAAAGCCCACTTATGAGCTTAACACCTGTGGGGCAGGGGGCCATGATTGCTGAGTGAAAGCTATTCCCTTGTGGAAAGAAAGACATGGCTCAAGAACAGCCAATGAACTTCTGCTCGAGAGAAGCCCAAGAGCCGGAATTGCAAGAATGAGGAATATGGCAGGCCAGGAACGAGGAATATGAGTAAAGTGCTAACAATAGAGCAAGCATCACCTCTTAGCAAAGGCATTAAAAACAAGTATCAGAAGGTAACAGGTTTCACTGCTTTCTTACGATTCTTTCTTGCCATAAAGATTATGCAGAGTCTGAAAAAGAGTGAGAGGAAAGCTCCCAACTCTACGATGACAGAAGTTCATTAGCAATATTCCATGACCTGCATGAGCCCCTGACTCCACTTTGTCTGACTCATGTTTATGGTCTAATTCTCCACTTTGATAAGAATCAGATTCATTCAATCTAAAAATTAAAGAGAAAGAAAAGAAGTCTAATTTGTTATCGGAAAACAGATAACATTTCAGAAGATGTCAGCCTTCTGCAAACTCCTAGCCATAAGGAAGTCCATATCTGTAAGGCTTTGATTTTCCTTGAGTACCTTAAGGCAGCTGGAGCAAGTCAGTTAGAGTCATATATAGCTGATTAATTATGAGGAGAAGGAAGACTAGAGGAGAATACAGTACGCAACACTTTTTGATATATTTAGTAATTTCTAGATACAGAAATAACAACCTCAGTCAATTAATCTTTTTAAAGTTCTCTTCTTGAACTGGAAATCAACGATGAAGGCACTGCCACAAGTAACTACTCAAAGAAGGTAAAATACTTATGTCCTTACTCAAGAAAAAAAACCCATTGATAATATTAAGGAACTTGTCTTCAACAACCAGGGAATGAGGGAAAGGGAGGGCACTGGATGATAAATGGGCACACACAAACAAAAAACTAAGCCCTTTACCTTCAAGAGAATATTCAAAAATACTCACAGGCCAGATAAGATAATCCAACTTCAGAATCTGAAGTATTACTTAGGATATGGCACAGAATAATTGTGTCAGAGAAAAAAAAAAAAAAAAGAAAGCAAATTGTACAGGCTCCTCATCTAACAGCAAATATACAAACTCTGAAATTGGAACCAGTATAGGCACACCAGAACAATGCTCTGTTCAGGTTCACTGGTAAAACAAAAGAACAGATCTTATTAACACAGGCAAAGCATTACTTTACTGCTTTTTGTAGGTGAAGGCACTGTAGTTAATATTAGTTCTCTATAAACAGCTTTATTTTTGTAATCTGTCCCTTGTCCTGAGTAGACAGAATAAAAAAAAAAGAAAGTAATGCCAGTGCCTGAAAAATCCTCCCAACAAGTTTGAATTGGAGCTCTTACTACACTTTAAAAAATATGCAGGAATTTAGGTTATTTCCAGTTCTGCCTTCAAACTCATAGCCATCTGTGGCTCAAACCAGGGCTGCTGATAGGAGAAACCTGGGGGCTTTGTAATTTGGCAAAATGGGAGCAGAGGACAACCTACAGCATTGTGCTGGGATCAAGGGTTCCTCCCACTGCAGGAATGGACAACAGGAGAATGAAGGTGTCTTTGTCAAAATGGTAAAAGTCCGTCTGTTATTGATTCACTGCAAAGATGAGCACCCACAGAGATTTTGTCTTCCTAATGGCACTCGTCCGTTGAGTTTACTTTCCCAGTGAAGATGACATCCACTACAAATTTTAATTTTCAAACCAGGCATGGTTTCAGCTAGAAAAGCATTTTAATCACAAAAAAGGTGTGTTTTTGTTGACAATTCACACACACTCCACATCCCCCAATAGTATTTGAACTATTTTTGTTCAGGTATGATAAAACCTGCCTTTGGGCGAAGACTAAGACTCCTTGAAGTCTCAGTTTCAGAAAGTTAGAGACAATCAACTGTGTAAAAGCTGCTATACATAATCCATTCTAATGGTCACTTGGAAGCAGGTACTGGATGCAATTTCACCACAAGAGCCCTCAAACCTGTTAAATATGTTGGATCCCTCAGCAGCACAGTTCACTCCCCTCATTTACTTCTGCTATCAGAGTAAGCAACAAGCACTTGAGAAGCCCAGCTGTGAAAGCACATGAGAAGCTGAACTTCTCAACCCACAGAAGAGATGGTCTCTATAACTGCACTTAGGATCTGACCAGAACTCCGAATGTTTAGGAGTTTAATGTGTAGTTCTGCTATAGTTAGGTGGGACCCAGCATCCTTCTAAATACCTCTTGAAGCTTTCCTCCTACGCAGGGGCGATGATGGTAATCAAGTTGGCTGCTGAAAACCATGATATTCCTTATTCCAACTGTTTTCTTGCACAAGCTGTCCCTAGATCCTGTTTATGTTCCCAAGGAACAGGAACAGTGACAGCATGCAGCTTTCACGAGGCCTTGCCCAAACAATTCTTTCTCTAAAGATACAGTTTTTTTGTGAAGCAGCTCCGAAGCTGATATTCACTGAGCATCACTTGGAATACAGCTTGAAGACTTTACTTATGCCCTTTACAAGCTATTGTAGCATATAAGCTTCTCCTGCTTCTTTTCAAGGTTCATAATGCTTTGATCTTCACAGCCTCACTGCTCCTGCTGAATGGTATCATCTCCCATGGCTCATATTATCTTTAGTGCATAAAATGATAATACCTGTTAAGAAGCAGGCTCTATCACATAATCACAGCAGAACCTTCACATTTATTCTGGTTTAACAGAGAAACTTACATCAATAAATGTTTCATTGTGATGGGTATTTCACTGTGGTGACAAACTGGGCGGATAAAGGAAATGTGGTGGATATAATTTGTTTGGATTTTAGCAAGGCCTTTGACACAGTACCACACAGGAAGCTCATAGAGGCACTAGAGAATTATGGTCTGAATACTATTACAATAAGGTGGATAGAAACTGTCTGACAGATAGGAAGCAATGAGTTATTAATCAATGGCATTACAAAAGAATAGAAAGAAGAATCTACTCTGATGCTGAGCAATAGGTGCTAGGATTGTTATCACTACATAGATTCATTAAGGATGAGAAAAAGAATGTTAATATTGACAGCATCCAAAACAGAGGATTCAGAAAAAAGAAATTTATCAAATGTCAAAGGTATCAAAATTGCAAGATCCAAATAATGGACATGTGCATGAGACAGAACAATGTGGTATTTATTAGGTCTTAAAATGTAAAAAAAAATTATCAAAAACCATTACAGAATTTTGTTTCAAACTCCGAAGATTCTCACTGTGTTTGCTTGACTTCATCATGTTACTATGTACTGGTATGGACTAGTTGTGAAATTGTCTCCCTTGGAAAGTAAAATAAAATAATATATTTCAGTCACTGTGGTAAGACACAATCACCTGGCCTATTTTCCTAGAACATCAGTACTAATGATTAAAATTTTAAAGTTTAGAGTAATCACATATGACATCCTTAGATTCTTTTTTGGAAACAGGGTACTCTTTCAGTTGCAGTTCCTGAATTTCCACTGCCCCGCACAGCTAAAGACATTCTATTGCTGGTTTCTAGTACAGAGATGCTACTGAGCTATCCTCACAGAGACACTGTGTACACTCAAAGTTTAATGGGTACTACCCCTCCACTTCCTTCACAGATCTGCTCCCCAAAAAATTCAGCCTGACTCTTACCTGTGAAAGGGCAAGACAGAAGAGGTCAAAGTGACAAACCTTTGCTTGGAAGTCTAGATATCACTAAGTGTTGAGCAATTAAACATAGCAGTTGACTACTTCCAGGATAAACTCATCAATATCAGCAGCATGTGAAGTTCACTCCATCTTGCCTCTTTCCTTGTGTGGAGAACACACCCCCAGCACCACAGCCTCTGCTTACTTATGCCACTTGAAGAATAAGGCCAAAATAACTTTTAACGCTCTCTTTCTTGAGACTGCAAAAGTGAGTGAGTGAGTGGTATGAATTTGTGGGTCTCAGGTCAGAGAAGTGGAAAGAGTCAGAGGTGGCAATATCCACTTCAGGTCTCTGGAGCAGCAAGTGCAAGTGTGGTTTCTGTGGCTCTGATAGACTTTAGATGGACAGAAGACCCATCAATGTTAGGCTGCCCTAAGCAGAAGGCTCAACTTCACAGGCATATCTTGGGAGGACCCTTGGGATTCTGATGTGTAAGAAGGGGCATGCTATCTTTTAAGAGTAAATAAAATTAATTAAAAGCAAAGTCAGGACTACAGGCTAAGTTTGGACTTCTTACAAGCAGGTGTGTCACAAGCGGTATCAGGACTCTCCCAGATTACACATAGGCAGATTTTATTCCACCATATGCAGAAGCATAAATCAATGCAGTCTTTTAGTTCAGCACATTATTTATGCTTTTGCCAGAAGGCCATTAACCTGAAGCCCAAAACCAGCTCCATCTTGCACAATGTCATGCACAAACCATGCCCAGAAGTTTCACATTATTTCAGTTTATGCAACTACCACATTAAGCTCAAGGCCCAACGAGGATACTGAACAATATCTTATTGTACAGGCTATTGAGATTCAATATTACAGGGACAATGCTACCACCCCCCTCCAATTTCATTCATCTCAGAAAACTTTGCAAATTTAATTCCAGACAACTTTGAGACCTTTGGACTGTACTGCAAATCTGCTGCTTAAACTTTCAATGTAACATTGATGCAAGCTCTCAAATATCTCCCAATAAAGTCCATATATGTAATTCTTGTTTAATTAGACATCACCCTACAAGAAGAGAAATTCAAACCCAGCTGGAACTATATAAAAGTTCAGGGAAGTTCAGTTCCTGCACTGTGATTTGGCAAAGCTCTATTGTAATTATTTCCCCAGAAACAATGCAGAAAAAAAGAAAAGAGAATATATCAGCAATGATTTGAACTGATCACTGTGTCAGGACAGGAAATATTATCTGGAAGAAAAAAGGAGAAAACAATCTTCCATTTAGTTTCAATATTAGTAAAAACAAGAAAAATATTCTTATACTGTCAGCCACATCCTGCAAAATCTAGGTAATAAAGCAACAGCATAATGACTAGATAAGTTTAAAATGGATTTTTAAAAATAATTGCTACTATTTTCTGAAGACAAAGTATATGTAAATAGATTGCAGGAGTGGATTCAGAGACCTCACCATCCTGTTGGCCTGGTCCAATACAAATGATATTTCTAGTTATTCCAGGGACCTTGAGATATAGAATGCACACACCTAAATCTATGTAATATTTATCTTCGCTTCAGATACTTAAGATGAGGAGTACATGGTATGAGCTCAGGTTCATGGGGCTTTTGCAACAATTGAATTGAAGTTTCAAGACCAAAATTCACTCTGGCTTCCTTTGCCCTACAAAAACTCAAAACACACCTAACATACAACAGATCATTGTTATTAGGAAAAAAAAAAAAAAAAAAAGGTTGGGTATTCGACATTTTCCATAATCTGTGTTTAAATAGATGAGATCTAATGTATCCTCCTGGTGGTCAATCAAACTACAGAATTAAAACTGATATGTAATTTTTTAGCAGTAAAAAAATTCTAACAAAAACCCAAGTACAGAAAAACATAAAATTAAGTTCCATCATGTTAACACTAACACTGGGCAATGTCTACAAGACCATATGCTAATTGCATTCCAGGTGAAAGAAGACGAGAAGTTCAGCTACGCAAATGGTAACTAAATTTCTAATAAAATAACAACTTCAATCTTTTTCAAGTCTTTTCCAAAATACCAGAAGTGATTAGAACACATTATGGACCAGTCACTTGCCAAGTTTCATGTTTGAAATCAAAGCTGTTTTAAAATTTCCTGAACAACAAAAAAAGCATTTTAAAACTGGTAACATTCAGTCATGGTGATATAAGCAAATACCAGCCAATCTGAATTTTGGAACATTCTTGATCTAATGCCTTTATGTTGCAACGAAGCCCAGAAAAATATTTCAGGCCCAATTGCTGAGACAGTGAAAATAATATTCATAAATAAAAAAGGATCATTTACATATTATACAACTAAAGTTTTTATTTCTTCAATATATGTTGAAAGAATTAAAAGGATAGATCCTTCAGGACCTCTGTTGTCATAACTGAGATACATCTTCCTTTACCACATTTACCAAAGATGAACCCACCTGTAATTTGTATGTAAGAGCTAAAACACTTCTTTTTTCCCTCCTCTGCACCTCCCACAGAAAGAACTCAGCACTCTTCAAGCATTTTCTCTACAAATAACTATAAAAAGGAAGTGGGTCTATCAGGGAGGAACTGCTTAGTTTCTTTGCATGTGCTAAGGAACTCTTTAAGAATCAATGCAGGCCAGCACCATCTCATGCACCGCTGTCCTCCTGCCCCATTAAACAAATGCATAAGGAGCAAAATTTGAACCTGTACCTTCCACAGTAAAAGCACTTGTGAAATACATGAAACCTGCCAGGATACAAAACACCAACTGCTATTCCACTCCGTGCTACCTTTTTAAAGATTGCTGGCTATTTATTTAATGCAAGCAAGCAAAAGAATGAAATATGATAAGAAGCCAAAATTTAGGGCAATAGTTTACAATAAAAAGAACAACATTCTAGGAGTCACATGTGCCTATAAATTCTCATTATGCATCTGTGTGTACTAATAGAGACTATGATATAAAATACCATATTATTTACCATCAAGTGAATGGAGTTTGGTTTCAATTACGTGTAGTCAACTGTCCCTATAATCAGTTGGTACAATAACAGGGCTAAAATTTCCAAGCAAATTCAGTCTTTCCTCCTTGAATCTCAAAATGCTTTAGAAACATGCTTTCTTTTCCATTAAGAGATCCAGTGATGCCAACAACAGATACATTATTCCCCCAGCAGATCTGGAGATGCTGGAGCAGAACTCTGAAGTCCAGCTGCCAGATCTTCTGCTGTAGCCATCTGACACAAAATTCTCTCTCATTTCTCTCCTTTAGCTGAAGTTTTTACTCTTTAACAATGCCCTATGACATTAATGTCTCTATATTTTCTGACTGACTGAGCCTCATATTTGGGCAAGAAAGCAACTTTCCACTTCCTGAGCTATAACTGAAACCAGCCTAGGGTTTTCTGTAGTCACCGATCTCCTTTCAGTCCTCATTGACAGGAAGTCTGCATTAAATATACTGCAATAAATAACCAGTACAGTAGGGCCCTAGTGTTCACAGAAACAAATAAATATATCTCTAATGTGAATTACAGGAGAAAAGTTGTATTTTCCTTAGTTCTAGGCCACATTAAATTCAAAAGAAGGAACTACTACACAGCAAATCTGTACAGAATTATTTCCTGACGCGGGCCGCAACAATTTCCTAGCTCTGCAGGCTGCAGAAAATTCCATCTTACATAAGATGTTACCAAGGCCACTAAAACATATTAGCCTATTAAATCTGCATCCTCTTGTTCTTAAAATCCTAACAAAATGTTCCAGACTGCTAACTGTAGGGCTTCTGAAGAGTCATGCATTATCACCATTTCTCTGAAAGCAGGATGACAGTCCACATACCATTAGTGACACTCTTGCTGATGGCCTGAAGAAAACTCATCAGTCACACTGCTCTGGCTCACCTTATTTCCAGTTCCTAAACTACATCTGAAAACAACTTCACCAGCACCACCCCATGCCCCACAAATACAAAACAACAAATCCCCTGCAAAACCAGCTAAAAGCACATTCAAGGTTTAGCTTTGCACTGGAAGCAACCCCAGTTTGTTCCTAAATGGAAAACTACACAAGCTAACCTGAAGGGCAGAGAAGCCTCACATCTATGAATAAAAGAGAACTGTCTCTCATTTCCTAGGATGTCACCCACAGTAAGATGAGTCCATATTGGGAAAAAATAAAGAACCCTATCTTTAAGTTCCTGAAAGTACAGTTTCAATTAGGAAGGGTTCTTAGCTTTGAGCTATCACTGTGCTAAATTTAGAAACGTTCAGGAAAAGCATTACTCTTGGAAGTGATTTAACATACAATCTGTAAACATGTTGCCCTTTTAGGCAAAATGGCAATTGTCTGAAAGCCAGAAGCCAGAAATATTAAAGTGGAAGAGATCTTCAAAGACACTTTGCCACCCAAAAGATTGAAATCTGTGCTTTTTTTGGTTTTCTCTAAAAGAGACTCTGAAAGGACAAAGTAAAGTAGGGATGGGAAAAGAAGATTCAAAAGAATCTTCTGCACTTTTGCTTCGAAGATTTTTGTTTATACACAGATATATATAAAAGCAATGCAGGTGTTGTTTTCTTTTCATAACATTGTAGGCATCTCTGAGGGACAAGATTTGTAGCAATCCCAAGTTTTGTCATGTTTTATGCAAATTTCATGTTTTCATTTTATCAGATATGGCTTATAAAAGAAAACTTAAAATTAACACAGTTCAGGTTACAAGTATAATGCTATCATAGTTTCCTTTACTATTTTTTTATTATAAGGAATCCTTATTTGTCTTTTCTCCAATCCCAATGCAGTTTGAATGCTACAATATTATTTTATTGGAAGGTATCGTGGACAACTTCTGGTTTGGTGGGTGCAGAATACTGGATGATTATAGCTAATATTAAACTTGAAGGAGTTAAGAAGCAGAGTGATTTTCATTCTCCCAGCTGGTCAAAATACTGTTTGTTAATTTTCTAGATGCAAGTCCTTAAATAATGCTTGGGAAAATAAGGGATTGTGAAGAACCAACTATTTGAATATGCAGTGGTAATAGCTAATAATGATTAAGAACTATTTGCTATATGTATTGTTAATGAATGCCAGTCTAGTAAAGGTTTGCTTTTAAGCTTTAAGCTGGCTTGACTTACCAGTCTTCTAAGTACTTGTTTGCTGTAACTGATGCCAACACCCGGCTTCTCACTGCATGGCTCACGTGTTGCATCCCATGATTAAATTAGAAAAGAAGGGAGGGACTGGCTCCAGCATACATTACAGACAGGTGGTAGGAATGAAAAAAGCCTTCAAGCTTCACTTTTTACGAATTTGCCAGAGTATGACCAAAAAAGCACCCCAAGCAAGTAAACTCAAGTAACCTGTTTCTCTTACGGCAAAATTCAGTAAGTCACAGATAGTACAGGAAGAGTTAAACAAATCTCTCCTAATTTTCCAGATATTTTATTAATGGGAATGTAGTGTTCAGGTAAACCTTTCAATCCCACAGATGATCTTAGGCCTCCTTTCTTCAAGCTGCACAGTCCATACCCAAACTGTCCTTGAATCAGAAAAACATTTTCACCTGCATTATTCAATCAGCAGAACCTGCCTAAATCTTTCAGTATGAATCATTATCAAAGCGAATGACAGCGTATCTTCAGAAAATATTGACAGCCTGTTTACCACTGCCTTCTACCTTCTCAGTATTTAGCAGTAAAGAACCCTGTGATCCTCTGTCAGAAATCTGAAAATTACCCTCATCCCACACAGAGATCGATTCAATCAATCAGTATTTTCTTACTGCATAAAGAGACAAGTGGTTTGCCAAAGGTCATAGAGCAAATCATTGGTTGAGCCTGGAATAACTAAAGATATCCTGTCTCTGGACACCAGCTTTTTCTCTTGGTCTTCTTAAGGGTAGAATTGTGCTGCCTGAATACAGCCTCTCACTAATACTCTTAATTTACCAATTTCAACCAGATTTGCTAGAGGGTTATCACCCTGAATAAAAAGGCTGATGCCTATAAACTTGATAAATCTTTAAAAAATAAGAAAATAAGCAGTGGCAGAGGGAGACACTATTCATTTCTCCCACACAGAACCAACAGTACAAGTTCATAACTTAAACACCACAGAACTGGATTTATAAACACCTCAGAACCCAGGAAACACTTCAGTGAGAGGTCACACCTTCATAGTCAAGAAGTCAGTCAAGCATAACACTGTTTCCAGAAAATTACTGGAAGTGTATTCTTCTCCTCCAATCCAACATTCAGTAGTCCTGGTAAAAATGAACCTTATGGGAAGTAGGCCTCTTATTACCTTCTTGAGGTGGAACAAATATTATATATCACCAAGAAACATCATTATGCATAAAAAATATATTTTTAGAGGAATCTCCTAATATTTTGGCTACCTAGTAACTTTTACCTACAAATATCTTAAGATGTCCAGAATATCTATCTGATTCCAAAGTAAGGGGAAAAGTTAATTTCTACATTATTTCACTTCCTGCAACTTCAAACCAGTCTGCTTCTGGCTTCAGAAATCACATAACTATGTCAGTAGTGCAAGGCACATTCTGATGTGACCATCACAAGGGAAAGGTTAAATAAGTGACTTTAGTTCATAAAGCCATTCATTAGTACATAAATTGTTTGAGGTGGGAGAAGGATTCACCATAATCTGACAGCATTAATGAATTGGTTAATAATGAGCTGGATGTGGGCTCAATCAGCAAAAAAATTTTCCCATGGAAAAGGCAGCACAGACAAGAGATTCTCTTATAAACATCACAGATGGTCACAGAAACCTAGGCTCCAGCTCCTGCATCAAAGACTAACTGCTGCTGAGCAGTGGAGGAGGAATAATGCAGCCACTGTAAGAGAATGGACAGGGTAGAACACACCATGGTCTGCAAGAGAGGAGGTGCCCCAGGATTGAAATGCAGCCCTGGAAGCTACCAAATTTTGAGTGGGGGTCTAAAAGAGTAGACTGGGAGTGAATCTGTAGTGTCCTTTTCATATTTTATGAGATTTTTTGCTTATTTCTGTAGGAAAAACAGGCTATGTGAAATAACAGTTTGACTTCTGTGTTGCCTCTTTTAGGCATCATCAACCATTTCAGGGTGTTGTTGCAAAAGACAAGCCTAAAAATAATTTTTCTTCTCTGACAAGCAGTATGATTGCTCCATTAGCCAATACCACCACTTTTCCAGAAATTGTCAGTAAAATGGCAACTGATACCTACATTGGAAATAACTGCAATAGCTCAGGTGATGCAGTGTGACAGCAATGTGTGAATGCGGACTACTGTGCACACCAAACTTCACTTTCCACTTCCATACTTCTTTTCTTTTCCTTCCTAATCATGTGACTCAAAGGATTGTAATGTAGCAACCCCTAACCAATGTCAACACATTTATACCTTAATCAAACTTACACCATGTGCTTCAAGATGCCTAAAAAATTGGAAATTAAAAAGAAAGAACCAGTCCTTTCGAGGGCTTCTGCCTTTTCCACTTGCACTCTGGAAGAGTACCATGTGGTCACCCCTTTTGACTGAAGTATCTGCAGACAGTTTTCCTCTCTGCTTATTTTGTTACTGAGACCAAAATTCTGGCACATAATCCCATAGTTCCTGTTTACACCCAATACTGCAGTGCTTAAGCATTTCATCACAGAAGAAACTGCTGGCCTTCCATGCAGTGGTGAACTGAAAGGTTCTGAAAAGTGTAAGCATGGACAGAGCAAGGTATTCCAACCACACTGGAGAACACCCTCCATTATCTGAACAGTTTCTTTTCATCTTTCCTGAGCCAGAACACGAACATCACCTGTGGATTAACACTCAAAACATCTTTTCCTGGAAAGCAGTGTTTCTGAAAACATCTTGCTGTGCCACAATTTCTTACAGACTCAACACACAGGTAGTCATGACACACCCTCTTTCTGCGATTTTTGTTTCCCATAATTAAGCTCTGTAATAATTTGGGTAGCACTGGTAAAAGAGTGAAGAAAAAAATGATATAATACCTCCTGCACTAGCAGGATAACATTAACTTAATCCTTGGGCCAAATGAAATTTTAAAAAAGTATCTAAATATCCCCAACTAGTACACAAGTTCAGTATTTTATATGAGCGTGAAGTCGGTGGCTCAGGTCCCTCTGTTTTCATTTTCTCCTGTGCTCTACTTTACATCCCAACTGTGACTGCATTCAGCAGCACACATGAGTGATTTCCAAATCATCAGCTCATATTTAGTCCCTATTTTCAACTGCACACTAGAGACCTGCACCTATTCCACAAATAGAAAAAATCCTAATGCTTTCCCCTAGGCTCCTGCTTAGGATTTCATTATTAATTATATTTGAAGGTTATACAGTTAAAATACTAACTTTTTTATTTGAACATTTATATTAAGCTGCTGAGATTTCTAGCAGCTTAGCAGCATTATTTCTGTATAAGAAAATAAGCCTCTTAAATTCTGCACGCAGGCCTCTCGTCTAAAATGAAGATTTTAGAAAGGCACTGAAAGGTAACACTGAGTTAATGATGCTTTTTAGACTGAGACCTCCAAGACTGATCCCACAGAACTCTATCACTTATGCACCCCCTTGACCTCAAGCCCTTTCACCTGCTCTGCCAACAGTGTCTGAATACAGATAAAGTTTAGCAAAAAGTTACTTCCAGAAGATGTCTCTGAGATTCATTGCTAGTTGCAATTCATTACATGGATTTTCTATTTCCAATGCAATAAGAACTTTAAATATTTGGTAGCAAATCCCAGAAGACTGTATTTAACTATTTTCTCTAGAGATAATCAAGGTTAGGCACAAGAGTCATCCTTCAGGAATGATGCATATTATGGATAATATCATGGAAATTTTTTTGCAACGTGGATTTTGGCAGACAGACCATATGACCTCAGCAAGAAAAGGTCAATGCCAACCAACTCCTATTTCACAACACAGTCTGAAACTCCCAAATTTTCGATAACTGGCCAAATTTTGATTTTCGATATAAGCTAGAGTAAATCCACAATGCTGAGACTTGTACAAAAATCCAGGATTATTTCTTATTTATGACTGTGTAAGACAAAAGAATTTGTTTCATTCAGCCAATTTAATTCCTAGTCTTCTTTTTTAACCAATGGATATAAGCCAAGAATTAGATACTTAATGAGTCAAATGCTGAAAAAAATCTAAACAAAATTGTATCTGCAAAGAATGGACACAGGTTTTCTTCAGATACATATTTTATATTTATTAGTGACAACAAGATAAGTACCATCTTTCCCTATGTCAGAGACTGAATTCTAACACATTAATTTTTTTTTTTTTTTACATCCTGGTACAACTCAACTAGATTTTTGCTCTTAGAACTTTTTGCCCATGCTTTTGATTGTGATGTACAAAAAGGCTCGTTTTCCTAGGTCAACTTCAGATTTCACAGCTGGACCTATCTACTTACAGATCTGTACAATCTCATGAAGAGTTTCCATCGTTCGCTTCTTCTCTTTAAAGAATTCTTGCTGGTTTGCAGCACTGAAGGTGCTCCCTGATCACCATGGCCAGCTACAAACCCAAAAGTATCCCAATGGCATTGCTTTTAAGATGACAGCACCAAAAAAGCACCCAACCTCTTTGGAAAATGAAAGGGCCTTCAAAAGGAGTTGACCCTCGTACCTTGATAAATGACAGTATACAGATACACCAAACCATGCTCTTTTCACAAGATCACAGCATGCCTTGTACCAGGTGACAGAGTCAAAGCAAAGGTTGCACCATTATAACTACGCAGCAGTTACAACTGTATTACAGTCTGGAAATCCATCTCTTGAAAAATATTACTGGAAGCATTAAATAAAATACACTTCGTATACCTAGAGCTTGTTATAATCACCCAAACTCTCTACAAATACCAACTGATGACAGCTAATTATAAATGAAATATTCAATGTTTAAACCTTAAAGCACCGCAAGAAAACACTGCATTTAAATCCCATTAAACGAAATGTATACAAAAGCTTTGATCAATTTTTCTCCGTGTAAAAATAACAAGGAAGAGAACAGATGAGTTAAATAAAAATTTTAACAAAATTCTTTTCAAATTTAAGTCGTGCAAGAACACTAAGGGACAGCAGGGTGCTCCCTCTAAGCAAGGCAGAGTACAACACAATTTTTAATCAAAGGCACAAAATGGTGGGACTTGTCCTAGCTTTCTCTTGTCTTTTGAAAGGAGCCATACACATGCCTTGTGTCTCTTAACACTGTCAGGAAGCTGCCTGAGGACAGCCTAAGTTTCAGCATAACTTGCAGAGACTCCATCTCGTGTGCCAAGTTCCAGCCTGGAGTGAATTTTTAACAGTAGAGTTATAAACCCGTGAAAATGGGGGCTCTCAGCTGAACTGCCGACAAACCCTTCACTGCGTGGTGCACACGGCGCCAATAATAGGCAAAACTGCCCCTCTTTATAGCATGCAAAAAGGCTGGAATTCAGCTGTTATCAGGCATAATAATAAACTTCTGCTAGGGACTCAGGCTCTCAGCCTCAGATTTACATTCCCTCTGTCACTAAGAGTTTTTAAGTTAAACAATTTTACATGAAAATGCAGTACACAGCATTTATATTACTGATGGCATTTGTTCCAACTGCTCTTGTGCTAAAATGCTGTGCAACTTTCCTCCTGCTCTCCACCTCCTCCTCCCCATCCTGAGACACAGGAACTGGGGATCGACCACTCCTTCTACTCTTGGGCAGGGCCTCATAAAAAAAATAAAATATCCCTCCAGACTGCCTTCTTGCTGCGCTCATCAAGCCACTCCAAGAAGGAGGGAAAAAAAAAAAACCAAACCAGCAGCAAAAAAGCTGTAGGTTCAAAGTTTCCTCCTGCTAAAGAGCTGAGGTCAGATATGGAAAAACTAGGGAAAAAAAAAAAAGGAGGCTTGCTTCTCACGCAACAGACATGAGGGAAAAAATTCCCATCTGGTCTAGAGGATGTAAAAGATCTTATAGAGTTGTCACCAAAGTTGCCCCCAGTCACTAGAACAGAGATCAGCTATTCAGACAAGTTCTTAAGCACAACTCTGCACTCTTTTGAAGTTTCCTTTTCTCCAGAAAACTATCCTACACTCCCCCTAAGGAACAGAATTACATCAGTGACCACCAAGTTTAAATTTATCTGCCCAACGTCTATATTTTACTTTTTAATCCATCTCTCAGGAACAGCTTTTAACGCATTTGGATTTTTTTTTCTGTCATAAAATATTCTATTTATTTCCCAGCAGCTGGTGTCAAAAAAGTTGTTGTTTTCTTTAAATATTACTCTTAAATAAATAAAATCTGTTTTCATATCATGTAAAATTAGTTTTGCCTGCTGTGAGTTTGTGGCATTACGAAGAGATCATTTTTCCTATGAATTATTCAAAATTAGGATAAAAATGGAGAATAAAAAGATGATGGACAATAGCACGCCATTCATTTTGTCTAAATGCTGCAGTCATACTAATAGGTCACTATCTGCAGCACAGATGAAACACTTTTTCTTTGTCAAATGTAGCCACTAACTTTAATTTAGTATTTCAGAGAGAGGTACTGAAAGAGATTCATTTCATTCCTGTGTCCCCCTGTGACTTATCTGCTAGGGCAAGTAACAGACATGTCTTTTTTTGCCAGCAAGATATCAGTATTTTGGACAACAAGTTTTTGCTTGCTTGTCATCTGTTCCATGGCTTGACTACTCCTTGATGGCCTTTAAGTCTTTTTTTTCCTTTTTTTTTTTAACCTATTCTTTGTTTAAACCTCTGGTTTGACAGTGTCTCTCTGTCTTTTACGAAAAACTATTAGAATTGTTAACATTTCCTCTGGAGTCTTCATATTACCCTGTCTTTCAGAACTGCTGTAACTGCACAGCTGTAATTATTCTCACTTTGAATTCTGACTGTCATATTTGGAAGGGGATGAAGGGTGGGATTTTAATAAATCATTCAGGCTCCCCAAGGCATATAGTATCTTGCCAAATCTTCTGAGAACTTTTAAGGGAAGGGCTTATGGACTGAATGTATAGATAAACTAAGATATAAAATGCCTTTTTTATCAAGAAGAATGAGAAAACAATAATAAATTTGTGGGTAAGAAAACTCAGTTAAAAAATTAGTTTAAAAATGCTATTTCAATTGGTTTATCACTAAGATCTTCCTTACAAAGGCTTGAAAGCAGAATGCTTTTATGAGGCTTCAGAATACAGCTCCTGAGTAAAATAAGTCTACTCTAGAAGAGTAGATTTGAGACTCGTGAATTTCATCTATCATTAGAACACAAATCAGTTACATTCTATGTTAACTTCTACAATCTATACGTTATGGTAATTAAAATATTTCTATCACAATAATGCCTGGAGTCAGATCAGAAACAACAATCCCTTGTACAGTACAGAAAGAGGGATTCCCTACCCAATATTTTTAACACAATATTCTCCAGAAACACTAGTCATCCTTTGAGCGAGAAAAAGTTTCAATGTTCAGGAAGAAAGTGAGGATTTTTTGAGAGAGAAAGAGACTGTGTAGGGGTTTTTTTTAATAATCAGAGTGAATCCCCCTCAGAATACAACTGAAATGGATTTAAATGAAAATTCTGGACCTGGAGATTGAAATCCTGGACTGTTTTCTCTGACCAGTATCATAAAAAGTGAAGTGTTTCATGCAGCAATGGTATGTTGATCACAAAGTCCTTCCACAATAAAGCACAAACATGTCTGTTGTCAATTAAAAGCAAGATTATGATGAAGTGTCCCAAATTCCATTATCCCATAGCTACAAGCCATTACTCTTTTTTCCAATTTAATTTTTTTAAGTAGGTCATTCTGGTATACTCCAATTCTTTTTCTTTTTTTTTTTTTTTGCTATCATGCCAGCCCAATTTTGGCCAAGTCTCCACACCCTTGAGAAAAAAAAAAAATCCACATATTTATTTTATAAAAAATTCAAATATTGTTATACACAACTCTCACCCACATCTTGCAAATTTGTATACACTAGACAGTCAAATGCAGTAGTCCAGGAATCTTGCTTGCATAGCCTTTCAACATTTTTCATTTAGAGGCTAATGTAAATGGTAAATATTTCAGGCTTACTAGACACAGTAGGGTGTTTAAAGCACAAAGCATCTCAAGACCTAATAGGAAAGAAAATCATGTCTCAGTCTATCTGAAAGGAAGACCCATCTGTTTCCAGAAGTCATCAGCCTCCTGCCTCCACATCAACACAGCTGCTTTGCAGCCATCTCAGCAGTATCTACAACTCTGCGGTGTTTGGAGAATTTCCCCACTAGATTCCCTTTATGAACTTCAGGAAACGGAAGAAGAGACCAGCTCAGGAAAACCAAGCTTTACCCTGAGCTTCAGTACAAACAAGAAAAGACTGTGGGAGTAGTGTCTCAATGCCCACAAAGCACATATATATGATGGATACAAGGCAAAAGAAGGTTTCAGATCCAATTCTAATTTTTGTAAGAAATCCCATAAATATTTTGATGGATAAAAATTCCAGTTAGGGACCTCCTCTAGTGCCCACTCTGCCTATGGGGACTGCAGAGACTTACCAGTGCATTCCATCCACAACCACACAGAGAAGTTACACACTGCTTCTCCAAAAAAAAAAGGTGCCCAAGTACATTGCAGTATCCTTAGCACCGACTTTTGCTTTGGTTTTTGCTTTCTTTAATAATACACACTCATTAGGAACACTGTAATTGAGAAAAATATACAAATTTACTGACACCAGTAAAATTGCACTGATGTATGCTGACTGAAATTATTGGTAAAGAACTGAAAGGTAGGAAAGTGATTAATGCAGTTTTATGGAAAATAGGTCTTGTCAAACAAACTTGATATCATTCTTTCATAAGGGTATGTATTTTATAAGCCTAAGGGCTTATACATTTACAGATTTATGGGCAGTGGACTTAGGACTACTGCAGAAGACTCTAGTTCCATCAATGAAAGCATGTGTTGGACTGCTAACTGTTGGAAGACCCTCAGAAAGCTATTACCCTAAGGGGTCTTCAAAAACAGGAGGGTTGAAGAAGAGACAGGTAAAATTAGTAGCAACAACAATACTACTCAGCATTTTGATCAATGACTCATAAATTATAAAATCACTGCTGATAAAAAATTTCCAGGTGATGCAAAGACTGATAAAATATCAGGAGAACAGGATATCAACAGATGGGGAAATCAGGTTTTTCAAAACTTCTGCTCTTTCAAATAAAACTTTTTAGTAAGGCAAGCCTTCAAGAGAAAGGAACGCATGACATATTACAAAATGGGACATGGGTGCATGTGGGGTGTGCTGCACCCTGAAAAACAGAGATTCTGAAAAAGATTACAACAAATAAACAACTGAAAACGAACAAGCAGTGTAATGTGGCAAAGATGGCCAAAGAAATCCCTGGAGGCATAAACAGGAGGTAGTGGATAGGCTCAGAAAAGCATTTTTACTTTTCTCTATTGCATTGTTTTCTAAAGGGATCTTCAGTTGGGTGAAGAAAGGCATAACAAGGACCAAAGTCTGGAACGTGGAGCCAAGAATAAAAGAAAGAAAAGTCAAATCAAAGCAGAAACAAATCTCACATTTTTAAACATCAAGGGAATTGACCAGTGGAACAAAACTATCAATGGAAGGGAGGAGCTTTAACCTCCTGATGGGTTCAAGATGGAGAGAATCTGTTTGTGCAAAACTGGGTTCAAAACAAGAATGACCTCTCTGACCTCAAACCATACAAAAAGAAATTTCTGACACTGTGTTTCATGTGACCTTCAGAGTCAAAAAGAACATTCTTCCTTCTGTGTGACCATAACAAGCAGTCCTCCCACAAAAGATGAGTCCAGCATAGCAGAAAGGTTTCACTGCTTCTAAGATTTCTGAGAAGAATTCTGAAATATACAGCTCATATCCTCTGAAAACTATGCATTGCTTTGTTTGTTAGTTGAGTGACTGTATTTTACCAGAATACAGCTCAGTGGAGGGCCATAATTGAGAGCTCCCTTTCAAACAACTCCTAGAGCTGGAATGTTTGGAGTCCTCTCTAGGTTTGCTTCTGGATTCAACTTCACCTTGTGCTGGAAGCCAAGTCAAGTCTGCTACCCACACAGTATGTTAAAAAAAAAGTAGACTTACAGAACCAAATTGGAGGGGACCTTAAAGATCATGTAGTTCCAACCCCCTGCCATGGGCAGGGACACCTTCCACCAGAGCATGTTGCTCCAAGCCCCAGCCAGCTAGGCCATGAACACTTCTAGGGATGGAGCATTCACAGCTTCTCTGGACATCCTGTTCCAGTGCCCCACCACCCTTATAGATGAGTTATTTCCTTCTATCTGATCTAAAACTGCCCACTTTCAGTTTAAAGCCATTATCCCATGTCCTCATTTGTTCCCACAGTTTGTTTTTCCAGTTACAACTGGAATTCACAGATCCTGAAATTTGCTTCAAGCTTCAGGTTCAGGCATACATGAGATGACTATGAAACCATTATGTTTTATCCTCTACTGTATTTTCCACCACCCATGCTACTGAATGTTCACATATGGTCTAAGAATAGTGCTACAGCTGAAAAAAAAAAAAAAAAAAAAAAAATAAAGAAGTTTTTTTTTTATGGCAGCAAATAGCTAATTTTCAAGTCCTACCTGAAAGCTAGAGCCGAAGAAATAAACAGCCTCCTAAATATCCTGCTGGGCACAGCATCAGAGCTGGCTTCAAGGGAACAGCACCACCTACTGAATCATTCCCAAGGGTCCCTCCAGCTATTCCTGGTGATTCTCTTGACCAAGTACTGACCAGCAACTCTAAACAAACCACACCCCAAGATGGCACAGGTGCAGGCACTGAAAGTGATAAGAGATATTTTCCATTCCTAACTCTAGCTTTGAATTTTCCTTCTACCTGCTGTAAATGGTTCAGCATATAAATGCAATCATTTTTTTGATGTCACTAAAACTATGTTTTAGTTACAGTTACAAGCAAATGTCACTCATCTACACACTCTACCTACTGCCTGAAAACAATATGATTTAAGGAGTATGTCAGCAGTAAGAAAAGACTCTTCCCACTGGATTAAAAATGTGCATTTTAAGAAAGGAAACACTTTTAGAAAGAAGGAGAGGGAGTCTTCTGTTTCTGTAGTTTATTTTTCTGCTTAATGAAACAAGGTTTCCAGCTTCTACAATAGCAGCTGCAAAGGCACTTCATTAATCTCCTGAGTGCACTGCCTCTCCCTGCATACCTGTAGCTGCCCTGCTCGAGACTCCTGAAAATTATCTGTTGGCATCGCTTCAACATTCTCATGGAATTAAAAAAAAAGTTTAAATAAAAGTATAAAACTATGCCAATTCTACAACTTTCAGAAAGAACATGTTAACCAACAAGTTCATTGTCTGTACTTCTCCCATGTTTTGAAGACATCCAGCAGCACTGAACTCCAACTTGGGCCCATTGAGAATAAATCAAAAGACCGTCTGTAGAGATCTACTCAAGTAAATGACAAACAGGGGCAGAAGTCATTACTGCAATCTCAACACAGACTGCGTCAAATGCCAGATGCTTGTTCAGGCCAAAGCCTTCAGGGATGATTAAAAAAACACACAAGAGTTTTCAGAAGTGCTCAAGTATGCTAGGAAAACAAATGGCATGGGAAGCAAAGACTGCTCATGTCTCCTAACATCAATCTAGATGATCTGAAAACCCCACGTGATGAGATTTGGCCCAAGGATTTAGACAAACTCAAGTCTTCCCACCCTGTTCTGAAGTATTAAACTTGATTCACCTATTGAAAATGGGTGGAAAGGCTCACATTAACGCCCTCTATTTTTAGAGGAAACAGCATCAGTGAGCCCCAGACCTCACCATCTGGGGTTTCTTGGTTTAAAAACTAAACATTAATTATGCAAGGGCTTTACAGGGTTTTTAAGATCTGTAATGGCAAAGCTACATAGAGGAAATAAAACGCTGGCGACAGGGCAGTACTCACAGGTCTGATTACTAATTACACTAGCTTCCTTATACTTGCACCTGCCATAATTATGATAAAGGGTGGAGTTTCAAGTAGAGTTGATAGAGAATTTTATGACAGAATTCCCTCCAGAGCACTGGAAGACACCACACGTTTTACAGTGCAATATTCGTTAAAAACACAAAGAACTTTTGTGTCATCCATGTCATGTTTAACCCACAGCTCAGCAATTTCCCTCACAGATGACCAAAATGGTCTATACTGTGCAAAGTTTAGATGACTCCAAATATAGAACTCTGTAGCAGAATGGAATGGAAAAAAAAAACTTTGCTTACAATTAATTTCATACACGGATTTTAAAAAATAAAGTCATTATTCCACCAAGTGAAAATTCTGGCTTGCATTCCACTCAAGGTTTGGAGAACGAAAGGGAAATTAATGTGTATGCGTGCGTCTATTCATGCAGTTACATTTTAACTCTGCAGTATAATCTCTTCCTCTTCACAATATCACAATATTTTTCCTAACTGATCTCCAAGCTCGAGCTTCACTTCTACATAAACCAGGACATATTGTTTTCCGCATGCATACAGTGTACACAGTAATAAGAAAACCCAATGAAAACTACAGAAGTAGCCAAAATGGAGATAAGAGTGAAGGCTTGCTTATTTGCTGTTGTATTTTTTTGCCGTTGGTGGAGTGACTTCCATAATGAAGTCCCTTCATTCACTAAAAAAACCTGCTCTTCATTTCAGCATCAATTCTAACAATAAAATACCAGAAAAGTGCTTGATAATACTTATTCATGCAATAAAACAATGAACACCGCTCTGGCATCAGGAAAACAAGCTAGTTAAGCCCAGTACTTTTTTTTTTAATTTGCAGGAAATTTGTCCCTCCCACCCCCTAGCTCACCCCTCCAAGAAGAAAGAAAAAAAACCCAAAGAATATAAGACCTTAGAGAATGGGCAGTTGAGCAGAGGACTAAAATACCCCATGCATCAGGCAAAAGTCTGTAATATTATCTAGAAGGACAGCCCAGCCGTTGTTAGCACTGCCAAAGCCCTGCACGTTCACTGTACCACCCCAGGTCCCTGGAGGACAGTTAACCAAGCAGATCAGACAGGCACTGATGTCTCTGCATTGCCTCCACCTCTGCTTACCCACGGCACTCCAGAGCACAGGTGAGCAGGTAAACCCATGGAATGGGGACGCCGTGGTGGTGGGGCGGGGGGCCGGGAGCTGCTGCCAACAACCAGGGCCTGTTTATTATTAAACAGTTGGTATTGCTACAGGCCTGGCACTGCAATAGAGCAATCTCTGTTTCAGCAAGAGTAAGCCTGATTACAGGAGCACGAGAGCCAAATCGTGTTTACCAGAGTCGGCGAGAAACTCGGTTCCCCCAACAGGGACTTACAGCGTCTGTCCGTCCATCCGTCCTGCGGCTGCCTCCCTGGGGCAGAGTAAAGAAAAGGTGGCCGTCCTCACGTGGGACAGGGAAGTTTTTGACAGGATGGTCCTCCAAACTGTAGGGTACTCCCTGTACTGGCAGTGGCCAGTCCATGTCCTGCTCTCCGTTTTTATGAGCCTGTACATAGCCTCAGCTCACCACCTCAAGCACCTGATGTCACCCATGGCTAAAAAAGAATCTTCCATCTCCATGCAGGGCAGGAGTCAACAATGCTCTTGTGCACGTAGTCTGCTTCAGCTCCCAGCAAGGACAGTGTGCCACAGAGAAAGCCCTGGAACAGGTTTCTAGGGAGGTTGTGGATTGCCAAACTCTGTCAGGGTTCAAAGTCAGGTTGGATAAGGCCTTGAGCAACCTGGTCTAATGGGAGGTGTCCCTGCCTATGGCAGGTGAGGGGCTGGGACTGGAAAATCTTTAAGGTCCATTCCAACCCCTTACCATTCTATGGTTTTATGACTTCACCAGCGTAACTCCTACGATTCAATGAAGGGCAACACTGACAAATAACTTGGTATTAAAAGTTTCCTTCACTTGTGCTGGAAGTTATCCCTGTACACAAGAAAAATCTGGAACACCTCCCTACACACTCATGAATTTCAACTGATCCAATTTAAAAAATTTATTTACAGGAATGCACAAAGATTCAGTCACACTCTATAACAGAAATTGTGAAGTATGGAATCTATTGAGTAAACGTAATTATCAAGTGCCATGAATAAATAATACTGGGTCAACCCTCAACAATCTATTGCAATCATAACAAAGGAAGATCAGACCATGTTGGTGATATGAAACCTTCAGTTTTACCTTGTTTGTTTAAATGCTACCTCATTTTAGTAGCCACAAGAAGCTAATTGTATCTGATGACTGCTTCTCAGTCTGCACAAAACAAGCTCAATGATAATTTACTTCCTGATGAACAGGTGTTTCTCCAGTTTTGGTGAGGTTCAATGCTAGGGTGGGCAGCTGGGAGACATGCAGTCACTTGAATCGCCACCACTGGTTTGCTACATGACACTGAGACCTGGTGGAAAGTGACTTTTCTCACATCCCCCCCCCTTCCTGAAATAGGGAAAATGAAAAGCAATCCATGTAAAAACTAACAACTGACTCTTTAATATTGATGAGGAGCTTAGCAGTACTGACATGGTACGTGTGCTTAGAAACACAAAGTTTGATTTTATTCTGCATCACTACAACAGCCCCTGCAGCAGAGGGACAGCAAATGCAAAAGCTTGTGAAAACTAAGATTTAATTCTAAGTTGAGGTCACTCCCAAGACAGGACAGCCAGGAGCACAGTAAAGGAGGATCCTTCAATGAACTATGGTCTCACCATGAGGAGGGCCCTGAGCATCATGAGGGATCCCATATCCAGGGGAAAACTGGAGCCTGCCATAGCTTCTGGGCAGTACAGGAAAGTGTTACTCAGACAGGTGGTTAGCAGCACAAGCCACCACCTGCTCCTGGATCTCTTGTCGCTGTTTTCCCCAGCTGACTCTGGCCCTGGCTGCTTTCAGCTGGCCAAGGCAGCTGCCCCGTGCTGCTGGAGGGAGATGGCTGCAGGCTGCTCGCAGGAGAGGCAGGAGCAGCAGCTGCGCACCCCTTCCCTGCCACCTCCCGCACAGACCTCTCGTGTCCAGAGAGGGGGACCAGGCTGGGGCTTCTATTTAAAAGCTCTAGATTAGTCAAAAACCCTTGGCTGCAGCACACACGATCTGCACAAGCCATGGTCTAAGCTGCAAATTGCAAAACCAGGCGAGTCTGAAGCAGACCCTCCAAGGCTGCCAGGAGCGATGGCTGTGCAGGACTCCGAGGTGCAGGGAAGGCTGGGCAGAGTGCACTCAGCCACGGGACCTACCCCATGGATGTGTACAGCAGACTTCAGCCCCCAGAGCTGCCAATTTGGCACTAACACATAATTTGTGCTAAATAATCTTACAAGAATTCAAACACAAATAGTGTAATAATAGCAATTAGACCCTTTACTTAGCATAGCTGTATCAGACACGCAGTCCAGTCATTTCACAGAAGGTAAAAAGCACTTGACAAAGGAATCTGCACCTTCACAGGCACTAGAGGTGTGCAGGTATATGTAATAATTGCATTCCTTGTGTATTAATGTTTGCATATAAGAAATGCATGCTGAGCTAGCATAACACCTCTTTCCTCAAATAATAACTAAGTTCCATACTGTGCCTGAAGTGCTCTTTATATAGTACACAGAAATGGGTTATGTAAAGATTGGAGCTGTGAGAGTTGTTCAAAACATAACTAAAAATCTAGACTGAAATCCAGTTCTAACCTGAGTTTCCCCAACACAAAATTCAGGCCAGTTTCACAGAAAGATCTGTGAATTTTTTGCTAATTTTGACACTGAAATCATAACAACCTTACACCAATAAAGAGAAGGGAGAAGAAAAAACAAGGAAAGGACAAAATTACATGGAAAGAGGCATGGAAAGAGGCTGGGATAAGAAAAAAAAAAAACCCCAAAACAAGAGCAGTAAGGTTTTTTCCCTTCTTTCCATGGTACTGCCCTTCTTTCCCATGGTGAAAAGGAAAAAAACAGCCCCCAGCTTTCAGTGAGTGAGTCTTGTTATAGTGGAGCCATGGTGCAATGTGTGGAGATCAGGGTGTTCAGATGCTTTTGTATGTAAGTGCATTGTTACTAGGAGATGACTAGATTTGGAACCAGGATAATATTCCACCATTGTGTGGTGTTTTCCCATCTGATGTTGCCTTTTCCCCAGTTTAAAAAAAAGAGAAACTAATAAAAAAGAAAATTAAAAAAGATACAATAATTGTTACTGCACACTCTAATGAATTATTGTGTTCAAGGTTCCTACAAAAAAAGTAATATTATACTCGGCTTATGTTTTAATTGATTTATTAATATTTTATCACAGGAATGTAATTTAAGCTCCTCATGATTTAGATCTCATAAACCTTTAGCATTTTGCAAATTCAAATTCCAATTTAAAGCCAGGGCGAGCAATTAACTTTTCTATCATCTTGTCAGGGGAGAAGGTTCGTGTTTAATTTGAGACAAAGTGACAGAAATATATATACACTGTATGTATTACCCCAATTTAATTTATGAGTCAGCACCATCCACCTTCCAAATGTAGATTTAATGGAAGGGGAGGAGGGAGTGGGGGGAAAGACCCCCTGCTATTGTGTCACTTGCTGCAATATCTGCCCCATATTCACTGTGAAAGACTGCCCCTGGCTTATTGAGATACAGGGCGAGATTGATTACAGCTCTATTTTCAACCCTTTTGTTTTAATTTCCATTCACTCATCACTTTCCCATATAAAATACGTTCTCTCAAATGTCAATTAGCATTTCCCAGCCAGCAATGGGCAGTTGAAGCCACAGCACAGGTACTCCCATTGCCCATCCCAACTGTGCTGCCTCCTGCCCCCAACAGTCCCCCTAAAAGGCAGACATCGGACACAGAAAGCTCCCCATAGGACTGACACGAGTTAATACCTGTGGGGCCAAACCCCGCAGAGTCCTCACTGCTGCACCAGTCACACTGAAGTCTGTGTGGCTCTCGTTTGATTAAGGAGCTAACAGAATAAAAAGCAGTGCTACTAAACTACCCTTGCTATTATTTCCCACTCAAAAGGACATTCCAACTTCTTTATGTGTAATGAAGGAAACCAGCAGCCTAAATTTGCATGGGCAAAAATTTGCATGAACAAAACAAACAGTTGGTTAACATTTGCATATGCTGTTTTAATAAAGTAAGGGAAGGGCTATTCTATGGCTACCTGCCAGGGACTCCCCAGATCTGCTGTCCCACAACACAGCTACAAGAGCTAGCTCAGGAGCTGGAAAATAGACTTAGAAAACGGCCCACACATCACCTCTTGGTCTTTGCTATGTCCCTAAATACTTACATAAAGCAAGCTGTTCTTCAGCTTTCCAAGAGAGGAGAGGCTTTATGGACATGTGAGAACTTTGCCATTACTGTCAGCAAGCCTGACAGCCCTATTGTATCAGAGGGGATTGTTTCAGAAAGGAACCAGGGGCTCATTTCCAACACTTCTATGTGCAACCAAGCTGAATCTCAAGAATCACAAAATCTTGATACTGCAGGCTCAGACCCAGACCATCCAAGATATTAGAATAATCAGGTCTTACTCTAATTTACAGAGCTGTCACACACACTGTATGTACAGATCCAGCTCTACTTCCAAGCCTAAGTAAGTACAACTTTCAGTGTTCAACAAGCATGTCAGATGGAGCCAAGTCAGAAACATTCTTCCTCCTCATGAAACGAAAATGTTGGCCTTCATCTTCAAAACATTTGAAAACCAAAACTTCTCTGAAGTAAACAAAAAATCTCCACCAGTTTAAATAAAATGAAATATTTTGTTTTATGTATTCGAGCCCACTCCTCTGGAATTCTTAGTCATCTTTAGTATTATTTTCTTTCCTTAGAAATAGAAAAAGAATGCTCTTCGATTGAAAAATGATGATGCCTTTAACCAAGTAAGCAAGCAAGTAAACAAAAAATGCATTTGTATATATGTACACATGACAAAGTTATACATGTACAGATGAAAAGTTCATCCAAAGCTTTTCTCCAGAACTTCCTATGCAGTCTTATATCAGCTTATGGTAAAAATCTGCATAGCAGAAAATAGACTTGTGGTACAGCCATTACACAAAACCCAAGCTGCAGAAGATCTGATATCCAGCCATATTTCACTCTCAATACCGGACCTAAAGCCAAGCTTGAAAATCTTGTTTCATGGCTGATTCATTTATGAAGCTTCACTCTAATTCAAAGCCTTATCACTCTCTAAACTCAGGTTAAAAAAAAAGACCTCTGCTGTCATGCATATTTTTAGGCAAATTATAACAGGGTCTTGCAATTTCCTTTGTTCTGTGGTGTCTGCACTGCTGTTAGACACCAATCCTACACTGGCATCACTGCTGAGGTGTCCTAATACGTGTCTGAAAAATACTATTAACTGCACATCACAGGCATTTGAAGTGCATAAGAAAACCATAAACTTAATTACACTGGAGTACTGGTGTGATCTCACATGAAATTTGAGCTTCTGTTATTAAAAATAGGGAGATTGCATTTACTTAATGCTTCTTACAGTAAACCAGTCAATTCTAAACTTTCAAGATTGTATAATCAGACAAAACAATACTGGGCGGGGGGTGGAAGAGGATGTCTGTGGAATTTACTAGCACAAACATTTCACATGTCAAGTGCAAAAATTTGTTTATTCTGCTAAAAAGAATATTCCTTGAATTACTATTGTATATGAAATAGCATAGCTAGTCAGACTGCATAGCATAAAGACTTGAAAAATTTACAAAAAAGAGTTGTTGCCTTACCCCACCCCCCAAATATCCCAACATGTTCTGCATTTCAATCAGCTTTTAAATTCCCAGATCTTTTCTTAATGCTCCATAGCCATTACATCTACTCATGACACTGGGAACACTTTCTCCCTTTTCCATGAGCTATCTGTTCCTAGGAGAAGAATTTTGGTTTTGTCTCTTCTCTTCTGTTATCCAAGATTTTCATATCTGAGCCTATGAAGCTTATCTGTGAAAAAACCCTAACGAAGATCCCTTCCGCTTCCAAACCCACACCCATAAAAAACAAGTGGATTGTGCTTGAGCTAGGATCATGAATCCACGGCACTTAGCAATACCCAGATTTTGGATACTGAGCTGAACGACACTCAGAATGAATCACATCCAGAGACACTGACATTCCTTGGGTAACCTTGCACTTGCAGGTCTCCATTTAGAGGCAGTGGTAATGGCAGGGGTGGAGGGGGGAGGAATTTAATAACCTACCCAATCATTCCCTAACCCTCAGAGTAGCAGAAGAGCTGTATTACACAATGCCATTAAACCACCCCTTTGCTTAGAGTAAGGTAAAACCACCCCCCTTTGTTTCCCTTCCAGTGCCCACCAATGCTACTCCCACCTCTTCACTCTCTGGGACTTTGATTAGGGAAGGTGTGTACAAAGCATAATGATTTCTAGGCAAAGGCCTGCCAAGCATGCCTCACAGAAATCCAGAAGTTTCCAGAAGGCAAAAAAACTTTTCCAGGAGAAGAGTCTTAAATCTGCTCTGACATGAGAACACACCAGCTGGACTCTGAAGACAAGGATGCTGAATCTTACTTTTGAACATTACAATTTACATATTTAGATTAGAAAAAAAGTTTAATTTTTAGATGTTTTATCATCAAAGATCTATCCCAAGGTTAATGGCTCTGGAAGGAGTGTCAAATCTTACAGCCTGCATCGTCAGAGCTTTTATTCCCAATGTTTGCTGTTTGTGACGCGTTACTTCAGACATATGCAACTGACTGACTCAGGCATAAAAAATCCTGTATTTCCCATGTTTTGAGAATTAACAATGCCTAAGGTAGTGCAAGAACCTGACTCACACCTGCTCCTTCCAGCAAACAATGTGCAGTCATTCCAGTTGGACAGAAGCACTGCAGCTTGCAACATACAAGGTAAAAGTAAAATTGCCATTTGAGGTGTGTGTTGCTGTTGAAGTATCCCACCTAGAACCAAGTTCCCCTGAGTTATACTCATTTGAAAAGGGGAGAAGAACCTTTAGGGTGGGCATGCATGGGGGAAAAAATAATCTTCTTCCAGTCTTCTTGAAGATTGGCATTTGAAAATGATGTTACCACATAGTCTTGCAAATCAGTATGATTTTGAGTCACTTTCCTCCCCACTACCAAATTACAAAAAAAACAAAAGACAACCCAGAATGACACCTTAAGAGATTAAAAACAGAAGTAGCAGAATAACCTGAGAGGCAGGGCCACTCTTTGTGAAAGGGCACTCTTCAAAAAGTAGCTTCTGAAGCACACCTACACAATTCATACGCTACTTTATTTAACGTTCCTTTTCATGTTTGCCCAGGTTCACGTCAAGGGTACTGCAACCGAAGGTGTTTCTACAGCAAACTTTCATGTCCGCTGCAATTTTCCCTTTCAAATTCAATACAGTAAAATGAAATGAAGCAAAATGAAACAATCTTTATATACCAGTTCAGCAAGCATTCCCTAGACCTCATTGTGCTGCATCTCTCATCAGCTCTCATTTACTCAGACAAGACAGAAAAGATTTGCAGTTCCTATTACATTTTCCCACCCTATTTCCCATTCTGTGTGTAATTTTTTTTCTTCAAATAATACTGATTGTGTCAACTGGAGGGAAAAAAAAAAGAAAGAAAGAAAGAAACAAGCACTCTTTGTATTCTCTCTGTAGTAATAAAATATGAAAAAGAGAATTCGCAAGAAAACAGCTGAATTCCCAGTGCTTAGAAAACGGACCTGGCTACAGACAGACACATTCTACTTAGAACAGCATCTCCCACTAAACTGTCAAAGTGTCAGGAAGAGTTGTGTGCACTTTTGTCAGTGAATAAATGTGGAACATAGTGCACTTCCTACCAACTGAAAGTCAAAATCCCAGAAATTGCGATTTCACAGGGAGAGTAACGGAAAAAAAAAACAAAAAAGGAAAAAAAAAAAAAAAAAAAAAGTCTTTCACATATCAGCAAACTGATGCAAGACCAGAGTAGGCTGTTACTACTGGTATTGACTTTTTTTTCCTTAAAAGAAATCAAACAGAATATTTTAAAAGGTAGGAATACTGAAGAGTTAAAATGAGTAAGTGAATTGGTAAGAGAAAGCAGAAATACTAGCTTGCTTTGCAACCCACCTAAAGATGTCTGATTTTACAAGCAACTAAATTCAAGCACATTTTTTGCTTTAAGCACATGCATGCTCTCACCGTAATCTTGAGAATAAAAGCACCCTTTTGTTTTCTTCTATGTTCTGCCTCATATACTAAGCAATTTCCAGTGTTTGCAGTAAGTGAGGCAACTGGCCCCAAAGAAAACAGTCTCTTACTAAAGAATCTCTGTTCCACCACAGACCAGGTGAGATTTTCCCATCAAAACCAGCATGTGATCACATAAAAACTGGAAAAGCACAGGTACGTTGAATTAAGGTTGTTCTGTCAACTTCAGTTCTCATGTTCACAGGTTTGACTTTACGTAAATGAAATATTATTTCACTTTTTTTTTTCCCCCATGCATTTAATTCCCTGAATTTCCAAACAGCCAAGTGAAAAAGAGCATCTGCTACATACCAACATATCAGTGCTTTGTGGCCATCAACAGTATGGCAACCTGTAGGATCACCAGACAGAGCTTTGCCTTTTGAGAGGCTTCATTAAGAAGCTCATAATCACAGTAGGTCCTTCTTTTTTTCATGGAACAGTTATTGTCAGGGTGGTGAGATACACAAGCATGGAGTAGAATAAAAAAAAAAACAACTTTCCTGCCACAAAGGTCATTCAGCTGATTTCATTCCAAACCATGAAGACACAAGAACTCTTAGATGTTATCAGAATATTTTAGCATAGGCAAAAGCAAACTTTTTTTTTTCTAGCAGCAGAATAAACAGCCCATCTGAGGCAGAAGCAGCTCTCCCAAAACTTACGTTTAAAGCTACAAAAATGGATTAAAATTTATTACATGTCAATAAAACTTATACTCAAATGAGAATGGTTTCTGTGATGGTAACTGCAAGGCAGCATAACCTGTGTCTAATAAATGTAGATAAGGTGCATGAGAGAGCAGAAAGGAAAATGCAAGGCAATCTGGAACATCTAAAACATGTAATTTTAATTTACACAAACACAAGAGAAGCATGGATTCGAGTGAAATTCCACCTAATAGGAGAAATGGTGACTGATCAAGCTGAGCTCTTCCTACACATACATTATGTTCAGGCAGCTATGCTCATTCAGTTTAGTGGAAGAAAGATGCCTGCATCATTCCCCAAATCTTCTATACAATCCCACAGCCCTGGGGATTAAGATGACAGAAGGGATCTCAGCCAACAGGAATTTTGTCATCTGTAACAACCTCAGTCACTTCCTGCTGAGAAAACACGCATCATCCTCATCATCACTGAATGAACTGACAGTGTAATAGAGTAATCTTTTAATTAGATGAAAAGAGAAATTAACTTGATTCTACCAGATAAGTCCTATATGGTTTTCCTCATGGACCTGAAGGTCCTGCTTTACTAAAGTTCCCAACACATCCCTCTCTTTCACTGGGAGCACAAAGACAAATTCAGTGTTCTGGAAGGGGTAAAAAACCAAACCACCCACTATTCACCAGGTTGTGTTCATAAGAGGCACTACCCTGACTGCAGTCTCCAAACTTCACTGCTCCTGTAAGTGTATACATTACAAACTACAGGTCTGGAATTTATAGTCAACAAACAGCATTACAAATAACCACCAGAGAAGGTATAAACATTTGTAGGAGCAAAAATACTCAACCTGGCTGCACCAGGCAGTGTTTATTTATCTCCCTTAAAGAAGATCAATGGGAGAAGACATTTGAAACAACTTTTTAAACAATGTGTCACTTTGTGTTAGTTTATGTCAGTGGGGCTTCTTCCAAGTACCAGTAACACAGTAAGATATGGATATGTCTAGATAGTTTTCTTGTACCTTTACTCCAGACATGGCAGCTGGGCAGGCAAGAACAGAGAGAAGGGCTGCTAGTCTGATTGAGTTACTGATTTAGCATTTAGAATCTTCACAGGTCTAGAGAAAATTGCTGTGTATTTGTAACCCGAATGCAGGTCAGTAACTTTAAAAGGTCAGGCTGAACGTTTAAAATCTCTTTGTTACTAATTCTCCACCAGCTCCCAGTTGTGTGAATGCCAATGAGCAGACTCGGCTCCTACTGGGTTGAGTAGCAGTTACCCTGCACCTCTGAGCACCAGGTCTTCAGGAAAATGCAAAAGAAGTTTTAAAGCAATTACTTTCTGCCATACAAGCAAATGACTTCTTTGTTCACTCAGGGCACACTTCTTCAAGCACAGGAGGCATAGATTTCCTTACAGGGGTTTCCTCATTTGTTGATAACTCATTAGCTTCGTGTCAAGGCAACTGAGTTTTCTCCATCCACTTATTTCACGCTTTAGGAATACACAAATTATTTTGGTGCCATCTTGCACTAATTTACACAATATCACAAGATTTGGTGATGCTTCTTAATAATACAGCTCCCCATAGTACGCTGGACTTCTACAACCCCTTTAGTTCATAGATAGCAAAGTACTTTGCAAACAACACGCTTGTCTCACAAACCATCTCCACTGCATTAGGTCTGTGTCATTAACCTTACTTTGCCCTCAAGATAAACTAAGGCAGAGCAAGGTAATGCAACACAGCAGGGTTACAAAGACAGCAGTAGGATTAGGAGCAGAATGTGAGTTGCCTTTCTAGTTCCCCAATTCATCAGAAGGACAGCCATCTGGGATGGTGAAATTCAACAGTAGTTATGATTATGTCTCAAGTAGATCTGTATTTCTAATATGCAATACTATGGTGTGGAGTTTATGCTACTGGCCTTTCAAGGATCTTCTGAGCTTTTAGATACTATAGTGAAATATCGTCAGGAAAATGAAAACTTCTGAGTTTTCTTCTCTCAGGGTTTGACTTCCACTTGAAAAGATGTGGATGCTCAGACAGCAAAGCATGTGGAGTCTCAGGACACTGGTATCTGCTGTCTCCCCCACTCACTTCAGTTTATTTACATCACATATTATCTTCCTCCAGATCTAAGGATTTAGACTTGATGCTGGGCCATTGATTTGTCTAGATTTCTAATACCAGAAAGAATTTATAAGAATAAATGAACATCTGTGACCGCCTATTTGGTAGTAAACTTGTTTTAAGGATCAGTGTCTTTTGGAATAATCACAAAGGTAAGAAGGTAACATTATTAATTTTCAGGCTCTGTTTTAAGCCATATATTAATGATGCTTTGCTTTACTTCCTACCCTAAATACACGTAAAAATTTGTCATGACTCCCCATAAGTTAGTACCTTCAATGCTTAATTTTTCAAGGAAAAATTCTCTGGCATTGCTGGTACAGTTACCTTCTAGTACTGATGGCCTTATATGAAGCAGTCTTTTGTTTTAATGACTTCAAAAATCTCTTAAGATCCTTTACCCAGGACTTTTATGAGCAAGTACTTTCTGCTCTGGGAATGTCATCTCCATTACTAACAGAAAAAAGTAATGCTTATGTATCCCACACCAATACTGAAACATAATCAAATAAAGAATACTGGTTAGATATTAGACACTGAGCATAGTAACAGAGACACACTGAATCTTCTGTAATTATCGGGAGAACACAGCTTAGTGAAAACAGATCTTGTTTCACAGGAACACAAAATTCTAGTTTTTAATTTAGTGCTAAAGGGAATGAAGAAACACAGCCTAACAGGTTCCACTGATAAGGCACCCTACATTCCTACAGCTTTTAAAGGCATTACACTGAAAGAAATCCATTTTGTATGCGCATACAGGATCTTCAGCCATAGTAACACATGAACAACTGCCATCCATGTTACATTATCACTATCCCACTTACCAGTGCTTAAAAGGTGACTCTGTTACGTTGACCAAACTCCCTTCACTTGTGATTTTTCTAGTTATGCACCCCGATGTATTAAGTGGGCGCACCTTGTACCCTTGCCATTAAAAGACTCCCCTGCAATACATTTGCCCAAATCAGTGCACTCAAACTCCTACAGAAATTATCCAACAGCATGAGCTGACTTGGAAAAAAAGTCTGCCTTGCTGTGAAAGAAGAATTACCCCACCAGAACTATCCCCCTCACGGCTTTCTTTTTTTTTTTTTTTTTTTATTTACTTTTTAATGGAAGCAAAAACCCCTATCATCTCACCTACTCCTCTTTTAATAAGGAATGACTGCCGTGACTACCCCCATCTAGAACCACCATTCACTGCCAGCACCTCTGCTCTCCTCGTGTGCTTAGAGAATAACTGATTAGCACTTTGCATAATTAACCTGATTAGCACTGTGCATAATCAAACTGATTAGCACTTTGCATAATTAAAAAGAAATAATAATAATAACAATAATAAGCAGTAGGTAATAGCAAAAGCTGCTAGTCCCAATGCCTGTTCGTTAGCTCTAGGATTAGTTTAGTGTGGCATATTTAATGTCTTAAAACTTATTTCTTTAAAGATGCTCAAGCTCCTGAGAGGTACAGCTTTAATAATTCTCATTTACTATCAAGATCACTAGTGAAAAAAAATTAGTTGTTCCACTATTACAACTTAGGATTTCTTGTGCCTCCCACTGCTAAAGCTGAAGACATTAATAGGATGGATGCCTGATCTGATGCACCAGGGTTTTGGTTCCTAAATCGGTCTACAGTAGTGCTAGTGGATTCATCATCCATCACAGGATACAGAAGTCTCACATCTTTTAATGCATATATAAGCTTGCAATGTACTTCAAGAGTAGGAAAGCTGTATTATTGTTATTGTTGAGATGGATAAGATAGGAAGATGCATATGCTCAAAAGTAGGTAGGCACTGAATTCTCTCCTACCCTGAACAATTATTCCAGACCACAGGAAGCATGGGAAAGAACATGGAATTAATCAGATCTCTGCCCCTAAGCCTGCATTACTCTTCCTCTATTTGAGTATCAGTTATCTATATGTGTTTTTTGCAACCTGATCAGGAATGTGAGAGACAGAAGGCACTTTGTTTGCTAGCCTGTCCCACGTCCTGTGTAAATCTCCCAAATAGGCTTTCAGGAATAACCACCACCTCCCAAAATCTGAAGAACCCACATAATTGCACCTACCTAGATTGCAAACTCTGTGAAAACATCCACGTTAAATGCCTGTATCACTAATGACTTAGTTCTCCTGGACAGTCAATGCCAGACAGCCTAAAAGAGTGGTGCCCCAAGTGAGTCAGTAAACCACCAACATTTTCCGCTTGCAAACGTGGTCTCATCCTTCCTAGTCACCAGTATATCCGATGTTACTCCTCACTTTAACCTCATCTCTCTCTAACATCCTTATATTATAGCTCAGGTTTCATTTGTATTCCACAAAATCTTCCCCTTACATATTCCATTATGCCTTCAAGAATACCTGAAATATCCACTGCCAAACCTCCACCATGCCCTTACAATCACCCTGCCTACATTTCCCACTGGGGAGCAGACACATTATGGCTTCTCTGCTGACTGCTCAGCCAGGGTGGTTGGGACACTGGGCAACTGGGGGTCAGCTTCTTCTGGGAGATCAGTCTGACTACTCTTTAGCTGCCCAGAAAGCAATGCAGTGCCCAGACTGCACACACTGCTCAGATACAGCATGGACCTGTCCTAGAACTGTGGCAAAAATACTCCCATTCTGTCCAAGCTTCCCTAGTTAAGATCTCTCTCATAAAATAACCCAATGAGAAACTGAGGGGTAGAAATGGCAATAAAAGATAATCTTATCATAATTAGCTGGAAATGAACTACCCATGCAGAGAGGTCCCTCTATCACTCTAAGCTAAAGAACCCATATGAACAGCAAAGGGTGCAGAGCTAGTTACTCACTCCACAAGTTGTTTAGTTTCAGTAAAAATGTGTTGCTGTAGAGATTTCTCAAGTCCAAATGTTCCTGGGGAAGGTAGTTCCAGTAATTCTGGGAAAGAAGCCAATCCTTTGGCTTTGTATGTAAATATTTAAACAACATTATTTTTATATACATATACTTTATACACATATACATATATGTCTTTAGACTTCCAGACTTGCAAAACTGCAACAGAAAAAAGAGGCAAGTTGATATACAGCTATTGAATCTGCCTGAAATGATGCTGACTGACCACCAGAAACAAAGTAAAGTGAAGACTTGAAGATAATTGAGCCATATCATGAGTTTACCTTTGTATACTGATCCACACAAAACGGAAGTGCTGAAAGAACAGAAGAAATTCAAAGGGTAGAGAGAGAAAAGTCTCAAATTTCATCTCCTTAGAAGTAGCCAGAAAACAATGTCCATCTATTTTAAATCTTTCAGTACCTAGATGGATACAAGTGCTCCATCCATGGGTGTGGAATCTCCAGTTTTGGATGACACAAAGCTTCACATTCTGAGCATTTTAGTGTTATGCCACCTGACAGTAAAGCTTCAACTTCATGCTTAGAAAGGTCACTACTGCTTCAGGCTTAAATCAGGCCCATACCTCAAAAGGGATAATTTGGGAGAAAATTCAAGCGAAAGAATGGAAATGCATCTGGCACTGAGATCTGGTGAATAAATAAAAAAATAAATAAAAAGGTTTAAAATTGTTGAGGAGAGGGTTGATAAAATGGAGGAAGATGGTTTAGTGAGAAAAGGTTTTCAGTCAGGGCATACAAGGAATAAATCAATCTATGAAAATAAAATTTACCACATGAATTCCACCTCTATCTACCCAGTTAGCAGAAAACACACCCCAGTACAAGGTACATGTGTGCAAATTAACAGCTACATGTTTTAAAGAAATAAAATATTTATGAATACAATACTTATATGTCTGTACATATATCACAGCCAGTGAGTTTTAGGAACACAGAAGTGCACATACATAAAAACCCCCACAGAAAATAGGACCAAGAGTAGAGCAAGCCATTTAGAAAATATTTTAATGGCTTTATAAAAAGCCTTCACCCAAAGTTTGAGGGGCTTTTGCAATCTTACATTTTTCTATTGCAAAATACACCTGCTTTCTTCTCTTTTTTCTCCCTAAACTAAATATTTCTTCCATCTAATGACTCTCTTTATTAGACAGCATCTAATTTGCATACATTTACATACAATTTAACTGCTAGCTTGTGAGAACAAAGAAATGGCTCTGTATTGCACTGAAGGACAATACACAGAAAGGAAGGTATAAAAACCAGCTAGCTCGGTGGCTGTACATTCCCTTTGTTTCAGAAATACTAGGAGTTTTAAACACACTACTTAAAGGGTGAAAAAGATTATTTCATCAAACAATGAAAAAAGATACAGTGCAGCTTCCTTTTAACGCATTCTCTCTCTGGCCTGGTTAATGGGATTTAAGGGTCCAATATTTCTTTGCTTTCTTCTGTTTCTTTTATTAGAACTGATGGATTTAATTCTGTCACATATTTTACTTCATATTTTATTCCTATAACAATCTATGCTGAAGTTCAGCTCCAATGCTAATTCAATACTATCTTCCTTTCCTTGCAGTCAGCCTGGAATACAACTGAACGATCTCTGATGGGCATGAAGTGCTCTGCCCTCAATGCCCAGTGCTAATGGATTTTAGAGAGAGTCTGCCAGAGTTTTACCTCGTGGCAACAAGTCTAGAGATAATGAAAACTTACCATGTAGCTGACTGGGAATCAACAGGAAGGGAAGCAGGGCTGAGCTCTGCTTGTGAGAACAGGGAGGGACTGTGGTCAGAATAAATGCAGGATGTAAAGGATGCGTCAAGCCCTCTAGTTCCCTGAAGAGAGAGGGGGAAAAAAAAGAGGAGAAAATTATCTTTTAAGACCTTGTATGAAGGAAAACCCTTTAGAAACATTTCTCAGGAATTCCAACACATTCCCTACCAAAAGCATGATACAATCAGCCAAGTGTTTTTCTCCAAAGGCTCTGCAATTGGGGTACTAATTGCTCAGGACAGCTAAAAATCTAATCCATGTAGATTTGACATAAAAACCTTGCAGGAAAAAAACATTTCTGGCTGCATGCTGAAATGCAGATGCCTACATCCTCTCACATGTGCAAAACCTAGGGGTACAGAACAGACTTCCCATTTGTCCTGCCTGCCCAGCAGAGCTGCTAGCTTCGCTTCTGACCTCTCCCCTTCCCAACATCAAACTCAATGACTTGTGCTCAGTGGGGCAGAAAAATTAAAGTATCACCATTCAGTGGTGTGGGGATGGGTAAAAGGTGACCCAGTCACTCCAGTGGTATGTTCCAAGGGCCTGTCCTACAGAAATGTTACAAGAGAAATCTTTTCTGTCAGAAACAGACCTCTTGCAATGTAATGGAGTAAGACTAGTCTTGATAAAAAGCACTAGGCCAAGTTAGCCTGCACACAAAGCAGGTGTAGAATTCAGGACCTAGCAGTCATCTGCTCCATTCAGTTTGCCCCAGCCAGCCACATGGCCTGGGGCAGACTGGCTTTATGTGATCAGCACCAGGCCAAGTGTTAATTCCATGGGCATTCTCACACCAGCATGAGTGGCACAGTAGCACTGTGACTGACAGTACAGGAGCCACCTCACAAGCTGAACACACAAGAAACTTGTGCTGATACTGCCCTGATGTGAGTCACTGGCACTCAAAACACATTATAGATTATTTTCAGATGCAAATTTTAATTTAAAGCTGGCTGAAATGTTAATGAAGTTTTAGCTCTTTTTCAAAGGGGAAAATTCCCTACTGCTTACAAAAATGTTTTCTTTTTTTTCCCCTCTGCCTGATCTGCTTCTAGTGACATACAGCAACCAAACCTCATAAAAGAAATTAATCAAGCCTTCATATCATTTTCCCTTTTCAAGGGTGGAAAGGTTGAGGTATGTGATCTTCAGCGTTTCTGATGTGCACCAAAATGATGTATTAGAAAACAGTGGAGGAAGGAAATTCCAAAGCCACAGCTCCCCTGATTATCATATCCTATGCTTACAGCTGTATCTTGCTGAAACCACTGGATTATCATTTCCAGAACCTTACAAGCATGTCTGTGTTATGATGTAAGCTGATTTTAATTGGAGCTGTCACAACCCCACCCTTCCCTCACCTCCTTCCTCTCCTTGTCACATGTCCCCAAGTCCATCCTAGAGCCCGGACTGCTTAAGTGCCTAGTTTAGGGAGCTTTCAGCTGAATGAAGGCTTCTTTCCCATGTGTTTTTAGCCACATCAAAACCTCACTGCAGTTCAAGATCCAGGCAGGAAACTTGGGGATTAGAGCTAGAGAGGCAGCAGAACTGTTCAAGTGGAGGAACAGCAACAGAGCAGCATCAATACCGATTAGTTTAAGCTGCTGTGGACCTACACCTTGTGATGTCTAGGGCTGCTTTGGTATGACACTGGAGAAAGACTCTTATCACACAGCTAGAAGCCAAGCCAATCATAGCTTTATAGGTAAAAAAGACCCCACCTCACATGGTAACCTAAAATGCACTGTTGAGTTTCACAGATCGTACAGAACAGATGCAGTCTGCCTCTGATGAAAAAATTGCTGGAGATAATGGTGAACTGCTACAATCTGCACCAAGGGCATTCTCCAAGTGGCAGGTTGAATTAGCCTCAAGTGACATGCATTACAGTAACACTTCCCTGAGGCAATAAGGAAAGGTCCCACATTCAAATGGAAAGAATTGAGCATTCTTGCCAACGGCAAATGATAAAGCATGTGATTAAGAACCACTGTTACCAGAACATGGTGAATCTCCTGAAAAATCTTTCAAGGACTTCAGAAAACACACCTGGAGATAAAGAGCAGGAATTTTCCTTTACACCTCTACAGTTACCATACTATACTTCCCTTTTGCTGCTTTCCAAAGAAACATCAATTCCATCCTGACTAGAAACTAACTTTTTAACCCTCAGTCGTTCTAAAGCCACTCAGTCCAAACAGTTGTGCATCACGGGTATCTGGATTTCAGCTGAATACAGAAGACATTAAAGTTCCCGTCCTGTCCTTTTGCTTCCTTGCTCCAGGGAACTGGATCATTTCAATCCTACAAGTGAGATCCTTTGGTGGTAAGGAATCACCTGACACCACCATCTACAATATCTTCAGGAGACAATCACTAAGGAAGAGCTTCACTAGTCAGTTAGCATCCACAGGTGATTCAGCATGTTTGGATATTAAAGTAACTGAGAAAAAGAATCAGTGCAGACACCTGATCGTCACCTGTTTTCATCAGCTGAACAACCAATACCCGCCTTTTCAGTTGTGCAGTCAGAATTTGTTTTGCTGAGTTACAGACATGCCTCAAGGGCAGGACACCAGAGCAGGGATAACAATTGGTGACCTTTTTTGTTCAACAATAACAAAACAATGCTTTCCAGCATATGTGAGTCTGAAGCAATGGCATCCACACAACTGCTATTTTTCATTCTAGTCTTCTACAGGCTCTCAAGATGGTTACAGTTATTTTATCAACCTTGGGAAGCTGTACAGGTTGTTACACAAACCTATACACCTTCAAGTTATGCAACCCTTAGACAAGATGCTTGGTTGGTTTCCTCAACAGGAGATTCCCATTTTCCTACAGCTATCTTTGAGGTACAGTTACCAATACAACCCATTCGTGCATATATTCTCTCTTTCTTTGGTGTCACTGAATATGTTTCTCTGCAGAATAACTGGAAAACATGCATGTTTAAATATCCACATGAAGCATTTGTGTACAGACACACATATAAAATACCTTGGACAATACCTGTTTGATTGAATTAATTTTACTCTTTCCATATTACAACAGGTGCCCACAACCGTTTTGACTGTCTATAGAACAATGACAGGAATCTGAAATTTTAAATTATGCCAACATTAGAATACTATCTATTCAAATGCTCTTGATCAGTTGAAAAGCGTATTACCAAAACACCAGCCTCAAATTTCATCTTATTTTTAACAATTCTTCTTGGAGCTTAAAGTAGGTTAAGCAAATAGTTCATCAGATTTTTCCCTTTCCTTTCTTTTGTTGTTATATACTCCACTGAAGCTCAGAGATGAAAATGTAAAAACTGGTTTAAGCAGAAAAATAATTCAGTGGAAGAGAACTTCTATTGCACAAAATTAAGCATTTATCAAGTTCCACTTTTTGTACAGATGAGTGGGATTATCCAAAGGAACAAGGGCTTGATTCTCTTTCCACTCAAGTTATGGCAAAGAAGTCAAAGTTGAATCCATCAGCAGCATATTCAGACCAGTTTTGAACATTTTTGAAGATCTCCCCCATTCCCAACTTGCCCAGAAAGTGAGCATAGATAATAAATAAATAAACTTCCACCACCTTGTGTCCTGGAATCAACACCCACAAGCTGCAGTTTGTGCAGCTCTGTCAAGTTAAAGACCCTGTGAGTTCCTTTTTAAATACAAACAATCATTCCGAAGTTAGCTCTTTCAAACATCCACTTTGATTTGATAAATTGTATTAAATACAATTTGCCTCAGCAGCATTTTAAAGCATGACAGCTAGAGCACGAGCAGGTCATTTCTACACGGAGTGCACAATCTCCTCGGCTGTGCAGACAGCCTGGATTATGTATGCAGGCCCACACTCCCCGAGATAACAAAATTACCCGGCTTGCACTCCAAGCCAGTCACAAACTGTGGAGTCGCGGAGAGCAAAGTCAAGCCCGAGCCAATCAGTCCTGCTAAGCAGCTGCTATCTCAGTTGCTTATTAGTTCACCAGTACACTGGCCACAACCAAAGGCTTCAGATGGGCTTACAGTATGCACAGAACAAAATTAAACCCTGCTTTCAAATACCACAGAAACATAACCATGAACGAATACTATCAAAGGGTAGGAGAGAAGCCTCTTTTAAATTTACTCAAAACATTATTTTTTTGAACACTGAAGAGAAAATCCTTACTCTTGAATACTGTATAATAACAGAACCATGCTGTTTGCTGGCAGAATGCTAAGTTTCATTTTCAGCAGAAAAAAAAATTGTATAATAATTTTTCCTGATTTAGATGGGGTTTAGGTCAACCTTAGCTACATACAAATGAATGTTTTGTTCAAATTACAGGGTAATTTTAATTAGGACACCCTGCTAGACATCCTGTTGTTCTATTTAATGGACTTTCTCAATTATGACAAGAAACACCTCCCCACCCGCCTGTGACTTGAAGTAAAAATTATGCTAAATAAATATACAAAGACAAAAATTCTTATTCTGTATTAGATCTTTTTATTTCTGTTAATCTTTATTTGGCAACTGCTGTAGCAAAAGGGCAGAGCTCAGAATCCCACACCCATTAAACACCTGTTTAAAAACCACTTGAAGCACTGGAACCAGCCAAATATGTCCCAATTAAGCAGAAACGTTGGCACTGCTGTCTTGGGTAAGGAACACCCATTGCCATTTGCTCTCATTAGGTTAAACGGGTTTCTTGGGACGTAGCTGAATTCCTGATTATGTGCATTGCAAATGGATGGAGAACACCAGAACAATAAAATTTAATTCAGCGTAGCCTTCTGTCCAGTTGTCGAGCACAGAATTTTGGGAAAAGCGAAAACTGAAGCTTTGGGAAGTGGACAAGAGTTATATGTTCTAAGTATGTATGAGACAGCTCATACTTCTTTCAAGAAACTGCCCGGTCAATGTAACAGAAGGAATTGGGTTGGAATTTCTTCTTGAAAATGCTCTCAGATTTAGAGCCCATTTCATTTTTGTTAGCATCTCCTCCTCTGTACTTTGCATTAGGTTTGATTTGCTTACACAGTTTTATTTGTTAGAGTACAATACGGTATCTTTTTACATTCACTTTAGTGTCAAATTGGTCACCAATTTCTTAACTTTGTGTGTTTATGATGCAGTGATGGAAGGCAAAGCCCAGACAGTAAATTATTTGTTTGTAGATCAGACACCGTACTGCAAGTTTTCTAAATATTTTTGTCAACTTCAATAAGCAAAGGCTCTTCTAGAGAGGCCGACTGCATGGCAAATAGAAGGATCTTGCCTGTCACTCATTTAACCTCTTGACCCCTGTCAAGGATGTGGACATGCTTGCCAGTAAGTGACAAGTCAAGTGGTCTTTTACCAAATACTCAACAATACATTTCAGGGTGGTGCCACTAGCCAGAATCAGAGTAGAGTGGTAGTGATTAAAAAGTATGTTTGAAATGGTTCTAATATCCATGCTCAATCCTCTATAATCCCACTTCATTATCAATTTATTAACTTCCTTTGTTGTCCTTTCTGTCACCCTCCTGTGCTAGTTTCTAATATATCTTAGTTTGGAAAGTGCTGTATTCCATAGACACAAAAAACTAGCATCCTTCACATAAAATCGATCAGTTATCTGTATCCAAGTAAGAGATGTACAGTCTCCGAATGGATACCTTCAAATTAACTGTATAAAAAGCATGGTTCAGCACAACAAACACCGCTTCACTCGCAACTCATCGTCAGGATGTTAGTAGACTGAAAAGAACATCTATATATTTTTCTCTTCGCTTACACCAGATAGATTTTTTGAGAATATAAATCCCACTGGCTCTCTACTACCTCTTGTATTTAGCGTAGAATTCACAATTATTTCATGCCTGCATTTCTAAAGTAAACTTCAGTACATGAAAAAAAAAAAGCATTCTAGAAATAAAATATATCAGCTAGCACTTGCTGCTGACCTAAAACTATATTTATTTTCAAGACAACCATAAGAGTGGCAGATGCTTTCTTGTTCTGGATGGCTACAAATGGCACTAAGAAATCCTAAGATAGACACCTGCATACTTACTCTCTGCTTGTTTCCCCCCACACCCCTAGGTATTTTTGCATAGAAATAACATTTTCTAATTTGCTATTGCTATTCATTTAGATATCCATGGGTTCTATATTCATTGTGGTCTCAAGAACAGTTTCCATTCCATAGTCCTAACTGATCTCATCAAAGGATGCTAGGTACTCAAAACATCTGAAAAAGATAAAATATTCCATATTTACTCTCCATTATTTAATTCACAAAAGGTGTTGCTTATAGCAAAAATGTTTTAAAATTGAGAGCCACAGTCCTTGGCTATTTTTTAACTTAAGCCTTAGTAGCTTCCCCTCTTACAACTGGTGGCTGACATTTTATTCAGTAGACAATATCTGCAGCTGCAACACTTCCAGACTACAATGAGTAGCAAAAGCTATCATTACAAATGTATGTTTTTATTGGTAGACATTTTGAGACTAACCAAGAGAGTAGGAAATAGAGAGTGGAGATTGGAAGAAAACAAAGTAAGTCCACAAATAAACAAAACACTACAAATCACAATAGGACAAGAGAAAAATCAAGCGGTGATGTAATCTTACTGGATTAACAAAAGCAATTCTGTCTTGATTGGGATTCCATTTTTCTTTTTTTTCCTTTGTAATTCCATCAGACAACTGTTAAAATGGCTAGTTGCACCACTTTCACAATTATAAGTTATACAAGGTAATTTATGAGGGTTGCACACAATGCAAATTAAAAGGTAAAACCAGGAGTACTTTGTACTGTGAAAACAAATAAATAAAAGGAAACATCTCATGTATACTGCAAAAACCCAAACCAAATTAACGTTTAAACTGGCATTTTACTTCCACTGAACTGAAACTGTATTTTGAATCCCAGAGAAGTTGCCTTCAGAATACTCTTCAAATGCCTGAGCTCAACAAACTACAGAGAGCTGTGGATTAACACACGTGCTGGAGCAGACATGGAATATTCCATGGGAAGAGAGATTTTGCCTACATCACAAATATCTACAGACAAATCAAAACCTTTCACAATGTGATACAAATGCAAGATATAGATTAAAAGGTGGGAAAGAAAGAAAGAAACCGCTTCAGAATCTGGAACACTTTGTGGAACTGGCTTTTAATTCCCCAAAATAGCAATTTTTAAAGCTATTGCAGGAGGCAAACAAGTCCCATACATCAGCTGAGGACAAGACCCTCTCAACCCTAGAAATAAGTGGTGATACCCAAAAAATGGAGGGGGGGGAGAGAGAGGGAGGGAGGGAGAGAGAGAGGGAGAGAGAGAGAGAGGTGAGGTGTGGGGCTAATAGCAAAGATGAAAACGTCTGGAAATAAAAATCCAGATACATCCTTTATCTCCGGGGCACCGAGGGACAAAATAAAAGGAAGGCACATAAACTTTATGCACAAACTAAGGGAAAGTCAGTGGAGGAATATATTAAAAAAATTAACGTTGCAATATGCCATCTTGTAATATTACATTGAAAACCACACCACTGTGTGCTGTTACTGTATTTGGCCAAGTGCACTACTGTGTTTAATTTGAACCTTGATTACAATAAATCACACAATACAGAGAGGCAACCAAGTGACTCACAGTCCCTTCTGAAATCTTACCATATTAAAAGTTTGACTTTAGTAGGAACACAGTGACCAAAATCTACATACACTACACCAGAGGAAGGGAGCAGAAGTATTGAACAGAACCTCCCAGGACTCCTTGGTCACTTGTTCCACAGAAAGAACAGCAACTTTGCCATGCCAGCAGTGAGACTGTTAGAGCAGCAGATAAATTCGGTGCTGCCTGCATCAGACACAGCAAACTGTGGGCTACCCAATTTTCTAAGGAGGGCACAGACGCTCTGCACACCTGAGCACGATTAAGTCTTACTGCTTATGAAGAAGAGAGGCAGTGTTGGCAGTGTACTGGCTTGAAGGGGAGGGAGGCAGTTGGAGGCGAAGCATAAACCTGTTCCTGCTCACTACCAACAACATTATTGCAGGCACCAGTAATGAGGTGGCTGAGCTAGAAGGGGAAAGGGATATAGGAGCTGGAGTGCTTTATCAGCTCCAAGACCAATGCTGGTTTTGGCACTATTTTCACTCTAGTGAGTTGCAAACAACAAAAAAAACCCCAACCAAGCAGGTGCTAGCAATCTGAGAGACCACATGCCAGCTACAGCTGCTTCAAACTGATTCAATTACATCTGCTTGAATAGTCCCAGGACATTGAATCCACTGAAGGGAACCACAGGTTGAAGGGAGACCCAGTATTTGGGGGCCTTAACACTCCATTAATTTGAAGTGGAAGCCCTCCCAGCTGAAATGGGAGGAGGGTATTCATATATAGGGTCTGAACCATACGATCACACTCAGACTAGGACAAGATGGAAGACAGCATATTCATGACACTGGGATTCACAGTAAAAGCCCATTAGAAATAATGCCTCAAAATTTTCCCGAAGCAGTCCGACAGCACCGCCTTGTTTCCCAAAACACTGGGTGAAGTACATTTGCTTGAACATGCTCTTGGGATTGGGACTTCACTCCAAACCTTGTTTGTACAAAAAGGGGCCAAGCAGCTGGGAAATTCTGGAGTGTAGTGTGTCCTCATTAGCTTCCATCTGCCATCAGAACTCAGCTCATGGCAAGTTTGGCTAAGTCCTGGTGTTCTCAGGTCCAAATCTGGGTCAGTTTTAATTACACTATACAGAATTCAGTGTGCAGTTTTTAAATCCTTATTATACAGCGCAGAAGAACGGGCAGCTCTCCAACTAATCAATTTTTTAAAAGTACATATATAAAAATTTTAAACCAGGCTAGACAGACAGTGGGTGGAAGAGAAAAAAAATGTATAAGTGAGTACAGGGGTTAGTTAAGAGAACTGTTAGCAAAAGTGGGTCACCAGCAAGTTCTGCTTTAAAACTTCAAAGGAAGGGGAAAAAGGAAAAAATTCTTCATTTTTTAAGACACTGAAACTGATGTGCAAGATGTATACAATTCATACTACTTTTAGAATCAGCATAGGTTACACACGATAATACTGCAGCAAGATTTTTATGAAGGGGAAGATGGATTGTCTTGTGGGTACAGGATCATAACAGGCACTGGCTGACCTATCCCCATACCTTTAAGTGTGTTATTGCCAGGGCTGGGAAAGTCCTTTCCTTCAAGGGCAAAGCCTTTAGCCCACAGGTACAGAAAAATCTGTGGTGGTTAGAAGTACAGTTCAATGGCTTTCTTGAAGGTGACAGAGAAATGCAGGATGTTAGTCTAAATCCTTACCTAATTAATGTGTTATGGACTACTTTAACTGCTATTTATTTCCTCTTTTTCTATGCCATCAAATAGCCATCAGCCAGGTCAGAACTTGAAAAGAGTTTTTCTTGCCAGGTTGCTGGCAAATAAAATGATAGAGGCACAGATAGCTGCATGTTTTTCACTGAACAGACACTCGGGATAGGATAGCACGCCAAATCTTATCTATGTAAATTGGGCTAAAATCTATTCTCAAAGTCAACAACCAGAATCTGCCCTGTTTAGAATCTTTGTCAGATGCAAGGGAGCAAGTAGAAGTCTTCAGTGACAGCTACCGACATAAAGGTAGCTCAGAAATGGAGAAGGATGATCAAGGAGCAGAGAAAATAGCAATGAAATGATAGATGCTTGTTAGATGAGCATAATATTCTGCCACCTCCTTACACAAAAACTACACCTTCAAAGATTTCCAAGTCTTTTTTAACCATTTCTATGAAAAATCCCTGCTAAAAAAGACACCCCTTCATGCACCTTGTTAGCATTGTCACAGTTTTCATTTCAGAATTACAACATAGCACAAACACAACAAAATCCTGCAGTCTCCCTTGTATTTCTTCAGTTGGTGGCTAATCCACGCATCTCCAGCTGCTGGATGAACGTAGCACATTCTGACACAGCATGAAATACACCCACTAACTATTTCAGAATCAACAAAAGCTATGAGGCTAGAATGTTGCTCTTTATTTGAAAGGAAGCTTTTTCTTTACAGTAACCTCCCTCTCAGATGTGGCCTCTCATATCCAAAAATCCATACATACAACATATGAACTGCAATCCAAACAGAAATTAAAAATAAATTAAAAAACTCCAAAACCTTACCACAGAAACATGACAATCTTAGGTACCCCAAACTTCTCCATTTCAGTAGCTTGTTCTCAAATGGAGGAGGTTTTTCTACCCATACCACCTGATTAGTCTTAAGTTCTATCCCCAACTGTGCCCACTTGTATTAATTAGGACAATTAGCTTCACTGTCTCCAAATAATTGTCAATTTAGTTAAGCTTGAAGAAAAAAAAAGCAGGCTGAAGCCACAAACAGACTGGGCAAGGTGACCTTCAACTACCGAAGAAGAAAATTAGCTTGTGCAAATCTGTTTTCTGAGGGTCTGGTTTCTTAAGAGAACTTTTTGCTATGAAGTTTCAATGCAGATCAGTAGCGGAGTAAAAGGGAGCAGGAGAATGATAACACAGCAAACACCAGTAAATTTAGCCCAGACAGTATCATTGTAACAGAATGATCACATTCCGTAACAGAAGTGAAGTTTCAGTGCCAAGAAATAGACTATTTTATCTTCTAAAGCACTGTTACTGAAGTTAGGCATGTCTGATGGACTATTTGAAGATGTGACCCACCAGTGACTAGTCGGAATAGCCAAGCTGTGAACGATACACGAAGAAGAGTGGAGTAACAATGCTACCTAGTGCTGCACGTCCTCTGAAACACTGAAAAGGAAATTCAGTGATGGAAAAGGGTGGTTATTTGGGAAGTCCAGGATGAGAGGACTGTGTAGTTTGAAAGGAAAATTCATCTTCTAGTTAATTTTTTAGTTTTATATCATGTACTGATGTAGCTTTATTCGATGATTTTACATTCCTCTTTCTATGTCTTCTCTTCCTTTTCCTCTTCCTCCATTAGAATAAACCAAGACAGAAGGTAAAAGTCAAAGATGGCTAGCATTATATTCAAGCACTAAAGTGGATTTTTTCTAGGCTCTGAGCAAACTTAAGGACCACAAATATTACAACAGGTACCACCTGCTGCAAAGGTGGAACCACAGAGTAGGAGGAGCACTATCCTTTTAAGTGTCTTTACATTTCAGTGTCTAGACATGTGGACGATGCAGTGCTGGAAACAAGCTCTCCCTCTCTCCCCTCCCAAAACAAACAACAAAAAACCCACCATTAATAACAGCAAAACCCAAAAACATGAGAGACCGCAGGGTGAAAGGAGAGGTGCTACCCATGCACACAACTCTAGGGGCAGACTTCTTTCTTTCCCTTCCTCCCTCTAAAATAATGTTTGGATGCAGCCCAAATTAAAGTCACTGCAACTCTTCTGTCTTCAGCTTACAATGCAGCCACTTCCCACCTGTCTGCTGTCACCCTGACTGGTTCAAGACATATCTGCTAGCTCCAAAGTCTCACCAGGGAGCCTATGGAAGAGGAGATTGCCTGGTATTTCCTGAACAATCCATGCTGTTCTTGTCTAGCAAGTCTCCCAGTGAAACACATCATCTTGCTAAAATTCTGTTTGTGAGGAAGCAGTGAAAGATGTGTCATGGCATATGAATGCAGATATCATCTATAGCAATAAAGCAAGGATGCCATTCTGAGACAGGGGACATTTTATTTTGCAGACTGTTGGAATACAGGGATGTTAAAAACATAGGAGTAATTTACAGAATTAATTAAAACATGGTAGTCACAAGTTAGAAATTAAAGAGCGAATCTTCTCAGACATATTTCCACTAGAATGTCAGGCAACTGTGTTCATCTTACTGTACCTACATGTAGCATCTCACATTATCCCCTTTTTTGGGGTCTGTCATTTCCACTGCATCAGCTGGAATACCTGAGACAACTGTATGATTTATAAACGGAATAAGTCTCTCAATTTTATTGTACTTGGCTGCAAGAACTTTAAGTCATATCCTTAACATTTGAATGCCATTTTTCTATTGCACTTTATTTTTGAGTGGGTGTTTTTGGCACTATACAGTTTATGTAAAATGAAGCTGTACATAAGAAAATGCAACACCTATTCTCTTGTGTTTCATAAACATCCAGCCCCTGACTTGCATGTGCTGTGCAGCACAGTGGTTATTGCCAGCTAACAACATGTTCTAAAGTGACAGAATAAGTCCTACAGATCTCATTTTTTAGAATTTTAGTAACAGTGGAGCCATATTAAAAGGAATTTGCCAAATTACCAGCAGAGAAGGAGGAAACCTGCAATTTTCTCACTGCAGTGATGAGATGGTATCAAGAACAGTGCCACACAAGGCCAAACAAAGGGACCGCAAATACTTTCCTAAAGAATAATACTCCCGAATATTGTTCTTGAATAAAAACTGAGAGTTCCCACTAAAGCGATATCAACTTTCAAGTTTTTTCGTCCTGCCTGCATGACAGAAGACAGCAAAAACAGCACACAGCCCTACACACATATCTCAGTTTATTCCCTTCAGTGATTTGATAGCCAAACTAATGTCAGAAAACGAATTCAGAAGGCCCTTTATGGCGAGACAGATTATAACCCAAGTTTAAGACAGTAAAGGAAATGACAACAGAAAAAACAGGGACAACCATGAAAAGGAAGTTTACAACATAACAGCTTTTGTACAGCAATATGAGATAAACACCAATTATCACAATTTTCTAGATGGGGAAACAAAAAGCTCTGATCACAAAATAAATCAAGGGACTCATGCTGAATGTACATGATTATGTCATATTCTGGTTTCTATTAATTTTATCACGTTTACCCTCAGTACCTGACACCTTGTGCTTTCTATATTCAGATAAAGAAGACAACAATAACAACAACAGATAAGCACTGAAGCATGCATTTGGAGCATGGTTCAAATGAAAACCTACCATGCCACATCACATCCCTCTGCCGATCAGCAAACGGGCTCAAGAGCATGTCCCTGACTCTAGCCAGGGCAGTTATTCACTGTACCTGTGGGCAGGACAAATGAGAAGTCTTGCCCTGCACTAAATCTTCCCAGCTGCTGGCAAACCACTGGCCAGCTATTTTCTGGACAAGTGGTTATATACGTTATACATATATATATATATATATATATGTATATATATGTATATATATGTATGTATGTATATATATTTGTTACACTATCTTTTCATTAAATGGTCCTTGATGATCTTTTTTTTTTTCATTAGTGTATCTAATTTCCTTAGTAGCCAGACTTCCTTCTGCTTTTTTTTCATCTTGGGATGACTTCCATTGCCCATATTAGCACTGTGTGTCTGAAGGAGACTTTCTGGAGTTGCAGAAAAGAGATCAGTCTATAGCTCACTTCTCCTTGGTTAAAACTGCATAGAGTGTAAACAGATCTCAAGGCAATGGCAGATCTGTTCCCATCTCATGATGCTGATTTCAACAGATTGTAAAGATGCTGTAGCTTTGTGGTTTGTTTAACTAGATTTATCACATACTAACTCCTTTTACAAGAGCAAAGAGATGCTTTATGGAGCCAAGAGGCACAAACTGAGTGGATATGAAGATGAAGTGGTCTGAATTTGCCAGTCAAACAGTGTGACTGCATCTGCTGCTTGGATGCTGCCTAAATAGGCCAAGATCAAGGTTGTAAGGATTGATTTGATCCTGATCCCTCAAAGTAAACAAGACCCAGAAATCAAAGCTCATAATAAAATTCAAAATTATCAGATGAAGTCATCTTGTAGTCCCCCACTATAATGAACATACAATGTACGCGTGTGTCTGTGTGCACACTTTCACACTCAAATTCATCTTCTCCCCTGCATTTCCATGTTCCACCATTGCAACACACACTCTGAAAGAACAGAATTGCTGGAGGAAAATAGCACCCATTGGAGCAGAGAGCTTATGTGCTACCGTTCCCCTTTTCTAATCAGAAAGCACCGATTCACACCTCCTTGCCTCACCTCCCTGCCCCTTTACCAACGAGGGACTCACCTTACATCCCTAAAATGCTTTCCTTGGCCAAGTCTGCAACCCCAGGCAAACCAGCCTCGACTGCAGGCAGCAAAGGCAGCGAGCTCAGCCCGGAGTTTGACATGCTTGGTGCATGTCACACAACACAAGCAACCTGCTAACGAGCTGCTGTGTGCTCTCTCAAAGTCACAGCTGCCAGCAACAATTGAGCAAGTGCAGCCTGGCTTTTCAGGATTCCTGCCTGTTGCCCAGGAACCACACAAAGCAGTGGAGATTTTAAACAGGTGCAAACAGTGCTTTTCTCCCATGTCAGACTGCACAGCCTCTGCAAGAGCAACACAAGAAGAACCAGAAAGCAGGAAATGAACTTCCAAAATGCGATCAGAGCTCCTACTGATAATGCGACACTTTGATAACCTGTGAAAAACAGGTTGTACACAGCACTATAAGCAGAAGCAAGAAGGCTTGGTCAGGCTTGCCTTCATGAAACCTGTTTTTCCCAGAAATATGCAACCGTATTATAACTCTGGTTACACATTTTAAAAAATTTGTCAGTGTTTCTCACCTGCAAAATATTTTGTTAATTTAAGAGGTAACGTTTCTGAACAAGCAATGATTCAGAACGCACAATGAGCACCAAAAATAAATGAAAAGGGTGTATTTTAAAGCTTATTTTTATAATAATTTGATAGCTGCATAGGAATTTTTAATGCACAAAACTGTCTTTCAAATAAGTGTCTTAAAAAGCATAATACAAATCACGTACATTATCTAATTGTGTGTACGTACTGAAATTCTACATGTACCATCTGTTTACAGCTCATTGCTTAACATTATAACCTTGCACATACACAGCTCAGTGCATAGGTGGAACGGTAGGTAAACACAAATTGTATCTCCTGAACTGAAAATCTGTGAGTCAACTTTTAACAGGCTCGTTAGAAAAGACGGCACTAACTCCAGAATGGTTTGTTTTGTCAATATTGCCTACGCTGTGTTAAGGTCATCAGTACGAGTTTGCTATTAGCCACGTTCCCACACTGGTAATCAGGCAAATTCCTGTTAATTTCAGGCAGAATCTTGCCTGAATTGGAAGGGAGCAGGAACTGGTTAAGATGGCCATTGAGATCTGGTGTTCCCGTGCTGCGATCACCTGCTCTACCTGCTATGTACAAGCCCACTCACAAGCCCAGGCACAGGTCAAGCCTCGAGCAAGGCTCCTCTGCTGTTCCTTCAGAACTGTAATGTTACAATGCTCCATATGCATGCTAAGGGCTTCTGTCTAAACTGAAAGCGCTTAGATAGGTTTTGCCTTCCCTTTTGGATCCAGCTTTTCACTTGGATGTGAGGCTGAAAAGGCTAAAGGGTTCTCTTGTACAGACGCCAACAAAAACAAAGGTAAACTTAGAATTTTCATTAACTGTAAATTACAAGAGCAAACAGAAATAAGGATTGATGTGAGCAACAGGGAATGCTAAAGCTTCACCAAATGTAATGTGTAATGCTTCAACCCAAACATATTTTGGGATGACTGCCAAGAAGATGGGTATAAATGTGGGAGGCTTAGTAGAGTACAGTTTGAGCTAAAATGTGTAAAGTTTTCACTTGTGCTAAGGAAACATTCGTAGCTAGGTAAAAACAAGGCCTTATGAAAAATCCAATTTTACATCTAATCTAAATTTCCCTGGGCAAAGCAACTGCTCTCTTCCTAAACTGCTCCTTGAGATAGCTGGCAGCAGCATATAATTATTGTGGATAGTATTGCCATGGGCTGGGCACTAGTTGAATATTGTAAATTCTAGAGGTGAATTATCCAGCATTACATGGTTTAATGTATTCATCTAAACCTGAATTGGAATTACTCATCGTGATGCTTTTGTTATTTGGTGGTCCAATGACATCTGTATAACCAGGAGTGAGAAGTGCTGGCTCTGTCTAACTTCTTGTGCTGTCTTAGTTTATGCTTTTATATGTTAGCTCTTCTGACATACAAACTCATAGTGGTGGAGGATAAGGTATCCTAATCATCAGAGTTTTTCCAGTGAAGAATAGTTACTACTAGTCCTACATGTTTTTGGGGCTGTAGGGGAAAGGACATTAAATAACCCAAAGAATTTAAATTTTCTGCTGAAGTTCCCCCAGCAGAAAAATGCCTACATGGTTGAGGTTTGGTTATCTACTGTCAGAGCTGTGCTCAACAGTAAGAGTAGGAGGTTTTTCTACCTCTACTAGAAGACTAGTTCATGAACTAAAATTTAAGTCTACTTTCAGTGAGATAAACAATGAATAATTCTAGTAAAGGCAGGAGGCTGGAGAGTAAAAGGCTACAAATGCTACAGAAATTTTCAACACAGGCTCATTTCTCAGCTTTTTTAAAGCTACTTTCTTCTTGGGTTAAAAGACCAATTATTTCAGGAAAAAAAGTCGGTGTTAGTAAAGCTTTTTACCTGTTTTTCTCTGCAAAGACTTTAGACAGCTTATACAGTAATGAAGGTCCAAGAAGGGATTTTACTGGCTACCACTTCTGCTTTATTCATCTGATTAGTTCCAAAACATTTAGACAGCAACACAAGCTCCTTCAAGTTTCTCCATGTTAAGTGCAGGGTATATCCTTCCCTCTCTGTGCCTGAGATGATGCATTACTTAGGTTTTCCAGATCTGCAGCTGACAGATTATGATAAGCTTTGGATTCCCCTTTATCCATCTCCAGTTCCACAGACATGGAAGTAAGAAGTTCTTATTGGAATATAGTACAGGAATCACGCTAACAATCCTCAATGCACCCCAATATTTGGCAAGTAAATACAACCCTCTGATAAAGATGTGGTTACAACAGGAGCTTAGGCCATCTAAAATAGAAAAATCTGAAAAGATACCTATTCATTCCATTGTTCCACATGCAGATCTACTCAGCTGGGAGGGCTGAAGGTGACAAGTAACCCTAGGAATACATGTCCATAATGCTACTTGTCACCATATGCAATAACACAGCTTCCAGTGGCAGGGGAAACTGTGTCCCTCCATTCACTGGAGAATGTCTTCCTTAAGGCTAGCATAGAAGCAGGCAAAGACATTTCTTAGGTTGTCCGAGAACACCCTACAGGAGTGTGCAGTAGAGTTTAATGACAACAGGGATTCAATAAAACTGAACTAAACTCTAAGGATCCTTGACATTCTGGAACAGGCCAGGATTCACTATTTTAGCAATGACTATAGGATGAAGCTATGCTTTCTGTAAAGTTAACTTTCCTTCAATTCTTTCAAATTACATCAAGGGTGTTCACCTAAGTGAAGCTTTGAGGAGCCCAGAAAAAAGAATGTTTCCTTTCCTGCAGTGACTTCCGTAAAATAAGAAACTGGATTAACCACAGTCTTTACTGTTGCCAGCCAGACCACGTAGCATCGACACTGTGCTTGTAAGGTAAAAGCTACTGTAATTTTAAAAGAATATCAATTATACATTGTGCCCCAGAAATACTATAACCTGACTTCAAATTTCTTACAAACTATGTCTTCTTGCACTCCTACATAATACCAAAATAAGAAACATCGAATTACTTTCTAGGAGATATTTACAAAACTCTGGGATATTCTAAGCAGATACAAGCTAATATTATTATTCTGAATAGCAGTACAAGCTGCCCTCCATCCACAGAACCATGCAGGCTGTCATTTTTGTAGTTAGGATGCATTTTGCAGCAAGACTTAACTGTTCTTTCAAGTGCACTGTACTGTTAGTTGTTGTCACAATTATTTATAACTGGGGACATCTATCTCCTACTAACCTTCTGTTCTGGTCCAATATACAGGAAAAAAAATCTTGAAGCATTAAAGTACATTTATAAGAATTTAAACTCTGTATTTCTTAGTTAGATTCTGCCCTCTGACTCTAATCTGAGGCAAGTAATCTGAGGCAAGTCAAAGATGGCATTCAGTCTTCCACTCTATTGTGGGGTTTGTGTGTATGAAAATTTAATTTTGATGAGAGGTCAGGAGAGAAGATGATGTTCAGCTAAAGAAAAGTGTTTTCAAAGAGACTTGTAAACATGAGACCACAAGTTTCATTTCTTTTTAAAATATATCATAAAGGTACTGTAGCATTCTTTAACACAGAGAAACAGCAGAATAGTGCATGAAACACTCAATGCCAAGAAAGAATCCATCCCTATTTTAGCTGTGAATTATCCTACAACCTTGAGAAAATTACTTAACTGTTCCCTATTTCAGTTTCCCCATCTATCAAATGGAGACAATGATACTTTGTGAAACCATTCTAAGATTATTTAAAAATGCATATAATTTGGAAACTTGTAAAGCACATGCAATTTCTAAAAAACTCCACAGAGAATATAAGAATATTTCTTTAAACATTTGTTGCAATATTTTAATACAATTCATACCTCTCCTATAAGTACTTTACAGAATTCTCAATAGTTTGTATGTACTGTATACAGTTATCAGCATATGAGATTTGAAGATACTACATGCTTTAAGTTTAAACTTCCAAATGTTGGTTGAAACACAAATATTTTCAAAGACCTCAGTAAGAGATGGACTGGGTCCTGTATTTTTTTCCTAAGACAGACAACAGTTCTCCAGCTGAGGTAGCACACATTTTTGAAACCCACAATAACCAGCAAACTAAAAGAAAACAAGGTTAACACTGTGTCCTGCCTCCCCAGCACTCTTTTCAGCACCTACATGATACAGATGTCACAGAAGACTCACTCTTACTTTGAAGTGCATGAAAATATATCATGGTAAAAGACTGACTGTCATTCAAAGCATCCTTTGAAACTTCTTAAAAAACTGAGCTTTGTATCTGGAGACATTTTAATGATGAGTTTATTTTTCTGTACTTTTAGAGCACATAGAATAGAAAATTCATTACATGTTTAAAATGCAACAAACTTTGCAGACTTTAGATATTCAAATATCTCTACTTCTGAAAGTTTATCCTGCTTAAATTTGTATTTGTAGGGTGTGATCCAAAAGCGGCTGGACATAAAATTGTAGGTCCAATTCCAAGTCATCAATCAGTTTTGTTACATTTTTAAGGCAGGTATTTCAGTGCAGAAGAGAAGTGTTTCCTCAACTTCGTATTACAAGAGCGGATCACAGAGTTTCTCAAATAACCTACAACACAGATGGGACCAAGCACGGAAACTGCCAGGCCCAAAAGATTATATTCTTTGAACATTGTTAACAATCAAAAACAAGATATTAGAACTGTTTAGAGACAGTACTCATTATAAACCAAATGCTACAATAGTTGTATTACTGAGGGAGAAAAAAGTTGGGGAGATTCTACAGCCATTTCTTCTTTAATAAGTATTTCATTCACTAACTTTGTAATATAGAGAAGAAAATTTCTATCCTTCAAGTTATTCAATCACATTTACAGCAGATAAAAATTTACAGGTATTACATTAGGTACAGTCACCTTATCTCCAAGTAAAAAAAAATGACATACATAGTTGAATACAAAGGCAGAAAACTGGATTTTTTTATTCCTATCAAGATTAACATAATACTTGAATGCAAACAGGACATCTAGATAAGAATTACAAAAGACTTGAAATTCCTCCCATTTTTAGGTGTGATTAAGAAAGCAACATCAGAAATATAGGCACAAAGGGAAAAACACAGTCATCCAAATTAGAGTTATGCTGAAAAATATATATGGCCCAGAATCTGTGTAGACCTCTGAAGAGAGATTGCCAGCTAGAAGAACAGGAATGATGTGGGACGCTCACAGATATTTAAGAGCATAGAGTGTGGAACAGAGTGCAAGAGCACAAATGTGCCCGCAGAGGCTGTGCTAGAGCTTCAAATATCTCCAGCTTAAGTGACTAATGTGAATGTGCAAAGAGACAACCACTTCAAGCAGAACTTTTTACTGATTAAGTCACTACCATAAATCTCAATATGTTCCCTGCCATATTGGCAGCCTGTCCCTTTTTTCCTTTTAACTGTGGGCCAGATCCTCAGCTGGTATAAGTTGGCATCGCATTTTGTTGCCTTCAGTGGAGCTAAGCCAATTGATGCCATCTGAGCATCTGATATTATATTTCTGTAGCAGTTAAAAAATGATACAGTAGCATTAATTACTACATAGTCATGTCTTATAACCTCATGGCAGTGGTGGAAAGACTTCTCATTTATAGTCACCAGTCAACATACAGAGTGGAAGGGTCAATTGGTCATTCCATGCTCAATTTGATGGCTGTAAAGCTACTAGTCATTTCAAACACAGGAAAAACCACTTTTCATTTTCCTATGTGATTTAAATACTTAAATTTTGTTAACTCACAGGCATGTAGTAGCTAGTCTATGTCCTTAAAGCACCACAATCCACTGCATCAAAAATGTAATGGACCTGACATGCAGAAGAACAGGCAACTGGAGCAGACAAAAATTCATTTAACTGAGAAACTCAAGTCCCAATGCCAATAGTAGATGCTAAGGGAAAGAGGAGTAAGAACACTTTCATCTGTAAGCATTCTGATATAGCCTAACAGCACATCAGAGATGCAGACACAGAGATGCAGACACAGAAAGTCTCCAGTTTTTATAAGAGAAAAAGTAGTCAGGGTTTTTTTGGTTCAGCAAAGGGAGAAATGAAGCACAGGACTAATTATGGGCAACTGCTTTTAGATTGGACTATCTCTTACAATGACCTGACACCCATAGTTTATACCTTCAGTGTAAAAGGCCCATATGTTCCAATTCACTGCAGAAAGAAATACCCTTAAAATTGCAACACCCAAATAAAATCCTTCTTCTCCAATGAAATAACATTTCCTACTTTCTACCCAACACAAAAAAAAAGGTGTAAGGTGGGACTCACAAAAAAACAGGGTGGGCTGAGACACTTGGATTGTGTGATCATTGCCAGCAGAGGCAATGATCACTTGCATCAACATTTTAGATGCAGTAAAATGTTCACTAACTCACATAGGATATTGAGGGTCATTGTCTGTGTATTTGAGGGACACTCAATATTGAGATCTTACTGAACAAGCATCTTTGTCTTTAAATGGGTACTAACCTATCAGACAAATAACTTATTTTCCACCTACTAATTAGAATTTGCATGTTAAAGAGCATGCATATTCCTAACAAGCTTCCAAATAATGGCTTGGAAGTAAGCAAATTAATTCTACAGGTAAATGGATAATCAACAGCCTTAGGTTGGCTGAAGCTTTTGTCCCAAAATACAAAGGGTTTGCTATGGATATAATATTTCTACAGTTACAATGAATCTACTGATATCTATCAGGAAAATGCCAAGATGCTGGTAAAGTGTCCTCACAGCCATCCACTTTTGCTGTTAGGTTCTGATATAGAACCTAAGGACAACGACATAACTGTCATTGTAGAGAGTATTCCACTGGGAACAGCTTCAGATGGAGAAATCATGGACTTTCTCTCAGACCTGAGTGTGACTGAATAAAGGTTTGAAACCTATTACATACCCAGTAGAAAATGGAAGAGTATTTAAAACAGATACATTCTGCCTAACAACTCAAATATATTTTAACCAATTGATTAAGAATATGACTTAAATTCATATAAAAAGCATCATCCATCATTTAAAGCTTGGCCTCCTATTTCTATATTGTACTTGGCAGAAGTATGTCCATATGCAGTCATTTTGTCTTAAGTCAGTCAAGGGATCCTGCTGTCCTTGATATTGATGAGAATGAAAATTATAATCTTCAAATACTTCATTCAACTACTATTTAAAAATGTTATTACTTTAATGAGACACTCCCTTCACAAAAGAATGCTCATAAAAATATATGCCTTAATTAAAACAAAAAAATGGATTTTCTGTGTCTAAATGTTATAACTATCTCTAAGAGTGTTCAGTCATCCTTACCACAGGGGAAGAAAGTAAGTAGGAATTTCTGCTTGACAGAAATCCTGCAAGTGACAAAGCTCCTAATTTTTACTTCAGTGCAAATTTTGCCTCAGTATGAATTCACAGACCTATGCTTTGCAGAGTTGACTGGGTTTCAAGTTTGTTATTACTCAGATAATTGTTTTGCTAGACGCTTAAGAGGTCTTGAAAAAACTGGAGAGAGTGAGTTTGACAAGAGATCAAAGAGATCAATTACTATTGCGTCCACTGGACTTTAAGTATCCAGTGGACACCAGCTGGCTGGGTAGAATATGGGAATTAACACAGTTTAGTTTTAGAATACTAACATACAAAGTACAATAATTTTTCCCAAAAACACGGTTGGAGTTTATATTCTCATTTCTTATGTAATGGAGTTTCCCTAATATTTATTGTTTATCAAAAATACTTGTTTGCAATGTTTCCCTATAAAGCTGATATACTCAATCTCAATTTCTAATCAGAAAAACCATGCAGATGTTGCTAGTAGGCCAAATGCTGGAATGCTTGCCCAGGATTCAGGCTGTCCACTGTTACAGACACTATGTGATTAAGACTCCTCATGACATTTAGCTGGTAAGTCTGGAAAAGCCTGGACAGGCACCTTGATCATAAACGGAAACTTACAGGTTATGCAGCCTCATAAGATCCATGTCTCATGTTTTCTATACGTGGACCCTTTTTTCTTCCCTTTGAAAATGAAGAGACCCAGGAAAAAAGGAAACAAGCCCATAACAGAGTCTTTCCAAATGTCTCTAAAGAAGCAGACACAACAAATAGCTCCTCAAATTTACTCACAGGTGAAAGCTCCTTGCTGCAGTTGTGTAGTCCTAAACAAGAGAATTCATGCAAATATTTTTTTTATGGCGGAGCAAACTGGCCTTTACATTTGTATTTACTCCAGTAAATTGTTTTTACCTTAACCTGTGATTTCGCTAGCCAGCAATAATTTTGGACTATTGCTCAGAGGACATCTCTTCGCATTGCTAACTACCTGTTATGATGTGTATGTCACTGCAAAATTTAGCCATGTAAATTTTCAAAGCAACTTGCAGCTCTGAAAAAATTTTGAAATATTTCTTCAAATTTTGTGCTGTCAAATTTCAATGAAACTGCAAAAAGCATATGAAGATGACATCTATAAACACTACAGCTGGCTACACAAAAAGCTGCAAAGAGTAAGGGTAACCAGAGCAGGAAAACACTGTTAATTAATTACTAAACACTGTTTCTTGAAGCTTAATACCCATACCTGGAAACTACACATTCCTACCTATACATCATATCAATATCACAGGGGTAAAGATCTTGGGGAAAGAAGAGAAACCAAAAAGATAAATTAAACAAATTAACAACCAAACAAAGGTACTCACTGCTTAGAACCTATCTGCAGATATCCACTTAACAATTTCACTTTTCCTTCCCCTTCTTTCAGCAGTGTGGTACTGTGAGCACCACTAAGATTGAATTTCTTTTCATAAAAAGTTAAAGGCTAATACTCAGTAGAAGCCAATAATAATTTCATGTTAAAATATTCACATATTAAGAACACCACTGTGATGGTAAATTTCCACCTTGCACATTAAATACTAGTGTACTCAGGCTTCTCCTATGCCTGTGGCTTGGGCAATGCTCTGCGCAGGAAACTCAGGATAAATCTCTCCTCAGATTATTCTGGGGTGTATTCTATGATCTAGCCCAACAAAAGGGACTTTTATTCTGATATGGCTCAACCAAAAAAGTACTCTGGACAGATATACATGGAAAACAGAAAATACCCCAACGACAACAATCACATCATCATTACGTATTATTCAAATTTAAGGTATTTACAGGATTAAGCACTAACAGCACTGAAACAATAACACATAGTATGGCCTCATCCTGCAAGCCCCTCATCTGAATAATCCCAACTAAGTGTGTGCAGTCCCTTGCAGCAATTGTTAAGTGCAGAAAACTACAAAATTTGTGAGGAAACAGATAAAAAAGCTGAAGCACAGAGCAACAATGTCACTCACTTAAAATTCTACAGAAAACAAATAGAAATTCATAAATTAAACTGATTCTGACTTTTAAACTTGTCTGTGGGACTCAAGATATCTCCCATGAGAATAAGTATAAAAAAGCAAAAGCAACCCCTCCCTTGACATTTTATTATATTTCTAAAGTCATCTCAATATCCCAGATCAATTGCATTTGAAAATGCAGCTATTAAACCATAAGTAGACCATCTTTGGAGCCTTTGTTTGTCAATTGCATCAAACAAAAATTCTTCTGCAGACAAGAAATCAGACTGTATTTTTACAATAATTGCAAGTCATTTCTAGGAGAAAGAGGTAGCAACAATACCCAAGGAAATAAAATAACACACTTTTGTGCTTTCCCATCAAACCCGATAGTGGTAGGGGTTTAAATCAGTCAGAGGCAGCTACGCATGAGAGATTGCACTCTGCAGGCTCTATCAGTCAGGAGTCAAGGATACACGTCCATGATTTATCATACTTCTCATGGTAATTAGCTAGAGTGCCATTTTGCTTCCAGTAGCATCACTCAACTTTCTTTTTTTAATTTGGTCTTTTTTTTCTGCAAATGAATTTACATATTTCTCAGTCTCTCATCCCCTACTATGTTTTATTTATGAATATAGGCCTTGCTGATGGTAACTCTAATGTGAAGAAGGTAGTAATTAGCGTACCTATCTGCTAAGTTAATCCCTTTCCCACAATGTCTGCAGAGAAGTTTTAAGGTAAGTAACAGTTTACAGTCAATATTAGGTTTAATTATGTTTAATGAGGGGAACTATTTCTGTTTACTAACTGCACCTAGGTGTGTAGCTTCTATATGAGTTTTTCTCACAACCTCATTCCACACTGTTAATAGTGCCACCCTGCAGGGTACTTGTGGTGCTTTAATCCCTAAAATTTCTCCAGGAGAGCCAAGCAAGTGAGGCACCTGTTACAGTACATGTTCAGAGGGAGCAGAATGACAATGACAGCTTAAAACAATGACAGCTTTGTGTAAGGGAAAAGTTCTACTGTCTCATATGCAGCGGATGCAGTGCACTGGAGAAAAGAAACTGAACCCCCCAAAAAGCCCAAGACTCTCCTCTTAAAAAATAAAATAAAATAAAATAAAATAAAATAAAATAAAATAAAATAATAAAAAAGTTTGTTCCTGGTTTTCAGATTTTCATCCACTTGAATATTTCCTGTAGTAGTTACTGTGATCTTTTACCTCATTGAAAGCTGTGTAAAGAATTAATACCCTGAAGTTGTACAAATGAATGAAGACTTCTAATTGTATTTCACGAGCAGATATCATCCACAACTGAAGAGATTCTAGAGGCAACTGAAGATGACACCAGTGTTGTCTTAGAACTCCATACCAGGGCGAGGTGAACTGCAAAGCCTCAGACTGAATCCCAGTTCTACTTCAACTGCTCTGTTTTTAGCAACTGTGCAATGCAATGTTGCTACTTCAGTCAGAGTCTTCTTAATGTGAAGATCTAAATTTGAGTTTACTTCAGTACTTTTGCTAAAGCATTTTCCTTTGTGATTTCATGCATTATCCCCTTAAGAAATTCATGTAATGGGAATTTTTTAATACATATTTATAAGTACCTATGAAAAATGTACCTTCCAAAATCTTTGATTCCCTAGGATGCATAGATTTTGTGTGTGTGCACAAGGGACCAAGTTTGCAGAAGTGCTGAAAAACAAAGCTGTTTGATTTCCAATAAGAAATGGAAGTAGAACTCAGAGAGAAATTGTTCTGTAAATGGAGAGGTTACTTAATTTGATTTTTTCAAAGCAGTAAGAAGCGGGTTCTGCATTTCATTCATATCAGAGAAATGTGACATTTCCTTAGACATAGCTTAGGGGTTTTCTTTTTTCTTTTTCTTTTTTGCCCTAGTGAGCACTCTGTGTGAGTCCCCGCATTCCCTCCTTACTTTTGCCATTGGCAAGACTTCCAGAAAAAATATTTCTGGTTAGAAAATTGATCAAAAATGCAGGAAAAACTTCTGCTAAATCATGCTTTTTGTTTTTAAAAACACACCCATTTACCCATTTTACAATTACTTGTCTGTCAGAAATGATTTTATTTAAAGGCTAAACTCTGTAATTCTAAAAACTATATCCAGATCAACTGTACACACCTTTGACTGTAGAGGTTTCAGTATTTAAGCTCAAGGCTTATATGTATTTTTTCTCCAATACGCCAAATCCTAACACCCATATTACTGGATGTTAAGGAAAAGGTTTCTAAAGGAGAAGTGTGTTTTTTTAAACTGACGTTTTTCTCTCTAAACACCACATTCCAAAAAATGTGATCTGAAAATGTAAATGCAATTTTAACTACTACATAAAACTGTTAATAGCTACTTAAGAAGGAAGAAAAGATACCTCTTCTCAAAGTGACAATATATTCTTCCTATTGCCACTGAAGATATCAATATTCAATAAAAATGGATTTCATTATGAGATGGAGATTATTTACAAGCATATCTGTTCTTCAGAAAACTGATGAGGTTTTATATCCAAGAAGAGATCAGAAGAAGTCATGTCACTTCTTGAATAAAAAGTCCAGCATCTAGCCTAATTTAATGACTTGAAACACTACAGAATGAGTCTGAGGAGCTGGAAAATTTGAAGAACTCATAATTTCAAGGCTAGATTATGGAAACTCTAACTGGAGAATGAAAATAGCGCTTACTACAACTGGTCAACACCAGGAGAGGGCTTATTCAAGTTACTTCCCACCTGCTGCTGCCTTTCAGTAGTGACATAAGCAAAGCTTGGGTAACAGAACATTAATCTGTTTTACTAAGGCACAGTTCTGGGGTTAGAGATGACAGGATCACCTTCAGGTCGTGAAGGTTCAGTGTGCATACATGAGTAACTGTCTCCTCAAAAATCCACAGGCATCTCTCCAAACTATAGGAAGCAGATCTCCCTGAGAGATAGATGGATGTGGGCCTTTCACAAAAATCTGTGCAGCTCTCCTCCCCAGACCACTGCTTGGGAAAAAAGTTCCACACTTTTCTGAAGAGCCTGAGAGGATGGTGGGCTTGCTTATTTGAATCAGTCTGGGTAATAATTAGGTTTTTCACATTACAGTGTTGCCTCCACACACCTCTGCTCAGAGTCACCAATTATAGTGAAGAATAGTGGGAGGAGGAAGATTTTTAAACTAATTTCAAAATAACCAAAGAAAATCTGTTTCTCAAACATAAAAAGTTTGCTTAGGTAAAAATATTTTCTCCCAAGATCTAGAGAGGTTCAGTTACCCCTAAATAAATGAATCTCTGCTGCAGTATAACGCCCTGGCAAAGAGAAATTGCTTTCAGCTTTCTTTCGATGACCTCTGAAGTAATGATAAGAGTCTCCAGTCCTGGTGGAGGAGATAACCTGAGAGTGATTCAGTCTGGTGGCCTCTGGAATCTCAAGGAAACTTAAAGTTTATATGGAAACAGCGCATCTCGTGTTTATAGCCCAGCCAGGCAGGTGGGATTGGAACATTGTGTCTTTTAGCCATATACCAATAAACTGTTAAAACATAACTTACAAGAGAACACTTCCACAGAGACACTCAGACCTTGGGGCAGTCCTATCTCATAAAAAAAACCCAAACATTTAAATGTGCCTATAAACATAATTGTAAAGATATTTTAAATCAGAGGCAGGAAAAAGTTCCAGATCAAAGTTCTGCAACAAATGACCACAATTTAGATTTATAAAAACTTATGTAATTAAAATGCTCTATGAGTGAGTAAGGAGCTACATTTCTTGCTTCTTTTTTTCTTTTCTCAATATTGATTTCTTGCCAGAAAAAAATACAAGTTTTCAGCTGCTTTTCTCTCTGAAGAGCCTCTGCCTACTTTCATGAATTCTCTCTGCCATCCTAAAGATACGCCTTTGGAAAGCATAGAGAGTTGTTTAATCCCCCAAGTCCTATTAATATCAGCAAGAATGATACAAGTTTGATTCCAAAAAACCAAAGGGAATGACTAAAATGGCCTCAAAGCTGTTTTTCAGATTCAAAATGGTCCACCTCATCTTCTTGGCACTAAAATGTGCTGCTGCCACAGACGTGGTCCAGCTCCCACTGCTGCTGACTTCTTGCTGTCTCTCATTTTGTTGTCTACCATTTCATTTGTGGTACAGGAGGAATAGGGGTTGGCCTTTTAATGACCCACACTGCTGAGAACACTGAGTTATGCAGGAATGCTACTCTGCTCATCAAACTACTGTATAACTTAAAGCAGGCTTTGACTGGTAAATGAACAAGTCAAGCACATGGAAGGTGTTCAGCAGCAGCAGCACCACAGTGTCCCCGCACAAACATCTGAATCAGGTCTAACAGGAAAACAGATGTCCACCTACTCAAAGGGGGGACAGGGAGAGAAAGAGAGAGATACTAACACAGAGAGGGAGAGAGAAAGAAATAGAGAAAGAGAAGAAAAATAAAGAGAAGGAAAGAAGGAGAGAGGGAGGGAGGGAAAGAAAGAAGAAATTATTTCACCATACTACTCAGTGAAAGATGTATCTCCTAAAGTTTGCAGGACACAATAACATTTGAAATTAAAATCTGGAACCACCCAATGGAGGATTTAGCCCTCTCTTTTACAATTAATTCCTTGTCAAGCCACATTCTACTTTTACAGAAAAACAGGGAAGCCAAGTCTCTTTTGGGTTTCAAAGACAATGGAATAGAAATCAGCCAGAAGAAGCAAAAAAAGTCACTGTCCTGAACTATCCACTGAAGAAAATTAACTTTCTCAAAACAAACACCAGGGATATTAAAGATCACTACTTTAATCTGTCTGGACACCTGAACGCGACATCTGGATAGCAAAATTGCTATTTATTCTTTCCAAAGAATGTAAACTGAGTCACTGGCACAGAACAAAGAATTTATAGTCAAGTTATGTTCCATGTGGCAAAAGTGGCAAGTGTCACCTGTGCCACGTCATCCAGATACTACTAGACGATCTGCAGTTTAGATGAAGAAGGAAATGAGAATGAGTAAAAGTTTCTTCTTGGTTTTGACCCTGGCACAAGTCTGATCAAAACCCATGGTGGTTAAATATCTTGTTCTGAATCTCAGAAAACTTCCATAACATATACTTCTTGCCACCACTTTTTCACTCTTAGTGAAGAGAGGCATTATCTTTTTCATAAAGGAGGCATCAGGCCATGGCCCTTGGAAAAAAAGCATGAGTCACAGGCCACATGATTCAAATTTGCTTTAAGAAAGAGAATTTTAGCATCCTGAAACTGCATGCTTAAAGCACTGAACAGAGAAACCAGTGTGTTGATTTAAGAGGCCAATCCTTTCATATTCATTATGAAAAACAGTAAAGGAGGGAGAGTAAAATATTACTGCTGACTTATACCTTTTATTTAGAAAAGCCAGGCACACTTTTTAAACTTGTTAGTTTTACTAGAATATCTGCTGGATACACATGATCTACACAACAGATATGCACGCAGGTAAACATAAACACACATGCACACACAATACTGAACTTTGGGTTGGCAGCCAGGCTCTGGTAACCCATGTCCCCTGGGCACAAATCAACTATGAAGGAACAGGAAAAAGTCAGTGCAATGGTTAACTAGCCCATTGGGCTATTATTCATCACAAGCAGAGAAACAGCAGTTCAGGCTCCAATGCTGGTCCCCTCTCCCTCTGGAATCCTACTGGAATGCTGCCTGGAATTAAATTCAGCAATGAAAAATAACAGCAAATGTAGTGTCATTATAAAAAAGAAGCTAAGTTTCACCTCCTGGAGCTGCAAGTAAGGAGGTCTTCTGCATGGAAGTAGATATTTCCTGTGAAGCTTCATGTTGAAAGAATATGATAGGTTCCAATATCAACATTTATCAAATATGAATGCATAGGTTTTGGTAATATTAACAGGGTTATTGGTATCAGATCTAGGCAGTTATTCCCTATCCAGCTGCAAGTGATCAATTCTTGTGCTAACTGGCCAAGTATCAATGTTGGTAGCTGCAACCATGGCACCAAGACTGCAACAGAGGGTTAAAGTGCATCCATTCAGGCAAAAGACTAAACCAGGAGAATTCCTACAGCCTATCAGGGAAATTCCCTCAAGTACTTCCAAATCTTTTAAAGTCTTTTACAGCAGTGCATTAAAAGTAAACATACCTCAACACCCACTGTATTTCCTCCAGTGCTACCTCAGTAAGCATTTTGCAGAGAGGCAAATGCTATTGCCTGGACTTCAGCTTGAAAAGACAAATTTCATCTGCTTTTATTTCTAGTTTTCAATGACTTAACTTCATCAGCCATGGTAGAAATGACAATCAAAAATTCAGGTTTATTTTTTATGTTTCAACAAAAGCCTTGGCTTCTTATTTAAGAAGACCTTGAAATAAATGGTTTGGAAAAAACCCACCAAAAAAAAGCAGATTCTTGCTTTCTATAAACTCACTTTCCCTCTGAAAGGGTTTTCTCTGTCTGTGGATAATTCATTTACTTTAATTATTTTGAAGTGCTTCCATTTGAGTGGGTAGAAGCTAAGTATCCACAACACCAGGTCCTAGAATTAGTTGTAAACAAAATGTTCTGCTGCAGTAATCCAAATCTGCACAAGCAGTAAGCCTTGAGTATTTTGCCTTTTTCACCAAGAGTACTCAGATCCATGAGAATGTATTAAAGGACTTACATTTTATGGACAGGTCATATCTTTCTAATCAGGAACTTCAGTTGTTACCCTTTGTTGGATGTTTTTAGTCCAGATAGCTTTCTGGTTAATTAGTTACACACACTAAAAACAACGCCAAGAAGAAAACAAGCCAAGAAAGTCCTAAGAAAACTTCAGATGGAAGCATTTGGACATAGTTATGTGCACACATCCACAGAGAGAAGAGGAGGAAGCCAGGGAAAATACAAAGGATTATCACTTAACAGTCAGTGCACACTGACTTGAACAAGGATTCAAAACCTAAACACATCTAACATTTAAATCCCAGGCTGCATATTCAGGGACACCCTTTCTCTCATGACTGTATGTACTCTCAAGCCCAGAACCCCAGTGGCTAAACATCTACAGCTTTGAGGAATTTCAGTTCTCATGGCAAAGCTACCATCCAAACATTCCACTGTATCCACAGGCTTCAACTACCACATTCTGATTTAAGGACATAAATGCAAGAAAACTACAACCAAAGACAGAGGAAGCAGTTGAAATGAAGAGTTTGTGCTAGCCATGCCTTCACAGATATAAAGATGTGATGTAGGCATCTGGAGAAACAGAGGATATCTCCTCTGGTACGTCTCATTCTATAGGTCTCCCCATTTTCAAACTGCATTCCTGTACTTTGCACAAATTTCCACATAGCTATATAGCTCCTCTGCACTGTTTCCCATAGTTACACCCAGTATTTACAGGTAAGCCTGCAGCCTTGTTCCTCCATGGAGGCAAAGAAGAGAGGAAGGAAAATGGCATGAAGGAAAGCAGGAAACAATTTTGCACTTACTTGCAACTTGTAGTTGGTGTAGTCGGTAGCTACATCTTAGGGACAGATGCTTTAAAACACAAGTTGTTATTGAGGTTTAGTTTAAAAATCTCTGCCAGTTTTGAACATTCAGGTGAAGGTATTGCTGCTGGCTCCAGAATACTTTGCATATCTTATCACTAAATAAAATGTCTGAGGTGTGCACCAATCTGATAAAATTATAAACAAGAGTCCTCACAAGTACACATGCCTTCCTGTTTGATTTCTGTCCTGTTAACTCCTCTATAATAATTCATATTATCACCTCATTCTAGCTGGAGGTTTAACTGTGCATATAAAAAAGAAAATGATAGCAGCCTATTCTTACCATACTTTACAGCTGAGAACCTGACAAAAATGTGATTTTGGTGAAAAAGCAGAAAGCTTATTTTGCTACCATCCACCTCCTCTTTTACTGCTACAAAATTAGTGGAAAATCCCATGTATTTATGTATTTTTAAAAACATTTTCCCACCCTGAAAGTAAATAAATAAATTAAACTACACCTCTTTTACTACAAAGACAAATATACATGCCTAACTTTATGTCCTGCAATTAATCTCATGTATTTCAACAGGATTACTCATAATGCTCTAAGCGAAATACACATGTAAATCCTTGCAGAATCATGGCCTGAGTTGGCAACAGTTATATGGCACAATTAAATGCCTAGGTCGAAATGTCTCTACAGGAAGATCAGAGAAAAAAAAAACCCAAAAAAACCCTTTAGGCATAGTAAGTGACAAAATCTACTCCAGGGAGTGACTATGGGAGAATTAGCATTGAGGGTGTCACCTTCCCCTGGGAAATTCACCTGTCACCAAATCCTTTCATAAATTCATCTTCGTCCTCTACCAGTTACCACCTTCACTTACCACTCTATTCTCTATCAGCAAAAATGACTCTCCCTTCCCACACTTCCTCTGCTGCTGTGTGAAGAAGGAGACAGGAGATGCATCTTACTCATCCTTTTGCACTGTGAAGCAGGATGAGAGCACAGTCTGGCCCTTACACTAACCAGCATGGCAATAAAGAGCTCATGTGCTAATTAACAGGCCTGGGGTGCACAGCTTTGCTCCTTAGCTTATTGCTGAACTGTTCACATGCCAGCGTGTCACTGAAAATTGTCCAGTAAATGCTATGCACAACCCTTAACCTATCACTGGAGTTCATTACAGGAAGCTGCAGATCAAAATGCATATAAATTGGGATATCCAAACTGCCCAGCCTTGCTTCCTGAGGAGTAGCCTACCACTGCCTTTCTTCTGCAAATACTCATGAATAGCATATGAGAAGTTACTCATGATCAGGTTTTTTTACTAAAATCCATGGCTTACGCAAAAACTTCTGCTTGTAAATTAACTCAGTTGGAAATATTAACTAAAATGCCAGGAAAACAAAGTCAATCCCTTAAAAGTTCAAATGACTATTTGTCACAAACATTTCACCTCTACTAATGAACTGCAAAAATGAATGCTAGAAATGCAAAACTGTATTATGTTTAGCAGTTAACATTTTAATAAGAAGGAGATTAGCAATTTTTAATACCTCCAGTGCTTTGTTATATACAGTAGCACAATAACTGAATATTTTAATTGCTAATTATTTAGACCTCATTCAGTTCTCACTCAGGCAAAACTCCCATTGAGGGACTCTTTCCTGAGAAAAGAGCTACAGGATTTGTTTTACTGTAATTTGAAAAAACTTTATATATCATAAAAACTATGAAGTAATAGTGAGACAAAAATCATTAAATCCTTAGCAATATTAAATCCTACTGAAATTCCCATTGACTCTCAACGCCAATGTTTTCATATTAAGTAAAACAGATAATTGCAGTTTACCAGTTGTAACTTACCTGTATAATTTATGCCCAGATATGCTGGTGGCTCTTAAAGAGGTCTAATAATGTTTTGATTCCTCTTACCATATCCCTGCTTTTCTCCTGTGGGAAATCTCAGTTCAGATGTGATAAGGAAACAACATTTCCAAACAATTATGATATCAACACCTTCAGAAACACAAACATTAGCATTTGGTTTTACCTTTTGACTTCGGCCTCCAAAAGGGTTAAGAGCAGCTCTCAACACTTCTTTCTTATGCTGCTGTAAAGAAAAGAAATGAGTATGTTTAGGGATTTGCACACAAAAAACCTTGAGTTTCCATAACAGTCAAATAGCTGGTGTTCAGTGGGGGAAGTGGGTGGAATGCTGTATATATATAAACATACAGCTATCTGAAGGAAGACAAAACAAAGTCCTACACATTCACATGTAGTGCACAGGTGACAAAGAAATAAACTAAATGTACTAGTGTTTCAAATGTCATGCTATGCACATGCTGCAGACAGGAAAGTTATACTGCTGGACACAAAATAATTAGGAAGCGATTTCTAAGACTCCATGCTTCAAAAAATAAATCTCTATTTTTTTTTTCCATTAAATGTAGTTTAATTCATCTTAGGGATAAAACAAATTCATATCACAACCAAAGTTTTGCCACTTAGGTTTGTCATTCAAATGCATTTTTGAAAAAGTTACAGGTAAGTTCTCTAACAGGTCGAGTCTTGAAGAGTTTTTTGGTTGTTTTTTAATGAAAAATGTGTATAACATTTTTATATTTTCAACTACAAATGGCTTTAATGACTAAAATGTTCAGAAAACCACTCCACAGGCTACATTGAAGAAACAAAGAACCAAAAGCAGACCTAGTACCATGCACTGGTTACTACCAAAATTTTCAGAAGTAGCTGTCACACAGTTGAGGGAAAAATAAGCATTTTGAAGACTGAAAGCAGGAGCTGGGCAACCTCTTTCACCAATTCAGAATATGGTTTAGGGACCAGATTTTCAGTTTCCAGTTCCTGTTATAAGCTTCACTTAGATTACAGTGCTCAGATCCATTGTAGTCAGGATTCCTGCTTCCTTGCAGGAGCAGTGAGAGCCCTTTGTTCTTCTCAAGTGCTGACTCTCCACCTAAGAACCCATGTCTAAAGCTAATGTCAGCTTGAGTATGGCAGGGCTAGCTAAGTCGTTAACAATATATTTTAAAAAACCTAAAAATATAATTTTAAATAAATTACTAAAATAATTTTAAAAACAATAAATGGTTTATATATTATAAAAATAATCTATGCATTTTGCTAGTGGAGGTTCTTCAGAACTAGCCATGAAGATATTTTAACTACTGAGATTTCAGGTAAGAGCAGATTACTCATCAGAATCTTTGGAGAACCTTTACTTATTTAGAAAGAATGCACACAAATCATTGCTGTCTCAAATAAAGAAGATATAACACCAGTAGGCTTTCAGGCTCATTGTTTCCAAGCCTGACTTCCCACCTGTTCCTGGCTACTATAGGGATGCTTCTGTTTCTTTCTCTGAGACATGCTCACAATTTCTTTTCAGATCTTGTCATTTTCCTTTAGTTTTCTGGGTGCTTTCTACCTGTGGTCACTACAACCAAACGATGCCTCCAGCAGCATTTGCAGAAATTTCCCTATGACAATCTCCCAGCCTGTGTGGGTCAGTCCTGAGTGTACTCAGCATAAATGCTGCTTATTTATCCATGCAGTCTGCTGGATGGCAGCCTCCACTTTTTTTCAGGGAAGAAGGTTTATTTTGCTTGATTTAAGGCTGTGCAGCAAATGCTTCAGCTTTCCTAAGGCCTGCAATTGCCTGAATAGAGAGACACTCGCTGGACAGTGGCTGTGAGCACTTTCCAGCATTACACAAGGATGGCCTGGAACAGTCTGTCAGAGCTGCAGAGACCATGAATAAAGCAAAGCAGAAGGCCCAGATACTGAGTAATGAGGATCAGGTTTTGACCTTTAAATGCTGCTGGATGGATTGCACGAGGATGTGTTTGATTCAAGCAGTACTATGAGGTACAAAATTGTACTGTTTGCCTAATGGCTACCTCAGCTACCAGCTGCACCACTCTGTGCTTGCTACCACACTACGTGCTGCAGCGAGAGATGGCTCTGCTGAGTGAGCCCAGTAAGAGAGGGTGGGACTGGGGAGCCTGGGACAGCTGGAAAGCATGGAAAGAGCATGGGAAAATCTGATCACAAGGTGTGAGAGAAAATTTTCTAATTTCAAACTCATTGATCAGTCAGACATCCAGCAGTGTTTAGGCTCCTCAAGCACTAAAAGGATTAAATCCAAGTCAAAAGTCTCCATTTCTCTTCTCTGGCCTACTGGCATTTGAAAATTTATACAACTACTCATGATGACAAGCTACCCTCTTGTCAGCTGTAATTTCTGCCAGAAACTGCTGTACAAGAGTCTGTATAACTGTTACAGTTACATTATATTCACAATCATTAATTGACCCTTTCTAAACATTTGAATGCCTGAATTTAATTAGAGGCAACATTTCTGCCACAGTTTTTATAACTGTTTTTATACATGATTTAAATTAGTCAAGCCTCATACTTGAGAAAGTAATTTGTTGGACCAAGACAGCTGTTTCCAGGCCATACACTTTGTTTTCAATTCCAACCTCCATGTTTAAACCTTGTGGTTTAACTTAGATCAACTGCCTATTGGTGATTCAAATTATGTCGTATCAAGTAATATCCTCAAAATCTGATGCATCTGTATGACACCAACAGAGTGAAAAACTCTGCATGCAATTCAGGAAACCACTTTGGGATTTTTTCACTTTCACACGAAAGTTAACTCCATGTATTAAGCAGAGGTGAATACTTCACAGCATAGGCTCACTAGAGGCTTACTGGGCTCAAACAGTAAGTCTATCAGTCCTCAGAGAGGCTCGAGGTAGGCCATGGTGATTTCCTAGAAAAATGAGCTTTTCAGGATGAAGTAAATGAGGTACATTTATTATCTCAGCTTTTTAAACATCTAACCAGAATGAGATCTACCACAAAACTAAGAAATACAGAAATGGATAACTTAAACAGCCCTAAATGAAAAATGCCTCTTCCACTATTGTAATTGTTTGTACAGTTACATGAGCATCCTGTACTGCAGAAAATGCAGACAAGAGGAACTATACACACTTTTCCATTTCCTTATGTTGATGCCTTATAGGCTGCATGG